>CM029636.1:443491-1148491 GCA_017311315.1 Dendrocalamus latiflorus
AGCATATGGAAACAAAAAGTTGAAAGAAAAAATTTGGGACATAACAGTGAAACACAAAATCGGGCAAAAATTTACACAGATCTTGACACCAATTGGGACACAATTTAGGAAAAGAAGAAAATAAATTGCAAAGAGACAAGGTGGGAGGAGACCTTGCCCTCGATCTTGTGTGTAGTATGAGCCTCCCTAAGCTCCACGACGGTGCTTCTGGTGATTAGAACCTTGGCGACAGTTGGGGTTTTTTCAAACCATAAATTAATTCTATGGATGCTTTTTGGTCTATATACCCTCTATTTCTAAGTCTTTTTCGTGGTTTCGCTCACAATTGTATATGCGATTTGAGGGTAGGGACCTATTTATAGACTTCACTTATAGGTGTTACAAAATGACCAACCTATTTTTTGGTACAGCGTGAGACTGCTAAACCATGTCACCAATCACGATCAGACAAGCCAGTTTTATGAGTCTAAAATACATTAGTCCCTAGCATACACGTGTAAGTCATATTTTTGATATCTGTTGTAGGGGTGGCCCCCACCTAAGCCCAGTCGGCCTGTTAGAAGGTAGTAAAGCCCAAAATGGAGCATGTATAATGACATAAATGCCCTTGAGAGGGATACTGGGTGTAAGGATATAATTGTAAAATACTCCCCATGTGAATATATATAAAGCTATTCTGGTCATGGGGAAGACCCCAAGCATTGTTCACCTAACATCTCCACTACCACTCTATATTGTTTGATCTGTAACCACAACAGTTGGCATCGTCCCTGGGGAAGACAAGAGCAAGCTCCAAGATTTGAAGAAGGATGGCACCAAAGAAGGTTTCATCAACGGCGGCGAAGAAGAAGAAGAGTACGAAGGAGGAGCTCGGCAACGCGAGGGCTTCGGCGTCGACTGCGGGTGCGGGTGATAGCGTCGGCGCTACGACTACTAACTTCGACGCTCATGGCACGACAGTCGCCCCCACCGCTGGCACGGTGGTTGGCACGGGTACCGATCGAGTTGTCAGGAGTGGTAACACCGATGCCTATGCTACCACGGCCGCTGCCACCACACCCGGTGCGGGAGCGGCAGGTGGCCTCAGCGGCAACGCCGGCCTCGTCACCGACTCCGAAGCCCACCGCACCGGTGCGTCGAGCAGCTCTGGAGCGCAAGCCGTAGTCGCTGCCAACCCGACGGTGCAACTCGGTGCTCCAACTGCCGCAACCACGGTGACGGTGGAGAATGCTCTACTGACGGCCCTCAGCACGCTGCAATGGGAGCTAGCGGACCTTTGCGGAGCTGTGTAGGAGATGCAAGACGCTCGCAGCCAGCAGACCCCGCCAGTGGTTGTGGCGGAGCCTACGCCAGGCAGGCGGACAACTACGACGCCCCTACATCTAGTTGCACCCCGCTTCGAAGTGTGGACTCAGAGTCCCCCCCTCTCCGTGGGCCTACAGCAATCGACGCGGCCGGAAGACTTCAAGTTCCCCAACACCATCAAGCCGTACAAAGGCGACACGGACCCCCGGGAGTTTGTGCGCGTATAGAGACCGCTATCGAGGCAGTGGGCGGGGACGACTCCACCAAAGCGAAGGGACTTCCCCTCGCGCTGCAGGGTGGTGCTCTCTTGATTTTTCACCATGGAGCCAAACTCCATCTACGTGTGGGAGCAGATCCGCGACCGCCTCTACAACAACTTCCAGGGAAACTACATCGAGCGCGTCGATGCAGATCAGCTCTTCGCCGTCAAGCAAAAACCCTCGGAGAAGCTCCGAGAGTACTTCAAGCGCTTCGCTAAGGTTTGTTGCCAGGTTAAGGACGTCAACGAGACAACCATCATCAATGCAGCAATACAAGGCCTCCGCCCGGGGCCGTTGGCCGAGTACAACGCGCGCAAGCCAATTAAGATGGTCGCGAAGCTCTTTGATAAGATGGAAGAGTATGGAGGGTGGAGGAGGACGCGCGGCGGCGCAAAGGCGATGACTCCAACACTAATCAAGCAGAAGACTCATGAAGAACGAAGACTCGTCGAAGAAGGAAGACTCCTCGAAGGGCAAGCGCAAGCAAGAGTCTTCGAAGGACACCCCCGAGCACAAGGACGCCAAGCATAAGCAGGACACGTCGAGTGACATCCCAAGTGCAACCAACGCAGATCCCAGAGGGCCCGCTATGTCTTCGACATCGAGGGCGGCTATGAGGACAGTGCCCCGCCGGTCGCGGACGAGGTCGCCGAGGCCGGGGGTGAGGACGCGGTTGGGGTCATGACAATAGACCCCACGCAGAACAAGAAGACCAGCTCTACGGCATGTGGTGCGAGGTGCATGGCCGAGGTGACCACTACACACGGGCATGCACCACCATTGTGGCGCTCCATCAGAGCATCGCCAGAGATAGAGCTTGGAAAGCGGCGCCTCCAGTGGTGGCCCATGTGCAGCAACCCAGGAGGGCCCCCTACTGATACAAGCCCACGTACAGCAATGCCAGGAGGGCCCCCTATGGATACAGGCCCCGGAGGGAGCCCAGCGCCGGGTCATAAACGTCATCTCTGGGGGCTCCTCACTGGAGTTCTCCTCGACGCGGCAGCAGAAGGCCTACGAGCGGAGGCTACACCACGTGGCGGCGTACCCGGCGCAAGCACCACCGAAGTGGGCGCGGCACGAAATCACCTTCACGCCCGCTGACGCTGAGGGCGTGAAATTCCGTCACCAAGATCCCCTGGTCATCCAGGCTGCCATCGCAGGATGTGATGTCAAACACGTCCTAGTCGATGGAGGCAGCTCCGTGGATATCTTGTTCGCAGTGGCCTTCGACCAGATGGGGATCCCCTGGAGTCGCTTGGGCCCCTCGGGGATCCCACTGCAGGGCTTCGGGGGTCAACCACTGAAGGCGTTGGGCCAGATACGCCTATGAGTCTCCTTTGGCCAGGGCGACAACGCGAGGAGCGAAGACGTCACCTTCGACGTCGTCGACATCTCGTACCCTACAACGCCATATTGGGATGCCCAACCCTCAACGCCTTCGGGGCAATCCCGCACCATGGCTTCCTGTGCGTGAAGTTCCTGGGCCCGCAAGGTATCATCACCACCTTCGATGACCAGGACCTCGCCCGGCGCATAAAGCTTGGTGCTCGAGGCGTGCACCGCAAGGTGCATGTCCTCACCGACAATCTACAAGTGGACACGCCCTCCGCTCCGGGATGGATGCCGAAGCCCCGGCCAGACGGCGGGGTCAAGAGGGTGCCCCTGCATGCCGAAGGACAGTGCGTGTCCATTGGTGAAGGCCTTCCCCCCGAAGTGAGCAAGATCTACTTTGGGTACTTCGAGACAACGCGGATGTTTTCGTGTGGTCCCCAGACGACATCAAGGGCATAAACCGCACCCTCATCGAACACACTTTAGCGGTCCGCCCCGACGCTAAGCCGATTAAGCAGAGGCTTCAGCGCATGTCGATCGAGCGGTAGCAAGCGGCCAAGGCAGAGGTAGCGAAGCTTCTCCTGGCCAGAGTCATCCGCGAAGTCCAGCATCTAGACTGGCTTGCCAACCCGGTGTTGGTGAAAAAGGCTAGCAGCGCCTGACGTATGTGCATCGACTTCACAGCCCTTAACAAGGTGTGTCCGAAGGACGACTACCCCATGCCGCGTATAGATCAGCTGGTGGACACCACGGCGAGCTGCGAGCTCATGAGCTTCCTGGACGCATACTCCAGCTACCAGCAGATCTACATGGCCAAGGACGATGAAGACAAGATAAGCTTCATCACGCTAGTAGGGACATACTGCTTTGTCAGGATGCCCTTTGGCCTAAATATAAAGTGCTTTGTAATGATGGTAGCCGCGAATATTAAATTCCTTCTCATGTTAGGTGAATATAAAGTGCTTTGTAATAATAATTTTCCTCCATTGGGGAGTTTTAGGACATAATTTCTAATTCTATGCACATCAACAGTCAATATTAGTGCCAAAAATATACATCTATTTTTTCTCGTGGATTATTTGCATAGAAATAAAAGCTCTATAATATCTACTAATATGATATGTCGCACCAAAATCGACAATCCAAATATTTTGAAAAGTAGTAGTAAGTAAAAATTCAGTGCATATAAAGATATTAGACATACCGTTAGGCGAAGAATTGCCTTTATGCTCAACTGATTGATTCTTTTACTAATTTTGCTTTTTTTTCTGTGTCAGCCTTGAAATGTCTATACTGACCACAGTTATGACACTTGAAATTCTTTCATTTTTATTCCTCTAAACTGAGTTATAATTTCCACGATCATCCCGATTATGCTTTATTTGCTTGGGGGACGGAGAAAAGGTTGACCCGTGTGTGGAGGACGGAGAGACACGAAGCTAAGACGCCGTGCGAGAGGACTCGAACTTGGGCTCTGAGAATCTCCTTTATTTGCTTAGAAAAAGTTACAAACCTTAAACTAAAATAAACGGGCTGGCACTCCAAACTTGACCAACTACTGCAATGGTTATATTATTTTAGACTATGGTTGATAGATTTTGGCTATAGCTGATGTTTTTTGTCTGTATTTTTTAGACGGTTGTGGATAGTGGAGACCTCAATATAGACAACACACATAGTTTTAAGCTTAAAAATCCATTTAGTGAATCTGTTTAAAAAAAATCATCCTGTAATATAACAAGGAGGTTTAATGAGACTAACTGAGCAATATAGGAGTAAATAATGCTAACGTGTCTAGTAGACAAATAGGTTATAATGTACATGTTCAGATAAATATTGGACGACAAAAGTATCATTTTTGTAAATACTATGAACCTACAGCTAATTTTATAAATACGATACGCAATAGTACTAAATCTGGCTTTATCTCGTGTGTATGTAGTACGTAGTGGTGGGGTATGAGTACGGTGGCTGGCCAATAGCTTGCATCCTATCTGTCAGGCCATGGAGGGTATGAAAATGATCAGTGAATGCAATGTATACATATATCTTTGCGATAATTCATCATTCCATCTATTCACTCGATCTATCCCTTACCAATATCCAACAGTACTCATGACGAACTCCACACCCCTAGTTCTGCAGCGCCTAATTATCACGCTTGTCCTGCTTCTCCCTGCTCTCATGCGATCCCATGGCGCCACCCCGCGCCGTGGCACTTCGCTGAGATCTCAAGCGGCGGCGCTTCTCCACTGGAAGTCCACCTTCCAGCACTCCAAATACCTGGACACATGACATCCACCCATGCAACTGGACTGGCATCACTTGCGGCGACATTCGACGACGCAGTGAAGCAACGGTGAAAGCCATCACCGGAATCTCCCTCAGAGGCGCTAACCTTGTGGGACAACTGGACACCCTGAGTTTCCAGAACCTCCCTTACCTTGTCAACCTCGACCTCAGCAACAATCGCCATCTGTCCGGTTTCAACGCTTTCCAGTCTCAACTTCTCCGGTGATCAGCTCAGCGGGAAGATACCTATATCCATTGGTGATCTCGGGAGGCTCACCAGAATGGATCTCACCACACAACAATCTCACTGGCCAGATCCCCCCGGCCTTGGGTAATCTCACCAAGCTCACTTTTCTTTCTCTCGGTGGCAATAACCTCTCAGGTAACATCCCATGGCAGCTCGGACAGCTTCGGCACATCCAATATATGGATTTGAGCTTGAATCTCCTTGCTGGCCAAATGCCTTCTGCCCTTGGAAATCTGACGAGCCTCAATTCTCTGTACCTTTTTGGTAATAATCTGTCGGGACCTATACCTCAAGAGCTAGGCAAAGTCTGTCAGATAAACCCAGCACCGATCGATGCCAACGAACGCCCCTGCAAAAACTGAAGCTACGTTTCTGTTGTCAAGACTTGCTACAGTAACTGAAGAAAATTCAGTTAGCGCAGATCCTGAATTTGTGGCTATTACTTTGACAGGGCAAAAGGGAAACAACACAGCAAGAGCACCAAGAGATTTTTGTGCAGCCAGCGCTGCTTTTCTTGACTTATTGTTAAGCTTAAATAACAGAAATTACAAAGCAAAATCAGAATGCTTATTGTGCTCCACGTTCTTCCGTGAGTAGCGCTAACCACTACTCCAGATCACGTCGCACGACTCAGTCCTAAACTTTGGCTCCACGTATACTCACGTATACGTTTGAACCTCACAAAGACGCGCCCAGAAGACAAATTATTTGGGCTCATGCTTGGAGTGAAAGAACCGAAATACCAAATGACTGACTAGAAAGACACGAACAAATTTCTAGTAAGAACTGTGAACATGCCTGAGTTATCCAACAATCTCCCCCTAAGTCTGGCGATGTTCACTTTAGCTTGACGACACCAATTCGCTCCTGCAGCTCCTGGAACTTGGATCTTCCAAGTGGCTTCGTCAGACCATCTGCTAGCTGATCTTGAGTACCCACAAATTCCAGGCTGATCTCCCCACCTTCAACACATCCCCTAATGTAATGAAATTTTGTGTCGATGTGCTTGCTCCTATCATGCAGCACAGGATTTTTACTGAGAGAGATGGCAGACATATTATCCATCTTCAGTTGAGGTGGTGGCACCTGATTCCCAAGAATGTCACTAAGTAGGCGTCGAAGCCAAACTCCCTGACATGCTGCTGCAGCTCCTGCAATGTACTCCGCTTCACAAGATGATAATGCAACCACTCGCTGCTTCTGTGACTGCCATGAAACAGGGTTTCCTCCAAGGAAAAAAATGATCCCGGTTGTGCTCTTGCGGTCGTCCACGTCCCCCGCCATATCACTGTCGCTATAACCAACTAGCTTGAGTTCGGTTTCACTCCTGGAGTACACCAAACCATAGTTGATCGTGCCTGCGACGTACCGAAGCAAATGCTTCATAGCTGCCATATGCTCCTGCTTTGGCTCTTCCATGAAGCGGCTCAAGTATCCAACTGCAAAGGCTAGGTCTGGCCGGGTGTGCAGTAGATAGCGCAGGCTTCCAATAAGACTACGGTACACTGTTGAGTCCACTCCCGGCGAGGAACTTTGCTTCGACAGCTTCAGCCGAGTCTCCATTGGTGTCGTGCAGGGGTTGCAACTGCCCATGCCTGCTTTGTCAAGCAGTTTCAGGGCATAAGCACTCTGGCACAGCTCTGTGCTCCTTCTCCCTTGTCTCACCTCGATTCCAAGGTAGTAGGATAGGATTCCTAGATCACTCATCCGGAAGAGTGTCTTCATCTCCAGCTTGAAGGCATTGATTTCCTTGTCAGACTCCCCCGTGATGACAAGGTCATCAACATAAACTCCAACCACCAACCGTGATTGATGGATTCCGCGTGTGTACAGACCATGCTCACACTCACTCTGATGAAACCGAGCTCATTCAGAGTTGAGTCCAGTTTTGCATTCCATGCCCGCGGAGCCTGTCTCAGTCCATAAAGAGCCTTGTGTAGCTTGAGTACCTTCTGTTCATGACCGGCTGCAATGAAACCTGGAGGTTGAGAGACATAAACTTCCTCCTCCAGTTCCCCATTGAGGAATGCGGTCTTCACATCCATATGATGCACAGACCATCCACTGCTTGCTGCACAGCCAGCACTACCCGCACCGATTCCATCCTTGCAACCGGTGCAAACACCTCCTCATAATCGATCCCTTGGCGTTGTACATATCCTTTGGCGACGAGCCTTGCTTTGTGCTTCACGATCTCGCCATGTTCATCGCGCTTGATTTTAAATACCCACTTCAAACCAATTGCGCGATGACCTGCCGGGAGATCCACCAGGGACCAGGTCTTGTTCTCTTCAATGGAGACCATCTCCTCTAGCATTGCCATGCGCCACTGCTTGGACTGCTTTGCTTCTTCAACTGTTGCAGGCTCCTCCTCAACCGCCACCAGAAGCTCCTCAGTCAGCTGCCGCTCAGCCAGACCCGGAGGAGACACCGAGCCGAGGATGTTATCCACGGTGCGGAACCTGAGTGGCGCATCATCATGGTCGGCGTCCAAGTCAAGTTCACCAGAGGGTGGTGATGCGAAGTCAGCTCTTGTCGCAGTTGGCACTGAAGGTGTGCGGGACTCAGACCCGCACGTGGGCGTCGTCACGCTGGCAGGTGTTGTTGGTGGTGACGTTGGTGAGGCTGGTGGAGCATCAGTTGCTGGGACGGTGGTGCCACTCTGTCCTCTGGAAACCGTGACAAACTCCACATGGAATGGTTCTATGTCATCATCTGGTCCAGCTCCCTTGTCGGCTCCCCAGTCCCAGGGTCGGTCCTCCTCAAATATGGCATCCCGCGAAACATAGACGCGCTTTGTAGCCGGATTGTAAAACCGGTAAGCCTTCGATCCTTGCTCGTACCCCACGAATACCATGGGTGTGCTCCGGTCCTCAAGCTTGGTGAGGTGCTTGCTGACGGTCTTGACATGCGCCACACAACCAAAAGTGCGGAGGAAATGCACAGGAGGTTTGTGACCATACCATACCTCATATGGCGTCTTGCCTTCGACACTCTGTGTAGGGGCCCGGTTCAGAATGAACACCGCCGTTGACACAGCCTCCCCCCAAAACCAGCCTGGCAAAGACATCGCCTTCATCATGCTTCTGGCCATTCCCATCACAGTTTGATTGCGCCTCTCCACCACTCCATTCTGTTGTGGTGAATACGGAGCTGTCAGATGCCTTTGGATGCCTTGCTCTGCACAGTAGTTGCTGAATTCCCTTGCTGTGAATTCTCCACCGCGGTCGGTACGCAGTACTCCGAGCTTCCTCCCTGCCTGTGCTTCGGCTCCAGCTTGAAAGCGAATGATTGCCGCAGCTGCTTGGTCTTTAGCACCCAGCAGGAAGAGCCACATAAAGCGACTCAAATCATCGACGAGCAGCAGAAACAATTTGTTTCCACTCGGTGTCGATGGCGTCGCAGGACCGCAGATGTCGCCGTGCACAAGCTCCAGCTTATGCTCCGCGCGGTACTTCGCCTCACTCGGGAACGCCAGGCGCCGCTGTTTCCCGGCAAGGCAGCTGTCGCAGACTTGGTCAACTTGATCAATCTGTGGCAGTCCTCGCACCATCTGTGCTTGTGCGAGCTTCCGCAATCCTCTGAAATTGAGATGTCCATACCTCGCGTGCCATCTCCATGCCCCATTCGTGCCCTGCGCCGCTAGGCACACTGGCCTCCCGATATCCAGTGTCAGAACATAGAGCCGACTCTCTGAGCGTCGCACCCTGGCGAGCAGCCGCCTGTCGCAGTCCCAGATCTTGAGCAAACCACCTTCGATCAGAATCTTGTAGCCGCCTTCATCGAGCTGCCCCAAGCTCACTATATTTGCTGTGAGCTTTGGGATGTGATACACCCCAGTGAGCGCCCGGTGCTCCCCATTCTTGCATGTGAATAGCACTGTGCCGCAGCCCTCGATGCCGGCCACCGACCCGTCCCCGAAGCGCACAGAGCCTTGGACGCCGGTGTCAAGCTTGGTGAAGACTGAACGCTCGCCGGTCATATGGTTGGTGGCGCCCGTGTCGAGTATCCAGCGCGCACGATCACTATCCTTCTTGTCACCGAGCTGGACGAATAGCCTGTCTTCCTCCAGGTGAAGTGACGGAGCTCGCCGGCGACGCCGGACCGATCGGCGATGGTGTGACAGACGGGAGACTCGCCGGCGGTGTGAGATCCGCCGACAGATGGAGGTTTGTTGGTGTCGGCGTCGAGCCAATCGCCGGCGCCTTTGGGATTTCAGCCGATACTGTCGGAGTGGGGAAAGTGGAAATGGGGAAAGCAGTGTTTACTGTTGCCTCAGCAAGCAATAAAGTTGTCTCACCTCCCTCCTCCACCTGGACCGAGTGGGCTTGCTCGTCCCTTTTTTTCTTACGGCATTCACGAGCCCAGTGGCCCGTCTTCCCGCAGTACCGGCATTGGTCACCGGCGACCTGGTTCCCGCCGGCGCTATTACCTCCGCTCAACCTCGGTGGCTTGGAGCCGCCTCGACCTCCGCCGTCCTTTCCACGTCCACGGCCGCGGCTCCTCTTCTGACTTGACGCGGCTCCCTTCCCGCGCTCCTGGAAGCCTTCGCCTGTGAGCTGCAGCCGCGAGGTTACCCGGGCTATTAGCTCCTCCTCAGTGAGATTCAATCTCGCCGTGGAAGAGTTGTTGCCGCTGCCCATGTTGTGACGCTCCTCCGCCGCCTTGAGCCGTCCCATGAGCTCCTCCACAGAGAGCTCACTGAGATCGAGCAGCGTCTCAATCGACAACGCAATCTGTTCGAACTTTGGTGGGAGCGCCTGGAGGAATTTGCGGACCATTTCCTCGTCGGAGCAGTCCTCCCCCAGAATCGCGAGTTGGTGCGCGATCCCGTTGATCCGGACGCCGAAGTCATCCACGCTCTCCCCGTCGCGGAATCTGAGTGCATCAAATTCACGACGAAGGGTGTTTGCTCGGGCCTTGCGCACGCGCTCCACGCCGACGTGCATAGTCCTGATTGAATCCCACGCAGCTTTTGCAGTGGCCTTGCTCGCGACGGCCCCAACCATCTCCATCGGAACCGCCTTCGCTATCACCTCGAGAGCCATCCGGTCTTCGACGAAGTCGGTGGTGCCGGTGCTCACCGCCGTCCACAGGCCCCTTGCCTGCAGCATGACGCGCATGAGCGCCGCCCAGTCGAAGTAGTTCGTCTTCGTCAAGGTCGGGAATGAACCGCTGCCGCTGATCTCCTTGGTGACTCGGTGAATCACCAAACCGCGTTCGGTACTGCCACCGCCTCCGCCACCGCTCCCCGATGGCGGTGTGGACTCCTCCCGAGCCCGACGTGGTGGCGATGAAGAACGTCGGCGCGGCATGATCTTCCACTCCCAGGTGCGGTGGCTCTGATACCAATTGTCAGATAAACCCAGCACCGATCGATGCCAACGAACGCCCCTGCAAAAACTGAAGCTACGTTTCTGTTGTCAAGACTTGCTACAGTAACTGAAGAAAATTCAGTTAGCGCAGATCCTGAATTTGTGGCTATTACTTTGACAGGGCAAAAGGGAAACAACACAGCAAGAGCACCAAGAGATTTTTGTGCAGCCAGCGCTGCTTTTCTTGACTCTATTGTTAAGCTTAAATAACAGAAATTACAAAGCAAAATCAGAATGCTTATTGTGCTCCACGTTCTTCCGTGAGTAGCGCTAACCACTACTCCAGATCACGTCGCACGACTCAGTCCTAAACTTTGGCTCCACGTATACTCACGTATACGTTTGAACCTCACAAAGACGCGCCCAGAAGACAAATTATTTGGGCTCATGCTTGGAGTGAAAGAACCGAAATACCAAATGACTGACTAGAAAGACACGAACAAATTTCTAGTAAGAACTGTGAACATGCCTGAGTTATCCAACAAAGTCCAAACCCTGCAAGAACTAAGCTTGTACCAATACAATCTGAATGGCACAATTCCATCCTCCCTGGGAAACCTCACAAACCTTAGGCACTTGTACCTATATCTGAACCAGCATACTGGTCTGATCCCTGTAGAGCTTGGGATGCTTTCGAGCTTGATCGAGTTGGATTTGTGCAAGAACCATTTGACCGGCACAGTTCCTTCTAGTGCAGGAAATCTTACTTCGCTGCGCGTTTTATCTCTTTTGGGGTAACCACCTGACTGGGTCCATTTCTCATGAGCTTGGAAATCTTGCAAATCTTGAAGGGCTCGACCTCTCCGAGAATTTCCTAGTTGGACCAGTGCCATCAAGTCTAGGGAACATGTCCTCTCTTTATCAGATTTTTATCTCCTGCAATAATCTCTCTGGAGAAATCCCACCGGAGTTTGGTAATCTGGCAAATCTGGTTCAATCCCTCAAAGTTTTGGGAAGTTGGTGAGCATGGAGAAAATGGGACTATACAGCAATCAGCTCTTCGGCCTGAGCTAAAAAATCTTGTAAGGATCAGCCTGAGCTCCAATAGGTTGACGGGGCTTGCTATCTGAAGTTAATTAGTATGTCTCGTAGTTTTACAATAATAGTTGTACCTCATGTTAAATGCTACCTTATCTGGCCACAAGATATTTGGGTGGTGCTCATTTGGGCTTTTTCTGAGTGGCTTATGGCTGAAAAAACACTATAGCTGACCGAGACTTATTTAGCATAATTAAATTTAAAAAATTAAAAAATATAAAAAATACGTTAGCCCATTACGTATAATACAAACAAATACGGTAAAAAAAGAACCGGCAAAAAAGCTCAACAAAAAGCCAAAAGTTCAGAAAAAGACGAAATTTATAAAGAGTGAAAAATAAGCCGGAAGCTAGAAGCTGAAGTTGAATAGTGTTTTTATATATCAAAATTACATCCCATCTTTCTCTATAATGATTATACGTGCTCATCCAATTAACCATAACCATATGAATAAACCACAAATCAAAATTGACTCTACCTTCGTATATAGTGAGTTTGGACCATTGATCCATTATATCCAGTGGCTATTATTGATAATCGGTCATTCCTACTATCTTGTAACTCACGATTATTTGATGAAATATGTCTGTCTAGTGATACAATCTTATGTAGCGGAGAACAACCTAAACCGAACAACATTTTATTTGTAAAAGTTTAGAAGAGTTTTGTACATGCAGCCGAACAAAACTGATCAAGCCTGCTGTGCTCTGCTTCTATTTGTATACTAGAGTCCATGTGTCGGACAGTGAACAGTACATCAGATACAAGACACAGAGTTGCGCAATTGTAGCGATTTTGTTGCAGCTAGCTGAATACAATCTTCAGATAAGGAAAATATAGATAACACACAAAATCTTCGGTTGATCTGTTGTAACAAGCATATCAAATAATGATTCGTATCCATTACTTCTAACAGCCGCCCTCAATCTAAACGTGCGAAGCAACGCTCAGATTGTGTCCGAACTTCTGAAATAACTGAACGGCCAGCAGCTTAGTGAGGACATCTGCTATCTGATCTTGCGAAGAAATGAATCGGATGTTCAATGCTTGCGTGCGACTCTCTCTCTCGGACAAAATGATAATCAACTTCAATATGCTCTGTTCTTGCATGAAAGAGATAGGATTATCTGTCAGATAAACAACTTTGAGGTTATCACACCAAAGGCAAGGCGCTTATGGTAATGAGTCATTTAGTTCACCTAGAAGAGCTTGAATCCACATGATTTCTAAAGTGGCATTAGCAATTGATTTTTTACTCCGCTTTTGTGATTGATCTTGACACCGATTTGTCCCATGATATATAGCAAAGCCTCCTGTACTCCTGCGGTCATCTGCACACCCAACCCAGTCAGCATCACAGAGCCCACTAAGAAGTAAAGACTTCGACCACTGAAAAACTAGTCCAAGTTGAGCCGTCCCCTTATGGTATCTCAAAATCCTCTTCACAGTCGTCCAGTGTTTATCTGTCGGCTGATGGAAGAATTGACAGACTTTATTAACACTGTATGAAATGTTCGGTCTTATTAATGTTAGATATTGTAGTCCTCGTACCGCACTTTTGTATTTCTCAACTGCACTACCCGAGAGCACTTTGCCTTGGGATTTCTTTAACTTCTCCCCAACAACCATGGGTGTAGTGGTTGACTTGGAATTTAACATTTTTGTTTTCTTGAGAAGATCAAATAAACACTTGTGTTGAGAAAGAACTAGTCCATCAGCTGTGTGCTTGACTTCAATGCCTAGGAAATAACTAACCATGCCAAGGTCTTTGACTGCAAAGTTTGTTTCAATTGCTTCAGCAGATTTTCGGTTGCAAGAACTGATGGACTGATAATAATAATGTCATCAAGATTAACATCTCTTGAGTTTTGGAAGATAAACAATGAAATGTCTGCTTTTGTGGCCACAAAACCAAGATCCATGATAGACCATGTGGAGGTGACCCCGTGTGTGTGATGAGTATTTGACATCTGTTTTAGGAAAGTCGAGTTTGGTTTGTGTGGTTTGGACCATGTCGTTGCACGGTGCAATCGGCTTCGGTCAGACTTGGTCAAACTTGGTCGAAGTGCTTAGGATGTTTATTTCTTTGATTCGACAGGTTTGTGCTTTTTCATGCTTAAGATTTCCCTTAATACTATTGTTGATTACATTATGTCGAGCGGTGCTATGTAATGTATTTCTTGTCTGTGATGGCTACAGGACATTGAGGTGGAGTCGTGGCGAGGCATGGGATGACCGGACTAGGCGCAGGTGGTGCCGAGGTCAAAGCGGTCAAGGTGTGCCGAAGACGGCAAAGAATCGAGGTGGCTGCGAGGCTTGGAAGGCAAGGAATGAGGAAGCTTCCCGGAAGGTGTAGGAGGGGCGTTTTGGTGAATACGCAAAGCTGCACTAAAGGAAGTGGATTTGGTTAGAGTTAGTGGGTAAAGCACAAAAGCTTAATGGGCAAAGCATTTGATGAACCCATTAACAGAGGCTATAAATAGGTTGCATGTCTCCAGGTGCATGTATGGCTTGTGAGAAGAGTTGATGGCTTGAGAGAGGGGTTAGAAACTATTTTACTTTGTGCTTTAGTTGTTGAGAGTTGGTGGGAGGCAGAGTCCTGTTGGTTTTGGTCTCCCATCGTGTGTTCTTGAGATACAGAGAGAGGTGTTGTCACATCCCAAAATTTGCTTTCTTGAGAAAATTAAGTTCAAAGTAATTAATTTAAAGTAATTGGATTTTATTTGGCTTTTATGAATTTTCTGGAATTTAAAACATATTTATAGAATCTAAAAAGTAATTCAAAATATGAAAATTTAATAACAACAGTAGTTGGAAATAGTTTTTATTAGTCCAAAATATGTCCAGGAGTTTATGTGAATTTTTCTGGAATTTTTGGAGGTATTTTCATATTTTTCTGAGGCCTAAATAATTTCCTAACCTTTTCTGAAAATATAAATCGAATTCTGAAATTTAAAATCCAAATCCTTTTTCTTCGGCCGACGCGTGGACGGCCCAGATTCGCCCACGTCGCCGCCTGGCCCATCCCAGCCGCCCCTCCCCTTCCCTCGCTGCCTAGCGGACCCGGCCCGTCAGCCGGCAGACCCGCCTTCCCTCCTCCTCGCCTGACGCGTGGACGGCTCGGATGAGCCGCGTCTTCGCGCCCGGCCTCAATCCACCGTTCCCTCTTAAACCGCACTCGCCGTCCGATCTTTCCCCGAGCCACGCGGCTTCAATCTGCACCACCAGCTCGTTTCCTTCTCCCTCTCACTGACCGCGGGTCCCGCCTATCAGCATCGTCGTCTCCGCGCGGACGCCGGATTCCCCCGTTCCTTTCTCTCTCTTCCAAAGAAACCGGCGATCGAATCCTACCCGAATTCTATCTCTTTCTTCGATTCGTTCGGGAATTTGAATTCCTGGGGGATAAGCTTCTTATCCCCTGTTTAAATCGAGACTCCGCGTCGCCTCCGTCGGCTTATCCCCAATTTAAACGGAGTTCGGTCGATGACTTCGGCGAGGAATCCCCGCCGCCTCATCCTTCCCCGAGCTCTATAAATAGCCCCTCGGTCTCTGCCTCATCCCGCAGCACCTCCCAGCGCCTTCCGCCCACCTCTTTGAGCCCAGAACGCCGTCGCGCCGCGATCTCCCCGTACGCACGGTAAGAACTCCGACGAGCGATCGCCGCCGCCTCGGTCATCCCCGAAGTCAGCCGTCGCCACCCCTAGCTTCCTCACGACCGCGCGATCATCCCCGACCCTTCGGCCGTCTCTCATCGCCGCCGGAGCGCCGTCGCACCGGAAGACCCGAGCCGCCTCCGCTACTTCCTCGCCGTCGGTCACCTCCGTTGTTCCCCGCGTCTCGCCGACCCTTCCAGCAGAACCACCTTCATCCAGGGATCGCATTTCACGCTTCAACCGAACCTCTCCGGTCTCTCCTCGCCGCCGGCGCCGTCGCCTCCGGTCATCCTCCCCGGCACCTCCTTCGGCAGATACCTCAAAAGGTATGGTTGCCCTTTATGGGTAGGCAACGCCTCCCCGCTCACTTGGTTACCACCGCTCGCTCTCTCTCTCTCTCTGACTCCCTCGGCGCGCGTTCGAGCCTCCGGCTTCGCACGCTGAGGTTGAGTTTTCGTTTAATTCTCGCACTGACAGCCGGGCCCCACACGTCAGCGGTCGCCGGTCCGCGCTGGCCACTGCCGCCTGGGTCCCACCCGTCTGCGTCAGCATCTGACAAGTGGGTCCAGATCCCAGTGGGTCCCACATGTCAGTGACCGCCAGTGGTTACTGTTCAGTGGGCCCCATCTGTCAGTCTCTCAGAATAAAAATAGAAATTAAGAATTAAATATCCCAGTGGGCCCCACCTGTCAGAAATTTAGGAATTTCTAGATTTATTCAAATCTGATATTTTCAAATGAGCATAATTTCTCATTTTAACTCCAAATTCAACCATTCGAATTTCTAAATTCATCTAAAATCATGATCTATCCAACCATGGCCTCCATTTGAAATTTTGAGTTTATTTGAATTTTTTTTATTTATTTGAATTTATTTGTTTTGTTGCTTTTCTCTCGTGCGTAGAATCCAACGTTGAAGAAGACCTCTCCACTCCTCGACAGGAAGACCCAGAGCCCCTGCAAGAAGGCAAGTCTCCTTTGATCATTTTGAACCTATGGTTTTGAAATGTTTTAATTATTTTAAATTATGTGCATGCTATTTACATAAATGATAGTTCAAAACTTAGGATATAGTTAATCCCATATTGTTATGCCCTCACTTGAAATTGATTGCCATGTATCCTTGCAACCCTAGAAATTCCTTGACTCATTAATGAGAGTAAATTATGTTTAATTGTTGATATTAGAATGGTAGTACGATGCTTAGCCATGCTATTGAATATTTCAAAAATCTTGAAAATGGGAAACTAAGATTTATTATTGAATCCTTGTGTTTGTAAATGAAGTGGCAATTGGAGTTGTCACTATGATTTTAAAATAAACTAAAATGTGAAGGTTGATTTAGATTAGGGTGGATGGTTGGTTTGGGTTGGTGCAGCTCGCACGAGAACTTGTTAAGTGTATGTTCCACCCCAGTCAATTAAGGACCGACGTTTGTGTTTGTCCAAACTGAGCATTCACGTACAACCACAAGTCTATATGGGTATGACCTAGCTGATTAACTCATGATAGTCTAGTTTAGGTGCCACCAAGTGGAAAGTGGGTGCCAGGGATGGACTGGTTATCCACAGTGAGGGACAGGGATTTGCTGTACTCATATGGCTCAAGAGGGGGCTTCGGTCTCGGGCAGTAGTTAGCCTACCTGCGGTGAAACCTCAGCGGGTGGTATCTAGCTAGATTAGAGTAAGGTAAAGGCTTTGTGATATTTTATCTGGGTCTCATGCCAAGGAAGCGTGTTGACTTTTGGATAATTTATCTCTTGTGGGTAAGTTGTACAACCTCTGCAGAGTGTAAAACTATTCGAATAGCCGTGCCCACGGTCAAGGGCGGCAAGGAATGCATTCACATGGTAGATTTCTGGTTTTTGGTTTTAAATCAAAAATTTGTACACCGAGAGTGGAGGGAACTCTCGGAAGGGAATCCTGGCGGTTGGAGCCAGAGAGGGTGGATGTAACCCGCAATATTAACTGGTTCAGTTGGAAATGATTAAGCTAGTGTTGGTGGATGGAACCTTCACTAGAGTATAATTGTTAGTTCTGTTAAAATCATTTACCTTAGTAAATTGATGCCTTCGAAAATAATTAGTAGTAATTGAAATTAAAATATTGCTTTGTGCAAAAGAGCTATATAGCCTTCCTTTGTCAAGCCTTGCATCTATGCATTTTTCCCAAGACTTGCGGAGTACTTTATGTACTCACATGCTACACTCAAAAATAAATCTCAGAGGAAGTTGAAGCTCAAGAAGGTGACTACGACTACTGCTTTGCTTGTGGATGTGATGGATTCTTCCCGGAGAACTAGGTTGCGCTTCCCCAGTCAATTGCCTGTGGCGTATTGATGGGTCGTCATCGATTTTATCTTTTGCTTCCGCTTTATTTTATGTTTGCGAGGTCAATGAAACCTCAGTTGTAATAATGATACCTTTCGGTCAGTACTCTTAATTATTGAAATAAATCGTTGTTGGTGATGTTTTCCATTCTGTTAACTGTGTGCACTAGCTTTGATCTGGGACTAGTGCAGTAATACACAGAGGGTCCGGGGTTTGGTAATCCGGGGGCCCGACAGAGATGGTATCAGAGCTAATTTGACTGTAGGACGTGACCTAGGTTAAGAATGGCAAACCATAAGGACTTATGTTTATAAAAATAATATATTAAAAAGCCTCTCTGCTTCTATTCCCTTCTTACTTAGTGTCTCGTTCTTGTCTCTCAAGTCTCTTATTAAAAACATTTTTTCTAATCTCTTCGTTATTTCAACTTTGTAGATGGCCGGTGCAACCTCCGCTGCTCCTTGGGACTTTTACTCTCATGGTGAGGATGTTGGAGCATTCGCCAGCCTCCTTCGTCAGCTTATGCAGTGTTTGGAGTACCGTCAGCTGCCCATTTTCAGGGGGCGAAAGACAAGGATCCTGGATCGAGACTCTTGGACCATGGAGGTATTCCTGTATGCACGGGAAGGGGAATTCAACTCCCATACATACCCCATCAAGCATCCTCGGGCCCGCTGCTTTGACGCCGTCCAGGATGCAGCACGCCTCGCCATCGATGAATTGTGCCATCTGCACAAGGATGCTGTACATCAGTCCCCTTTTTGCTTCTTCATCAACCCCCGAGCAGGACAGAGATATCCAGACCCCTTTGATATTCCAGCTGACGATCCTCGACTGTCACATCAGGTGCAACTCACCCAGGCGATGGCAGTCACTTATGCCAGAGCTTTGGAGGAGATTGGACAGCTTCGGATGCTTCTCACTTCCAGCTATCAGCACTCCGACACTCTTCGCGCACAGCTTCTTCAGAGCCAGATAGACGAGTTCAGACCGGAACGTCTCCAAGCTGTACCCGACTACACGCCGTCTTCACCTGCACCAGCTGCCGTCCCCAACAACCAAGCGCCAGCTCGACTTTCAGGACTCCGCACCAGGCTCACAGCACGCAAGAAGGTGCGACGCCCCAGTCCGCCACCTGTCATCACCCTCACGAAGCGCAAGCCTTCTCCTTCCCGCTCGCGTTCGACTGCCTCCAGTCGTAACCGTCCCCGTGCTTCGACCACTTGTGATTGTTCACGACCATCACGTCAATGAGCATGAGGAACCAGAAGAAGAACCAGAAGAAGAACCAGAGGAGGACCCTGAGGAGCGCGTCGTCTTGGAGGATTGGTAGTCTTTAGAGCCAGTAGTACCAAATAATGTCCACGTTATTAGAACGCTTTTTATTATGCTCGATGTGCTAGATGAACTGTACCAAGCCTAAGTGCACTGTGTACAACCATTCTTAAAACTAGGTTGATTTCAATAAAAGTTCTTTTGCTAAAGTTAATTTGCTTGCTTCTTCCTTGTGTGTTGGCTTGGGATGTGACTTAGTCTCCCTCAATCTCTTACCTTTGCTATTTCCCTCTTACCTTGTGCTAACCTAAAACCGCTTCAGATGGTGAACACAAGGGGCAATCCTGACAACAGCCGTGATGCCAACCCTCAGCCAGAGAACAGCATTCCGCCACCCCCACCTCAAGCCCCCAGCTTGGAGTAAATGATGGCCATGCAACTGCAGCTTCTCCAAGCTTTAGCTCAAAACCAAGTGCAGCAAGCTCCGCAGGCACTCAACCAAGCTCCCCAATCTAAGATGGGAGAATTTATGAGGACAAGGCCTCCTACTTTTGCTGGATCCGTAGATCCCATGGAGGCAGATGATTGGATTAAGGATGTGGAAAGGAAGTTGGTCCTAGCCCAGTGCAATGACAATGAAAAGGTGTTGTATGCTGCCCACCAACTCAAAGGAATTGCAGCTAACTGGTGGGAAAATTACCGCGCCGCTCATCAGAATGCACAAGCTATCACGTGGGATGAATTTGTGGAGGCTTTCCGCACTGCGCCTATTCCTGCGGGAATAATGGACATGAAGAAAAGAGAATTCTACCAATTGCAGCAAGGAACCTCAGCGTTTCCGAATACCTGAACAAGCTCACCTAGCTGTACAGGTATGCGTCTGAAGAGATCACATCGGAGGCAACCAAGATCTGGAGATTCATGCAGGGACTCGACCCCAACCTCAAGGTGCAGCTAGTGTCGAATGATTTTCCAACCTTCCAACACATGGTGAACAAGGCCTTTGTACAAGAAGATGCTCAACGTCAGCTGTATGAAAGCAGGAAGAGAAAGTTTCAAGCTCAGCAGGGCACAAGTAGTTCTCGATTCCACCCTAATCCACCTCAGTTCCATAGAACCTCAGAACCAAATGTGCCAAGGACTCCATTCACTGGACCTCGCCCAAACCCACAAGTTCCCCGGACAGGCAATGGCGTTCAACCCCAGCAAAAACCGGACTTCCGCAGTAGGAGTGCAGTGTTTCAACTGCAAAAACATGGGGCATTATGCTAGCAACTGTCCTCAGAAGCGCCCAGCTGTGACTCCAGTTCGCTTCAACCTGGGAACGACACCGGTACGAACCCCGAATGCAGGACAAGGCCGTGGGACACCTCAGACTCCAAGGGCTCCACAAGCAGTGAGCAGAGGACATCTCAATCATGTGACCGCGGAAGCAGCTCAGGATGCACCCGACGTAGTTCTGGGTAAGTTCCTTGTCAACTCAGTACCTGCATCAGCATTACTTGATTCTGGAGCTTCGCATTCTTTCGTGTCAAAGATTTTGTTGAAAAATATAATTGGGATGTGCGTAAACTAAAGACCCCTATGCTAGTCCAATCCCCTGGAAAGGAAATGAGGACTAACACAGTGTGCCCTAGTGCAACTGTGGATATACATGGAGTCAAGTTCCTCGCGAACCTTATTATAATAGACTCTAAGAGTTTAGATGTGATACTTGGAATGATTGGTTAACCAAGTATAAAGGACAGATAGATGTGCTGATTGTGTCGTCACTGTTACTAACTCGGATGGAGTTCAAGTGAGATATAAGTCAAACACGTCTTCCCAGAATAGGTGTGGATTGAACAGTGTGAAGGGAGTAGCCTTGGAAAAGGTACCTATTGTAAGTGAATACCCGGATGTATTCCCTGAAGATTTGCCGGGAATGCCGCCAGACAGAGAAATTGAATTTGTCATCAACTTGGTACCTGGTACAGCTCCGATATCAAAGAGACCTTATCGAATGTCTGCGAATGATTTGGCTGAAGTTAAGAAGCAAATTGAAGAGTTACAAGATAAAGGTTTCGTGAGACCAAGTTCGTCACCCTGGGGAGCACCAGTACTGCTAGTAAAGAAGAAAGACGGCAGTCTTCGCATGTGCGTAGACTATCGATCTCTGAATGATGTGACGATCAAGAACAAATATCCTTTGCCCCGGATAGATGATCTGTTTGATCAGTTGAAAGGTTCATGTGTCTTCTCCAAGATTGATCTTCGGTCGGGTTATCACCAATTAAAGATAAGACCAGAGGATATACCGAAGACAGCCTTTGCCACTCGATATGGATTGTATGAGTATACGGTGATGTCATTTGGCTTGACAAACGCACCCGCATATTTTATGAATCTGATGAATAAGGTGTTCATGGAATATTTGGATAAGTTTGTGGTTGTGTTTATCGACGATATTCTGATATACTCCAAGAATGAGGAAGAGCACGCAGAACATTTGAGGATAGTTTTGGAAAAGCTTAGAGAACACCAGTTGTACGCCAAGTTTAGCAAGTGCGAGTTCTGGTTGAAGAAAGTAGCTTTCTTGGGTCATGTGATTTCCGCGGGAGGAGTATCCGTAGATCCTGAGAAAGTAAATGATGTGCTTAATTGGACGCAGCCAAAGTCGGTATCCGAGATCCAGAAGTTTTCTTGGATTGGCAGGTTACTATCGTCGATTTATTGAAGGATTCTCCAAGCTCGCGAGACCTCTCACCCAGTTGCTGAAGAAGGAAAGAAGTTTGAATGGAGTAAACCGTGTGAAGATAGTTTCCAAGAACTGAAGAAGAGGTTAAACTTCTGCACCAGTGTTAACACTTCCAGATATTAGAAAGGATTTGAAGTCTTCTGTGATGCATCAAGACAAGGATTAGGCTGCGTACTGATGCAAGAAAGAAAGGTGGTAGCCTATGCATCAAGGCAATTGCGGCCTCATGAGGAGAATTACCCAACCCATGATTTAGAGCTAGCTGCCGTAGTGCATGCTCTAAAGATATGGAGACATTATTTGATCGGTAATCGCTGCGAGATATATACAGACCACAAAAGTTTGAAGTATATATTTACTCAACCCGATCTCAATATGAGGCAAAGGAGATGGCTTGAGTTAATAAAGGATTATGATATTGGGATACATTATCATCCAGGAAAGGCTAATGTGGTAGCTGATGCTTTGAGTCGAAAGAGTTACTGTACCAAGCTGTGGATTAAAGATAGTATGCCAGCACTTCAAGAAGAATTTCAGCAGCTCAACTTAGAAGTAGTAGAAGAAGGTTTCCTAGCCACTTTGGAAGTTCAACCAACCTTAGAGGATCAAATCAGAGCAGCTCAAAAGGAGGACAAGTATGTCCAGGAGATCAAGGATAATATGAAGAAAGGGAAAGCCTCGGAATTTTCAGAGGATGAAGAAGGTACCCTTTGTTTGGGAAAAGAATTATTGTACCTAAAAAGAAGAGGTAAAGGAGTTAATCCTGAAGGAAGCCCATGAATCTGGATATTCAATTCACCCTGGGAGTACAAAAATGTACCAAGATCTCAAGGAAAGGTATTGGTGGTCAAGTATGAAACGAGAAATTGCAGAATACGTAGCTTTGTGTGATGTATGCCAACGGATTAAAGCTGAACACCAGAGACCTGCTGGACTTTTGCAGCCATTGCAGATCCCTGAGTGGAAATGGGAAGAAATTGGTATGGGTTTTATAACTGGATTACCAAGAACCAAATCAGGACACGATTCAATTTGGGTTATTGTGGATCGTCTGACAAAAGTCGCCCATTTCATTCCAGTAAAGACCACATACTCCGGGGATAGACTTGCAGAGTTGTACATGTCAAGGATTGTGTGCTTGCATGGAATCCCAAAGAGGATTGTGTCAGATCGAGGAACTCAATTCACTTCGAGATTTTGGCAAAAGCTACATGAACTTTTGGGCACAAACTTAAACTTCAGTACAGCTTATCATCCACAGACAGATGGACAAACAGAAAGAGTAAATCAAATTCTGGAAGACATGTTGAGAGCTTGTGTACTGGCAAACAAGACTAATTGGGATCAGAGTTTGCCCTATGCAGAGTTCTCCTACAATAATAGTTATCAATCCAGTTTGCAATGTCTCCGTTTGAAGCCCTATACGGCAGAAAATGTAGGACTCCATTGTATTGGAAGGAGACAGGAGAAGGACAAGTCTTTGGACCAGATGTGTTGAAGCAAGCAGAAGAACAAGTTCGTCTAATCCAGGACAGATTAAAAACAGCACAAACCAGACAGAAGAGCTATGCGGACAATCGACGTAGAAGCTTAGAATTTGTACCTGGGGATCATGTTTATTTGAAGGTGTCACCTCTCAAAGGAATGAGACGTTTTGGAGTCAGTGGAAAGCTAGCTCCCAGATTCATTGGACCCTTCCCTGTTGTGACGAAAAGGGGAGAAGTTGCTTACCAGTTGGAGCTTCCACCTCAACTGTCAAAGGTGCATGACGTTTTTCATGTGTCTCAGCTAAGAAAGTGTCTCAGAGTTCCAGAAGAGCAGATGCCTCTAGATGAAATAAACGTGAAGGAGGACCTCACCTATCCAGAATATCTGGTCAAGATATTGGAGGAATCAGAACGTCGTATGCGAAACAAGGTCATCAAGTTCTGTAAAGTGCAGTGGAGCAACCATTCAGAATCGGAAGCGACTTGGGAACGTGAAGAGGATCTAAAAGAAGAGTTCCCCGACCTCTTTCCCAGTCCATCCGAATCTCGGGGTCGAGATTCTTCCTAAGAGGGTAGGTTTGTCACATCCCAAAATTTGCTTTTTGGAAAAATTTAAATTCAAATAAAGTATTTTAAAGTAATTGGATTTTATTTGGTTTTCCTGAATTTTCTAGAAATTTAAAACCTATTTTTAAAAATTAAAAGGTAATTCAAACTATGAAAATAATTTACCAACAGTAGTTGGAAATAATTTTGCTTAGTCCAAAATATGTCCAGAAGCTTCTGTGAATTTTCTGGAATTTTTGGAGGTATTTTCATATTTTTCTGAGGCCTAAATAATTTCCTAGCCTTTTCTGAAATTGTAAAGTCAAAATAAAAATCCAACCCCTCCCTTCAGCTGACACTTGGACGGACGGATGTCGTCCACGTTGCCGCCTGGTCCATCCCGGCCGCTTCTCTCTCTCCTTTCTCTTCTTTCCGAGAACCCCGGCAATCGGCTCCTACCCGAATTCTATCTCTTCATTCCATTCGTTCGGGAATTTGAATTCCGAAGAGATGAGCTCCTTATCTCTTTGATTTTCAAACTCTGCGCCGCTCCGTTGCCTTATTCCCGTGTTAATAGGATCTCAAGCCGTGGTCTTCGGTGAGGAATCCCGCCGCCTCACCCCTTCCCCGAGTCCTATAAATATACCCCCTCAGCCTCCTCCTCCTCCCGCTCCATCTCCACGGTTGTCGTGCGTGCCTCGACCACCTTTGACCGGTTGCGCCTCCGCCCTCGCCGTGGTCGTGTGCCCCGGAGCCCCGTCACCGCTTGGACTCGAGTCGCGCCGTCTCCACTCGTCGCCGACCGTCTCCACTCGTCGCCGAACCCCTCCGACCCGTCTTCGACTTCGACTCTGCATCGGGATCGCGTCTTCGACCATCTCCATTCCCCTCCGACCACCCCGCTACCGACCAATTTCCGAAGGTAAACCTTCCGTGTGGTCGTAGATCCGTATGGTCGTAGATCTGTGTAGTCGTAGAGTCTTACGACCGCCCTAGATTGTTTACGATCAAATCCAAACCCTTAGAATCCTGTACGACCATGTTAGAGTCCTTTTCGACCGTCTGCAATACCATACGACCGCTTAAACTCGTTGTCGATCACTTTGAGTCATGGTCGTAAGACCTGTAGCAGCTCTCGGCTTCAGCCACTCAATTCACCGTGGTCGAAACCCCTATCGATCATGTCCACTTCTTTCACCACGGTCGTAGTCGTTTATGACTACGTACTGGCCTTTTCAGCGTGGTCGCATCTCGTTACAACCATCGCCGCTGAAGTCGTGGCCTTCCACGTGATCGAGCATCTCTACGACCGCGTTCTGTTAGTGTTTGCCGTGGTCGTAAACGGCAACGTGGTCGTTAGCTTCTGCGTGGTCGTAAGTCGACTGTGTGGTCGTAAGCGACTTCATGGTCGCAATTTCGACTACGTGTTCGTAACTCATTCTCCCTGGTCGTAACGACTTTGCGGTCGTAATCTCGACTGTTTGGTCGTGAACGACTACGTGGTCGTAAACATCGTAAGTCTTCAGAGTAGTCGTAAGTCTTCTTCGTAGTCTTAAGTCTCCTTTGTAGTCGTAAGTCTTCTCCGTGGTAGTAAGATCCCTTCGAGTAATCGTAAGCTCCATCCGAGTAGTCGTAATCTCTTCCAACTGCATTGTAGTAGTCGTATCTCCCTCTCCGACCACGTTGATTCCCGAAGACGATTTTTTTTCCGATTTAAAACTTCCAAAGGTCATAACTTTCTCATTTTAACTCCGATTTCAGCCATTCAAATTTTTAAATTCATCTAAAATCATGATCTATCCAACCATGGCCTCCATTTGAATTTTTGAGTTTATTTGAATTTTTTTTATTTATTTGAATTTATTTGTTTTGTTGCTTTTCTCTCGTGCGTAGAATCCAACGTTGAAGAAGACCTCTCCACTCCTCGACAGGAAGACCCAGAGCCCCTGCAAGAAGGCAAGTCTCCTTTGATCATTTTGAACCTATGATTTTGAAATGTTTTAATTATTTTAAATTATGTGCATGCTATTTACATAAAATGATAGTTCAAAACTTAGGATATAGTTAATCCCATATTGTTATGCCCTCACTTGAAATTGATTGCCATGTATCCTTGCAACCCTAGAAATTCCTTTGACTCATTAATGAGAGTAAATTATGTTTAATTGTTGATATTAGAATGGTAGTACGATGCTTAGCCATGCTATTGAATATTTCAAAAATCTTGAAAATGGGAAACTAAGATTTATTATTGAATCCTTGTGTTTGTAAATGAAGTGGCAATTGGAGTTGTCACTATGATTTTAAAATAAACTAAAATGTGAAGGTTGATTTAGATTAGGGTGGATGGTTGGTTTGGGTTGGTGCAGCTCGCACGAGAACTTGTTAAGTGTATGTTCCACCCCAGTCAATTAAGGACCGACGTTTGTGTTTGTCCAAACTGAGCATTCACCGTACAACCACAAGTCTATATGGGTATGACCTAGCTGATTAACTCATGATAGTCTAGTTTAGGTGCCACCAGTGGAAAGTGGGTGCCAGGGATGGACTGGTTATCCACAGTGAGGGACAGGGATTTGCTGTACTCATATGGCTCAAGAGGGGGCTTCGGTTCGGGCAGTTAGCCTACCTGCGGTGAAACCTCAGCGAGTGGTATCTAGCTAGATTAGAGTAAGGTAAAGGCTTTGTGATATTTTATCTGGGTCTCATGCCAAAGGAAGCGTGTTGACTTTTGGGATAATTTATCTCTTGTGGGTAAAGTTGTACAACCTCTGCAGAGTGTAAAACTATTCGAATAGCCGTGCCCACGGTCAAGGGCGGGCAAGGAATGCATTCACATGGTAGATTTCTGGTTTTGGTTTTAAAATCAAAAATTTGTACACCGAGAGTGGAGGGAACTCTCGGAAGGGAATCCTGGCGGTTGGAGCCAGAGAGGGTGGATGTAACCCGCAATATTAACTGGTTCAGTTGGAAATGATTAAGCTAGTGTTGGTGGATGGAACCTTCACTAGAGTATAATTGTTAGTTCTGTTAAAATCATTTACCTTAGTAAATTGATGCCTTCGAAAATAATTAGTAGCAATTGAAATTAAAATATTGCTTTGTGCAAAAGAGCCATATAGCCTTCCTTTGTCAAGCCTTCCATCTATGCATTTTTCCCAAGACTTGCGGAGTACTTTATGTACTCACATGCTACACTCAAAAATAAATCTCAGAGGAAGTTGAAGCTCAAGAAGGTGACTACGACTACTGCTTCGCTTGTGGATGTGATGGATTCTTCCCGGAGAACTAGGTCGCGCTTCCCCAGTCAATTGCCTATGGCGTATTGATGGGTCGTCATCGATTTTATCTTTTGCTTCCGCTTTATTTTATGTGTGCGAGGTCAATGAAACCTCAGTTGTAATAATGAGACCTTTCGGTCAGTACTCTTAATTATTGAAATAAATCGTTGTTGGTGATGTTTTCCATTCTGTTTAACTGTGTGCACTAGCTTTGATCTGGGACTAGTGCAGTAATACACAGAGGGTCCGGGTATGGTAATCCGGGGGCCCGACAAACCACGCGCGTCAAGGTAGTAGTGGAAGTAGCCGATCGTCCCGAACAGATCGTCTCCTCCACGCGATCAACCACACCACGAGCAGATCCAATCTGTAGATTGTTGATGCCAATCAACGCCGCAACGAGCAGCGCCTCCACCGGTATCCACACGTCCGGGGCTGGAACGCCGATCGCGAGTGTACCAGCACTCGCAAGCGGCTAGGGTTTGGCTCGGGAGGTGGCGGCTAGGGTTTTGCTCGGGAGGAACAGAAGCGTGCATCCCTCAGCCCCCCCCGCCTCCATATATATAGACCTCCTCACTTGGGCCTCGTGGACCGAGGCCCAATAGGAGTCTATCCGGATCTCTATCCGAATTGAGCCCACATCCGAATCACATTCGAATTAGTGTTCCAACCCGTTAAGTGTGCGACCCTGTAGGTTCACGTATACTTGGTCGCGACCCGGAAACACCTTTCCGGTCACCCTGTTAATAGCGGCCTCTAGCAAGACATATTAACCCCAAAGTATACGTAAAGATCATATCGGCTGAACCTGTAATGTTCTCATGTACGAATCCCTTTGCCTCACGATATAGATTAAGCTCAAGGCGAGACCTGTGTCATCCTCTTAATAGCTCAATCACTCTCTCGATTCCGTGATGGATTATAAACTCGTGATTGACTCCTCAATCACCTTGGCATGGCCATGCACTTTCATAATCCATTACATCGAGGGGCCCAGAGATATCTCTCCCATAA
This sequence comes from Dendrocalamus latiflorus, assembly GCA_017311315.1. Taxonomy (NCBI): domain Eukaryota; kingdom Viridiplantae; phylum Streptophyta; class Magnoliopsida; order Poales; family Poaceae; genus Dendrocalamus; species Dendrocalamus latiflorus. The sequence continues at coordinate 471,662 of CM029636.1, forward strand.
GGAGGGGCAAATTCTATCTTGATCATTCACATCCCACTACATGTTTCATGGCAAACCCAAAGACTACTTTTATGACTACCCAGTTACGGAGTAGTGTTTAGTAGTCCCAAAATAAGCTACTACGCATGTTGGGAACCATAATGATCTCAAGTCTAAGGATTCCACATAAACACTACTTGAGACCAACTGATGGCACATGGAATCTCTGCAGTGTCTCATGGCGGGTCTATCCAACATATGTTCACTAACACATGTCCATATTATTGATTTGGTATCTCCTTACCATGATCCATGAGACATGATCATCAATCAATACATATGCTGATCTTTGAATCATATTTGTTCCTCATATGATATATAATCAGGGATCATTTAGAAATAGCAACATTTTGACATTAAGAGTCTCATGAATAAGTCACATACTCATTGATCAATAATGATAATGTCTATTTCAAGGAACAAACTAATGCATCATAAACATAGTATGTGATATATATAACATCTCCATGTTGCCTCTAGGGCATATCACTAACAGCTGCGTATCTTTATATTAAGAAGGGGAAAACAAGCAGAAACCTTACAGACCCAAAGCGCATCCAAACACACACCACACCTGCTCTAGGAAACTAGCCTATGGTACAAAAACAAGATCGACCTTGACCAGAGGGGATTTAGACCAAAACCTGTGGCGGGGTAGTTAGGTATGAAATACCCTTTGCTCCGGCCAGACCCCAAATCCTCATCTCCTCATTGACAAAAGACAAGAGGGCCCTAACGTCCGGCGCAACCCCATCAAAGACGCAGCGATTGCGAAGATTCCAAAGAGACCAAGCCCCCAAAATGATGATGGAGTTAAGGCCTTGCCGGACCTGGCCATGAACTGCATTGTGTGATCTGGACCACCAATCTTCATAGGAGAGCTCACCCGGTTGAGGGGAAAGGTTCTGTAATCTGACCTTTTGAAGCAAGTCAAACCAAAATTGGCGGGCAAACACACATGAGATCAAAAGGTGATTAATGGTTTCCTCCTCTTGGTTACAAAGCAAGCAGCGGGGAGGGTGTTGCAATCCTCGGCGTGCCAGACGGTCCGTAGTCCAGCATTTATCATGTGCAGCCAGCCACATAAAGAAACGACATTATTTGGTGCCCAAATTCGCTCCTAGGGACTAAACTCAATGCCTCCCTGAAAGAAGCCTTCATAAACTGATTTTGCTAAATTGTTTCCATTGGCAGTGAAGCGCCAAATGTGTTTATCTTCTAAATCGGGCTGCAGCACCACCTGTGAGAGGAGATCCTAGAGATCCAAAAAAATCAGCAATGGCCTCAACCGTCAATGCTCCTATCAAATCCGCAGTCCAGTTGTGACCCGTGAGTGCCTCCCTCACCGTGCGCTTATTGGCATGTCTCTTGGGAACCAAAGCAAAAAGACGGGGTGCCAAATCAGCGATCCTTTTCCCATGGATCCATCTATTTGTCCAGAAGAGGGTGCGGACGCCATTACCGACCTCAATGCATGTTGCTATAGAGAAGGACCGAACACAGTGGTAAACCTGGATCGGAAAGGGGGCCCAAGACCTGTCAGGTTCAACCTTCTGAAGCCAAAGCCATCTCATTCTGAGGGCCCATCCCATCCACTAGAGATCAGAAATACCAAGACCACCGAGTTGAAAAGGCCGGCAAGTTTTGTCCCAAGCCACAAGACAATGGCCTCCCTTAGTTTCTTTTCTGCCTCTCCACAGAAAACTTCTACGGATTTTGTCTATTTCTTTAATAGCCCACTGGGGAGGTCAACTGCCATGGCCAAGTAGACCACCATAGAGGTTAACACAAATTGTACCAATGTTATACAATGCTCACTGTTGTGGGGGGTGGCCCAACCCCCCGCGACTGGGCCGTGTAACTAGTCCAACATGTAATAGGCCCAATAGTATAGAGGAATATACCAGTGTAAATATACCAATGTACCCTCATCTTCTGTAAGTATTAAGGGGTAGAATGGGGATTTCCCATTCTACCCCACTCATGTATATAAACCCCCAGGAGGGGTAGGAGGAGGGACATCCTTTCATTCTTACCAACTCTCCCATAGATCTGGCTCTCCTCTTCTACTAGTCCCCTTCTCTATTGTTTGGCCTGTAGCCACAACACTCACATTAGGACTCTAAATAAGACGTAGCTTCGAGGTCCGCCTTCGCACGCACTCCACAGAGTATAAATAATATGCGGATGTTATCCCTGCACACTCTACTAAGTATAAACAAGACACGGATACCGCGCACGCATGGATGTTGTCCATATGCGTACTCTCCGGAGTATAAATAAGACGTGGATGTTGATCCCACGCACTCTACGGAGTATAAATAAGATGCGGATGTCGTCTCTGCGCACTCTACTGAGTATAAACAAGACGCGGATACCTCGCACGCATGGATGTTGTCCATACGCGTACTCTCCTGAGTATAAATAAGACGTGGATGCTGATCCCACGCACTGTCCGGAGTATAAATAAGACGTGGATGATGCTCCCAAGCACTCTACAGAGTATACAAATTGCGACATGACCGAGACACCAGCGAGTGCCTCGCTTTCAGCGGCGCACCACTTGGAGGTCGCGCCCTCGCACGCTTTGCACCAGGGAGTGCATCGCACTGTTTTTGAAGGTAGAGGAACGGTGGCTTCGCCTCCCTACCTCGGCGCACGTAGTGCGCTCGGCCTACGCCGCAAGCGCCCGCTCTCCGTGGGTACTGTTTTTGAAGGTAGGGGAACGGCGGCTCCGCATCCCCACCTCGGCGTGCGTAGTGCCCACGGCCTACGCCGCAAGCGACCGCTGTCCGCGGGCATTGTTTTTGAAGCTAGGGAACGGCGGCCCCGCCTCCCTACCTCGGCGTGCGTAGAGCCCTCGGCCTACCCCGCAAGCGCCCGCTCTCCACGCGCACTGTCTTTGAAGGTAGGGGAATGGCGGCTCTGTCTCCCTACCCCGGTGTGCGTAGTGCCCTCGGTCTACGCTGCAAGCGCTCGCTCTCCGCGGGCACTGTTTTTGAAGGTAGGGGAACGGCGGTATCGCCTCCCTACCTCGGCGTGCGTAGTGCCCTCGGCCTACGCCGCAAGCGCCGCTCTCCGCGGGAACTATTTTTGAAGGCAGGGGAACGGCAGCCCCGCATCCCAACCTCGGCGTGTGTAGTGCCCTTGGCCTACGCCGCAAGCGCCCGCTCTTCGTGTGCACTGTTTTTAAAGGTAGGAGAACGGCGGTATCGCCTCCCTACCTCGGCGTGCGTAGTGCCCTCGGCCTACGCCGCAAGCGCCCGCTCTCCGCGGGCACTGTTTTTGAAGGTAGGGGAACGGCGGCTCCGCCTCCCTACCTAGGCGTGCGTAGTGCCCTCGGTCTACGCTGCAAGTGCTCGCTCTCCGCGGGCATTGTTTTTGAAGGTAGGGGAACGGCGGCCCCGCCTCCCTACCTCGGCGTGCGTAGTGGCCTCGGCCGACGCCGCAAGCGCCCGCTCTACGCGTGCACTGTTTTTAAAGGTAGGGGAACGGCGGTATCGCCTCCCTACCTCAGCGTGCGTAGTGCCCTCGGCCTACGCCGCAAGCTCCCGCTCTCCGCGGGCACTGTTTTTGAAGGTAGGGGAACGGCGGCTCCGCCTCCCTACCTCGGCGCACGTAGTGCTCTCGGTCTACGCTGCAAGCGTTCGCTCTCCGCGGGCACTGTTTTTGAAGGTAGGGGAACGGCGGCCCCGCCTCCCTACCTCGGCATGCGTAGTGCCCTCGGTCTACGTGGCAAGCTCCCGCTCTCCGCGGGCACTGTTTTTGAAGGTAGGGGAACGGCGGCCCCGCCTCCCAACCTCGGCGTGCATAGTGCCCTCGGCCTACGCCGCAAGCGCCCGCTCTCCGCGTGCACTATTTTTAAAGGTAGGGGAATGGCGGTATCACCACCCAACCTCAGCGTGCGTAGTGCCCTCGGCCTACGCCGCAAGCGCCCGCTCTCCGCGGGCACTATTTTTGAAGGTAGGGGAACAGCGGCCCCGCCTCCCTACCTCGCCGTGTGTAGTGCCCTCGGCCCACGCCGCAAGCGTCCGCTCTCCGCGGGTATTGTTTTTGAAGGTAGGGAACAGCGGCCCCGCTTCCCTACCTCAGCGTGCGTAGTGCCCTCGGCCTACGCCGCAAGCGCCCGCTCTCCGCGGGCACTATTTTCGAAGGAAGGGGAACGGCGGTATCGCATCCCTACCTCGGCGTGCGTAGCGCCATCGGCCTACGCCGCAAGCGCCCGCTCTCTGCGGGCACTGTTTTTGAAGGTAGGGGAACGGCGGCTCCGCCTCCTACCTCGGCGTGCGTAGTGCCCTCGGTCTACACTGCAAGCGCCCGCTCTCCGCGAGCACTGTATTTGAAGGTAGGGGAACGACGGCTTTGCCTCCCTACCTCGGCGCGCGTAGTGCCCTCGGCCTTTCCGCGGGCACTAATTTTGAAGGTAGGGGAACGGCGGTATCGCCTCCCTACCTCGGCGTGCGTAGTGCCCTCGGCCTACGCCGCAGGCGCCCGCTCTCCGCGGGCACTATTTTTGAAGGTAGGGAACGGCTGCCCCGCCTCCCTACCTCGGCGTGCGTAGTGCCCTCGGCCTACGCCGCACGCGCCCGCTCTCTGCACGCACTGTTTTTGAAGGTAGGGGAACGGCGGCTCCGCCTCCCTACCTCGGCGTGCGTAGTGCCCTCGGTTTGCGCTGCAAGCGCTCGCTCTCCGCGGGCACTGTTTTTGAAGGTAGGGGAACGTCGGTATCGCCTCCCTACCTCAGCGTGCGTAGTGCCCTCGGCCTACGCCGCAAGCGTCTGCTCTCTGTGGGCACTGTTTTTGAAGGTAGGAGAACGACAGCTCCGCCTCCCTACCTCGGCGTGCGTAGTGCCCTCGGTCTACGCGCCAAGCGCCCGCTCTTCACGTGCACTGTTTTTGAAGGTAGGGAACGGCGGCCCCGCCTCCCTACCTCGGCGTGCATTGTGCCCTCGGCCTACGCCGCAAGGGCCCGCTCTCCGCGCGCATTGTTTTTGAAGGTAGGGGAACGGCGGCTCCGCCTCCCTACCTCGGCGTGCGTAGTGCCCTCGATCTACGCTGCAAGCGCTCGCTCTCCGCGGGCATTGTTTTTGATGGTAGGGGAACGGCGGCCCCGCCTCCCTACCCCGGCGTGCATAGTGCCCTCGGCCTACGCCGCAAGCGTCCGCTCTCTACGGACATTGTTTTTGAAGGTAGGGGAACAGCGGCGTCGCCTCCCTACCTCGGCGTGCGTAGTGCCCTCGGCCTACGCCGCAAGCGTCCGCTCTCCGCGAGCACTGTTTTTGAAGGTAGGGGAACGGCGACCCCGCCTCCCTACCTCGGCGTGCGTAGTGCCCTCAGCCTACGCCGCAAGTGCCCGCTCTCCGCGGGCACTATTTTTAAAGGTAGGGAAACGGCGGCGCCGCCTCCCTACCTCGGCGTGCGTAGTGCCCTCGGCCTACGCCGCAAGCGCCCGCTCTCCGCGCGCACAGTTTTTGAAGGTAGGGGAACGGCGGCGCCGCCTCCCTACCTCGGCGTGCGTAGTGCCCTCGGCCTACGCCGCAAGCGCTCGCTCTCCGCGGGCACTGTTTTTGAAGGTAAGGGAACGGCGGCCCTGCCTCCCTACCCCGGCGTGCGTAGTGCCCTCGGCCTACGCCGCAAGCGCCCACTCTCCGCGGGCACTGTTTTTGAAGGTAGTGGAACGGCGGCCCCGCCTCCCTACCCTGGCGTGCGTAGTGCCCTCGGCCTACGCCGCAAGCACCCGCTCGCCGTCTGCCTCGTAGGCGTCGCCTCAGCGGCACATCACGTCCTCAGCTCTCGACTCCGCCATCCGCCTCGCAGGCACCACCTTGGCTGGACGGCATGGCTCCGGCGCAGGATTTCGCCGTCCGCCTCGTAGGCATTGCCTCGGTGGGACGGCGCGGGATCCAGTGTAGGATTTCGCTGATTTCTTCGTAGACATTGCCTCTGGGTCTGAAAGTTACCAGTTGCATCGGCTCACTAGTCGGCTCCCTTGCGCTTGCTGTTGGGGAACGGGGGGCTGGGATAGTTGATCGTGTCAGCTCGCCCATCGGGACCTCAGGGCTTGTTGTCGAGAGAGTACCTGTTGTCGGGGTGGCCCAACCCCCCGCGACTGGGCCGTGCAACTAGTCCAACATGTAATAGGCCCAATAATGTAGAGGAATATACCAGTGTAAATATACTAATGTACCCTCATCATCTGTAAGTATTAAGGGGTAGAATGGGAAATCCCCATTCTACCCCACTCATGTATATAAACCCCAAGAGGGGTAGGATGAGGGACATCCTCTCATTCTTACCAACTCTCCCATAGATCTGACTCTCCTCTTCTACTAGTCTCCTTCTCTACTGTTTGGCATGTAGCCACAACACTCACATTAGGTGTTAGATATGAATCGCTCATTTATATTTCCATGGCATTGACTACATTTTCAAAGGTGATTTTGAAGTAGTTAGTATTGTGTTGTCTCTTGTACATGGAAATATCATATATGAACCCCATAATTGTTATGCTCTATCTGTGTAAGCTTTATTTCCTAAGTTATTTCCGATTATAATTAGGGTCTTTGGGGCCTTTCCATTTTATGTTTTTACGTTAAAAGTTTCTAGAATCCTGGTATTAGTATACTCAGTAAGAGCATCAATCACCTTGCACATTAGTATTGTTTTGTAGCAATTGCTGCTAGCTACTATTGATCATACCGATCGCTACGATCACACCGATCGCTCCGACTCTTTATGTTTCTCTTCTCATTCTCATTACTCCCCTCTCGTTATATGACTGCGTGTCTTTTAAAGCCTGCACATACGGCCTCCTCGCCCAACTACGACTACGACACGAACTCCAACTACCAGAGTCATACTCGTACACGACTATAACAAAACCGACTACGATCAGAACATAAACTGACTACGATCAAAAACAACATTACTAACTCTAATACAAATGAATGAGAATGACCGGCGCAAGATGGAGAGGACGGGCGGCACAACTAGCTACAGTTACAAGGGCATGAACTCCTCGTCGATGACCTTGTAGTGCTTCTTGGCGTCGTACTGCTGCACGATGAGCACCGACGCCGTCGCCGAGAAGTCCGACGACGCGAGGATGTCGCCCACCGGGCCCAGCTCGAGGCACTCCGCCCACTCCTCCAGCCCCTCCGTCAGCACCGAGCTGCGGTCCCGGCCGCGCCCCACGATGAAGAGCCTGTACTCCGCCTGCATCCCCCGCAGCACCGCCACCAGCTCCGCGCCGTCTGCCACATGCTTTTCCAGGTACCCCACGCCCATGCTGCTGCCGCCGCCGCCGCCGGCCACGTGCTTGCGGTAGAACTCCGCGAAGAACTTGTCGTCCACCTGCATCTGCAGCTCCTCCTGCGCCAGCGCCGACGCCGCCGGGATGCTGCGCCGGCTCTTGGACTCGAACAGGCTCGTCCGAGCCTTGGCGCGCGCCTGCGCCGTCGCGTTCTGCACCACGCGCAGCGCCGTCAGCCGCACGCCCGTCTGCTTCGACATCAAGGACGCCAGCGTCAGCGCCTCGCGGTCGTCCGCACCGCCGATGAACACCACCACCGCGCTCTTCGCCGCCTCCGGCCTCGAATGCTTCCCCAGGCCGCGGTCCACCATGATGCCCACCGAGCACGGCGCCAGCTGCAGCACCTTCTGGTTCACCAGCCGGAACCCGAAGTGGCCCGTGTCCATGCTCCCGTCCAGGCGCTGGCTCTTGTGGAAGGGCAGCAGGATGAGCGCGGCCATGGCGTCCTCGGCGCAGATGCAGATGTCGCTGTGCATGTCCGGGAAGGACGACAGCGCCAGCAGCCTGCGAACCTTGACGCCGTCGCCGCACTCCTCCTGGTACGCGTCCAGCGCCTCACCGATGAGCTTGCGCATCTCCGACACCTCCTCGTCCACCACCGTCACGCCGTCGAAGCCCCCGCCCTTGACGATGGCCGCCGCCGTCTGGTCCGTGAGCTGCACCATGTCCACGGCGTAGACGGCGAGCTCGCCGCTGCCGCCGCCCCAGCGCAGCGCCTCCATGAGGAAGGAGAGCGTGGGCACGTTCTGCGGGCCGTGCAGCCCGACGACGAGGCGCAGCTCTGTGGCCGGGTCGTGGTGCTGCAGCCCCATGAGGCGCCACTGCACGCTCCGCCGCGCCCACGACGCGATCCCCATCCCCACCATCGGCGTCACCGCTACGTTCAGCGCCACCATGAAGATGATCGCCATGAACGACTTGTCCGTGATGATCCCAGCTTCCTGCAGTGTCATCGTCGATCGAGATGATATATGATCGCCATGAACGACTTGAACAAGAATTAGTGAGCAGGCAAGAACGAGCAGGATTACAAATGCTGCCAATGCACAGTAGATGTGGAAGTATCCCTTGACGTTGAGCAGCATGCCCAGCGCGAGCGCCTCCAGCCAGCCCAGCCCCTTGAGCAGCCCGGCGGCGGCGCAGCCGACGAGCTTGCCGAGCGTCCCCATGACGGTGACGAAGAAGACCTTCCACCACGGGAAGGGCAGCTCCATGACGTAGACGCGGAAGCCCTCGTTCTTCTTGAGCCCCGCCTCCTCGATGTCGTCCGTCGTCTGCCGCAGCGAGAGGCAGACGTGGCCGACGTAGAGCGGCAGCACGAAGGAGCTAAGCACCAGGTTGATCTTGCTCACCAGCAGCCGGGACACCCTCCCCTCGCTCGGGAACGCCAGCCCCACCAGGAACGCTGCCATGTTCACGTCCAGCCGGAGCGCGGAGCTGAACCAGCACAGCGTGGCCGCGACCAGCGCCACCAGCGACAGGTCGAAGCCGCGCATGCGCCGGCCCTCGGGGTTGCGTCCGTCCACCCACTCGGCCATGGCCCTGGAGACGAACCCCGACATGACGACCACCACGAGGACCGCCGCCGTGAGCACCGGCTGCGAGAAGGCTGTACCGTCGGTGCCGCTGTCGCGCCAGATCATGCTGCCGAGCGCGATGAGCAGGGTGGTGACCATGTCGGAGGTGACGCCGGCGCCGACGGCGAGGCGGCCTACGGCGGTCTTGGCGATCTTGAGGTCGGTGGCGAGGCGGGTGAGGACCGGGGAGGCGGTGTTGGCGAGGGCGACGGCGAGGCCGAGGAAGGCGCGGAGGGAGCTCTCGTGGACGATGCCGGAGGCAGCGTGCATGATGGGGGTGTGGAAGAGCGTGACGAGGACGGCGGTGGAGAGGATGCCGGCGTACGCGACGACGGCATCGGCGGTGGGGGCGTCGAGGAGAGCGGAGGGGTCCATCTCGACGCCGAGCGCGAAGAGGTAGGGCGCGAAGACGAAGCCGCCGATCTTGCCGAACACCAGGTTGATGGCGTTTGTCAGAGGCAGCACCCGGAACTGAGCAAGAACGATGCCGAGCTGAAGTTTAACGCACGACCATGCATTGCATTGCATTGCATTGCATTGCAACAAGAAGAGGAAGAAGAAGACAATCATCAAACAATTGCATGATGAAATCCAAGATGCTTGTGATGGATCAATCGATGGATCGTGGAGTACTACTGACGAGGAGGTCGGAGAAGATGCGCGGCTGGTAGACTTTGCGGAGGAGGGCGTAGAGGATCTTGCTGGTGACGAGGATCACGCCGAACTCGAACAGGATGGTGTTGTAGTTGGCCGACAGGATGCTGCTCGTCATTGAGCAATCCATGATATATTGTGGTTCAATGCAATAGCTAGCTCTATCAAACGATCGATCTGTTCAAGCAATGAATGATCCTCTCTCTCCTCTTCGATCGGGACAAATTCTGGCGTCGACGTTGGGTACAAAATTTCCAAGGCAGACGATCGATTGAATGATGCGCAATTAGGAGCGGGGGAAAATTAATTAGGAGGAACTTGCTTTAATTTCACCATGAACAAGGAATAGGGAGAGCTAGCAGTAGTATCTCTGGCAGAGAGCATTTTGCGGGCTTGTTTTCGCTCTTCATTTCTCCTTCCCGGATCTCTAGCTAGCTAGCTAGTTATTTCTCTCTCTCTCTCTCTCTCTCTCTCTCTCTTTTCTTCTTTCTTTCTAGCTAGCCACGAACAAAACAGTTTCTGCTTGCAGCCTGCTAAATATAGTAGAGGACCTATTTTTAGATCGCGTCAAGTACTGCGGACAAAAACTAGTTGCACGCACACGCATTATTTTCTTCAACTTTGCATGCATGCTGATCAGTTCAACTAAATGCCTTCAATTTGGAGGGATGAAGAAAACGAAGCAATTCTCAGTTTCATGTTTTTAGACCACTAGTAATCATGTGCATGTGTAATACAGGTCTTGATCAAATTAGATGAAGGGTGTTGATAAACAGCCTGCTAAATACAGTACCGGGCCTATTTTTAGATCGTGTCAAGTATTGCGGATAAAAACTAGTTGCATGCACACGTGCATTATTTTCTTCAACATTGCATGCTGATCAGTTCAACTAAATGACTTCAATTTGGTGGAATGAAGAAAATGAAGGCAACGATGGGGCGAGCGCTCCGAATGAGGTTCGGCAAGACAGATCGGACTGCTGCGAAGAGACCAGATCAGGCGGTTGCGAAGGTAGGAGTTTAGTGGGATCGGATGGCTGAGAGGCGTCGCCATCTGACGGCCGACGTTAGATGGCAATAAAAGCGTGGACAGCAGAGATGCGTCCACGTCGGGCTGGGCGGCCCAAGCGACGGCCGCCCGATGCGAGGGATGCGGCCGAGATGGCTCCACGTCACCGGGGGGGTCGTCTTCAACCTCCCGCCACTCACACAGCGGAGAGACAAGGCGTGAGTGCCTCCGCCCCACGGCGACGAAAAGGGTCCCCGACGGCAATGAAGGGTACCAGTGGGTAGCTCTCGGCAAGGGGATTCCATTTTGGGGTTTTGGGAGGCGCGAGGATCAGTGATGGTGGCTAGCGGAAGAAGGGGAGGTTTGGGCTTCGCGATGGCTCAAGGGCTCACCGGCAGCCCTTTAGCTAGGCGGAAGGTGGTTAGACGGTCTACAGAGCTTGGAGCTCACAATGGCAGTGACGGTTTTAGCTAGGAGGCTTCCAGGAAGGCTGTCCACGGGAGAGCACTTCGGCTAGCGGCAAGCTTCGACGCTGGGGCTCCACGGGCTCGCACCTGGCCGGAGAAGTCCACCAAAGTGATCAGGGGACAGAAGAGATGCTCTGGATAGGAGGAATTGAAATTTAGAGGAGGGAGGAAGAGGATCAGCTTACGGGGTCGCTGGCTCAGGGGAAGGCGGCGACGGAGCTGAGAGGCGGAGGAACTTCGATCGGTAGCTCACGGAAGCGATTGAGGGTCACAGGAGGTTGGTTGAGGGGTGGGAGAAGCTCTGAAGGCATGGGAGAGCAGGGAGGCGAGAGGGGGGTCTTAAAGCCTCGGCGGAGGAAGAAAGAGGAGAGAAGGGGGGAATGGGCACGGCACGGGCGGTCTGCAGGGGTGGTGGGGACTCACATCCGAGCGATGGGCGATGACGCAGCGCTACGGCGAGGGATGGCGAGCGGGAGCAGGCGAGTGACCGAGATGGACGGAGGTGCAAAGCGCGGGGAGGGAGGGGGAGCTGAGACTGGCGGGTGGGGCCACGAGGGGACGAGACAACGCGGTCAACGACGACGCCGCACGGCCTCAACCCAGCGGCGAAGCCGATGAGGCAAAACTGGGGGCAGGGCTCCCTCGCACGCGCAGGCGCTGGCAGAGGGAGGAGGCGGGAAAGAAAGAAGGCGCCAAGGAGAGGGGAAAATGGAAAACCCGAAAAGGAAAGCGTAAACCACTGGGAATTTCCGAAAAGGGAAAGGGCTCAAAAATCACTCTAAAATTCACAAAAAATCTTTGAAAAAATTTGGGGCATTTCAGTGAACATGCCTAGCTATGTTGTCATATTTTATCTGGAATGATGATTGATGGGTATGAGCTCGAAGGGAATTTTGAGCTAAGCTACATGCATGGGATCAAGAAGATAGTATACCACATCTTTTCTAGGAACTTGAAGAGATGAGAAAAATTGATACGTTTAAGAACTAAAAGGAGTTGCTAGCTGAGGGAGGGATTACAAAGGTCGGGTGCAAGGATGGATGGGCCTTTAAAGAAAACGCTGGGCCGGCCGTGAAACCCTAAACCCACAGACGTACGTACGTACGTACTCAGCACAGCCGATCGAGCTGATTTGTGTGTTGTGCGTGCGGCAGAAACCAAGTAACGCATGCACGCGCTCCCTCCCTGCAGATACAAGCAAGCAAGCAAGCTAGCTAGCTAGGGCATGGCAGCGCAGGGCGGCGGCGGCCGGCAAAAGTTCTTCAAAGTCCTCTTGCCCGGCACCTTCGAGTCCAGGCTGGTACGTACGTAACTAGCTACCTGCATGCCGCAGCTAGCTAGCTGATCTACAATTAATCGCTCCAACTTAGTTTGTTCATCTCTGATTAAAATCGATCCATGCATGCATGTATATGATGTTGTTGCAATCTGCAATCATCCTCTACGGCACCATGATCGCAAGGAAGCGTACGTGCATGCACGATACGATCGATCCTGATTTGCTGCATGTCTGGCCAATTATATTCCCCCTTGCCCTGATTCGACCAATAATAAACTGCATGCAGTGCCTGCCGCCCAAGTTCGCGGCGCGCCTGGGCTGCCCGGGCGGCGCCACCGCCACGCTGCGCGACCCCGCCGGAAGGCCATGGGACGTGGAACTCAACCGAGACGACGAGCACCAGCACAACCTGTACTTCGCGGGGAGGGGGTGGCGCAGCTTCGTCGCCGGCAGCGGCCTCTCTGCCGGGCACTTGCTGGTCTTCGAGCACCGCGGCGGCCTCGACTTCGCCGTCGACCCGTTCGACGAGTCCGGATGCCTCGACGAGTACGCCGCGGAGGGCAAGCGTACTTGTGGCCATCGGATGGGACATAATACGAGAGCCACCGCCACCGCCGACATGGAGTCCGGCAACGACGAGTGCCGGAGGCCGTGCGCTGCTGGGAGCAACAAGAGGAAGCGCTCGCCGGGCACGGCCAACTCCGGCTCCTGCCAACAGCAAGAAGATGAGACGCTCTGCCGGCACATCGAGAGGCCGTACCAGCTGCGCTACCTGGTGAACGATCGGTGACTTGATTGTATCACGTCATGCCTCGATCTCCTCTGAATATGTAGATACATACATGTATGCGTCGTTGGCATAATTAACCATTTGGGCGCTGGCGATACGCAGGACCTGAACAAGAGCTTCTGCGATCGCGTGGGCTGGACGACGTCGCGCACCGCGGAGCTGAGCGTGGCCGGCGGTGACACGGAGAAGGAGCAGAGCCGACGATGGCAGGTGAGCGTGAAGGTGTCCGGAAAGGGAGGCATGATCTGCGGAGGGTGGGCGGACTTCGCGCAGGACAACCGCCTCAACGTCTCCGACACCTGCGTCTTCAAGCCACTCCTCCTAGGAGGGAGGGGAACCAACAGCCTGCTCCAAGTCCAACTCCTGAGGTCACCATCTGGCCCTCATCAACCTACCTTGATCTAGCATTCCAGCTACCTGCAAATTCCATCTCCAAATACAACTTTTAAAAAACCATGTTCTTTCTTGGCAGCTACTTAATTAATTTATCTCCCTTTAATTTTCTGCACATATAGGCTAAACAAATTAAGCTTGTTGTAAGCAAGCTATTATTGTTCTTTCGACGCTGAAATTGGGCACCAAGCCTCCCTACTTTTAGATACGTGCAAATGCAATGATATATATTATATCAGGATGAAAAGTCTTAATTATGGATAGAAAATCTCAATCATAGATGGAAAATCTTAATCATAGATGGAAAATCTCAATCACACACACACACACACACACACACATATATATATATATATGATATTTTAGATATGGGCATGGTCTTGCCTTGATCATCACCTTTTATATTTATATATTAGTATAAGTATAAATCATAAATTTGTTATCTTATAAAATTACCTTGCCACGACAAATCTAATGATACTATTTTCACATGATCAATCCCAAAGATATTTCAAATATTTACGGTCAAATTTAGAAAAAAATTTAACTGCAGATTTTCTAAACGTCGTATATTTCTGGATGGAAGGAACACTAAGGGCATCTCCAATGGCCTGAGTCAGCTAGCTATATGTATGTACACATCAGTATATATCCTATATGGAGGAAAGAGAGTATGCAAAAAAAACCGAGCCAGCTCTTCCTTAAGTACTAGTCTATAACGCAAAACGAGGCATCCTCTATAAATGATAGTCCTTTTCTGTGTGTGCATGTAAGCATCAAATAGCTATCCTTATAGATAGTTCTTTAGAATGCTAGCTTTTAGTGTGTACTATATAAATGATGTGGAAGTATTCTAGTTAGTTGCTAGTTAGAACCATTGAAGATGCCCTAAGTAATTTGCGGTTACGGCCGAATTCTTGTTTGATAGTAGTGTAGTACACAAAAATTAAGCCCACAGAGCAAATTGGAGTAATTAATGCATGATTATACAGATAGAGCTGCATTAATGTACAAGTCACATTATGCAAATTGACATACATGACCAGCAATGGTGATGAATTTTAATACAGGTGAAATTCATATGTAAAATTTTAGAAATGTCTGTCTAATTGAAAATTAACTTATTTTTCGTTAAATCACCGTTCGACCTAGGTTCAACGGTTTTCCTTTGCATTCTCTCCCTTCCACACTTATCTCCTTGCCCCATCTCTTCCCACGACCGCAACGCTACCTGCCCGTTACCCCACGTTTGCACGGAACTTTTTAAAATAATATATTTTATTAATATTACAAAAATATACTGTTATTTTAAAAAATTGCAGATGCAATCCTCTGTCACTAAATTGACGATACAAGCTCGCTCGCTCGCCACGTTAACGCCACTGGTTTCGTCGCCATTTCAATTGGTGACAGAGACCAATTGTCAATTAAAATAGCGACGAAAGCCCCGCAGTTTAAATCGTAGTTTCAAATAACGACAAAGGCCCCTGCACCTCTATCAACCAACTGGTGGTAACAGAGACCTATTGTCATTTTATTTGGTGGCAGGATCTTTGTACCAGCTCAATTAACGACAGTCTCTGTTGCCAATTGAAATGGCGATAGAAACCTACATGCTGCCATGCAAACTTTACATAGGATTATTGCCAATTGAAATGAGGACAGAGATTTTTGTCGCTATTTAGAATGGCTACAGTGGATTATTTCTGCAAATTTTTAAACAATAGTATATTTATGTAATTGATTAAAAAATATTATTTTAAAAATCCCTCCTTTCACGTACGTGCCATCGTCTGCACAACACACAAGGCCGGCTCTCAGGATGCCGCTCCGTCTCCCGCTCGTGCCATTGACACCTACCCTCTCAGGCAGATAGTCCAAAACACACGGAAACGCATTTTAAGAGCAAGGCTAATAATACAGCCTTCAGCTGGCTGTATTGACACTTACAGCCCACTTATCAGCCCATTCATATAATAGTTTATAGCCAGCTGAAGGCTGTATGACCCACCCCTTTCTCTCACAAAGTTTCTTGGTTCTTGTGCTTCAGCTGGCTGTAAACTTACAGCCCACCTCTCTTCTCTCTCCTCCACCTCAGCATACAGCCTACTAACAACCTCTTATTATACTTGCTCTAAGTAGGGGAACAGGCGCACGCAGTGTATGAAGATGTCGCCGACACACAAATCTTAAATAACTTTCAATACTTCCTCACTCGTTTTTTACTTGACATCCTAAAATCCATTGTCAAACTATTCAAAATTTGACAACCTATAGATTTAAAACTTGTATCATTAGATTTGTCAAAAATACATTCATAATATTATAATTTCATCAGTATATCTTACTATAAAGTTACAAAAAAGTAACGGCTAAAATCATATCTTAGGGTCTTAGGTAGCGTGAAAAGTAAAATTCGTCGAGGAAAAAGGCAGGGGAAGTATATGGTAAATTTTTTTTGACAGAAATCACAAAAAGACCTCTCAAGCGTTGTACAGTACAGAAAAAAGTTTACATTAATTTGCCCAGCTCGATCGACCAGTTGGCCGGCTCTGCTCTCCCGTATGTGCTGTGCTG
This sequence comes from Dendrocalamus latiflorus, assembly GCA_017311315.1. NCBI lineage: Eukaryota > Viridiplantae > Streptophyta > Magnoliopsida > Poales > Poaceae > Dendrocalamus > Dendrocalamus latiflorus. The sequence goes on from CM029636.1 coordinate 487,759, forward strand.
CTGCAATGCATGCGAGCCAAGGAAGGCCCTAGCTTAGCTTGCATGGATGACAAATCGATGGTCTGCTCCGAGCAGAAGCTTCTATTTATCGCCTACGGTGGTAGGTGTACCTGTTGAAGCTAGTCACGGTCGTCGTATAGCTGAAGGTACAGTACCGGTACTGTATTATACATGTATATATCATGGAAGTAGCTGGTACTGAAATGGAAGCCTCTGGACTGATGTGCTTGAAGTCTACAGCATGCAGTCAGGAGCAGAACTAGAACAAAAATAATCGGATTTCACCATTTTTTTTTATCATACATATAATTACATATATAATTTTGCTCCGATTTGCAACGAAGTAAGTGAATATTTCAATTTTTAAAAACCCAAATTGAAGCTCTAATTTCGAACCCTACAATTTGACCAAAAAATCAACCAACAATCATAATATTTAAACCATAACTCATAAATTCACTCTATTTGCTTAAAGAAATCGAAAGAATCGGGAGAAAGTTAGCAATACTCTATGTCAATTCAAGGCTTAATCCATGCCGCCAAGCGTTTGGCGAGACAACCGACGGATGATGACGATTAGGAGACGCAAAGACCAGCGGTCTGTAGCCTAGGCCTTTAGGCTCTGGCACCCCGCAGTTACGACCATGTGACTAAGCGAGATGGTGGATTTTGCTTTCGCGCAAGGCGGAGCAGAGGTTGTATATAATTGGTGCACGTCAACTGCGGATGCACGATCGGTCCCCGCGGTCGCTGCTGCATGCCATGCAGCGCGCCCTGCACCACCGGCACCGCCAATGGCAGCGACTCCCGATTATCGCCGCCTGCTCCTGCCGCCGATTGTTCCTCGCCGTCCTTTGACATCCTCTCCGAACAAAGCCTGTGAGCTCTGATACCAAATGATGGATCGTAATTTGGATGGGATGTGTAGAACAATCAGACGCCTGAGTAATTTTGCCTGGTCGACTCAACAATTGTCGTTCCAGATTTTTCTGTTATCTCGTATATATTCACACAAAACTGCAACCAGCTACAACAATGCTGACCGCAACTAACTCACGCCTCAACTCTACTGCTATAACAGCGCAGTACCAGACGTGATTCAGATCCGGTTTATGCGCTACACACTTTGCACATATCCGGTAACGTACGGTTTATTAACACAACACACACTTCTAATTGTACAAGATCAAGTCCTAACACAATGGAAGGGAGGCAAAGCTACCGTAGGGGCAAGGCAATGTACTAGTGATCTTGGATCGTCACGTGAAGGCAAGGCGGCTTCATTGCTCGCTGCTGGGCTTGGCTTGCTCCCTCCTCCGGCCATAGCTAACCTAACCGCGCAAGGAACTGAAGCAGCACTATAATCTTCGTGCATTTACTCCTCTCACCTGTTCCCCGCCCCGCCTCCTAGCTCCCTCCCTCCATCCTTGATTATTGCAAGCTAGCTCCCTCTGCGTCTCTTCATCCTCTATATAACCTAGGCTAGGAGTACAAGCTCTTCACTGCTTACCACTTGCCCTTGCATACACACATATATAGAGTAGAGGCCTACCAGCCTAGCTTGCAAGCTAGCTAGCAAGAGAGATCGATGGCGAGGTGGCGCAGTACTAGTGCCGCACTGGCGTGCTGCTTGGTCGTCGTCGTCCTAGCGCTAGCGCTAGAGCCAGCTGCGGCGAGAGATATGCCTGCGGTGGCGACGTCCAAGGCCACTAACGGCAAGAGAGCCGCCGCCGTAGGCCTGGACGACCAGAAGACATTCCTGGGCAGCGGTCTTGGAGGAGGGTACGGCGGGGCTGTCGGGGGCTTCGCTGGCGTCGGAGGCTTCGACGGATCCGTCGGGGGTATTGGTGGCGCCCTCGGAGGCGTCGGTGGCCTCGGTAGTGTAGGCGGGCTCGGGGGTGTCGGTGGCCTTGGAGGAGCTGGCGGTGGCATCGGTGGACTTGGCGGTGGCCTCGGAGGCATTGGCGGTGGAGGAGGAGGTCTTGGTGGCGGTGGCACCGGTGGACCTGGCGGTGGCGGTTGCCTCGGAGGCATTGGCGGTGGAGGAGGAGGTCTTGGCGGTGGCGGTGGCGCCGGTGGACCTGACGGTGGCGGTGGCGCTGGTGGCCTTGGCGGTGGAGGAGGAGGTTATCATGGAGGCGGTGGCGCCGGTGGCCTTGGCGGTGGAGGAGAAGGTCATCATGGAGGAGGTGGTCCGTGATGCATATATTATATATATATGCACGTACGTAGGTGGTGTGCTGCATTGCATTGCATGCATGGCGCAGTAGCATCGATCCATGTCAGATTTTCAGCACCCTGTACCTCTAGCTAGTAGCCAGTCCAAGAGGCCGGCCGGGCATGCATGTTAAGGCCAGCCGCCGGCGTTATGTTTGCAACTGTAGCTTCGTTCTTTCGTGTTGAAATAAAGGAAGCTGGCTAATTAAGCAGCAGCTGAGCTAGCTGCTTGCTTGTTCTTGTTCGAAGGAATTAAGACAGGCAGCTAGCTAGCTTGTTAGTTTGCTTCGTTAAAGATAATCTCTAGTATTATTGCATTAGGCTGTATATCTCGTGTGCATTTGCGTGACTAGATTTGTTATAAATTATCTTGTGTGCATTTGCGTGGCTAAATTTGTCATAATTTTTTTAGCGCCAAGATGCAACTTAAGTGGTTTAGAATATCTTTTATATGATATTTGTGATATGTATGACTTTAAATGAACATATATATTTGAAGCCACGACGCATATTGAGGAAATTTAACTGGATGATAGTATTTGATTGAAAAAAAAATTAATCTGAGCTATCACGCTGTGTTGACGTTAGGAAGGTAATATTAATTCATATACGCCTTGGTGAAAAATAGCTCGATTCACACTCTATAAGCTCGACATTGATCTCGAGTTGTGCATCTACAGTAACTCTACTCAGTTACTAATTCTTGTATTTTGTTCTATTTCTTAGCTCTCCTTTTCCAATCTAAAGGACACATGAAAGATCATGAACACACCGATCAACAGTGTATGCATGGGATACTAGTTCTTTCTCGACTAACATCCATGGTGCATGATATGCATGGGATACTAGCTAGTTTTCTCGACTAGCTAGGCTCCCCTCTTTTATTTGTCCGTCGGTCCTTGCGCTCGTCGACCACGCTTCCATGTATCAATGTGATTCCCTCTAATCACTTGATCAAGCTGGCCGTACGTAAAAACATCGCGTTTCTTGAGGTTGCATTGCATGCAGCCCATCTTGTTTTATTCCATCTTCTAGCATTCCTCTCGGCCTTCAGTTTTGTATTGCTTTGCATCGAGAATAGAGGTGGGAGACGGGCCGTGCTTTTTCGGGTCAGCTCGAAGCACGACTGGTCCAGCACGGTCTGGCCCGACACATGGCACGATGAATGGTGGGCCGGACTGAGCCTGGATAGCCGGTACGATGGGCAGCACGGCACGGCCCGGCGTGGCGTGGTGTGCTCGGGCCGGCCCGACCCAGTGAGCACGGTCGACACGGGGCACGCCCGGCCCAGTGAGCACCGTCGGTGCGGGGGCACGGGCGCACACCCAGCGTCGGTGCGGGAGGAGGTGACGGCGCCGGGGGAGGTGGGGGAGGAGGAGGGAGGTAGCTGGGGGAGGAGGGAGGCGGCAGGGAGGCGTCGGGTTCGGGGAAAAGGCGGACGGCGTCGTCGATGGGCGTGGCGGCGTCGGAGCAGTGGGCCTTGAGGAGGACGTTGTAGGTGGCGGTGGTGGGCGCGAAGCCGGCGGCACGCATGTCGGCGAGGAGGGAGCGGACGAGGAGGAGATGGGAGTGGGCGACGAGGGCGGCAAGGACGGCGATGTAGGAGCGGGCGGAGTGGGGGAGAGCGAGGGCGGAGAGGGCGGAGAGAAAGAGGTGGAGGGCGGCGAGGGGGCAGTGGGTGCGGCCCGGAGGCAGGAGATGATGGGAGGCGACGGGGAAAAAGTGAGAAGACGGGGGGAAGCAGATAGCACCGCACACGTGAGAGTGTTAGAGAGACAGAGACAGGGGGAGGACTGAGGAGACAGCAGGACGGGGGGAAAAGTGAGTGGAGGCGTTGGGAGCTAGGAAAGAAGTTGATTCTTTTTGTGTTAGAGAGTAAACGGTCATATAATGTTTATGCGGATGCTGTCTCCTCGGTCTCGTTCGATCAGTAGGAGACATTGATTGACAACAGTCACATAAAATGGTCACATAACAATGTTCGGGTTCTGATCTATATAAATTTACTCAGTGCTACCATTTCTTTACAAACCGAGCGTCCGGGCCTTATCATTTCTTCTCATTTCACCATTTCTTCACAAACTGAGCGTCCGAGCCTTCTCATTTCTTCTCATTTCATAAGCTTATTTCCTGCATTTGTGCTACTCATTTATTCATTTCTTACTTATCATTTCACAAGCACATTTTCTGTATTTGTACTCTTATTTATTTATTTATTTATTTATTTATTTATTTCTTACTTCTCATTTCACAAGCACATTTACTGCATTTGTATTCCTCATTTATTAACTAATCACCATCCATCCACCATGTTACCAAGGAGACGTAGTACCAAAGAGCTCTCAAGCAGTACATCACATTATGGCAGGGCAACATTTCACAATTTAATGAATCCTCCACTTATTTGATGGGATGGTTAAGAGATTACCTATGGTTAAACTCTTCACAACTTATCAATGGATATAATCCTTTTGGGATGAATAGTTTATCGGTATAGGGGTGGATGTATGTAGGGGAGTCGAAGCTCGAAAAGGACAGCAGGGCGACTTAGTGTAAGCTCCCGCCGTCGCTCCCCTAGTCCTCCTCAAGCTCTGACTCCTACTGATGCTCGTCGGCTCTCGCCAAGTATAGGAGACTACGGTATGGATGACCTCATATGGACGGTACAAAGGGCTACGAGGAGTACCAGGGCAGTCCAGAGTCAATAGGGACAACATAATTCTCTCCCCCTTCCACGGACGCCAACATTGGCGAGTCTAGAAGAAGGGTGAATTGCTGGAAGCACATGACTTGGAGCCAGGAAATCCGAGACGGTGAAACGGTAGATATCACAACTTGTAATTATTGTAATGCTAAATTAAGTGCTCGTACAGTTGTAGCGACAGGACACTTGAATCGGCATTACGAAGCATGCTTACGCAAGATGGCGGCACAGGGCCGAGGGGGAGGAGTACAAACACAGCTAAACTTCGAGGACGATGGTTCTATAGGTACTTGGGTATACAACCCGCTTTCTACCCGTGAGGAAATTGATAGATATATTATTTCAGAAGATCAGCCGATTAGGATGGGTGAAAGTTGCGCGTTCGAAAGAATGATTCAACGCGGCATTTGCCCACAGTACCAACATGTTAGTAGGAATTGCGCACGGCACACGGCGCGAGGTGGAAGGAGTGGCACGCTGAGCGGAGTTGTTAGGGTGTCATGGGCACGCGTGATGAGGCGGTAGGGGCGTGCACGCACAGTTGTGCAGCGGGGCTGGGTCGGGGGCACGGCTAATGGGCTACTCAACAACGGTGAGGTGATGAGCGGATGACACGAAGCAGATTTCGTGTGGAAATAGTGGCAAGGACAAGGTCAGGTGGTACTAACTTAAGAGATCATGAAAGAAAAAAATATATAGTAGCGACAACTCTGTAGTACGTCGTAGAGTAGCATGCGAATCTGTACAGCGATCAAACGAATCCAAAACACGAGCATGATTTTCAACGGAGGGAGCAAAACACGCGGGCTCAGACTTAAAATTCAGAGGTCTCGACTCTGAACATCCATTCCTGGGCCAGCCAGAAGCAATGCACTGCACTGCTGCTCTAGCATTTGAAGCCATGGCAAACTGACAGGATAATGATGAGGATCAGAGCAACGATGATGCCGAGGACGATGAGCTTGATCTTCATGTTCTGGTACCACATCTTGCGCCGCACCCGTGTCCCTTGCTGCCTGAAATCAGCTGCCTGAAAGAAAAAGGCCCAATGTTACCACACTCGAAAGTTGGATGACTGAGAAAAAAACAACTTTCGATCACCAACCTGGTCATGGAGATGCTCTGTCCTGGTGACAAGCACATCGATCTGTTGCCCACGATCGACGACCTGACATGAAACACATTCATGAAAACAGCTGAATAAGAACTAAGAATAAAAAGACCAACTGAACTTCTTTTTCAAAACAAAAAAACTGAAGAACCAAAACATGAAGAGGGTTCAGAGAAGGTAAAACCTTAATAATAAAAGGGTAAAACTTTAAGAATGAACAAGTTGCACAAATCCATGAAGGCAGTGTCAGGAAAGATAGCATTGGTGAATAATTAATTACCTTCTCAATGTTTTCCATCATGATGCCTTTAACTTCTGAGACCTGAGCTTTCACTTTTGACAGCCTGTTGACCTCATCAGGATGATCCATACAGTACTGCATCTGCTCCCTAAGCCTTGGCCTGTATTGCCAGTTCCCCAGCACCAATGAGAAGAAAAAAAAATGTATTGGCCAAAGTATGGTAAAACTAAAACTACAATTTATCTGAATCCCATGAATCATTTGCAGATGAAATGAATTGTTACCCGAAATCTCGGCTAAGACTGTTGGCTGCAGCTGTGGCTGCTTTTCCTCCTCCATATCTCTTGTTGAAGTCCTCCTTGATCATCTCTAGGAAGGCAAGAGGAATCTGACGGCCAGCTAACTCGGTCGCTACAACGCAGTATGCTACAGTTTTGTTCCAGATGCTTCATTTAACAGCACAGCCATTACAAATACACACACAAATAGTTGAAGTTTTTGCAATTGTTTTCATCTATTTCACTCTCTGTGCTGGCAACTACGATAGTTTTACAGGTTTCCGCGGCTCTGGCTGCCATTGCCTTGCGTTGCAATCATGTGTTTCTTCTTTCAGGTTTCTACTATGCAGACCTTGATGTGTAACATTACATAGAATGAAATTATTCTAGATAGGGAGTGATGCCTTTCTTCAGCATCTAATACGGTAGTCAACAATGAAAATATAGGATTTGTATGATGGGACTTTTGGGGGATAGCTTGGCATGAAGAGAAGGAATGTAACTTTTTTTTTTCTGATGGAGAAGCTTAAAAGCAGAGCAGCAAAAGGAGCATCAGGTCCGAAGTAGTACTAAATTTCCGGTTTGGACTTCTCTAGTTGAAAACAGCATAAATCATTGACAAACTGGGAGGGTGATTTCCTCCCAAGCATCATCGTTTATACAGCAATCCATCGTATTAGTGTGGAATAGATTACTATAAGTACTAATATGAGGTCATTAAATCTAGTAATAAGATGGATTTAAACTCCTCGTCTGCCTGCACACATATACAGAGTTATAGACAGTTGGCACCAGAATCCTAGCAACTGAGTATTGGCATAAGCTGAACTACCTGAACTTCATAAGCCCAAATTTAGCATCTCTCAGGGAGGATACCACATCATAGATTCATTTCAGAAAACTACGAACCAAACTAGGATGCAGTAAGAGTGCTTTCTAGTTGGCATTGTTTTCCTTTTCTTGATCTGATCTAATCCAACTGACCATTTATTCTATGTTAAAATGGTATAGTTAGTTTGCGGCCCAGAGTAGGAACCGCCCAAATGAAAAACAAGCAGCTAGAGCTAAGCCAAAGGATATTGTAAAATACAGGTTAGTTGCAAATTCCATTTTATTTACGAATTTAAAGTATCAGGGAAGCAAGAAGAACAAGGCTTATGAATCAAAGCAGCAATTGCCACGAACTGCTTATGAATAGAATCAAATCACCCCAAAAATCTACCAGAAAGATGTATCATCGTGGTATCTCCATGAAAACACGCTCAAAATTAAATTTGACCTCATATGTCAAAATCAGTTGTACTTGTCATAACGCATGGTGACAAGAAGTATATACGTGGACATATACAGGACTATTTCCTTCAATAGGGAGGGAAAGAGAAACAAATGAGTCGCATGCTTTTGATGAAGCTGCTGTGAGGCTGTGACACGTACCGTAGCCTTCGTGGACGAGGAAGTTGAAGGTGTGGCCGTCGCAGGTGTAGGCGAAGCGGTTGTTGCCGGCGGGGAGCTTTTGCAGGCACTGCACCGCGATGTCCCGGAAGTTGCCCGTGTACGCCGTGTGCTCCGCCACCACCACCGTCCCACGCGCCACCATCGAGTATATCAGCGTCCCAGACGCCTCCTTCTGCGCCATGGAATTATTTTCTTCTGCTTCTCCTTCGACGACCAGCACCACCACCTAAGAGAAAAGGAGCTCTCGCTCTGTTGCGCTAATGTTCTCTTCTTGTCAAGAAAGCTTTTTTAGCTTTGTGGCTGAGGAATGGTGGTCTAACCTATGATACTGTGTTCTACCAATTAATTTAACTACGGAGTATAATCAATGTAGAACTGTAATGTCGTTGCTGAAACGCCGTTTTGGAACTTGTCAAAGGGTTGGTTCTAGATGCAGCAAAGCAAAGCAAAGCTCTGCCGCGCGTTGGACTTTACTGTGCCGCGAGTATATATTACAGCAGATGGATTGGATAGATAGCAAGGGGTCCTTGTCACATCTCCCGCGTTAATCAGTTTGTTTTCTTGGACGACCAACCTTCTTAGTTATCAGCCGGTAACAGCAGAGAAGTTGCCTTCAGGCCCTGCACCTAATCTGACTTCTATGGTTCTTTTTTTTTCTTTTAGAAACACAGGGCATAAACCCCAGTCCTCCTATTTCTGTATTAACAAAAGGAAAAGGAAAAGGAATGTGAAACCGAAATGTAGCAGTTTCAGGCACAATACCAATCAGGCATACAGATAAATAGGAGATGCAACTTAGCAAATTTTGTGCAAGAATCCAGAGCATCCGTAACTAGATTGAAAGGGGGTACACATCCACTGCGAACATACTTGTTGTAATTCATGGTTTCTCCCTGTAATGTCATCCTAAGATGGAAACTGGACAAACCAATCTCACAAGCTAGCGGCTAGCCTCTGCAACAGATGGAAATATATATTCTTCCCGGAGCCCTCATTTGCTCCCATTCCTCACACACACTTTTACAAGCTGAAAGAGGCAAAACAGTTACAACAGTTTAGGCCAATTTGCATGCTCAATGTTAGTTTCAAGATCTTTACGAAAGTCTTGGCTAATAGATTGTCGGGTATTGCTACTAGGGTGGTAAGACCATCACAAACGGCCTTTTTACCGGGAAGAAATATTCTGGAAGGTGTGGTAGTGTTGCATGAAACAATCCATGAACTACACAAGAGGAAAAAAGACGGAGTCATTCTTAAACTAGATTTTGAGAAGGCTTACGACAAAGTCAATTGGGTTTTTTTGCAACAAGCTCTCAGAATGAAAGGATTCTCACCCCTTTGGTGTAAGTGGATTGAGGCGGTGGTTAGCCAAGGTAGCGTAGGGGTTAAAGTGAACGAGGAAATTGGCCATTACTTTCAGACTAGGCAAGGACTCAGACAGGGGGATCCCTTATCCCCAATTTTATTTAACCTAATCGTTGATATGTTGGCCATTCTAGTCTCCAGAGCTAAGATCAATGACCAATTCAAGGGCCTAGTGCCTAATCTAGTGGAGAATGGTCTTTCCATTCTCCAGTATGCAGACGATACTATACTTTTCATGAAAAATGATCTTGAGGGAGCTAATAACTTAAAGTTGGTACTAGGTGCTTTCGAAAAGCTGTCGGGCCTGAAGATTAATTTCCACAAAAGTGAACTGTTTTGTTTTGGTTTGGCAAGAGACCGGAGTAAGGAGTTTGTAGAACCCTTTGGTTGTAAGGAAGGTACTCTTCCCTTCCGGTATCTTGGAATTCCAATGCACTATCGGAAGTTGTCAAATAAGGATTGGAGTCTGATTGAGGAAAGGTTCCAAAAGAAGCTTAGTAGCTGGAAGGGCAAGTTGTTATCGTACGGAGGAAGACTAGTGTTGGTAAACTCAGTTCTGTCTAGCTTACCAATGTTTATGATGTCTTTCTTTGGTATTCCTAAAGGAGTAATTAAGAAACTGAACTACTACCGATCTAGATTCTTTTGGCAATGTGATGAGCATAAGAAAAAGTATAGACTTGCACGTTGGAACATCTTGTGCAAACCTAGAGATATGGGTGGGCTGGGCTTTTTAGATTTGGAGGTGCAGAACTCTTGCCTCCTAACTAAGTGGTTATTTAAGCTGCAGAATGAAGAAGGTCTTTGGCAAGATGTCTTACGAAAGAAATATCTGAAAAGCAAAACTCTTTCCCAAGTAGTTAAAAGGCCGGGCGACTCGCATTTCTGGGCGGGGCTCATGGACGTAAAGGACATTTTCCTTCAAAAAGGGAGATTTATGGTCAATAGTGGAACCCAAACTAGATTTTGGGAAGACACCTGGATGGGCCAGGAACCTTTAATGGAAAAATTTCCGGCATTATATAATATAGCGAGACGAAAGAATGACACGGTGGCTAACGTACTAAGTACCTCTCCTCTTAACGTCTCTTTTAGAAGAGCGATAGTTGGGGGAAAGCTACAAGATTGGCTCAATTTGGTCTCTTTAATTCTTCCCGTCAACCTAAATGATAATAAGGACAAGTTCATTTGGAATTTAAGAAAAAATGGGACGTTTACAACACAGTCTTTGTATAGAGATATCATGAAAAAAGAGAGGATCCCGGGAAAGTTAGTGTTCTGGAAGGCTAAAATACCTCTAAAGATTAAGATCTTTCTTTGGTATCTAAAGAGATGTGTAATTCTTACAAAGGATAATCTGTTAAAAAGAGGTTGGAAAGGGGACACGAAATGTGTCTTTTGTGGCTTAGATGAATCGATTCAGCATCTTTTTTTCGATTGTTGTATAGCTAGATTGTTATGGAACGTGTTGTTCATCACTTTCAAGTTCCAACCACCTAGAGATATGACCCTCTTGTTTGGTTCTTGGCTATTGAGTTTCGATACGTCGATCAGGAACCAAGTAATAGTGGGTTTAGCGGCGATGTGCTGGGCTCTTTGGTTATGTAGAAATGATGCGGTTTTCAACAAAACAAGTACTAACTCTTTCCTGCAGGTCATTTTCAGAGGGACTTATTGGATTAGACACTGGTCTCAGTTGTCTAAAGAGGAGGAGAGAGTGGCTTTGAAGGAGGGATGTAGAAGAATTGAAGTCTTGGTGCTCGATTTTTTTGGAAAGATGGAGTGGAGGCATCGGAGAAGAATTGAGAACTAAGTTTTGGGTGGCTTCGTTAGAGCCGTTTATTCTTCTTTAGTTGGTGTTGTGCTGTTTTGTTTCCCGTTTAACGGTTGTGGATCTTAGAATCCTTGGAGTTGTACTGAGTGGCTGTACTCATTCTTTCGGGAATGGGGTAGGCCGGAAACTTTGTGTTCCTTAATCTAAAAAAAACACACTTTTGCTTCTTTCTACCTGGGACAAGTTTTACCATCTAAGTGAAGTCGTACCAATTTCCGAGGAGAGATTGGCACAGCACCTCGCTCTTATGTAATTTAAACAACCATTTACTTACCTGACACTTGCTCTGTTGCTCATATATAGATTCAAATCCAAAACCCCAAGTGTATTGATTTCAATTGCGCCACCGAAACGCTACAGCTAACTCTCGTGAAAGTAAATTTGAAGTCCAGGTAATTTTTCAAGAGCACATAGTACCACTTCCATTTTTCGAACTTCATCAAGATCATGATTCATGGATAACAAACACATTGTCATCTGCATGCTTGTAGGAGAGATAAACAGTTCCCTAGATGAGGCACCATCCCTTCAAATCTGATCAGATGTTGAGATTTAGCTCTATTAATTGACCGGTTTTCTTTGCAAGTAATGCGACTACGAATCTTTACTGATTTATTACTGATTACTCAGACAAAAACTGAACACCGATCGAGAAACAAGCTAATTAAACGCCATGTACTACTCCAGTGAGCAACAATTAAAAATCTTGCTGTCTTGGACCTAGCTTGTTGAATCTACGTTCATCGATCAGGCCGGGTACGATACTTACTACATCGATCGGGTATTCGGGTGCTTAATGCAACTTTCTCGAGGAGCTCGACAACAACAGAAGGGTGGCTCTGCTTCATCTCCGCTTATCCCTCCGTCGTCACAACTGTTGTTGTTACAGTAAAAGGAAAAGGGACCTCGGGATGATTCCTTGCGAGCGCAGGGTGAGCACCCTAAAGCTCTTTGGAATAGGAAGCGATCTTAAATGTGAGAAGAAAATTCTTCTGTCTCCCTAAAGAAAATCTCCCTTTTCTAGGCTATGGAAAGGCTTATTTATACTATTACATCAAGGATACATGAAGTTATAACACTACCCATACAAAGGTTATAGGCCTCAGAGACTCTATGGTCTTAGTATCTCTCTTCATGTAGCTTTAGTGCACGATGGACCATCATAGGCTTTGTTCACCACGTCCTCTTCCTGATCCATGGGTAATTGAACCCCCCCCCCCCATTTTGGGCCGTACGAGGTGGCCCCAAGGCGAAGCTCCCCTCGGGCCTTGCAGCAGGGTTACCATGTGCCGACTTCTTGGATCCCTTTTGCCTTGTGCGAGGAGGCCATAGCAACCTTTCTGTACCCTTTGCTCTATGCGAAGGGGTCTCCATCCACTATGGGGTCATTCGAGCTATGACGTATAGGACCTCCCACTTGGATTCTAGTTTGCCAACCAAGGTGGTGTTGGCTGTATGCTTGAGCATCATGTCTCTAGGGGGCCAATGGCCATAGCCTAACCTTCTTATTGTATGAGGTAGCCACTCCCTGCATGTACGTTTGAGCGGGAGGTCATCTTTAGGTCATGTCTTGTTTAAATTGGTGAAGCCCACACACATGTGCCACTTGCCATTGGCCTTTCAGACTAGAACGGATTGGCCAGCCATTCTGTGTGCTTGACTTTGCATATGATGCTAGCTTTGATCAATTTGGCCACCTCAATCCTCGTAGCCTCTTGCCTTTCGGTAGACATGTAGCATAGCTTCTATTTTTTGGGTCTTGCCTTGCTTTTGATGATAAGGAGTTGCTTGATTGTTTCCCAAGCCACCCCGGGTATGTCTTCGGGACCCCATGCAAATATATCTTCATTTTTGTGGAGGACTCTGAGTAGTTCCGCTTCTACCATGGGTGTGAGGTATGCCCTAATGGCAACCATCTTCTTTGGGGATTCTACCACCAATGAGACCCTTTTGAGTTGCCCCTCCAACCTAGCTTTGGCCATCCACTTCACCACATATGGGCCCTCGTGCTTTTTGGCTTCGAGCTCCACCACGTGGATGGGATATGTTTCTATCATGGCTTGCAGCTCCGTCCACTGGCTAAATCTTGGTCCCCATGGATTGTGATTACCCCTCCCTCGGTGTAGGGATCTTCGTGCAGAGGTAATTGTGATGTGCAATGGCATCGAAGCTATTCAAACTGAGAATTGCATTGTATTGGTATGGTATGTTGATGACATCAAACGGATGACCTCCGTACAAGATGAGGGGCCATCGCTGTAGACCACATGCAAGTTGATCTAACCTAAGACTATCACTGGCTTGCCCCGAAACCTATCAAAGATATGTCGAGCAGAGATAAGTGGTCTCGAGGGATCATTATTTTATCGAAGGCTTTGGCAAAGAGCAGGTTCATGGAGCTGCCCTCATCCACAAGGATGCTCCTAACTTCAAAGTCTGCTATATTGACAGAAATGATGAGGGGGTCTTGATGTGGGAAGTACAACCCCTCTGCATCTTCTAGGGCGAAGGTGATGGGAACTTTAGCATATTTCGAGGCTAAGCTAGCGGGGTACGACACCACGTGGTGCAGTTGTCTAGTGTAGGCACGCCACTATCTCTTACATCCTAGGCCTAACGAGGATCCTCCCGCGATGGAGCTGATGTTTCTTCCTGGGTGGTTGTCACCTGTAGCCTTGATGCAAGGCCTTTGTGGTGTAGCTAGAAGCTCATTGCCGGTTCGCCACTCATCTTTGTGTTCTCCCCAGAGCATGCCTTAGGTCATGTAGTCCCTCATGGCCATGATCGTGCAGCATTCCTTCATGACATGTGACCCTTCACCAAGAAGGTTGCACCATATCACCGGTGTCTCGGTACCACCCGCATGTCTTGGTGGTGACCGCCTCCATGTCCTCAGCTGTGGCCACTACAGCCACCTCACCTGCCCCTCGGAGGTCTGGCTTCATGTTTCCACGTGGCATACCCGACGACCACACCTCCATGATCGACCTTGGTGGTCATCGATGCACTAGGCCACTATGACCCCCTTTGCCTCACTTGGCAACATAGCTTTCTTGGTAGAAGTTTCCCCATCATCTATCACTGGTGCAAGTAGAGCCGAGTCTAGCCCTAAATTTGGGTGCTATCCTCTTTGGCCCGAGCATACTCTTCCATCTTATTAAATAGCTTCATCATCATACAAACGGGTTTCTAGGTGAGCCTCTTTGCCAAGAGGCCCTTTTTGGATGCCATAAGTTGTTGTGTTGATGATGGTGGTCCCATTGACATCTTTTACTAGGCACTTGACCTCTGTGAACCTCTTGAAAAAGCTACGCAGGGACTCATTCGGCACGTGCTTTATTGCGAATAGGTGCCCCGCGTCTTTAGGCTTGGCGTAGTTTCCTTGGAAATTATTGCGAATTTGGTCACGCAACTGTTCCCATGCATATATCGATCAAGGTATGGTGAAGAACCATGTTAGTGACATGCCCGTAAGAGTGAGGGTGATGCTTTTTTGCCTTGGTGATGTCATCGCCTTCCACAGCTTCGATAGCTACCTCATACACCCAGAGGAACTCTGTGGGGGTCGATATCCCCCTTGTACGTCTTGACGATGTGCATCTTGAAGTCTTTTAGCCATCGGGTTGCCTTAAGGCCAACTCTCAATGGAGAGCTTGGGTATCCCTGTAGTATGGGCTACGGTCGCGGTGAAGGGTGGGTTGCTACAGCTGGTGTAGTTGTGGCAAGGGTGCCACTAGGGAGGGTGGCGCTACTAGGGCAAATGCGATGATCATGGTGAGGTCCCGACCAGAGCTTCCTTTGACCATCATACCCGGTCAGGGGCCGCAGTTGTTAGGGTCGTGACTGCTGGGTGGTGCTACCGAAGGCTCCAAAGTTCATGGCGGAGGTCAGCCAGCTCTTTCTGCATCACCTCGTATGCCTCTCTGGCCGCCCCGGAGGCAGCGGGAGGTAGAGGCCTCACCCTGTCGCCCTCAGGTAACGAGGCCTTTGTGTGCCAGGTGTCATTTCCAATGAGCTCTCCATGTGTGGAGTTGTTGGCTTCATCCTCCATGACCTCGACGGCGCTTGTGCCTACAACGACTATGGCTATGGAGGTTCGACTGCACTTGGCTCGCGGAGTCCTCGGCGTAATGGCTGTGGCTGCTGCCTTAGCTGCTGAGACCCTGAATATGTTCATCTTTTTCTTGCCAAGAGCCATGTTGGTGTGGCTTGCTCACCTGCTTGCTTGTCGCTCCCCACGAACATCACCAACTGTTGTAATTACAGACTAAACAATAAAAGAAAATAGACTTGCGATGCGTCCTCACAAGCAGAGGGTGAGCACCCCAAAGCTCTTTGGAATGGGAAGCGGTTTAAATGTGAGATGAAAAGTCTTTTCTTTCCCAAAGAAAATCTCCCTTTCCTATGTTCCAGAAAGGCCTATTTATGTTGTTACATCAGGAATACATGAAGTTACAACACTACTCCTACAAAGATCTTAGACCACATGGACTATATGATCTTTACATCTCTTTTTATGTAGCTTTAGTGCATGGTGGAGCGCCATGGGTTTCGTCCACCACACCCTCTTCCCGGTCCATAGGTAAGCTGACGGCCCGTACGAGGTGGTTCCAAGCGAAGCTCCCCTCATTGACACCAAGGTAATGGTCTTCGTAGCAGAGGTACATTTGTGCCAACTTTCTAGATCCCATTCGCCATGTGTGAGAGGGCTATACCGATCTTTCTGTACCTTTCATCTTATAAGAAGGGGTCATACCAACGAGCTCATATCTTTTGCCCTGTGCAAAGGGATCGTGCTCACATTTAGTGGCTTAGTCAGGTCCTGGAACGTCTCCATGAAGTGCAGGAGTTGCTCGGACATGTTGGACCGACGGAGCGGTCGGTGGTGAACGAACGACCCCTCGACGACCTCGACGGTGCAGCTTATCGTGGCGCGGTCATTTCTGGCTTCAATGTGCTTTGATTCCCGTGCTAGGTGGGTGGCTTGCAGATCGAGGCCCATGGATGAGGCCCGCATAGACCTGGGCCTTCGACAGTCGTACTTGGAAGGGATGGACATATTCCAAGTCCATGGCCAAAACATGAACTTACTACACTTGGGCCTTGGCTTCTTCTAGAGAGCACATTCTTGCTGATCATTATCAGAGCTGCATTTTGCGGAGCACACAGGACAAGGAAATGATCGCAGACAGCATGCAACTCTTAGCCAAATGCCCCCAGAAATTCATCTCTGCATATGGGGAGCAGTATACATCAATTATAAACCCATCATCGTTCGGATTTATTCTCAGGCAACGTGGTTTCCAAATAAGCATGAAAATAAATATTGCACCCCAAAAACCACGGTAACGGCCTAAGCAATATGCGCAGGTAAAGTTACACTCATATATATTGATCACCAGGTTTTTCATCTCCAGATGCATAACGTGGATGATACAACACAGCCATACAGCAAACTCTATTGATGATGTTCTGCTTGTACAACATAGCACGGGTTAAAATGGAAGCTGCCTGACAAAATGGCGAGTCAAAACAACCATGTCTCGCCAGTGGCAGTCCATGCATAGCATCATAGGACATTGCTTCAGAAAGATGTTACTTGCACTGCCTTGGGTGAAACTTCTCCTCTGACAGGAGCGACGTGATAAGCCGCTGCAGCCGTACAGCTCCACGACCAGGCTGAAGGAGATTGCTATTTCCAATGACTGAGCAAGGGTCACTTCCATTTTCTCGTGTTCCCGCACACCAACCTCCAGGAGTGAACATGTCCGGGCCACGGGACAGGATCTCTGCGTCTATCTTGTCTAGCACTGGGTCGTCTGCGTGAAACTTCCGAGCAAATGGTGCATCACTAGCAACCATTCTGTCCAAGTCATCCATCGTGAGGTAGTGCGGATGCTGCTTTGGAGGGTTGTCCCATGAGATGTAGTGCAGGTCATGGTTCACAGTCGTGTTTTTGAATTCCTCAGCGTTGCAGACCACAGTGTGGAAGTAACCTTCTGGCGACGAGATGAAATTGGCATAGTACATGAGTACAGTGCGGGGTAGGTTGTCCCAGCCCCATATGCAGTACTCGACAAAGGGCCTAGACAGTGCCATCCAAGCAGAACCTGCAACATGGTAGGATTATCAGATGCTCTCTACCTCTAAAGATCAGAGATTTAAAAGCAGGATTTATTACTCAAAGGCTCAACGTAGCAAAGCTGCCCATTCCATAAAAGCTCTCGAAATGCAAGGATTGTTGGGTTCAAGCGAGGAAGAATAAGGCACTACCGAGTTTCTTTGTTAGTTGTTACACAAGGAAGCTAGGACATCGTAATGGTGCTAAGATTTTGCTTGCCAGTTAGGATTTAGGAATCCTATGCCTTGATCTTCATTTGAAAGGTAGGATTTGCATCTTACATCTTTTAGTTATCTGGTTGAGCTGTCGAAATCTGGAGTGTTTACATCTGCTTGAAAACTATTTGAGAAACTGGGATCAATTCATCCTCTTGGTCTAGAGAGAAACAGAAAGCTAAATTTTTCGGTTTGCTATTAAAAGCATGGGTAATGGATATGAATTAGACCACCACATCAACTTACAAGCTTGGTCTAGAGAGTAGTCCCTTTGACCTTTTTATGGAAAAATTAGATTTTTATGGCAAGTTTATCGGCACAATTTAAGAATGAGGAGTGAATGGACACAAGCTAGGATGAAGGACCAAGCTTTCAAATTGACGACAGCTGATTTGTGCAGTAGGCAAGCTTTCTAGTTTAAGATGGCTAGATTGCTTTTGAAAACAAGAGCTCATCTTTATACCAGATTGCTTTTGAAAACAAGAGCTCATCTTTATACCAAATGCCTAACCTTGTCATGCAAAGGTCGAAAAATTGCTCACCAGACAAGAGAACAAAAGAGATTCTACATGTTCGTTACATTCAATTAGATGATACCATAACAACATCACCAGGGAGAGATTTTGTAATGTATGCTATATTTATTTTTAGGAGAAACAGACTGTTATGGACGGAAGGTATTACACGCGCCGACACGGGCACACAGGTGCGGCAGTGGGGACTGGACCAGACAGCTCAACCGCAGGCGAGGCTGTGGCACGGGAGGCATCCGTGCTGGACGCGGTACAAGGGACAGCACGGACTGGGGGTCCAGTGAGGTTCCATTAGGACTTTCTATTTGAATAGATTGCTTTCCAATTGAGTAGTAATAGATATGGTATTAGAAATTAGTTTCCTTTTGAATTAGAAAAAGCTTGTTAGGAGTTATCCCATATATGGGCTACCAGATCACTGAGAAAAGAAGAAAAGAGAGATTACTCTCCTTCTCTTAATCTCTTCGTCCTTGCGACCGGTGTGCCCCCTGCTGGCGCACTGCCTCCTCCTTGCCGGGATGGCGCCTCCACGCCGCCGGCAATTCAAACCTTGCTCACCCATTGTCCACTCCTACAACCTACGTCATCTAAACTCCGCCACAACACAGACATCTTTCTAATGAAAGAGATAGAAAAACACCACATTTATACGTGGGTTTTGCAAAAGGCATAATTGATGATTTGCCCTATCTTTCATTGAAATGGCAAGTGATATCTCACTGACATGCGGATCCTGTCCCTGCATGTCAGTGAGACATCACGGGGCATTTTATCAAGTGGTAATTAAAGATGGGGCAAATAATCAAATCTCCCTTTGCAAAATACCTTAGGTACACTTATAATTAAAATTTATAATAGTAATAAGTAAATTTAGTTGGTGCTAACCCCTGCATTAGTTTACACTTGAAAATTTTAAAACCAGCCACTGCATCTTGAAATGATCAGCACCGTCGTATTGGTTCAACGCATGGCACAGATCCATGAGCATATACTAGTTTTAAAACTTTCAACACCATCACAATCCCTAAAAACTTCTATAAGCGATTCCTACAACCTCAGAAAGGACAGATCAACAATTCTAGCCAAGAACAACAATTGCAAGAGCAAACTATAAGGTAGGCTAATATTCAGATATGTATGGCAAATTCTACAGGCATTTCTGCACTCATTAATACAAGAGTGTGGATCTTTTGCGATTAAAACAATTGGATGGATTCGAAGCAGTGTCCTTACCAGTGAAGAGTTTGAAGGCCGTTGGCACGCTTCGCCGCTGCGGTACCCAGAACACATCGGCCTTCTTCTTCATGTACAGCCCTGGGTCAATGATCACCGGCTTCGCCCTCTGAAACCTACGCAGTCAGTCACAAACAAGAAATGCATTGCCCTTCTCAGTCACCACCCACACACAGTGAATCATCAAAGAAGCTAGGAGGCGGCACCTACTCCTTCCACCCGATGTTGCCAGTATGGTCGATGAAGTTGAGATCACGCGGCAGCTTGGAGAACACATGTATTAGATCTGCAGCAGACTTAAAACTCAAATGGCATGGCACCCACGAACTCTGATGGATCAAGGACTGAAGAAATCCGTACCATCCTGCGTGACGAGCGGGTAGTCCGAGGCGGAGAGGTTGATGAACCAATCCCACTCCGATCCGCCTGTGCCGGCGTCGCCCCACAAGAAGGCGGCCACGGCGTGCAGGGTGTTGGCGACCATGGTGGGGCCGCGGTAGGTAATGAGGTTAGCCCGCTCGATGACGCGCACGTTGCCGGCTGCGGAGACGACCGGGTGCGCCGCGAGGCCCGCGGCGAGCTCCCTCCTGTCGAAGTCCGGCGCCTCGGCATCTAGGTGTAGGATGTAGAGGTTCCTCGGGTGGTAGAGCGCGAGGAGGACGCGTCGGAGCGCGGAGGCGTCGCCCGCAGATCCGGAGATGAGGAAGGCGATGCGGGGGAGTGAGGCGGAGGAGCCGGAGGACGGCGGGGTGGGGGCGAGCTTGTGCTCGACGAAGAGGGTCGGGGAGGGCGAGGGGGAGGAGGGGAAGGGGAAAGGGATGGTGGTGAGGACGACGAGGAGGAGGAGCGACAGGGCGGAGCCGAGGGTGACGGGGAGCAGCCACCGGCGGTCAACGGCGGCGGCGGCAGCAGCGTTTAGGGAGTGGGCGATGGGATTCATGTCGGGGAGCCGGGCGATGGGCCCGAGGAGCCAGAGACTGAGCGGAAGGGGCTTCTAGTGGGGGCGGAGTCGTTGACCTGTCAACGGCTTTCGGACACGTAGTATTGAGGTGGGAGTCGGGCCGGGCCTGCTGTACGGCCCTGCCATGTGGCGGACTGCACTGGTACGATATGGACGGGGATCGGATTGAGTCGGTCTAGAAAACCGGTATAAATGGGCAGCACGATCCAGCTCAGCAAAGCGCGTCGTGCTCGGGTTGGTCCGACATGGTGAGCACGACGGCCCGGCGCGCACGGTTAGCATGGCGCGCCGTGGTTCGGGCGGCCTCACCTCACCACCCACTACCTCGCCTTGTCGCCTACAGAATTAGGGGATTGACAGAGTGAGAGAGAAAGGGATCGAGTATAGATTGGAGTTTGGAGGCTTGGCGAGAGAGGAGTATGGATTAGAGTCTGGATGTTTGGAGAGAGAAGAGGACTAGAGGAGAGAGTAAGAGCCTGAGATACAGAGATGAATGGACAATCTATGACTGATGAAGTGACAAGAGACTACAAGAGAATAAGGACAGTGTGTGAGACAACGGTCAGGAGCTATGGCTTCGTGCCATGCTAACACCAGAGAAGTAACCGACGAAGAGGGAACGAGGCAACGATTAGGAATCAGAGAAGCAACTGGCGGGGAAAGAATCAAGCAACTGTTGAGGAGGGAATTAGGCAACGTTCTCCTCCTCTATGGCTATAAAACCCACCTCATCTCCTTATTTTTTTTCACTACGAAGCACCGAACTTCTCTTCTCTCTTTGCTCTACTCATTTCTTCACCACCGAAGCACCAAGCTTCTCTTCTCTTTTTGCTCTGCTCATCTCTTCACCACTAAAGTTCTTTGCTCTACTCAGTAGTCTGTACAAATAGAAAGTTCATTATACTACCAAGGAGTCGGAGCATCAAGGAGCTCTTGAGCAGTATGTTATCGAGGATTCGCAGCACGAAAAAGGTAGTAGAGTGACTTAGTGTAACCTGTAGCAGATCCACTTAGTGTAACCACCTGCTACCACTCCCCTTGTCCTCCTACAACTCCGACTACAGTTGATGCTCATCAGCTCTCACTAAGCATGGGAGACTACGACATAGATGACCGTCATATGGATGGTACAGAGGGCTTTGAGAAGTACCAGAGTGGTTCGGAGTCAATGGAGAGACCAGACTTCTCTCCCTCGTGCCCGTCAAAGTGGACCTGCTCCTCCAAGCTGTTGCCACGAAGCCGACCACATTGTCTCCCTCGTGCCCTCTAGAGCAGACCCGCTCCTCCAGGCCACAGCCGACACCGCCGCGAAGCTCATCAATGGCTCGTTCGCTGGGCCACTCCATGAGCACATCGACACCGCCATCGACCTCGTCCCTGTGACTACCGAGGATCGACTATGACAACCGTATCGGCGCTCCCGATTGCTGTCATCGCCATCGCCGTTGGCACCATTGGCCCTATATGATCGCCTCCTTAGCTGCCTCAATTGCCATCCATGGTTTAGAAAATGCGTCAGTTTGTAAAAAACCATATCAGGTTTCTAAAGAAACAACCCTCCATTTCCAACAAAAATTAAAAAAAATAAAAAATGTCGATCTAACCATCACGTCGTCTAGCATCACATGTTAGACTACATTGTCTTGATCGTCGTGCCATCTAACAATGTGTGCCGATGGCTTTTGTTCCATTGGCTATGATCCCATTCTCGGGAACAAAGCTCTATGGTTTGAACTACAAGTTGTGGTCTTCACTTATGGAGATCATGCTTGATAGCTTCCACCTCTGGGGACATGTCCCTGGTGTTCGATTTTGTTCGCCATCGTTGGTTCAACATCTTCCCAGATAGCCTATTTTTGCACCTCCTACAGAAAATGAGACTGCTAAGAAGGAGGCAGAGGATGCTGATGCTACTGATGAGGCATTTCAATATGCTCATAGACACTTTTGAGCGTTAATGTACTGATGAGGCCCATGTTCAAGCCATCCTAGTAGTCAGCGTCGACGACTCCATCTAGGCACCCAAAGTTTAAGCCTGTCAGGGCTTAACTGCTGAGCCACTCACCACGATTGACTGTCATCGAGGCCCTTTTGACACTTCGTGCTGAGGATCTTCGCCGTGGATTAGCAGCACAGTCTGTTCCAACTGTGCTTGCAACCCCTTCTGCTTCAATTATAGTTCCTCCCTAAGTGCCTATTTTCACTCCCCTTCTCACACCAACTAGAGTTCAATGTAACTTTTGCAAAAACATTAGGCACGGCTACCAGAGTCGTGCAATGCAGAAAAAGCGAAACAAGGCATATGGGGGTGAACAATCTAAGAGGGCAGGGAGGCCATTCCTCTACAGAAGGATAGACCAGCACATAAGGTTCTCAGTGAAGTGACTCTATTTAGCAGCTCTATCAGGCTCTTCTTCAGCAACTCTCTCACAATTCAGCAGGCTCTGTCAGTCTAGCTTAGATGTCTCCTCCAAGTACCTCTTGGGTTTTAGATTCCGGTGTCTCTTTTCACATGATACCAGACTCCACATCTCTCACTTCAGTAGGACCTTCTATTTTTTTCTATCTTTGTTCAGATAGGTGACGATACTCCTCTGTCCATCAGCTATCAAAACACACTTTTGTCTACTAACCTTTCTATTCTCGATGTTTCCCATGTTCCCTAGCTTACCATGCAGCTTCTCTCGGTGGGTCAGCTCACCGATCTCATCTATAGGATTGGTTTTGACTCATACATCTGTTTCACCTAGGATCAACAGATAGGGACGCTACTTGGAACTAACCAGCACCATAGGGATCATTAATGTCTCTACATCCTCGACCACCTCCGCCTTCTGTCCACCTCAGTTGCTCCTATCACATCTACATCTACCTCCACTACTACTGCTACCACCACCTCTGTAGATTTTGCGCAGTGACTTCACCGTTTAGGTCACTTGTGTAGGCCTCGTCTTTCTTTATTAGTTCGTCAAGATGTTCTTGGTCATATTACTATTGATACAGCCATGTTTTATCAGGGTTGTAAGCTACGCAAGTAGCTACAACTTCCTTATCATTTTAATGAGTTCTTGTCTTCTCGTCATTTTAATTTAGTTCATTCAGATATATGGAGATCTACGCCTAATATCTCTAAAAGCGGGTATAAATTCTATGTGATTTTCATTGATAATTATACCCGCTTTACATGACTTTTCTCTATGTCTAATCATGATCAGTTTCTTGTAATTTGTCATAGCTTTGCAATGATGGTTCCTACTCAGATTGAGTCCTCTATTTGTACTTTTCGCTATAATTTTGCTAATGAATATTGTTCTGGCACATTTAGACAGTTTCTTTCTAAGTAGGGCACTCTTTACTAGCCTTCTTGTTCTGGTGCTTATGCTTAGAATGGGATTGCTAAGTGCAAATATCACCATCTGATTGAGATTGCCCGCACTCTTCTCCTTACCTCTCATGTTCCACCATAGTTCTGAGCTGAGACTGTTTCTACGACTACATATCTCATCAATATGTAACCTTCCACTGCTTTTATGGATGTTAGTCCTATAGAGTATCTCTACTCTCGACCCCATGGTATACTAACCTCTGTGTTTTTAGCCGCACCTGTTTTATCCTGTTGCAGCCTTGTGAGCGCACCAAACTACCAACTATAAAATCCAGGAAGCCGACTAGAAGGGGGGTAAATAGATGGTTTTAAATTTCCTTTGACTAAAACTGAATTTATAATATGAAAGCGTAAAACAATTTGGTTTTACACAAATAAGGCCTAAATCAACTAAGTCTAATTAAGTGCACCAACAATTTAATTCTAGGTCAAGGTATGCAATCCTAGGTTGCCAAGAAAATAATTTAATTTATATGAATGTAGATTGTAAGAAGTAAATTAAGTTCAAGAAGACAAACCACAATTTGACGTACAATATTTTACAGTGGTGTTTGGAAACTTGCCAATTTTTCATAATCCATGCTGAGGTAAACCCAAATGAATTGGACCAGCTCCGGAGATGGCGAGCACCATACCACTCATAACAAACCGGGTCTTCTTACAAGCTTCTTGAGAAGATCACCGGACCAACACGCCTCTAAAAGCCGTCTAGGAGTTGGCAATCTTGAAGAGTAACAAGTTGAAGACGCTCACTTGAATTCAATATCTGGTTCTAATATATAGTTCAACTTGAGTCATATTTGATGAGGACATCCCGATTGATTCGATTACATGAGCACGAGTTAAAAAGATTAATCAACAGGTGAACTCTCTCCTAATTGAATTTGGTTTTAATTTATATGTGAACTAGCTACTACCTAATGCTAGCATCGTAATTGGTCTTAGGTTTGTGCATGAGAAGACGATGGGATGCCAAAGCTAGAAGAAATCAGCACGTGCATGTAAGGAACTCAAGGCGGGCCGTAAGGAGTTGGTGGTTTTTTTGGTTGGCGAGCACAACAAGAACAAAATCCCAACTCACGTGGCCTAAAAACCCACAACCGTGCATCAAGTCTGGCTGAAGCTATGAGATTAAGCACCTTAATTAAGCTATGTGTTTGAACCACGTGCTTTTATTTTAGCATTGCTAGTTTCGGTTTTGAGTCCGTATATGATTGTGTTTTGGATATCTTGGCCAAACAGGATGCAAGTCGGCATTAGGCATGTGAGCCGTTGATCTATTGGTGCATGAGTTAAATACCATGGTTCTCCTTTTTGTAACGACAGACCACAGAAAACAATCTATTTTATTTTTAGAGAGCTATACGCTTGTTCTTCCCAGGGTTTGGTATATATATACAACCTAGAGGGGAATTAGGCGTTCTCCACCCAGTTGTTCTTGTGATTCCTTGTGATTTGCAAGAGCGTCGACACGTCTAATTGTGTGGTCGGGTAAATGGGATCACTAGCGTGTGGTTAGGCGAATTCTTTTGTCGCAGGTTGCTGTTTTAACAGTGGTTGGCGCCATCAGTTCGTCGGGTTGCACGGATCTAAGTTATTGTCATTGATCCTACGTCGTGAAGATCGGGCACCCCGTATCAATATTTCACACTATGATCTTTGTTTAGATTGACATGGTTTAATCTGATAAGCCACATTAAAATATTTACGGATTGGCATTTTTTGTTGCAGACTTTCTTATCCTTTCCAGATGCCATGGGATTTATTGCATTGGTGACCGTGACTGGTCATCACAATGTTGTGGTAAACTTATGATGATTTACTTGTGTTGAATGTTCGATTGATATTTTTGTTCTAGTTCTGGACATGTCAAATTGCTGACTCACATGTTAATATATCCGAACTTGCGGTTCAACCAGTGAACCGCTGATTGAATCACTGAATCAACAAACCAATGATTGCACTCATGGACTTTACTTACTGGCTGTCACTGCGTACGTAGGCCGAGCATGTGAAGCAATTCACAAAATTCTCAGTTTGTGCCAGTCTTGATTCTTTTCCCCTTTGACCAGCCCACAGCCTCTCCTTCTATGTGAATGCATTGAGCATTGTCCCTAACCCTAGCGACCTCTCGCGAGAGCAATCGAGCGATGGCCATTGGTAGCAAGTATAAATTAGGCAACGCCGGTAGACAGCATGCTGGCAGTGCAGCAGGCTGGCAACTTGGTATTCGGCGAACCGATGAGTAAACCCTATTAGCCTCTCACCCTCTCTCGTCCTAAATTTTGATCCTGGTCCATCACTACCTTAAACATAATAACAGACAGCAAAAGCGCTCCCATCTGCGTGGCCATTTCTGTTGCCGACGCCTTCGATGAAGGACCAGGGGGTGCCGTCGCATTGTTCGTCGCGGGTTTCTCAGTTGGCCAAGAATAGCTGCAGAGGCTGGGCCGGACAACCCGGTAGACACCTTTGATTGCCGTTGTCCTCACCGAAGGAATATATGTAGCCAAGTGTGGGAGAGGGCTCCCAGCAGCATTGTCACAGGGTATGGGAGAGTTCTTGGAGCAGCTGAAGGGAATCAGAGTGGAGGTGTAGTTCCCACTGCTCTCTGGGGTCTCTGTGCCGGTCCACATGGCCGAAGCATACAAGTATCTGAAAACACATTAACAGATACATCTTGTGAATTCAACTTCAATAATTGTGCTGCGCAAACAGAATGGTTGTATCCCATGATAGAGGGAATGGCGTTTATGGAGCTGACTGATGTGTTCCCTCCAGGTGTCCATGGCGCATGGTAAACATGTGGGCCCTCGTACAGTGGTGGATCCAAGATTTCGCCGCATATCGGACTGAATTCTAAAAGGCTAACAGTCTAGAAGTAAGGCCAATTTTATATGCACATAATGGCGTAACAAAAGAATATTGCAAATGCATTATTGACAAGAAACTTTAGCTCAATGATTCAATATACAACATGATAAGAAAAATATGGCAAAAACAAGGATACGGCGATATGGTATACACACACACACACAAACACACACACACACACACACACACACACATATATATATATATATATGTAAAAATTAAAAGAATGTAGACAGGTTACGAGAGAGCGAGAAACTAAGATTATCTTGATGAATGATATATATTCTGTTATTCCTTGCCTCCCTCAATCGTTACTTTCAGTTATAGACTGTATAATTGATATTGTTTATGAATCCCAATTCATAAAATATAAACATCTACAGATAATTTGAGATATATGTAGAAAGGTATTTGGGGAAATCACCACAATCCAATGAGGTGAGTGCCTTTCATATATATAGCCATGTACAGGGGCAACTTAGGAAGGTACAACAATAGCTATACAATTATCCTAATACCCGCCCGCAGTCGTAGCGGTAGGATCACGGACGCACAGACTGGTCCGGAAATCAGTAAACAACTGTACAGGGAGACCCTTGGTCATGATGTCCGCGAACTGGTGTGCGGAGGGGACATGCAACACGCGAACCTGTCCCAACGCAACTTTCTCACGAACGAAGTGGATGTCGATCTCGATATGCTTTGTGCGACGATGATGAACAGGATTGGCCGTCATGTAGACAGCACTCACGTTGTCGCAGTAGACGACCGTCGCCAAGGTAACCGAGATGTGAAGTTCCTGAAGGAGTTGCCGCAGCCAACAACACTTGGCCATGACATGAGCAACAACACGGTATTCCGCTTCAGCGCTGGAGCGGGAGACCGTGGTCTGACGTTTGGATGACCAGGACACCAGATTGTCACCGAGGAAGACGCAAAAGCCGGAGGTGGAGCGGTGCGTGTCAGGGCATCCTGCCCAGTCGGCGTCCGAGTAGGCAATGATCTGATCAATAGTACCGACTCCCAGGAGAAGACCAGCAGAGAGTGAACCCTTGACGTACCAAAGGATACGCTTGATCAGCGCTAGATGCGGCTCGCGGGGATCATGCATGAACAAGCAGACCTGCTGGACGGCATAGGCCAGATCAGGGCGTGTCAAGGTCAGGTACTGAAGTGCTCCTGCGAGGCTGCGGTACTCGGAGGGGTCGGCGACGGGGTTGCTGTCGGTAGCCGACAGCTTCGTTCGGGCATCCACGGGCGTCGCAGTCGGGTGGCATTCGGACATGCCAGCTCGCTGGAGGAGGTCGACGGCATACTGACGCTGCGACAGGAATAGGCCGTTCTTGTCGCGTGTGACAGAGATGCCGAGGAAGTGGTGCAGGTCGCCGAGATCCGTCATAGCGAACTCCGAGTGGAGGCGTGCGGTGATGTGCTGGAGCAGTGCCGGTGATGACGCCGTGAGGATGATATCGTCAACGTACAGGAGCAGGTAGGCGACACGGTCTCCATCTTTGTAAACAAAGAGAGATGCATCGGACTTGGACGCAGTGAAACCGATGCTGCAGATGTACGAGGCGAAGCGCTGATTCCAGGCTCGGGGAGCCTGCTTGAGCTCGTACAAGGACTTCTGCAGGAGACAGACGTAGTTAGGAACAGCGGGGTCGACGAAGCCCAGCGGCTGCTGGCAGTACACGGTCTCCTCCAGGTGGCCGTGGAGGAAGGCGTTCTTCACATCGAGCTGGTGAATGGGCCAGTCGCGTGAGGCGGCGATGCTGAGGACGGTGCGTATCGTTGCCGGTTTGACAACCGGACTGAAGGTCTCGTCGTAGTCGATGCCGGCCTGCTGAGAGAAGCCCCGGACGACCCAGCGAGCCTTATGCCGGGCTAGGGAGCCGTCGGAGTGGAACTTGTGCTTGTACAGCCACTTGCCCGTGACTATGTTAGCACCAGGTGGTCGGGGCACGAGGCGCCAGGTGCCGTTGTCGATGAGAGCCTTGTACTCTTCCGCCATTGCAGCGCGCCAATTGGGGTCGGCGAGGGCGCTGCGATAGTTCGCTGGAATTGGTGAGGCTGTCGTGGCGGAAAGGTTGAGGCGGTTGACAGGACGCAGACTGCCAGTCTGAGAACGCGTTGTGGGACGCGAAGGTGGTGGCAGCGCCGGAGCGGGTACGGGCGCCGATGGTGCCGGGAGCATGGAGGAGGGCGGTGGTCGGCGCTGGTAGACAATACCGAAGTGTCGCCCGGCGGCATCTGGGTGCCCGCCCGCAGACGGAGCGGTAACCTGATCGGTGGGCACCAGCGCGGTTGTCGGCGGGGCGCCAGCAGCTTCCGAGGGGGCGGTGACCGGCTGGCCGAGCGGGAGTATGGGGCCGGCGTATATGACCGCCGGATCCTGGTCCTCCGGCTGCCCAGCCTCGCCGGAGGAGGGAGCTATCGAGGTGGCACGCCGTCGCTCAATGCCAATAGGCAGAGCTTCCGACGTGGGGGTGAGGCCCTGCATCAGAAAGTCCAGTGAAGACGGCACAGAGGCCGCCAAGGGTGCCGAAGCGAACGGAAACACAGACTCATCAAAGACGACATGGCGGGAGATAAGGATGCGGCGGCTGGACATGTCGAGACAACGAAACCCCTTGTGAGAGGAGGGGTAACCGAGGAACACACAAGGAGTCGACCGGGGGAGAGTTTGTGGGGTGTCGTGGCACTAAGGTTCGGATAACAGAGGCAGCCAAACACACGGAGAGAGGAATAATCCGGGAGCTTCTCATGCAGGAGCTGGTAGGGGATGCTATGATGGACGGAGGAGGAAGGGCGGCGGTTAAGGACATATGTAGCAGCGGCAAGGGCCTCAGCCCAATAGGGTGGAGGTAGGGGTGGAAACGGATCGGATACGGTCGAATAGTCTCAAATACGAATACAAATCCATATTTTTAAAACGAATACGAATACGAATTCGAATATTTTTAAATACGGATACGAATATTCTCGAATACGAATACGGATATTTTCGAATACGGATTTTCTCGGATACGAATATCGGATAAAACGGATTCCTAATGGTTTTGCCGATTTTTCATCGGTTTTTGACCGGTTACCAGTTTTAAACCACCTAAATTCAAGTTTTGAATCACAAAATTTGTACAGATTTTTCATGGGTTCTAAAAACGGATCGAATACGAATCGAATAGTCTCGAATACGGATATAGATACGAATATTCTCGAATACGAATGCGAATACGAATACTCTCAAATACGGATACGAATATTCTCGAATACGAATACGAATATTTTCGAATACGAATTTTGCTTACCAAATTCGAATTTCTCTCGGATACGAATATTGGATAAAACGAATTATCCGTTACCGTTTTCCACCCCTAGGTGGAGGCATGGATGCGTGTAGCAACAAGGTGCGAATTGTGTTGTTGATGGTACGAAGCATGCGTTCAGCCTTGCCGTTTTGGGGTGAGGTGTATGGACACGAAAGACGCAAGGTAATGCCGCGACTAGTTAGGAAGGAAGTTGTGGCATTGTTGACGAATTCAGTGCCGTTGTCGGCCTGAAAACACTTTGGCATGACGCCAAACTGTGTGTGAGCAAAGGCTATAAAATCCACAATATGGCGCTGGACATCAGATTTGTGGTATAACGGGAACGACCAGCAATAATGAGAGTAATCATCAAGCAACACAAGGTAATATTTATAGCCTGAGATGCTAAGAACAAGAGATGTCCAGACATCACAATGAAGTAAATCAAAAGGAACAGTGGTGACGGAAGTAGAACTGCTGAAAGGGAGCCGCGTGTGCTTGCCAAGTTGACAAGCATGACACAAGGATCGTGAGCTCTTATGACAAGAA
The DNA here is from genome assembly GCA_017311315.1 of Dendrocalamus latiflorus. Taxonomy (NCBI): domain Eukaryota; kingdom Viridiplantae; phylum Streptophyta; class Magnoliopsida; order Poales; family Poaceae; genus Dendrocalamus; species Dendrocalamus latiflorus. The sequence goes on from CM029636.1 coordinate 518,143, forward strand.
ATGGCCGACATGTTCCGGAGCGTGGCGAGGGCGGAAGGACCGGGATGACCGAGGCGGAGATGCCACAAAGTAGACGAGGTAGCGAGGCTGCAACTGTATGGTGGGGACGAAGGGATGGTGTAGAGGTCCCCGCCACTATTGCAGCGAAGAATCACGCGCCCCGTTCTCTGGTCCTTAACAGAAAAACCCAAAGCGTCAAACTCAATGGAACAATTATTGTCGCGAGTGAACTGGCGAACAGAAAGCAAATTGCACACTAGGGCGGGAGCGATGAGGACATTGTTGAGATGAAAGGAAGTGTCAGCTACCGACAAGGTGGATGTGCCACGACAGGAAATCGGAATGGTGCTACCGTTACCTACAGTGATGAAAGAATTGGAATGAGGTAGGCGGGAGATTAGTATACCATCCGATGACGACATGTGAGCGGTGGCGCCGGTGTCGAGGACCCAGGAGTTGGCGCCCTGAAGCGCCATCTGGTTCAGGGCGGTGATGAGACCGGCCTGATCCCAGCCGTCAACACCCTGCTGCTGTGCAGGGAGCATCGAAGCCGGTGCGACGGAGAACTGAGCGGGCGCGAAGGCGGTATGGGCCTGCGGGTGCGCGCCCAAAATGCCGGACTGCGGAGATCGCCACGGCTGCTGCGACGCGCCCTGCGGAGGACGCCAGTGCTGCTGCAGCGCGCCCCACGGGGTGAAGCACATCCAGGGCCCGGCCGGCGGGGTGGAGTCGCGGTTGCTGCCGCCGCCGCCCTGGTAATTTCCGCCGCGGCCGCCGCCCTTCTTGCTTCGGCGACCACCCTAGCCGTTGTTGCTGCTGCCACCACCGCTCTGGCATCCGCCCTGGCCGGCGCTGCCGGAACTACCGCCCTTGCCTGTGGTAGTACCGCCACCAGCGCCCTGGCCATAGCCAGCGGCATGGCAGGACGCCCCGCAGGAGGAGGTGCCGGCGTGAAGCGCAGTCTGAGTGGCGGCCTTGTTCTCGTTGGCGAGACGAAGCTCCTTCAGAACCAGCTTCTCGCGGGTGACGGCGAAGGTGGGAAGCGGATCGGAGTCAGCGATGTTGTCGGCGGTGCTGGAGAATCGAGGATTGAGGCCGCGCAAAAGGTTGAGGACGAGCTGCGAACCGAGGACGGCGTGGCCAACATCACGTAGCGCGTCGGCGGTGGCTTTCATCTTCTGGCAATACTCGTCGATGGAAAGGTCGCTCTGGGTCATGGAGTGGAATTCGTGGCCAAGAAACACGGCACGAGAAGCTTTGTTGGCTTGAAAAAGGGCTTCGATGACGATCCAGAGCTGGCGAGCGGTCTGGTCAGGCGCGAGAGCGAGGCCGAGGACGTCGTCCGCCACGGAACCGAGGAGCCAGCTGTGGACGCAAGAGTCGGCAATTGCCCACTGGGGATCCTGCGGACGTGCCGCGGCGATGCCGTCGACGTGGGAGCGAAGTCCGAATTTTCCGCACAGGGAGAGGAAGAACGGAGACCAGCGGTTGAAGTTAGGACGCTTCAACTCGAGGGTCACCGGTACGTGCGACTTGACGGCGATCGTCGCGTAGGGAGCGACGTACACAGGCGGTGGGGCGTCCGGTCCAGACGGGGGCAGGGAGCCCGTGCCGGCGGAAGCCATGGAACCGCTCGACGCGGAAGATTCCGTCGACATGGGAAGAAGCCGCGGCGAGGAAGGGAGTCAGTGACGGCGCGGAAGGTTGGGGGTGGCGGCGGCGTGACAGGGCGTCGACGCTGCCGGTTGGAAAGATGGAGTAGGGAGCGGAAGGGGAGAGATCGGCGCGGCCGAGGAGGCGGCGTCCGAACGGCGCAGCCCTGAGAGGAGAGGCGGCGCGAGGCAGATGCGGTGCGGCTAGAGAGAAGGAGCGGCGCGGCTAGGGTTTGGTGGGCGAGAAGATCAAGCCCGGACTGCTGATACCATGTAGAAAGGTATTTGGGGAAATCTCCACAATCCAATGAGGTGAGTGCCTTTCATATATATAGCCATGTACAGGGGCAAGTTAGGAAGGTACAACAATAGCTATACAATTGTCCTAATAATATAACAATAAACCAATGCTATATATGTTGATGTAGTGTGAAGAGCTACTGAAAGCTGAGCAAAATGTGTGCTCCATGTGTAGGTGTACCTCCAAGATAGAACCTGCTTCTCCATATTGCCACTGGCCTTAACCATACAGCCATACTTATCCTACAAATAAGACCATTAATCCATTATGATCAATGTGTACATCACCACGTTCCAGATGCAGCTATCCACCCACATTAAAATGCTCCACAGAAAAAACTGTAAACCTGTCATTCTTCAGGTTTTTCCAATACTACAGGAAAGAGGCTTGCATGCATTCAGATTAATACTATCTATGTGTAAAAGTTCTTCCAGCTGGAAATAAAATGTGCCTTGTCCAAACATCCATCTACCTTAAGCACATTGAAACTGCTCATGAGTAAAACAACCGATAGCTTACTTTTTGGTCTGCAGTAGTAATCTTAGCGCAAACCTGAAAGTCTAAAAATACTGAAAATCAGCTTGTCATCCCTATCGCGTTCGCTAACAGCCACCACTTTACCAGAGTTCAACTGGATTCACAGTAATATTCTCAAGTCATGAATTGATTCCATTCAGACAACTCTGTTTCTACTAATGAACACACAACTCTGTTCCAAAAAACAAACATTTTTAAAAACCACAAAGAACATATAATGCTGCCTTAATGGAGCTCCTGAAGTGGATTCCAAGTCATCATCCAGCATCTTTAACTAATCCATTCTTTGGGCAGGAAAACAATGTGTCCCGTACTTTTCTCACTTAATACAATCGGCCCAAATGCGACATGCCGAAGGTGGAGATGGACTTGGGAGTACCGTGTTGCTTTATAGAAAACAATGAAGAGTTACTTTTATAAAGTAATATATCTATTTCATCCTATCACCCTTTCTTATGTACAGCAAATCTTAGATCGGATCAGAGTTTGTAAGATACGATATAAACGTGCACGATATCAAGAACAAAGAAGATAAATCTCGTAGAGAAAACTAAAATAACGATGCTGAAGTAACTATGATAAGAGAAAAGATTTAGCCAAATTGACTACAAAATTTTTAAGTACAACAGCAAAAGAGTTCAAGAGATTATTACTCTTTCACAACCTTCTCGAATATTTTAAGACTCTCGGATCTTTGCTCTATACAAGAATCTACTGTTAAATAGTAACTATCCTCAAATCCTCTCGTATGTCTTTACCTTTGGATGAGTGACTTTTTTGCTTTGTTGCTTAATTGGTTGGGTTTTCTATGACCACCTCTTATGCTTTATATAGTTTCACCTAACTCTCCTTCAAAGTGGAGTAGGAATTTATGCTTTATATAGTTTCACCTAGCTCTCCTCCAAAGTAGAGTAGGAATTCTACTCTAAAAGAAAGTAGAAATTCTAATCCTATTAGAATTCATCTGAGACTCTTACAGCGTATCTTTTTAAATTCTAAAATATGAGTCACCATATTCAACTGTCACAGTACTAAACATTTAATAATGAAAATAAAGAGCAACATATGGAGGTGTGAACATAGAAACCGAAGGAACCAAAGGAAAGGAAAGAAAGTAGCATGTCAATTTGAGTAAATTTAACAAACGACAAAAGATGGCCTTCCCGAAGGCTTACCTGGTGTATTATCAATGTCAAGCCTCATAGTTTTTTTTCCCCAAAAGTGCCTTTTGTTCTGGGCGAAATTAAAAGGATCTCCTTTCTGTCCACCATCCCGCATCATGAGGTAGAGGCATCCATCAGCCGGGCCAAAAAGTATCTGACCTCCATCGTAAAAATTCTTCTAACTTGAGATGGATCGGCGGACGTTACCTAACAAAAGGCGGAAAGAAGAACTCGGATGGATAATGAACAGGTTCAGGGAATATCTAGACATGAATGAAATTATGGTAAACAGATGAGGCGAACCTCAGAAACATCTGATGAGGAACCTTTAGCAGAACATTCTGATACGACAACTTGAAACTGGCATGGTTGAGCACCATTATCATTGCCCAGCTTTGAGGAGTCAGTCAGATCAACGAACGGGCTCGCCTCGTCGAATTGCAGGGCACCTCCAGATCCCTGTATATCTCCAGTCAGGAGAGGGTGAAGGTTGGGTGGTGTTAAATGGAACTGTGCTCCCGCTGAAGCATAACGTACGACTGATCATTAGGATGTACACAAGTCATCTTCGGACTGCCAGGCATCAGTAAGCTTTGACGGTGAACTAGGAAGTAGTGTTTACAAACCATCTGTGATGACAGTTTTGAATTATTTGTGATGATCCTTTTTATAGTAGTGTTTATAAATGGATCCATGATGTAATGAACACATTTTAACCTATAAACTTTGAGTTTGTACCTTCTAACTTTAGGCATTTTTTTGGTGACACTATATGCCGAAAATGCTTCCATGGGTGAAATTGATTCACTTGGTTCTTCCACAACTACCGTCGTGTCATTATTTTTCATAAAATGCTTCATGGATGTTGCTAAACACAATTATCCTGAGGCTTAAAGGAAAAAAAAAAAGAGGGTGGGGGTGGGGACTGAGATCTTACTTAAAAGTTAATTAGGTAATATGAAATCTTTTTAAGGAGCAGTTCAATTTATTCTGGTTTGTAAAGAAAATTAGCAGAAGGTGATATACAACTACAAAGGAAATTAACATAAGAAAATGATTTAGAAAAACTTGTTAATGGAACACTGTCCCACTAGAGAGAGTGCATGCAAGGACACAATTTTCATTCATAAGATCTACTTAGTAGGACTACTACAGCTTATTGTATGTTTTCAATTGATAGAAAAATATGCTAACCTTATTGAATGGCCTGATGACAATACCTTCTTCTATTTGTTTCACCACCATTCCTGTATTAACGCATGTTGTAGTAGCCCTAGGTTTCTAGAGTTGTTTTTTGAGGAATCAGAGTATTGTATTGAAGTTATATTTGTATACCCACATGATGAATGCTTATAAGTTATAACATTGTGGGATCGTCGATAGCAATCAGAGGGGTGTGAATGATTGCAGCGCATAACGGAATTTTTTTAATTTTTCTGCCTTTTAATTGTTTAATCTGCAAAAACCAGAAATAACAAAAACAACAGAAAACAGATTTTTTTTCCTATTTTTACTGTAGCGGTTACTGTAGCAGTGAAAACTTTCGATCGATCAGCGAAAACTACGTTTTTCTCTTAATCTAGCAATCGATTTTTAATTCAAACTAATTCATGTATGTAAGCAACAAAAATATCTAGACATAGATTAATGCATGGAGAACCTATAGGAATCAAAAAAAGCAAGAAAAAGGACAATATATGCGAATTAAAAAACTCACAAACTTTATTCAAAAACTGCAGAGACTATTCATCCATCCATACCATCAGCACAGTGCACCATCTTTTTCCTTTTTCTTCTCACGTCACGCAGCCGCACGCCCTTTTTCTTTTTTCTTCTTCTCAGCAAACAACGCTGCCCCCAAAAAAGACGCGTATTTTTTCCTTCTCCATAGCTGCACTTCCGATCACAATTTTTATCCCCTTTTATGCAGTGTTCTATGAATCCTAATCAATCTCTACTTAAAATCCTAATCCAACTCGGAATCCTATTCAGGGCCTGTTTGTTTCAGCTTCTGGCAGCTGCAGCTACTCCCAGAATCTGCAGCTCCCCCAAACAGTCCAGATTTTCATCCAGATTCTAAGTAGCCAAAAGCTACAGAATCCAGAAAATGAACTAGTAGCCAGAAGCTGGGGTTATCCAGCTTCTCTAGATTCTGACTAGTTGGATACTCACCAGCTACTTCTCAGAATCTACAGCTGAAACAAACAGGCCCCCAATCTCTACTTAGAATTCTAATCCAACTCATCCAACTAGACCTGTACTTTTTTACCTTAACTAGGCTTTTGGCCCACTAATTTTCAAGGGACCCGAAACCCTTCCTAATACGGGTTTTTCACACTCCCGACTTTTCTAATGTGTCACGTGTCAAAGCCTCCAGGACCGCACCGCCCCTAGCTTCTCTACGTATCATCAACCTTTGATCTCCATGCACCCAAGCATGAGCCGACCATCTCGTGACCTCCTTGACCGTCCGAACCTCGGATCTGCCCATCCTAGTCCCGGTCCACCTCGTCACCGACCATGATCGTCTCCATACTTAACCTGCACATACACAGATCAAAGAATATTTTTCCGGCACAAGTTCGTCCCAACTTGACCAACATCAGTCCACGCACATACCACACAACTCGCATAACATCGATAAGCAATATCATCAAATATTCATCATCATAAATTAATCATTGTCAATTATTCATCATCAAGATAATCATTGTCAATTATTCATCACAACAATATTCTATACCTAGCTACATGGCCTAACAAACATGGATATTAATTAGTTACAAAATTTGATTTTTTTTTTGGTTGCAATGTATAGACACATGATTAGTACTATAAAGAAAAGTTGCGTCTACCAACTGCATACCTCAGCCTACGAGTGCAATGAAATGAAAACACATGGCCGATGACACAATATCTCATCCCGTTAGTTTTTCTCATTCAAAATTGACTTATTTTAATTTTCAATGAATTAACTCATGAAGTAATTTTGATTCGAGTCTGAAGGAGCTTTTTTTTGTCGGCCCCCTAACATGGGTGAAGCACTGAACGCACTGGCGACTCAACAAACTTAATTAACGGAAATAACAGCCCCAATTTCGCAAGTCCAGCTGCTAGAATCTACAAAGTCCTTACACTTACATCACAAATAGTCTACTGAAATCATCTGCCTCAGCCAAGTTTTGTGGCCATTACCAGACGTTGATCCTACAATAAGAAAAACAGTAAGTTAACACCACGGACGTATAGATCCGTACGTCATGGCTCGGATCATAATTCAATACGTCGCCGCTTTCCAAGGAATTTAATACGTACGACATTACCTACACAGTTTTCGTCATATGAAATTGGCTTTTGGTTTTTATTATAGTATCTAATTTTTAAATAAAATATTTCGATTTTTATTATAGTATGTAATTTTTAAATAAAATATTTTTTAAAGATGAGATAAACAAGTTAATTATAGTATAAGTTAAAATCCTAACATCTGTACCATCTAAAATCGCAAACGAGTATTTCTCTCTGTAATCTCTGTCACAAACAGTTAAAATTTAAAATTTTTAGTCAAAAATTATAATTCACAACTATAAACAATATCCTAAATATTTAGAGTCTATTCTTTCCAGCTGCTGTCTTAGCCCTTTGTTCCAACACATATGGCGACCAAGCTAGGTTCCCGGTCCACGCATACAGATTAGAGAATCGTTGAGAAAATGGCCTCACCTGCATGCGTAACGTCAGCAATTAGGCCCCGTTTGGCACGGCTCCACTTCACAAGTAGAGCTGTTTTTTTTGACTTCACAAGTGGAGCCGGGTGAAGCTACTTTTTTCAGCTCCTTGGGTGGAGCTACTTTTGTCTCAGCAGGTTTTAAGAAACTCCTTGGGTGGAGCTATTTTGTTTTACCCCGTTTGGCACAAAACAGCTCCAAACAGCTCTAAAAAACTGGTGGTGGAGCTGTGCCAAACGGGGCCTTAATGCGTAGTTGGCGGCCAACTTTCCCAGTCCGACCCGGCGTCACAAGAATATTAGATTGGGCCTACCAGCTTGTCAGCCTCGAGAATATGGCCATGTTCATAGGAACGTGAGCTGAAAAGCTAGCGAGCTGATGGATGGATGGACGCACACACACCCACCGACCGATTCGTCTCCGACAGCTCCCCTTCACCTGCTCCGACGATGACGACACCACGGCCGCCCGCCGTTGACTACCTAAGTAAAGGCTCTTACCTTCACCTACCACTAGCTTAGCTAGCTAGCATTATACATGTATATATGTAGGGACAAGTTCACTTGAGGAATGATACATCGATAGAGAGACAGAGGGAGCTAGCTAGCCAGCCATGGCGATGGTGGAGAGTTGGGCTGGCTTCGGGTCGGCGCTGGGGAGCCTCATCTTCCTCTGGTCCGTCGTGCAGAACCACATCCCCGTCACGCTCCGCCACCACCTCACCACCTGGGCGCACAAGCTCTCCTCCTACCTCAACCCCTACCTCCAGATCAACATCTCCGAGTACGGCGCCCATCGCTTCCGCCGCAGCGAATTCTTCCTCGCCGTCGAGGCCTACCTCAGCGACGCCTGCGCCCGCCGCGCGCGCAAGCTCAAGGCCGAGCTCGGCAAGGACAGCAAGAACCTCCAGGTCTCCGTCGACGACCACGAGGAAGTCACCGACGACTTCTCCGGCGCCAAGCTCTGGTGGTACGCCAACACGAAGCACTCCCGGCCCAGCGGCATCAGCCTCTACCCCGCCGACGACGAGCGCCGCTTCTACCAGGTCGTCTTCCACCGCCGCCACCGCGACCTCGTCGTCGGCTCCTACCTGCCCTACGTCCTCGACGAGGGCCGCGCCGTCACCGTCAGGAACCGCCAGCGCCGCCTCTTCACCAACAACTCCAGCAGCAACTGGAGCCCCTACCGGCGGAAGAGCGTCTGGAGCCACGTCCCGTTCGAGCACCCGGCCACCTTCGCCACGCTCGCCATGGACCCCGCCGAGAAGGAGGCCGTCATCGACGACCTCATGGCGTTCCAGGAGGGCAAGGACTACTACTCCAAGGTCGGCAAGGCCTGGAAGCGAGGCTACCTGTTGTTCGGCCCCCCGGGCACCGGCAAGTCCACCATGATCGCCGCCATGGCCAACTTCCTTGACTACGACGTCTATGACCTTGAGCTCACGGCGGTGAAGAACAACACCGAGCTGCGGAAGCTCTTTATCGAGACGACGGGCAAGTCCATCATTGTCATCGAGGACATTGACTGCTCCGTCGACCTCACCGGCAAGCGCAAGGATAAGAAGGCCTCTGGCGACAAGTCCGAGGACGATGACAAGCCCAAGCTGCCGATGGGGCCGGAGGACGACGGCACCAAGGTGACGCTGTCAGGGGTGCTCAACTTCATCGACGGGCTGTGGTCAGCGTGCGGCGGCGAGAGGATCATCGTGTTCACGACCAACCATAAGGAGAAGCTGGACCCGGCGCTGATCAGGCGGGGCAGGATGGACAAGCACATCGAGATGTCCTACTGCCGCTTCGAGGCCTTCAAGGTCCTGGCCAGCAACTACCTAGACGTCGACGAGCACGAGCTATTCGGCGAGATCCGACGGCTGCTCGAGGAGGCTGACATGTCACCGGCGGACGTGGCCGAGAACCTAATGCCCATGTCCAAGAAGAAGAAGAGGGACCCAGACGCGTGCTTCGTCGGGCTCATCGAGGCGCTGAAGAAGGCCAAGGAGGACGCGGCGGCCAAGGCATTGGCGGAGGCCAAGGCGAAGGAGGAAGAGGAGGCCAAGGCAGCGAAGGAGAAAGAGGAGGCGGAGGCGAAGAAAGCCAATGAGAAAGAGGAGGCGGCAGAGGCAAAGGAAGGCAAAGGCGGACAAGACGACGGGAAGGAGAAAGCATCGGACGAAGTGAAGAAAGCCGACGGAGAGACGTAAGTTGTTAGGATGTTTGATTAAGTTGCCTGTAGTGAGTTCACTAGTTGGGTATAGCCTTTGGTCATGCGCGTCAGACGTTCCACGTGTGCTGTGTTTATGCGGGAACGGTTGTTACTTTTTCATCAGTTTTCAGTTAGCAATCATGCATCATGGCTGGTTTGTGGTATGGCACGGATCGTGTAGGTCGTAGCGTGCACATAGAGGCCATGTTGGCCATGATCTATACTCGTTTGATGCTTAAATTCGTGAATAGAGTCCTCAGAAAAGGTTGCGAAAGTCAAACATCACAAAATCCTCGCATTTCCCTGAGTGTTGTGTTCGTATCCCCGAGTGTTTGAGTGCTCGTGGTCATAAACGAGTGCTCATAATCGTAACGAGTACTCGTGATCGTACGTCATAAGTTGTAAGTCGTAAATGAGTGCTTGTAGTCATAACGAATACTCGTGGTCATAAGTCGTAATCGACTATCGACTTGCTACGACAAGGAGTGGTTGTAAATGACTTCGTGGTCATGCGATTGCGGGCGTGTCCTCTCCGACAAGTGGCATCAGAGCAAATGTTTGGTGATCATCTGGTAGACATGTCTTCGTCATGGGCTTCGCCAGAAAGGCAGTCGATGACTCCACGACGAGGCCACCTATGCTCGCCTTCACCTCCTCTGTGCTGACGGCAACACCATGACGATGGTGCCCGCGCGCTCGTCGTCAAGGAGGCCTCAGGCTCCATTGTCTACCCCATGCTCATGCGAACGAACTATAATGACTGGGCGCTGGTCATGCGAGTCAACCTCTAGGCGCAAGGTCTCTGGGAGGCCATCGAAACTGGCGACGCGGACTACCGAGACGACTGACAGCTATTCTCGGCGCTGTGTTGGCCGAGATGCTGTCGACTCTCACCGTCAAGCACACGCGAAGGATGCCTGGGTGGCTGTGAAGACCATGTGTATGGGCGTCAACCGCATGCGCGAAGCCAACGCCCAGCAACTACGTAAGGAGTTTGGTGATATCTCCTTCGAAGATGGTGAGTCCATTGACGATTTTTCGATGAGAATCTCTGAGCTTGCCAACAATCTCCACCTACTTGGCGATCTCATTTGGGAGGAAGAGCTGGTCAAGGAACTCCTACATGTGCTCCCGGATTGCTATCTCCAGGTGGTCATTTCCATAGAGACACTCCTTGACATTAGTGCCCTCACGATCGAGGAGGTGATAGGTCGGTTTTGAGTGGTGGAGTAGAGCTACTCCAACTGTGACACTGACGACAAGGGAACTCATCTGCTCCTCACGGAGGAGTGGCGGGCACGGGCCTTGGCACACGATCGGGATGGATCAATTGTAGGAACAAAGCAGGAGCTCTGCTTAAACCTTTATAGAAACGAGAGTGGGAAGTTATGCCAAGGCAGTCACATCTTGGCAGCGTAAAGGTACATTGCAATAAAACCAGAACAAACAACTCTGATCGGAAATATATAACATTTTAGAAAACGTGCAGTCAAACCTTTTTAACTTCGACTATTTATATATAAAAAATTATTTAGATTGATCAAATAAAACTGGTATCATTAGATTAATTGTGAAAACTATTTCCATAATATTATAATATTATATTTTTAATGAACATATCCATATAAAAGTAGTGGTTAAAGTTGTATGGTGGAGACTATACCAATATCCAAAACACCATTCAAGAATTCTTGAGTGGAGGGAGTAATGATTATGGGGCCTCTGTCTCCAGCTCAAGCTATGAGATTACAAAAGATAAATTAGGTGAAAACTAAAGAATATAACAAGAGATATGATGAAATAAGAGCTCATTCAGAGGTTTCCAACGAAACTACACTGAAAGATCATGCAAATTTAGAGTTTATATAGATGACAAATTTAGAGTTTATACAGATGATAGCTTCACAGTGTACTAGCCACAGAAAGCATAGTCCAGAATGGAGATACGGGGTCGTCCGATTTTTTCGACGTAGAATCAAGATACTCACGTGAAGCCTTTTGAATCGTAGTAATCCTCTATTATCAATGCTAGAACGAACACTCTTTAATTTGCGAGAACGCACGCGCAGAATTTCACGACCACCAAACGAAGTCCTATCGCGCTCCTAATTTCTAGCGAAAAGGTTGAATAATCTTAATTATTATCATACTTTTAATTTTCTCTTAAGATGGTTCAGCCATCATAAAATAATAAAGCAATCTTTTATTTCAATCTATTAACAAAAATATCTAGTCTCATATATGATCTCTCTCTACAACGAGGTGAAGCTGCCTTATATATGGCGTCCCAAACCGATTAGATTGGATTCGGTCATGTTGGCCGAACCGACTGGATTTTTTATTCGATCAAGGAGCCAAGTTGGACTTTAGAACTACTAATTCAGCTTAACAACTCCTAAGCTAATCGGACTCAATTACTAAACAAGACTTCATATGACCAGAGTTAGGCCAAAAGGCACGCAGGCCATGTGAACCAGATCATGATGAATAGTGGTGATGTGTCTTTCCTTCATGCATGGCTATGTAGGCTTCAAGTAACATGGTTCCTTCATGCGTATGACCGAGCCTTCGATTCAGCCCGCATGGCCCTTGGTGGCCGAATAAAACTTGAAGGCTTTCCTCTCTATTGCACTTTCTCATGCTTATGCTCTCTCTCTCTCTCTCTCTCTCTCTCTCTCGATTCTAAATTCGTTGCAACGTTCAAATATGAGAATGCACAATATAGAAACATGGGTAATATTCAATTCTTATGAATAACAACATTAAGCATAATTAAGAACGAGTTCACTTGATAATATTTAATACGGTTCAATAATTCTTTTCAGTTAAATAATATATTTAACTGACAGGTACAAGACACATGTATATCCTCGTCATCCTTGCTTCTTCAAGAAAAGCCGTCCTTGGCTTTTGATAACCTAAAAATGTACTAAACAAATAATACAACGTGTATGTATGGTATATATATTTGTCATCCACACTTCTCCTGTTTAGCACATCACGAACACCTGAAGATATAGTAAACAAAGAGAATAATACATATATATGAATCAATTATAGTGTCATTCTCATTGTTTTGCACAAATCATTTAGTACAACAGCAGCTATAAGATGTATATATTGCAATATTGTCAATCACATCATTCTTCCACCCATGAGAAAAGTTGTTCTCGACTTTTCTAAGGACATAAGAAAGATATCAAAAGGCAAAACCCAATCAAATTGTTCAAAACCCAATCAACCCAAGATTTATGATCAAGATCATGCAATACATAAGGCTACATATCTGTTAAAACTGAGGACGGTTTTTTGTTAAGAAGGGGAGGATGATGTGATCATGCCATAAACGCATACAACCATAACTCCCAAGATTAAACAAAAGAGTGAATTCGTTTCTTCAGCTTTAATTTGTCTTAAATGAGAATATGATCTTACCTAATCATGAAAATGTATACTTGTGCAGATATACAAAGATGATTGCATCAACACTATGCACTCATGGTTAGGGTCCACCTAAAGGGAAGCTGACCAGCGCATCAAGATCAAGTTGACGCCTTCCCCAAATCTTCCTTAAGGTTTTTATGTCACTTTAGCTACAAGTCAAGCAAGAGTTTAAGTTGGACACATTCCAGAATCCAATTCGGCCTCTGAAGACAGCACTAACTTTAAACATGCATAGAATTCGCATATGGACTCCGTTTGAGGTGTATAAGTATAGCATGGAAAAATTATCTCATTCTCTTTCCAACGGATCTAGCCTCACCTTCAAATTCCTTCTGAGCGCACCGTAATAGCCAAAACAAGTTGAGGCTAATTCTGAATCCGAGTCGAAAGGTATTGCGCCACCTCCACTTGGGCCCATGGGCCTTATACCTTCTAGGGTTGTGTGCCCACCTCCCTGGCCGCCACCCCCTGCCCCTCTTTTTCTTATAAATAGTCATAGGCACCTCCTTCTTACTCAGGTTTTATTTAGATCGGTTTAGCTCTTGTGTGCAAACTCTACGTTGTCTCTTATGTCGATTAGACCAAAAATACATATTACAGGACCTTAACTATCCTTGTGCAACTTATATATCTAGTAATTTTTATATTACTCTTTACTTGAATTTTTTTCTTATTCTTCGATTGTTTACAGGAATTAATCTTCATGATCATGTCAACCGTCGTTTTTGGAGAGGTTGATAACGACAAGGACGTTGTATAGCGATTGTTGGATGGCTTGATCGTATTTCGATCAAATAGTATCGCCATCAACATCATTCTCTACTAATCGAATTACCATTCACCAAAAGATCGGGACCAATCCTACGTCACGTATCCACTGTTTGTTTTCTAGTTTTGCACTAGTCTTCAAGTAAATCAGAGTTACATTTATATGCGGAATAATGAAAGGTCTCTAATACAACTCACAATCTGTTGGAAATCTGCTAAAAGAATGTGTGTGTTTTTTTCCAAACTGTATTCGTGATATTGCCAGCGTAATCTCACAATGTTGCATGGGTTGATGCAAATTATCGCATACTTTGTCTAGATTTGTTGTGAGGCCGTCTGATGGGGACAGAGAGCGCGTCCATTGGGAAGCTTTCCATCAAACAAACGTTCGGACGCTAGTCGTCCTTGGGAACACGAGAGGCAGGACTGGTTCGAATTTTAACAGCAGCAGCAGCAGCAGCAGCAGCAGTAGAATAGAATACTTTCAGTATCCTCCTGACAAGCTATCAAACAACTGCATGCTCTATTACAATTGACATGTACATATGTATCGACATATGGGAGGTGATGCAAGTGTAGTCATGGATGAATTGGAATTGGACCTGCTGAAGGTATGGGAGGTGAAGCTGTGGAAGATGGATGGGTGGACGGCGGGGCAAGGGAGTCGAGGGTGACGCTGCCCGTGCCGGCGACGCGCTCAACAAGTACGCCGCCACCAGCAGATCGTAGAGAACAACATATATAATCTCTATGCTTAGCTTACCGGTACTCTATTGCAGCCACACACTGCGTGCGTCTTTGCATGGCTCAATCATCCGTGACCTACTCGTATATATGTTCTATTTAATTCATGATTAATTGACATATGTCCTTGTCTCATCGATCATGCATAATGTTCAGCATGGGCTTGTGTGTCCACTTAGGCTCGATCACCAGATCGTTCTCTCTGCTTTTGCTCTTGTTCGGTCAAGTACTACTGCTAGCTCGCTAGATTGGATCGTATGCAACTCCAGTGCAGTCCACTTCTCCCGCATGCAGGACCATCTTTCCTTTCCAATTTTCTTTCTTTTTTTAAAAATAAAAGAAATATGGTCCTCGATGATCGGTCAGTTACATGTACTGGATTTTTGGTTTTCGAATTGTCGTGTTAGTTTGATTTACTCCAACAAATTTGCAGCACAAGCTCATCATATATTCTAGTGTAGTGTTACCTTGCTATCCAGTGATAAGGGAATTAAGTTGGAACAGATAACCTAACCTTTTTCATCTGGAAAAATAAAATAGCGTAGTGGAAATCACTGGATAGCAAGGTAACAAATCAAATCAGGGTGTTAACGATGGATCCTATTATCAAGCAACAGATCTAGGGCCAATTCGTCAATTTCTACTTCACTTAATTCCGCCATTACTGATTGCTCCTCAACACCGGCTAATTGTTCATTCATTTCATTTGCTACTCAACAACGGAACTGGCCGAGGAGAGCCGGAGAGAGGGATGCCGGCGAGGCAGCAGGGCGGCGGGAGCACTGGTCAGGCGTGCGCGGCGTGCAAGTACCAGCGGCGGCGCTGCATGGCGGGCTGCCCGCTGGCGCGCTACTTCCCGCACGACCGGCCGCGGCTGTTCCGCAACGCGCACCGCCTCTTCGGCGTCAGCAACATCCTCAAGACGCTCGACCGCGTCGGTCCCGACCGCAGCAACGACGCCATGCGCGCCATCGCCTTCGAGGCCGACGCCTGGGACATGTACCCCGCCCACGGCTGCGTCGCCATCATCGCCGCGCTCCTGCGCCAGCTCCACCGGGACGAGGCCCAGCTCCACCAGCTCAACGCCCGCCTCCACACCTACCGCACAGGCCGCAACATTGCCCAGGCGCTGCCGCCATCCTCCTCAATGCTGGCGCCGCCGCCGCCGACGGAGAACAACAATAACATCATGTATCATCATCATTATCAGTTATATCATGATAACAATGACGACATTGCTGCATCACTGCTGTGGACGACGCAGCCGCAGTACGACAGCAGCAACGCCGTCGACACGGCAGTTGGCATCCCACAAGAACAAGATCATCATCACTTCTTGTTGGACACCACTACTGGCGGCCAGCTCTCCATCCAGCACGAGTACGACGACATCTCACCATTCTTGGAAAACATCGACGACGACGACGAGATGCCGTTTGAATCCAGCAGGTTGGTTCTTTAAATACTGGTAATTTGTTTCGTCTTTTCTTCTCTTATCACTCCCTCTCTGCGCATCTGATCATCCTTTTTCTACTAGTGTCATCTTTTTTCTTCTTCTTTTTTCCCCTTTTTCTTCGGCTTACTTTTTTTCTTCTTATTTTCCTATTTACAAAACATAATAAACAAAGGAAGTGTCTATACAACATTCGACTATTTTTTAGGACAAAAACAGTCAGATTTTGAGCCGTTAGATGGAAATCCAACGCCCTAGATCATTTTTTTTGGAGGGGGGCTTGTATGAGTGGATCCGTTGGATAGAGATCTAACGCCCCAGATCAATTTGACTGTTTTTATCCTAAAAAATAATCGAATGTTGTATAGACATTCCTATAAACAAACATACATATATACTACTTCATATGTTTCTCTTTGGAACAAATCAACTGCTAGCTAATGATCCGTGTCTGTTTTGAGGTGTGTGGATTAACTAATGTGTAGGATCGAGTATGGCGACTAGAGAGGTGAATAGTATCCCAAATTTAATTCGAGGCTTTTTAAAATCTTTATTTTTTGAGATGGACCAACACTCATCACTCCAGTAACTATAGAATCTATGAAGGTCAAAGACAAATAATCTTAAGGGAAGATCTGATCAAAACTGACCAAAATGTGCTTTGAAAATCTCCGGCGGTCTGACCTCTACATAAATGACGGTCTGACCTTTATGAAAAGGGTAGTCTGACCTCCAGGGCGGTCAAACCGTTGTTTCAATGGTAGTTAGACCACTATGAACAGCAAAATCAGGGGGATGCTACAGTAACACCGGTCAAACCGCTGCTATAGTGATGACCCAAGATGGATCTAGATATATTTTCATATATCATAGTAAGTAAAAACACTAAAGAAATCACTCCAAAAACCATCAGATTAAGAAACTACTTGGGAGGTCAAGAATGTGCAAAAACCGAGTTTCTTAATAAACTTGCTACCAACGTGCCTAGATAGGTGGAGAATGATTCCCAGAGAATCTCTCCATCTCTTATACATCCTTGGCATAGCAAGGTCAAGAAAAGGGTGAGGAGAGAAGAAAAACCAACTAAAACAAGAGCAAATCAATCAAATAGAGAGATAGCCATGAAGAATATCAAAGATTGATTCTATTGCTGCTTGAGGAGGAAAGATTTACAACCAATCCCTTAGGATGGTATAGCTCTAAACCTAGAGCACACACACATATACACTCTCTAACCTATCTCCCATGGGAAGGAGGAGCAGTCACCAAAAGACTTAGCCAACCTTTTCAAATCTTAGCTCTTACCTCCCCTCCCCTTTTATAGGCTCACAATATAAACCAAAACCTAATGGATCCACCCATTAGGCTAAACCGGAGATAACCCATTAATCCCACCTAACACCGGGTTTTACTCACGCATGCTTCTCCGGTATTGAGCAATTCTACCAAAATGCCCCTCTGTTGCTTTTGCCGAAGCTTCCTTCTTCCTTTTCCACAAAGCATCGCCTATGCTTCACCATCTTTCACGTGGCCCAATGACTTGCCGTCAAGCCTCTCATGTGTCTAGATCCTACCGAACCGTTCTCGCTTGCAACCGGCCCAAGTCACTTGGCGCACCACATACCTCTTTTCGCACATGATGGCACCCAGCTTTCTTGACTGTCTGGACTTTGACTCCTCCCTAAGTCTAATCCCGGTCCACCTTGCCATTGCCTATCATGTCCATCACTAGTAGCTCCCGCTTCGGTTCCTTGTCGTACTGATTTGCAACCACCCCGCAAGTCTCAGTCATCTTTGGCATCTCCCTGACCGTTCTAGACCTCAGCACCACTCTGTGCCTAGTCCCGAGCCTTCTATGTCTCACCATGACCTACCCTCGAAATCCTGCAACCAACATCAACAAGAAAACCGTCATGTAGCACCACACGATACACAAAAACATCAATTGGCACAGTTCACCCATACAATGCACAAGGCAAAAAGTATGCACCCAAATTACTGATTCTAACCATAGGACCAAACGATAAACACATGTGCACATAAGCAACAACACCCAGGTCAAGCCATAACCCAAATTCTAAGAATTCCAGAGAACAACCTCAGACGACCGAGAGGAGCCAGTCTGGCCGCCAAGCACAGACCTGTCAGACTGCTGGCTGGTCTGACACGAATACTCGAGGTCTACGACAGCCGATCACAAAGCCCACGACTATCGATCGCGAAGTCTACGACTAGACAACATGCAAAGTCTACGACTATTGACCATTCATGGTCGTTCAGGCACTATAGCTTTCAACCATCGACCATCCGTGGTCGATCTGCTGATCGGACTGTTTAACACACAACCATTCGCACTACCCGACCACAGAGTCGAGGACCACGCCTTCGACTACTGTCAACGATCAAAGTCTGTCGGTCAGACCGCTTAACCTGAAGATTCCAGCGACAACCCAACTAGAATATTGTCTTTTATAAAACTCTTAAAAATCAAACTCAATCGCCGTAGATACCCTAATCTAAAAATTAATTACTTATTACAACCATAAAGTGACCTTTACATAATTTCACATACTGACAGCTTCAGATCAAGTGCCAGCGATCGGTTCAGATATATGCGCGCCTCTCCTGACGATGACGACATAGATTCATGCATCAGACTGCATGTGCACAATTCATCAATTAATCTTGCATGATCTCTAGGACTTGTGCGGTACTAGTTAAAGTGCATCGAAATTGCAGCATTCGTGTGATCTTCTTGCGTGTATAGTTGTTGCCATGCAAAATGGGACAAGTACTCCCTCCATTACATATTACAAGTCATACTATATATATTGTTGACTCTTTTAATTATCTGTTGAACATTATTTTTTGGAAGCATATGATGTACGTTGGCAAAATAATATTATAGTTAAATTAGGTATCTGAAATTTCATGACAAATCTATTTAAGTCTTTTCCGTACAGCCGGGACCAAGTACTCCCACTTTGCATATACCACTTAAACGAATATGTTATGCTTATTTATTACTTTCGGTATATTTAAATACTAATTATAAAATACTTCAATGCAATTTAGTTGAAAAAGTTTCATCAAAGTTTTTATTTTTGACATATACCATTTTCTATATATTAAAGGAGTATATACACAAATTATACTATAAAAAGTAAATTTTAATGAAATTTTTATAGAATTCACTTTAGAGTATCTTATAATCATTACTAAAGTATACTCAAAAGGATAAAGAAGTATAACAACTTCATTTAAGTAGTACATAACAAGTGGAAGTACATACTCCCAGGAATATACAATCATTTTTCTATACATACACACATATATATATTCATCAAATTTTCATACGGTAAGCTTTATGCAAACTAGCAAAATAGCCCACGTGATTGCATGTCCAGCCCTATTAATTACATCTTTTTAGTTAGTTACATAACTTTCATTACTAGAGAAAAAGTTATCGTAGACTGATCAAAAATATCATCACAGACGGTTTAGTGAGCCGTTTGAATTTATGAATCAGTAATGACATGAGGTCATCGCCGATGGTTTTCTAACCATCTGTGATACAGCTATCATAGACGATTTGTAGTAGAAATTATCTGTGATATGTCGGTCAACACAGACGGTTCGGATTAAAAATCGTCTATGATGTCTGCAATTATCACATATGGTTTTAAAAAGAACCGTATGTGATATTTGTACTGATGATATTTTTTATCTTTCCATTTTCTCGTCTTTTTCTCTACTCTATAGAATGCCTTCAATGGATCATCACATTTGCGCCCTTGCTCCGCGAACTAGAACTTCATTGCGATCGATCGATCGTGGTAGATCGACCAAGGTAGAACAACCAAGGAAGAACGACCATGGCAGAATGACTACGGTGGAACGATCACTGCAGAACGACCACGGCAAATCAACCACGATGAAACGATCACCGCAGAACGACCATGGCAAATTGACTACAGCAGAACGATCACCGCAAAATGACCACCGAAGATCGAGCACAGCAGAACGACCACAGCAGAAACACTACGAACCGGAATTTCATGTACTCATCGAGGCTACAGGGACGTACAACAAAGGGTCATCAAAAGTGTGGAGTACGCCACCTCCCTTGGGCATGAACCTGAATAGAATCGAGTAACACTTGTGCTTGCTCGGCTTCCTGACACGGTGCATGTAGAAGGGCACCCTCCGGTTCGTCACAGCCTGCAATCACATTCACAAGCTATAGTCATCACCTCGTATTCTTGATAACCTTCAGAGGAAAGGGAAGAAAAGATGGATAGGGCTTGTACATACCATGAGTAGATCGCGGGTCTTAACGGTGAGGACGTCCGACTCAAGGGGCACAGTAAGCTAGCTCCTGTCATTGGCCTGCATCTCGAGGGCCTCGACGTCGTGCGAGGTGGGAAAGGGAGAAGAGGAAAATGGCGAGGCCTGCATCATCTTGAGGTATTAATAAGGTGCAAGAGGTGGGAAAGACGGGTGCTTGTCGTTCGATGCAGAGAGAATGGATGGGTAAGATCGGAATCCTAGGGGAGATGCCGCAGATCAGTGACGTGATGGGGCGAGACTGAAATTTCATACACAATTACCACAGACGGTTCTTGTTAAAAACCGTCTGTGATATTATCACAGATGGTTTTTAATGCTGGCAGCAACACAGACGGACTCTAAACCTAAATCGTCTGTGATTATATTTAATACTAATGGTTTTGATAAACTGTTTGTGATGAGACGTCTAGTATTAGCCTTTTTATAGTAGTGTTTTATTTTCTTTATGCCTATATGGAGTAATTTCTAATTTAGATCCATGTACATAAGCAACGGTTAAGATTAAAGGCACCTCCCCATGTTAGAATGTAGATGTTGTATAAATCTATCTTTCGAATGCTGGTCTTTTGCATGCATGGTCCGTTTGAAACAATTTCCTAACATATATATCCTTTTCTCTTCGTGTTCAACTTGCTACTATAGCTTCAATTCTACCTCTGTTGACACCTATGGAAGACAGGATGAGCAGAGCTTGACGAAAAAACGATGAAATCACCACTGATGCCTTGTTTATGACAGGCACATCGGCTCCTAATGAAAGAAAATCCTCCTAAACAAGACGCACAGAGTTAAATTTGGGGTTTAAACTCTGGTGAGCTGAGCGTACAACCACTTCCACTAGTCACCCAAGTAAGACTTGGTTCTCCTCTTAAACCATATACTAATTACACTAGAAATCTTAAAATTTTAATCCTTCCTTTTGAAGCCTTCGATTTTTTTCTTGACCACATTTTCATCAATTCTTCTTTTTTCATACGTGGTCTAGAGGGCAGCATTTTCATCTTTTTTCTTTTTTCCCCATGTGCGTAGTCTCTCTTTTTCCTGCCGTACATGCTATTTTTCTTACTTGGCCGACGTGGCTGTACGTGGTTTTGGGGACAATGGTTTCCATCTTTTTTTTCTTCTTCTTGCCGTATACAAGTAAGCTTTATCTTTTGTTTAGTTTTAAATTACAAAATAATATATTTCTCTAAGCAATAACATCCAATGCCCGCTATAGTGCATTTTTAATTAGAGTTCACCAGATCAATGGTTAGATGTTTTGATTTTTTATGAGAATTTATAGTATATTTCTGTTTATTCTAATAACATCTAATGGTTGATATAGCTCAACTTTAATTAGGTCCACCAGATTAAGGGGCATATGTTTTCTTTTTGGAGAATTTATGTCGTATTTTTTTCTTTTAGCAGCTATAAATCTTATGTCATTAACTTCTGTTATCATATAATAGATCATATAGTGGTCAAATATTACTAACTCCGTTTCACAATATTTGTCCGACACACATACCAAGAAAGCACAATATTCAAGTAATATTTAATATAATTAAATCATGTTTGCCACCATTAGATAGACATAGTACTAATCTATCTAATAAGAACATAGCCCAATTCCATTCAAATACTGGATCATGAATGGAATTGGACTTTGCCTTTATTAGAAAGATTAGTACTATGTCTATCTAATGATAGAAAACATGATCTAATTTTATTAAATATTACTTAAATGTTTTTTTACCTTCTGTGTTGAGCATGTTGAACAGTGATATCTCCCAGCAGCTCCACATTGGATCAAGTGCCATTGGATGCCTGCGCTTGACGTAGATGGCATTCCTCCATTCATGATACTCCACGTAGAACTTTTCGGTCCTATAGGGCATAGTTATTTCCATGCAAATGACACAAGTACCTATAGTTTGTTGGAACAAATAAAGATTATATTTGAGCAAAATGAAGTGTCATTCAAGTAAAACTTGGGCCCAATCTCAAGAAATCAAGACAAATCAATTTTTCCCTTGTGATAAATGGAAGTAAATCCAATATTCTCGCTAAGAGGCATGATTATCTAGCTAGGATTACGTCCGACTTTTGGCAGTACATGTTGAAATTATTTGCGTGTATATTACACATGACGCCATGCATCGACAATGCTGTTGCCTATATCTAAGAAATTGGAAATGCTGTTTCTGAATTAACGTGAATTCTTTATGTTTGATGATCATAACCCTGCAGCACGGATTCATCGGAGAAGAAGGCGATAAAATCATCAACCATGGATGGTGCCAATGAGCTCAAGGATGCAGCGGCTTGCTTCACTCTTACCAGTGCTGTCAATCAGTAGAACTAGCTACGATAATGATTTCGTTTATCTAATCTGTCGACATGAAGTAGTGTTTGCTCAAATAATAAATAGCTGAGTGCAATGATCACTAGATAGCTCTTGCAAATTGAAATAATACATCAAAATTGGAGATATATCAATTTGTGCCGATATATCTGTCTATCAAATATGTCATTCGAAATGCTCCGATCCTAATCTAATAAGTTGGAATATTTACATGACATGTCGAGAGATACATTGATCATATCAGGAGATGTCTCGAGTGTATGGACAGACAGACATAATTTTGTGTAATCATGGATACAGCATATACAAGAGGTGAACCTTTTCATTTAGGAGGAGAAGAAAGATGATACATGGGCCGGCTTTGTTGCTGAGAGAATCGGTAGTACACAATCAGAGTACGTAACACATGGAAAAGATACTCCACATGCGTCAGACTAACCTCATGTTCCATGCATTGGATTGCCTCCAACCTGGAGGAAAGATGTAGGCTGGATTGTTTTGCACTTATAGCTTATGGTTTATATACGGCACTATAAAAATTACCTTTCAAACAATGTGTTTTTTTGGAGACGGAGTTTACTAGTTAATTATAGTACAAACTATACTAACTTCAGCTATACTGGCCAAAATTACATGTGATCATCTACTTCTTCATAATCTCTCGTGAACAGCCAAAAACTAAAAGCTATAAACCATAACAAAAAAGAACCCACCCATAGATAAACCAACCAGCCAAAGGATTTAGGTCTTTGTTCTGCCACATTTTCTCCTTCTATGGTTGTGAGAGAGGGAACTTGAGAAAAGAATGTTACTTTGGCTTCATATTGTAATCATCTATGAGTATGTAAACTTCATCCTCTACTGAAAATAGATCAAAACTTTGTCTCAGCCATATTCTTGTTTGTATTCTTGCTTTGTTTTGCTTATTCTTAAGCAAGATTTGGGATTTCATGTTTGTGTGAGTTCTAACCCAAACTATTGCTTAAATTATCTTGCCAGGATATATGAAAATAGATCTGAAAGATCCCATGTCTTAGATCTTCACAAGAAGTAATTTGAGTTTTAGGATTTTTGGTGTTCTTATGATCTAGATTTGATTATCTTCAATTTAGTGAACCCGCACCCAAGAATCTTCTGATTCTTGATTGGTTTTGGTTCCTAATACCTTGAACAAATCTTATGCAAAATTTGGAATATTTGGTGAGAATTGAGTAAGTTCTTGATATTTAAGTTTTGTCTTGAGAGATTTTTAGGTCTGGTAATAGGGGACCAGTTAGATTGGCTCTGGACCTACGGTCAAACTGGCCCTAGACTTGAGGTCAAACCGGCACCACCAATCAGACCGCCCTTGTGCCCGCTGTCAGACCGACCTATCCATAGCGGTCTGCCCCGCATGAGGGTAAAAAGTTGTTGATTTTATTAGTTAAGTTCTCTAGCCTTGCTTTGTGAAGCTTAGGTGGTGTAATATGAGTTTGGTGACTCTCGTAGTCACTTGGGTGAAGATTTTAAATACCATTGAGAGAAAAAGCTTTAAGAGTCATTCATCCCACACTACTACAAAAAGGGTCATTCATCCCACACTACTACAAAAACCGTCTGAATTTATGTGTCTGTGATAATAGGTGGCTATCACAGACGGCTCAGGAGTAGTTTGTGATAAGATATAACATAGACGGTTTTAGTTAAGAACCGTCTGTGATAGTCTAATATCACAGACGGTTCTCGGTAAAAACTGACTGTGATTGTGTTCTAGTGTCCTCATAAATAGGTCTTCTTCAGTTCATCAATATTTTTTAATTGCTTTACAAAACAGTGCAATCAGATAATACAGATAAACAAAAGCATGTCTATTTATGAGAATAAGATCATCGTGCAATAAACTTTGTCACCACATCTTCATCCTACAATAAAACATAAATATCAACAAAGGCTAAAACCCTAACCATCCATCAATCATCACAAGAACTAAGGCATCAACATTTAATTTTCACGCGCACAAGCATCGAGATTTACATGGCCGAAACCTTAGCCATCCAAAAATTTCAGATGAGGGATATATCACCAGCGATGAAGGAGAGAGGCGGCAACATCATTGTTGTGTCACGACGGTGACACTGCATAAGACACTCTTACGATACTTAGAACAAAAATGTCTTTGTGTAGTGAACCGTGGTGTCACAATCAGAGGCGGAGGAGCTCACAGTAGTAATCAGTGTTGTCAAGGGGACGGAGCACTTCAGTTTAGAGGAGGAAGCATGAATAAGGAGTAGATGAACTAGGAGCAGCAGGAAATGTAGATTCTTAGAGTAAAATTGGGAAAAAAAAGAAGCGAGGGAGTGATAAGGGGCGAGAGGTGGAAGGAGATCGGTGCCTGCCGTTCGA
Source organism: Dendrocalamus latiflorus (assembly GCA_017311315.1). Classification (NCBI taxonomy): domain Eukaryota; kingdom Viridiplantae; phylum Streptophyta; class Magnoliopsida; order Poales; family Poaceae; genus Dendrocalamus; species Dendrocalamus latiflorus. The sequence goes on from CM029636.1 coordinate 543,214, forward strand.
TGCGGAGAGAATGGATGTGTGAGATCGAAACCCTCGGAGAGATGCCACAAATCGGTGATATGGTATTATCACAGACGGTTCGAATTAAAAAACTATCTATGATATATACTGACATCACAGACAGTTTTTAATCCTAACCGTTTGTGATAATATCACAAATAGTTCAAAACAAAAACCGTATATGATAAGTACAGACATCACAGATGAACAGATCAAAATTTAAAACCACAACCATAAACCATAAGCGGCAACCTAAAAACCACCAAATATTTGTAAGAGAACGTGGTCCAGATATGCATACGTGTCGACCTGTCTCTCGTAGTGTTGGAGAAGACAAATAATGGAAACTTTGCAAGGAGTCAAATCCACTGATAAAACCAGCGGCGGCAAGGGAATCAAAAAAGACTTTTAACTTGGGCACGCACGGTTGGAACCTGGTAGCATCCTTCGAATCTGGACAGGAGGAGAAAAAGCTACAAGCAATGATATGGGTCTGTTCTTTTCCTCCGAAGCTAACGGCTTTTGACTTTTGCTACAGTACCTAACTTTCAAACGGAGTATTTTCTCAAGATAGGGTCTACAAGTTAAACGATCTACATGTCAAAAGCCCAACATCTGTACCAGCCAAAATCGCAAATGAGTATCTATTTCTCCGTAATCTGTACCGTAAACAGTTAAAATTCAAAAATTTCAGCCAAAAGTCATAAGCCGCAGCCGTTGCCAAACATGCCCTATAGTAATATCTACCAGCCAGCTAGATTCTAGTATACATATGTTGGGGGCATGTTTGATCAAAACAAAGGAAAGGAAATGGTTCCAATTTAGAAGACATTTCTCCATACTTTTTCATTCAAGTCGATGAACTTTTTTTAGATTTGTTTGGGGGGAAGGATTAGTATGCAAAATGTTGTGGAGGCGGACGGTGTGGCGGAATGAAATATCGACGCGTGGCCGGACGAGGAGGAATATACGCTGGGACATTACATACATGTCCTCTCTTTTTCTCTGCTGATATTTTCTCTCCTCACGAGCTGCAGCGTGGTTTCCAGATTTCTTCCTTCCTTGCATCGTCAACCACGCACTTTCTCACGGCCGACAGCGAAACACACGTCGTCAGATACCTACACACGTTCCGGTTCCGAGCGCAGCGCGAGGAAGAAAAACAATCGATCGCCTTACTGATCACATGATCAGTTGGACATACGGGTAATTTGTCTGTCAGTCGCATGTAATTGAGATTATCTGGTGAATGGTGATGATGCTTGCTTGCAATCTCGAGGTATTCCAACGCTTGCTGTCTTGCAGATGCAGACACGACTACAGGTTTGACTTGCGTACAAAGGCGCTTTTTGCACGAAGCTCCTCGTGTTACACGCATTTTACCAGATAGATGCGCCTCCGGCCGGGAAGGAAGCAAGAAAGAGGAGAGAGAGAGACCCCTTCCCTATCCTTGCCTCCCCACACAAGAAAGGAAACCCGTGCGCCGCCGAGAGATCTTTCCGGAGATCTTGGCACCCGAATTCGGGAGTTATTTCGCTCCCAATTCCAATCTTCTTCTTGTTCCTCACGCTGCTCTCCATTGGAAGCCACCGCAGCGCCGCATACACGAGTGAGCGAAGAGGGGCGAGTAAGCGGGAGAAGGCGACGTCGCCGCCGGCCAGGGCGGGTCGTCCTCTCTCGGATGCTCTTCTGGTGGGGAGGTGAAAGATTTCTTCTTTCTTCTCGTTCCTTGCTGCTCTTCTTTTTATCCCTTCTTCTTGGCGCTGAGAGTCGCTCCAAGGAAAGGAGTTCTTTAGACTCGTACGCAAGGCTTGATCTAGTTTGGGCGCAGATCGAATTGGGCCGGTTCTCCGTCTAATCATCGAAATTTCTTCTTTTTGTTTATCTTCCCTTTGTGGAATGGGGAAAGATTGCATCTTTTGCGTAGACAATTGCATTCTAGCCGCTGCTTTGGGGCCTTTTGAGGTTGTCAATATTGCTGGAAGCTTTGCCCGCCCTTGTTACTTGCAATAGAGCTCTTCCCCTTCCTTTGTATTGGACGTGAAATTTTAGTACGATTTTTCTTTGTTTTTAGTTTCGGAAATTTTGATACTCCCAAGTCCCAACTACACGTGAATGTGAATGGTGTTCAAGTTACATATGCTTCATATAAAGATTCAATTTTTAGTAAGGAACTGGAAAAAAATGCTGGCAAATTTGCAGTCCTACAGTCTTACAATTTAGGGTTCTCTCCCTTCAGCCTTTCTTCGTTTGTAAAGACTAGGATTTTTTTTCCCTATTTCCATGTTGGTTCTTTAGTTGGAGAGTGATGTTGTGCGTCTTTATATAGCGTTCTACGCCGCATCATCTACTAATTATACTACATACTGTGTCTGTGTGGAAACCTATACTTGTTTGTATTTGGGGGCGTTCAGATTGGCTTCTGCTTAGAGAAGTTAGAAGGCATTTCTTTCAGTCACTACTATTCATTTTCAGTCAAGATATTAGCTGCAACCGTAAGCTATCAATCGCATCCAATACGAACGGTTAGTGTGGATTGGGGCTTTAGTTTGGGCTGTTTGGAAGTTGTACAACATAAAGTATACCCAATAGGATGTATTTAGATCTGAAAGCCATATATTTTTTATGCAGTATTCATGTTTGCAAGGAATAGGTTAAAAAAAGTTGTGTTTATTCCTCTACACTGACCTCTCACATAGGAGAGTAAAAATTGATGGAACCATTTTCGAATTACCTATGGTGTAACACTTTAACACCCATTGTTGTAGCCCATGCTATGCAGGATATTGTGTCACAACTCTAAAAGCTTGCATGAACATTGGTAGACAGTATGCTTTAGTGCGCCCATTATATGTAACATAGCAACTTTTGTTGCATTATTTTGGAATTTTGTGCAAATACTCTTGTATTAAAAGAGTTAAATATCAAGGGCTCTGCCAGTGCTGTATTTGGCCTATAGTAAGGACCTGTTTTGCCTGCTTTAATGTCACCTTTTCGGCTTATAAGTTGCAGCTATAGCGAAACAGGGGTCTTACTTTTGGAGTTATTCTTAAGCCTTCTTCCAACTAGAAACCTGCAAATAAGCTGCCTGAAGCTAGGCCAAACCAAGGGGCTTGTTGGAATTAACCTGTAAATCTAAGACCCTTTTGTACTAGAAGCTAGGCCCCAAAAAGCTGGCTTATTGAATATGTATAAGATTGGCCAAACAGGCCCTGAATCTGGTGGGAAGGGGATCGTATGGCTTCTAAACTGAAGCTCCATTTTCATGCTAAACATTTTTGTGAGCTTGGTTGACCTAAGCTGCAGCTGGTATTCAGATTGTTGACCTAAGCTTCAGCTGGTATTCAGATTGTTTGCGAACTTGCTTCTTTGAGCTTTGTTTGGTGCACATAAACTTGCTTGGCTTAATCTGTATGAGATTGTTTTTTGCCGAGCTACTTCTATGCCTTACAAGATGGCCTGTTGAGCCTAGCATATGCTTCTTCAATGAGCTAGCTGTAGGAACTCAATGTAGCAGAAAATTCAAGCCTACAAGCTCTACCAAAGTCAAGATCCAAAGATCACAGAGCACCCGAGACAACTTGTCTCACCAGCCTCACCACCGGCCATGGGGCAAAACGCTCGGCCGGTTTGACCACAAGGCCATCTGTCTGACCGCTTGGGTCACGACGATTTGACCGCTCACCGAACAGAGGCAGAAAACAACACGACATACGACCAAGAAAAACGCTAACTCTTAAACCACTGAACCAAACAGGATGTAACTTGTTTCAAATTCTTCCTAAGATATCAGGAACATATTCCAATAATGGATTAGAAGATCAATACTAAAGTTCCGGCCTTTATCCAAAACAAGTAAGACTACACCAAAACCGGGCAAAATAGAGAAACCACAATCTACTCTTACTCGTGAGTCCTTGATGATCGAAAAGACCTTGGATAAGTTCTCACGTGTCATAGCACGCTAACCAAGAAAACCAAGCAAATCAAAAGCATAAGAAGGAATCCATGGCACAACTAATTTGGACGAAGTTTAGATGTTTATTTCACTTTAAGAGGAATGTTTTACAGTCACTCCCTCATGGAGAATAGAGTTCTAAACTTAGAGCGCGCACACACAAAGTTAACAACACAATAAAACCCTAACCTCTCTCTACTCAAACCTTAGAACGTCTCTCTCTCTCTCTCTCAACACACATAAGGGCTTATATAGTTGAGTCTCCTCATCTATCACCAAACTCTAGCAACCAGCACATCTGTAGTGGATACAACTATTTACAAATAGAGAAATTCGGTAACCACACACAAATGGGTTTTACACACTTGCACACTTTTCAAAGCGCAACTCCCACATGACTCCAATAGTCCGATAAGACGCTCTATCCTCCAAGACGGGACCTAAACTATTTAGTCCACCGCCGCGGTTTTGCAAACCGCCTTTCCACCCGGTATCGGACAATTTCCTCAATTGTCACCCACCAATCTTCACGATGCTTCTCCTCAAAACAAATACCACATGAAGTCCATGATGTCCAATCACTTACTGTCAAGATCGTACACATGCTCCGAGGACCATCACCACTTGAAACGCTCAAAGTCCAATGGCACATCACATGCATACACTTGCCATATCACGATCTTTGTCTTTCTCCTGTGTTTCTCTGCTTGAGATGATGCTCCACTCGGAATTACGCGACTCTCCATGGCATCAGGGCACCGCAACAATTACCAAGCGCCATGCATATCAACGAACAAGCAATCGTCCCGAGCATAACTGACATGCACTTGACTCTCGTCAACAAAACCGATGTAAATATGCACCACTTGACACCCACGACAAGATTTTCACAATGCATGGACTCCCGCTGTGACTAACATAGTCGAAACCAACTCAATTCACTCAACTCTGCATTGGCTGGTCTGATCACCAACCAACAACCGCTCAAACTGCCACGAACCGACTTAAAACCGCCCACTAACAGTGGACCAGTTTGACCATGGCACCCATGCCGGTTAGACTACCCAATGACCTCCGGTCGGACCGCCCTCACGCCCGGCCACACCAGACATTGGTCGGACTGTCGTCCACGGCCGGTCAAACCATTCATGCACAATGGTCAGAACACCTGTGTAGGCCGGTCAAACCGTTGCCTACTAGACAGCAAAACCAGAGAGCAAATAACACAAAATCAAACTCAAACTTCTAAGTCAAATACTCACCATACAACGTAGGGTGACCTCCACATACTCACACTAACTTAGATATGTTTTCACCTGACTTGTGTTAAGCCATGAAAGCCATTTGCCAGAACAACAGAAGTGGCATATGAGCACTAAATCTCCGCTTCTGTAGAAAGCCTATCTTGTAAGCCAGAAAAGCTGCCTCGCAGCGGTTGCAGCTTGTCTTCATAGGCCAACTGAAGCTTGATTAAAGTCTTAAATAACGCCAAACAAGGACCTTATTTCACGGTTTAAATGTGCATTTTTTGCAGACTTATAATAAAGAATTGAGAATGTGTTTCGTAGAGTGTCATATAGTCAGGGTAGGCATTAGGGGACCAAGCAAAATTGTTTCAGGTGGCAGGGTCTCCCAGCGGTCCCCTCTCTTTCAACCCTAATAACATTGGCTTCTCTAAGAAGTGAAATTTTAGAGCTTATCAGACAACCTTATTACTTATCTTGTACCTGTAAGGTTTGTCATTGAGTTTTAGCTTTGGAGTTCTGAAAGCTTGATCATGGAATACTAGGCTAGCCTAAACAGATGCTCAGAAGTTAAGACTTACCTATAAAAGGCACTCCTTTTGTTGCACATAATCTAGTAGGCTAATTGAGTTTGTGCTACTGGTTTGATATACAGCTAATAATACTTCCTAAGCAGATATAACTATATATTGATTTCCACCAACTCTTTGTTTCAGGTCTGCCATTGAAGGGCCACATGGAGTTCATTGGCGGGTAGAAGTCCACATTGACATTGTCAAAAGTTCTAGTTTGATTTATTAACCAGTACGTCTTTCTCTCTCTCTGTCATGTTTTTTTAACATAAATAATGGTTTGTTAATACTTGAACGTAAATATCAGACAAAAATAATATGCACTGCACCACCATATTCCTCCTTCCCTTGTATGATTTGCAAGTTGACACCCATTTCTATTCTTATACATGTTGCCTAATTTATACCCTTCATAATACATACTATTATTCTCTTATTTGAAAAGAGGAAAGATACAAGTCATAGAAAATGAGTACAGGAAGTAGCACCTAACCCATTTATACACCAAATCTATTTTGTATACTGTTTCTAGTTAAACACTATCTTGTTTATCTAAGTATATGCTGTTATGCTGATCATTTGAGTGAGAAGGGTCTTCTCCAATGCAATCAATCATGAAATATGTGTATCATATATTAGGGGTAGTCATTACTAGTGTATGCAGTTAGATTCTTATGTACTTGTATTACTTGATTCAATGAGTTTGTACTCTCCAAAATGTTAGCACCATAATGTGGTGTTTCGTATATTCAATTTGGGCCTACCGTAGAAAAGAATGCTTGATATCAATGCTTACATGTAAATTTCAAACTTATTCACTTCATTACTCACTCTCAATGTTAGGTAGAGTTGGTAATTTGGTATATCTGCATGCAAGTACACACATGCTGCCCGTACTGTCATTTATGTTGCACAATCTGATTCGAGTATACCAGTAAAGAAAAAACTCCTGTTGTGTAACTTGCATATATCCTATTTAATTTTGGTTTTAGTTGGTTAACGTTTGTGATTGTATTGTAGAAAACAAATAACAAGATATACTCATTCACTTAATGATATTTTTGCCAGTTGTCTACAGCTTATTTCCTTCTGACCTGGTACTTTTTCTATGATTGTTGTGCCTTAGATGATCCATAGTCGATCATTATAATGTTATCATGACTTTTTATGTCTTTATCCAAATTATGATGAGCAGAACCTCTTATGTTGACAACATTATGTAACTTTATATTGCAGTTCATGTTGAGGGCAAAGCAACTCGGCACATTAGCGCAGTGTGCGCGGTCCTTCTATCTTAATGGGCCAAGGTGTGGTAGCACTGATGGAGCTGCATGCACATGCCCTGAGGATGATAGTTGTGCTTCAAAAAGGCAGACTGCGAGTGGTATTGAGCAGAAGTTTCATTCAAGCCGCAGATCTTCTGTGAAGGCTCAGCCTCCTTCTGTAGAACATGTTGTCGGATCCATTGGCTGTGCTACTGGCTACCCACCTCCAGCTGTTCATGTCATTCCTTCCACCTCATCTCCAGATAAGGAGCCAGCATCTAGCAACAGAAGCAACCATCCTCGTAATCATCAGGTTTTAGGGAATGATTATGTACAGCCATCTGAGCAGACTGCCAGAAGTGTTTCTCAGTCTGGAATTGCAGGAGCTGGTGTGTATTCTGAGTTGGTAATTTTGAGGTCCACATCAAATAATGGAAGCATCAATCAAACTCCACAGGCTGTTACTAACTATTCTTGCCAGCCCTTATCCAATAACCAGTCTTCTAATAACAAGGCACATAATCAGCACAACTTTCCTGAGGCAAACATGCCTTATTCCCCTTCCATGCAAAATGATTTTGGGAAGGGGGTCTCAAGATCTGGCTATGTAAAGTCAAAGCAGAATTTCTCAGGGCCATCTGCTATAGTGTCTAGTTCACCATCACAAATAAGGAATCAAAGACACCCTGGTCAGCGCCACACAAATCATCATTCTAATAATCTCAATTCAGATGGCAGGTGGGATGGAGTTCAATCTCGAAACTTCTCAGCTCCAACTGTTTATAGTGGTTCCAGTGAAAAATCTCAGGGTCCTATAGGAACAATAAAAGTTCATGGTGGAGGACCTCAGTCTAACTTAAGATCATTGAAATCGTTGCGGGCGGTTGAACAGTATTACCACACACTGCAGCAGATGAAATGGGGTCCTATGACAGAGCATGTTCTGGATAGTCTCCGTTGCAAGATAGATGCATTCCAGGCTAATCAAGTACTCAAGCTGCTTCATGACCACACCATCGCACTTGGTTTCTTCCAGTGGTTAAAGCGGCAGCCAGGGTTCAAGCACGACGGTCATACCTACACAACAATGATAGGCATCCTTGGACAAGCCAAGCAATTTGGTACAATGAGGAAACTTCTTGATGAGATGTGCATAGCTCACTGCAAACCAACAGTGGTAACGTACAACAGAATAATACATGCATATGGCCGTGCAAATTATCTAAGGGAGGCTGTTAAGGTATTTGAGGAAATGCAGGAAGCTGGTTATGAGCCTGATCAGGTTACGTATTGTACATTGATTGATATCCATGCTAAAGCAGGATATCTGGAAGTAGCAATGGATTTATATGGCAGGATGCAAGAAGTAGGCCTGTCACCAGATACTTTCACGTACAGTGCTATGGTTAATTGCCTTGGAAAAGGTGGTCATTTGGCAGCTGCTTATAAGCTTTTCTGTGAGATGATTGAAAATGGCTGCACACCTAACCTCGTGACCTACAACATAATGATTGCGCTCCAGGCCAAAGCAAGAAATTATGACAATGTTGTGAAGCTGTACAAGGACATGCAAGTTGCAGGATTTCGTCCTGACAAAATAACATACAGCATTGTTATGGAAGTTCTTGGTCATTGTGGTCATCTGGATGAGGCTGAGGCTGTGTTCTTTGAGATGAGGCGTGACTGGGCTCCTGATGAACCTGTATATGGTCTTTTGGTGGACCTCTGGGGCAAAGCTGGTAATGTTGACAAGGCGTTAGGATGGTACCATGCGATGCTTCAGGATGGTTTGCAGCCTAATGTGCCCACCTGCAATTCCCTCTTGAGTGGTTTCCTTAAGATAAACAGGTTTCAAGATGCCTACAGCGTGCTTCAGAACATGCTTGATCAGGGACTTGTTCCATCTCTGCAGACTTACACCTTGCTGCTCAGCTGCTGTACCGAGGCTCATGCACAGATGGGGTTATGCTGCCAGCTCATGGCGATCACCGGACATCCAGCTCACATGTTCTTGCTTTATTTGCCTGACGCAGAACCTGGTGGCCAGAATGTGAGGGATCACACCAGGTATTTCTTGGACATGATGCATAGCGAGGACAGAGAGAGTAAAAGGGGTTTAATGGATGCTGTCATAGACTTCCTACACAAGTCCGGCCTCAAGGAGGAGGCTGGCTTTATATGGGAGGTTGCTGCCCAGAAGAACGTGTACCCGGATTCTGTGCGGGAGAAGAGCTCGTCATATTGGCTTATCAACCTTCACCTGATGTCCGAGGGCACTGCAGTGACTGCGCTGTCCAGGACGCTTGCTTGGTTCCACAGGCAGATTCTGACAATGGGCATATGCCCTGAAAGAATCGACATTGTTACTGGCTGGGGCAGGAGGAGCAGGGTAACCGGATCGTCGTTGGTTAGACAGTCAGTTCAGAAGCTTCTGCATCTCTTCCAATTCCCGTTCTTCACCGCTCGCGGCAATACTGGCTGCTTCGTTGGATGTGGGGAGCCACTTAATAAATGGCTGCACAATGCTTATGTTGAGCGCATGCATTTGTTGTAGTGACTAGTGAGGTTACATATTCGTCAGAACTCAGAAATAAAGAACCTATCGAAACAGGTGCAGTTTTGTGGAAGAATCGGCTTGGATGAAGATCTGGTGCATCTGTTCTAGTCTTGTCTGTAGCGTGTGTTAGTCAGGTGTACTGGTGGTCGAATGCTTATGCTTTGAAACTATTTATTGTGATAACTTTTAGAGATGGCATTGTTGCGTTTTGCGTAAGATAATTCATTAATCTGAATTAGCCAGTGAGAATCATTGTGTGTTTCAGTACATGTACATTCGGTGCAGTAGCTGTATGTTCCAACTTTTTTTGGGGACTTGAGTGACTCGTTAGCTGCTGCTGCCAACTGACCTTGCGGAAAACATGTATTGGATTATGGATCCTTTTTTTAAGAAAAATGCATATTGATTGCAAAGTACAATTCAGAAGTAGTTCAACTAGAGAACTGCTTCAAGATCTTAAATAAGAATACTACAAAGTTGTAGCTACGAGCCCCATGATTGACCGCCTATGTACATCTTTGCAGCACCATTAGTCAATATATCAATGTACTCCCTGAATCTTGGTCATGCTTGCTCATGCAGCGGTGGTTTAACAGTTAACCTATCCTCTCGGAATTTTTTCCACAAAGTTGGTCAGCCGATAACAATCCCTTAATCAGTTTCCTCAGATGAACAAAGCAGGAGTCCTTTTCATGTATCCATCCATTTCCTTATGATCCTTCCAGTTGCAAATACGACTGCTGTCTGAGATTGTTGCCTGATGCCAATGTGCCTATGCTTGTCCCAGCTATATACCCACCGGTCCATGCATTCTGTGGAAAACAAAGAACCAATGCTAGTTGCAAACCTTTTGTATTGTTCAAAAGAAGTGAACTTTTAAATCAAATTTCCAATCAGTTACTTGAAGTGCAGTAAGAACTCGATGAACTTGATACGTGTTATTTTATGGAAAGATCTGCGAGTTTGTGATGAACCTATTGCTCTAATAAAAGAAGTGAAATTCTGAAGGAAACTTGTACTGCTTACCTGAAAATTGAATCCGCCTGTCACCCCATCAACATTAAGTACCTACAGCAAGATCACCCTCTGTAAGGTCAGGTGTACTATTGCTGGTCTAGAGTGTTGCAAGTTCAAGAACATTAGAATTACCTCTCCTGCAAAGAACAGATTGGGCTGTTTCTTGCTTTCCATAGTGCTAAGTAATATCTTTACAACAGAAGAACAGGTTAGGTTTGTATGCAAGTTGATACATGTTCATGAAAACTGCAATTAACACTAAAAACCTCTGAAATTGGAACACCTCCGGCAGTCACAAATTCATCTTTGAATTGACCCTACATTTGATGATAAGACAACAAGCGGTGAGTCTTGACAGAAACACTGTTACTATCTCATTTCAAGTCATTGAAATACTTTCTAGGTGGTATACTAAGGTATCACATACCTTCCCAATGACCTCGAACATCCAATGTTTTAAGCGAAGGGCTATTGTGTTTAGATAACTATTTGGTATGGAGGCCCAGTGCATGTCACCATCGAAACTCTGCAAGAGAAGACTTTTAACTGATGAAATGATCTGATTAAAGGAATGAGTAAAGAGCCGTATTAAGCAACATTATGACCTCCTGTTCTAGCAGGAATCTCCAGAATCTCTTCACTAGACCAAACTCCAAGGGAAAAGTGTTATTCACTTTGTGCTTCTGCAGGGACTAAAACTTCTTAGTTCAACTGCTTCATTAACAATTTAACATCTGCTGGAACAATTGTAATATTCACATGATTACAGGGAATATCTATGCAATAAATTACAAAATCCATTCAAAACTTCAGTTAAAACACTCCAATGACCAATATGACAGATAGAAGTCATAGAACACAAAAGTTGTAAATGTGGCTTTAATTATTTACATTTGTAAATCATAATGGCAAAGCTCCATTAACACAGAGCTCAGAAATCCTAATATGGTTCACATATACAGAAATAGTTAGCAATAACTTATTGAAGGCAATCAAGGCATTTGCAACATCTGATTTTTCAACTTATTAAAGCAAAGGGAAATCAAGAGTAATGTTAGCAGTGACAAATTAAGATTCTTCAATGAACCCTTGAAGGCATTAACAAAGTCATGTAAAGGCAACAGCGAGGAGGAAAGAAATGAACCGCGTGCTGATTTTTGTACTGGAAAAGGATGCGCTTCACGTCCTCAATATGAATGTCAGGTATGAGGTCAACCATAAGCTTTCCTGTGTTGAAAAAAATGTATGGATAGACAATTACATCTGGGTATTCCATACAATTGTAAAATATTATCATAATGGAAAATTTCATGTATTTGTTGAAAGACAAAATGCACCACTGAAGAGACAAACAGTAAAGCTAATTTTGTAGTTTGCAGTTGCATTGGATGAAAAAAAACAGCAAAACAATGGTGTAATCTTAGAATAAACAACTCTCAGCACGGAAAATATGATATGCTACACTAAGAAAGGTGCCCTGAAAAGTTAGCACAAAGTGCTAAACATCAAAGAAGCTTGAAGTTCACAGGACAAAGAGCGGACACTTCATTTGGTAAACTTACATTGTATAGTACTACAATGGATGTACAAATGCACTGAGCACTATACAAATTCCTAATACAAGATTTCAATGACGCATCACTAAAAAAATTCCAGCATGCTAATCCTAAACTAAACGATAACTCCAAAGTATCCATAGCAATGTAATAATGAAAGAAGATAATAAAAATACTCTATATGTTCTGGATCTACTGAGTGCAAGTATGATCACAGACCAACTCACCAACATTAGAAATACGATTGTTGTGCCATTTCCCAGTTGACCAATTGCAAATGTAGTGCAATTCCTGTATAGTTTCTTTGCAAGTTACCTTGGTAGTTGTACTGATGTAGTTCACGTGCTCCCCATGCGGACAATCGAAGAACAACAGGCCCACTAAGCCCCCAGTGTGTAACTAGCATAGGCCCAGTCTGTAAAGACCAAGCAATTAATGTAAGCAAATATCCATGAAACAAACTAATTGCCGAAGGTGACCAGTTCACCTGAGTTAATTCGGGAGTGTTTTTCTGAATGCTATCTAGCTTCAATTGTGCTTTGACTTTTGGAAAAGTGACCTATATGACAGGAGAAAACTGGGGGCATCATTGCTGTCCAGTTGACTTGAAGAAACGAAAATCAGCTCAAGTATCAGTTTTTCACTTTTTAAAAGCAAGTCCTGAGGTTTTGTTAAGTTTCATGGCAGTATATAACCTGATATATGAGCTAACATAACAGGGAAATACCATATGAGATAAAAGAACTTGGAAGGGCGACACTTAGTCGACCTAACCATGGCAGCACACAAAATAAGCTTAAGATAGACGCTTTATATGTGATACATGATTATTTCGTTGCCAAAAACATAAGAGTGATGAAAACAAGTTTCACAAGTAAGTTAGTTGCTACTTCTTGGTATGAAATTTGCAATAGCATTTATGGATGAAATACCCCAGAGAGATCAGCCAGCCGCTTGTCTGCAATTTTAAATGTGAATAAGCTGGGCACTGGTTCAATAATGGAATGACCAAGTTGTGTGGCAATTGAATAACCCTACAGGTAAGAAAAATGTACGGGAAGTAACTTTATGCCGTCTGATATACAAATGATACGAAGAGAGGGGAAAAACATAGTCTCGAACCTGCTGGCTGCTGCCTGTCGCAACTAAGACATAATTAGCATTGATAGAATCAACAAAATCAATAGTTCGCTTCTCAACCTTCAGAACAAACTTTCCATTTTCAGTGACGGATGCACTAGATACAGCTTTACCAGCCTGCAGGGAAACTTCCATTTGATTTTTCAATTTCAGAAATTTTTTCTGAGAGTGAACGATGCTTGGCTGACAACTGAATGAGCAGCAGAGCCAGTTACCTCCAAGTCTCCTTGCTTCATTCAGTAAGCAATCTACTACTGATGCAGAATTGTCAGTGACAGGAAAAACTCTACCATCATCTTCTGTCTGGCATGACAACAAAAACAACCGCAACAACGGAGGCAACAGTAAGTAAATTTGGCTTCAGATCAATAGATATACAAGATCCTGAGGTAATTGTGGTGTGAACAAAGCTACCTTAAGCTCAACACCATGATCTGAGAACCAACGCATGGTATCCTGTGGACCATGAGTGCTAAAGAACGATCCTCGGAGTTCTTTGTTCCCCCTAGGATAATTTCTTGCCAGTCCCTGAGAGCGAATCACACATCCGATGAGAAACAAGCATTAATGACAAGGGACATAAAGCCACGAAAGCAACGCAATAACAGAGTGAATCATTTTGATGGGTACTGATGAATGATGCACACATTGCCATCTTATCATGCATAAAATTAACCACAAATCCACTGAAGACAATGGCTAGTAGCCTTACAGCATTGCCGTCTTAGTTCCATTTTTTTCACTGGCACATCATGCCGTCAGAGTAGCCAGTCATGTCCGAATACTTGCAGCATAATTAACACTAAGATGGGCTACTGAAAAGCAGTGCAGTATCCCTAAAATAAACATGCTACTCTTGAAGAGACAATGACTGAACAGAAAATGGAGCATGTAGACGAGTGTACACATACCGATGGCTCGAGATGATGCCCGTTGGTGACATTGCATCGGCCACCACCAGATATCTTGACCTGCAGCCTCGTAGCAACCAATGAAGTGAACGGACACAAACCAATGTGCAAGAGACACTGCAGTAGCAGATGGTCAGTGGAATCAAGACGCATGGTTCCGTTCTACTACCTTGGACAAGAACCTTCCTTTCTCGATGACCACCACGTTGAGCTGGGGAGCCAGGGTCTTGGCCCTTATCGAGGCGTACACCCCGGCCGCCCCTCCGCCCACCACGACCAACGACTGCACATCCTCCTAAACACACGCGCACACGGTGTTAAACCATGGCCGCATCGGAAGCCAAGACACTGGAGAGCTGGCGGCGACAGGCAGCTCCTGTGATTACCTGGTCATGGTTGGCCGCTGAGGCGCAAACTGAGGCGGGGCTAGAGGATATGCAGTTCCTGCGGAAGTCGAAGAGGGTGGAGCGGCGAGCCGCCGCGGCGGCGGGCTGGAGCCATGGCCACTGCGGCATTTCTGAGGAGTTTGGTGGGGGGAGTGGAGGGGCAGGGCCGGCGTGTGTTGGCCCGCATTTGCCTCGGCCTGCTTCCGTCCAAATGGACCCTTATCTTCACTGCCTCCGTTGGCTTCGAGCCTCATCTTCACACGCGCACAAAATACATGCCCACGCTCCATAAATTACCAAATAAATCTAGCATTTATCCAGCGGCCTGTGCTGCGCTTTAATAGTAGAACGCATCTCCTTTGTAATTAAAAAAATAACCTGATTTACACATGCAGCGCAATTCGACAAATGATACCGTGATCAGTATCTGACCAACAGGTCCTTCGAAGATTGTTAGACTTTGTAATTTTGTTTCCAGTTTAGAAGCTATGATCGTGTACGAGTATGTTGTCGTGGTCGTAGTTGAGTACGACTTTGTATCCGAGTCGGTGTCGAGTCCCGGTGCGAGTCAGACTTCGAGTCCTTCTCAGAGTCATAGTCGAAGAGTTGGGTATAAAAGGCAGAGCCATTACATCGAGAGGTGAGTACCGAGTTGAGACGATGTAGTCGAGAGGGGGTGTCGAGAAGAAGGCGACCGGTGTGGTCACAAGCGGTCGAGGAGATCACAGAAAAGAAGACGATCGGTGTGGTCGTAGGCGGTCGAGGAGATCTCAGAGAAGAAGACGACCGATATGGTTGTAGGCGGTAGAGGAGATCGCAGAGAAGGTGACCGGTGTGGTCGCAGGTAGTCGGCGTGATCACGGAGCAGAGGGTGGCCAGCGTGGCCACAGGCGATCAGTGTGATCGCAGAGGTTCGCAGACGTGGTTGTAAGCGAGTTACGACTACGGCGAGCAGAGAATCGCAGACGTGGTGGTAAATGAGTTACGACCATAGCGACCGAGTAGAGGTGTCCGCAAGAGCAGCTGACGTGGTCGTAAAGGAGTTATAACCACGGTCACATAGCAGAGGACGTGGTCGTAAACGGAGTTACGACCACTACGGCGAAGAGAGTGGGTGTCTGCAGGTGTTGAAGACATGGTCGTAAAGGAGTTATGATCACGGCCACGCAGTAGGAAGACATGGTCGTAAGGGTTACGACAACAGCGGTCGACAGAATCACTGCGTGGTCATAAGGAGCTACGACTATGGTGATCAACCGTGGTCGAAGGAAGTGCAGCGAGAAGCGGTGAATGTAGGCATAACTTTTACTGAAGTTTACGACTACATGGTCGAAGCAGGCAGCGGTCGACAGAATCACTGCGTGATCATAAGGAGCTACGACTACGGTGATTGACTATGGTCGAAGGAAGTGCAGCGAGAAGCAGTGAATGTGGGCGTAACTTCTGGTGAAGTTTACGACTACATGGCCAAAGCAGCGAGGAGTGATTTGAGAGGTCACAATGTGATCGTAACGACTGTCAGCGTGATCGGTGAACCAGCAGAGTGATCGTAACAACAAAAGAGATGGTCGTAGCCTCTTCAACGTGATCGTACGACTACAGGAGGTGAACGTAGCAGCTACTAGATGGTCGTAGAGATCCTGAAATCAGTCGGTAGACTGCAACAGAGATTATACGGGAGCAAGGCCAACACCTCTACACCACACCTCTCAGACATTATCGAGGTCTTCCAGCGAGGTGGTCCAATTCCAAAAAAAGCGCACACCACATTTCGTCTCATGTCACTCTTGCATTTTTGACAGCCAACATGGCAGACAATTTCAGCCAAACTACAGATAGATCTACAGATCTGAAACCAGATTCCAGGAAGCATCTCACCGCCGTGCATTGATTGAAGCTCACACGCTATAGCTAGTATACGCCCACCATCTTGCCCCCACAAGCAGACCAAATTTGCACTTACTCACGGTGAGCAAATTATGCAGAAACAGAAGAGACACGGTTACAGCAATTCCGTTTCAAGAACGCGTAGATGATTGCAGTTAAGTTTAAAGCAAAGAAGAAAAGCCGAGCCACAGATTCACATTCGTCGGTGCGAAATGTTCGAAAATTTTTCCTTTTTCTTGACAGGTCAGATCATACAGTGTAAGACTGTTGAATGGTCTCGATGTCGAGGCCCTTCAGCTTGACAACCGACTCCACATGCCCCTTGAGCGTATGAAGCTCCCTGAGCCTGTAACATCCATGAGAGCATGGTTAGCTTCACATCGTTATCAAGTAACCTTACCGTTGATGTAACTATTGCCTGCCTGCTGGTATCACAAAAGATACTTTTCGTCTTCACAAATGGATTCATGAGTAATAACGCATTGATGAAAAAGGGGCAGATGGGCCCATAAGAGGACCCAAAGGATAGTATACGTAAGAAAGCACTATTATTGAATATTGATATTTTGCAAGTGGTTTGCGGTCCTACCTTGCAATCTCAGCCCTCCTCTTCGCCTCTTCAGCCATCTGATTGAGCTCATTGTAGCCAGCCTTCTCCGGGAACATCTTGGCGTCCGGTGGCTGCAGCCCATGGAGGGTCCTCTGTGCATGTGCCCACTTGAGCTCCCTCTCCTCCTTACCAAAGTCCTTCTTCCTTGTGAACGCAATCTACAGGAACATGAACATAGTAACAAGCTCATGATACTGAGTGCAATGGATGTGGGCCAAGACAGTTGTGCAAAGTATATTATTACCCTTTGCTCAATGACAAGATCCCATGCTTTGCCACTCAGAGCGTATCGGATGAGGAACTTGATGATATCAAGTGGGAAGTAGAAGATGAGATTGTAAAGCCACACAATACCAGCCCAGCCCCACCCAATGCCTTTGATCGAAGTGAATGCCCAGTCAGCGTACACAGCAATCAGTGTAGCAATCTGTAATTAAACGGGAAATTCTAACTCAATGTAACTTATCTCCTGAAGCAATTTATAAGAGGAAGAGAGAATAAGAGCGGACCAGCTGTGCAACCAAGAAAGCAAAGACCAGTAGAAACCCAGGGCGCTCGACAAATGACCAGCTGCGCGACCTTGTGACAAAGATGAGAGCTTGGCTGATGGTGCTAACTTGGAGGTAAATAGCAGAGGCAAGCTTTTGGAAATCATCTTGAGCTGTCTTCTCAAGGCTTTCAACATGAAATATTCTCTGAAATGTTATCAACAGTAAGCATCAGTAAGTAAAAGTAAAGGTCCTAAAAGTAGTTCTATAACCAAACTTAGTAGCTAAGGGTACTTTTTTTTATTTGGATTAAGATTCATAAAAATTCAAATATTATTCGCTTAAGAGCAATTATCCTTACTGGGAAAAAGTCTGTCTTATATGCAGCCCAGAAGAAGATGACTGTCATCATTGCCAAGTATCCACCAAGTACAATCCCAGTTGTGAAAATCTCAGCCAGCTTCCAGCTGTCGGGTAGTGGAGATGGTTTCACCCGATCCTTTGATATAGTCATGATGGTACCTATGGATCATAGCAAATGGTTGGAAAGTTTTAAATACTTATAGATTCTAGTTTTACTTCTGTTGTGTGTGTGTGTGCTCGCATGCGCGTGTGCGCGAGAGCGAGAGAGAGAGAGAGAGAGACATACCATCATTTAGAATTGCTATGATTAGGACCATGAACGGTGGGAAATCAAATTTCCAGATAAGGGCAAGCAGCATGAATCCAAGCTGTTGAAATTAAGAAAAAGAAAAAGAGAGATAGAGATAAACCCTGAGGCAACATATAAACATATTTAGGCCACAAGGCACAACTTCAATATTCAAGATTAATATATACTATACAAGACATTTATGCACAGGAATCTCATCATCTTTGTTGCTTCTGTTGAATAAAGTACAAGTTTAATTCCCAACAAAAGCATGAAGAATAATTTCTCAAATAAATAGAATATATATATCACATAATCGAAAAATGCTTAAATGCGTCGATCTGAAAGTTTTCATTCAGAAAAGACATGTAACACTTACCACAATACGAATGGTGATCGAGACAGCATAGATCTGCCAACATGAAAATGTATTAGCCAGGTAACATAAGGAAAAAAATAAGAAAGAATACTTGAGCACATTTCCAGTATTTACATACAGTGTAGTTCTTCATACGCTGGAAAATTGCACGACTGGTAAGAACAGCACTGATGATCACACTAAGGCCAGGTTCTGTGAGGACAATATCTGAGGCACTCCTGGCTGCATCAGTTGCATCAGCAACGGCAATACCAATATCAGCTTTCTTTAGGGCTGGAGCATCATTTACTCCATCACCAGTCATTCCACAGATATGCTTTCGTGCTTGCAGACGTTTCACAATCTCATACTTGTGCTCTGGAAAAAACAGTTTACTCAATCAATTGAGAAATGACTATTTATTCACTTTCCCAACTCCCGAGCTTTGCCATGTCGAACTACTTTATAAACCATACCTGGGAATACGCCAGCAAAACCATCAGCTTTCTCAATGAGATCATCAACTGGTAAAGCTGCAATGGACTCATCCTTGTTCTGTCCCAGCAAAGCAGAAGAAGGATACATGTTTGTACCCATTCCCAAGCGACGCCCTGTTTCCTTTCCAATTGCCAGCTGATCACCTGAGCATCAGAAAATAAATAGAAAAAATTGGAAGCAAGGAAAACAAAGATTAGCCTTGCCAATTTATTGAAGCTACAACCAGGGAATAATCTATTTTTTGAAAATGTCTTCCATTAGTTAATAGGATTGCACCAAAGGCATATACACTCAAAAAATTCGGAAATGAATATATAGAGAGACAGATTATCTGGATATTGTTCCATTGGAAGTATACCTGTGATCATCTTGACATTTACACCAAGGTTAAGTGCCCTCCGAATTGTTTCAGCACTGTCATGTCTTGGAGGATCAAAAAGTGGCATGAGACCAACAAAGTGCCACGGGCCACCAGGACTTTCTTTCCTCCCATCTGGTACTTCCTACATGCAAAAACAGAATAATACACCACTAAGACAACATATACAGAAAAAAGAAAAAGAAATAATCCAGGTGAACCTATAGGTAGCTATTATAGTGGTGTAAGTGATAGACAAATAGAATAAGTCGCATTGTTCAAACAACTAGCTTAAGTTGAGTACTCCCCAGTTTGCATGCACAAGGCTTACTAACGTTGTTTTAAACATGTTCATGAAATCCTTGTAGTCAGTGCAGCTGCACTGTGAATAGCACACTAAGATAAAGGCCATGTTCTTTTCAGCTTCTAAAAGCCGCTTTTCGGCTTTTCTACAATAATTAGCTTTTAAACATAGTATTTTTTTAAGATAAGGTCAACTAGTTAATTGTATTACATATTTTACTGACTTTATTTATATCGGCAAAAACCGCACATGGGTTTCTGTTATTCTGTAATCTCTCGTACAAACAGCCCAAAAGTCACAAGCCGCAGCAAATAGCTACAATCCGCAGCCAAAAAGAACAGGCCCAAAGGTACATTGTAATCCTTGTCACCTGATATGCTACAGCAAGCGATCTAAGTCCACGCTCTGCAAATTTAGCGATCACGGCATGGACCCTCCGCTCTATGTCTGAGTTGTTGTGAGCCAGGTGGAGAATCTGCAGTCAATACATTGAGTTATAGGCGATCAAATCTGAATATAATGCTTTCATAGGGCAATGCTAGGATCTGAATACACAAGCAGTTAGTTCTTGTGGTACCTGCTCAGGTGCACCCTTACTAACACGATACATTTTGCCATCACCGTCAATGTATGTCAATGCCGTTCTTTTGTCAGTAGGATTGAACGGCAGGAAATGAACTTCTTGAATACCAGCACGTGCCTGTGTGAAAATGTAAACAAACAGTCATTTCAGCAGATAAGCAAGGTAATCATCTGCCACCACTTCAACAAAGCAAGCTACCTCTTTCGGATCAGCTAGCATCCCAACTATTGCAGTATCAATAGCATCTTGGTTTTCTGTTCGAGATGCTCTAGCAGCCATGAGAATCACTTGGTCCTGAGTGATCCCTCTTTCAAAAACCTGGATTAAAAAAAATTGAAATCAGACATGAGAGCCAAGAGTATTAAATTTATCCTTGTCTCACCTCAACGAGGTTCTTGTCCACAGTAAGCTTATTCAGGGTCAATGTTCCAGTTTTATCACTGCAAAGAACATCCATGCCAGCCATCTCCTCAATTGCCGTCATTCTCTTTGTGATGGCTCCCTGCAGAAATCGTATTTAAGTGATTAAGTATATTAATACACATAAAAAACCGAAAAGCAACAGATGTGATGCTCCAGCCTCCACATACAAACCTGTTGAGACAAGCGATGTGACCCTATGGCCATAGTCACAGATAAGACTGTTGGCATGGCTATGGGAATGCCTCCAATGAGAAGGACCAGGAGGTTGTCGATCCCAGGGCGGTATGCCCTGTGCTGGATAGGATACATTACAATGATCTCAACAAACATTCCCACAGCAATTGAGCAAATACAGAAGTTCCCAATAGCCGTCAAGACCTGCATCAATCAGATAATAATATGACCAGTGAATTACATTCATAATTGGGATAATTCATGATACACCACTCGAAAGAGTGGCGTGGCTCGAAATGCCACTCAAAAGATTGGCTTCCACTACATTCCACTCCAAATATGTATAGATTCAAGATATACCATTACCTCGACTTTATTGCGAATTAAAGCTTTTCCCCCCTTTTTGGCCATGGGAAATGACCATTTTGCCCATGGATGGCACTGCTAGGATGGCTGATAACTACAGATGGTTAGATGTTGTGTTTTGTATATGAAATGGCACAAGATTTTGGTGCCCTTTATGTAATAACTTAGATGATGGTATGACAGTATGTTGTTTAGTACTTAATTGCTATTGGTATTTGCCTTCTTTAACTGTTATTGCTATGATAGGGAAAAATTCGGTTTTGCCTATGGCAATGTAGTAACAAATAATAAGAGTTGTTGCAAGATAACTATTGCAAACGACATGTCAACTTAATTAGACAACCATCCATTACAAAAGCACTAGTTCATGACACGTTAACTAGATAACCATCGCAACCATCCATGACAACAAGTTCCTAAAGCTAACAGATTACATAGCACATAAGTAGTAGTATTTCCTGGAAGTGTGAAAACATAAAACACAAGGGCAAAATGATCATTTCCCATGGCCAAAAAAGGGGGAAAGCTTTAATTCGCAATAAAATTGAGGTATCAGTGTATCCTAAATCTAAACATCTTTGGAGTGATATGTAGTGGAAGTCAATCTTTCGAACAGCATTCTGAGCCACGTCACTCTTTCGAGTGGTATATCATGAATTACCCCATTGATAATTCGATCAAAAATACACACGTGAGAGGCTTTCAATCTTACCTTCTGGAAATGGCCAACTTGGTTAGTGGAGTCAACAAGGTGTGCAGCCTTTCCGAAGAAAGTGTGAACACCAGTGGCAATCACAACAGCTTCAATCTCACCTTGCTTCACCGTAGAACCCGAATACACACCATCACCGGGACCTTTGGTGACCGGCAATGATTCTCCAGTAAGGGCAGACTACAACAAGAGAGAAAATGTGATAAGCCTCTATGGCTCATCAAAATCTCAGTGATTTTAACAAGTCAAGAACAATGGGAAGAACCTGATCAATCTTTAAAGGATCTCCCTCGAGGAGGCGTGCATCTGCAGGTATGATGTCTCCGAGTTTAATGCTGACGATGTCCCCTGGTACAAGGATGGCCGCATCTTCCTCAGTCCATCGGCCATCACGGAGCACCTGAAGAAAAAAAAAGCACATATCATGAGTTCAGAATTTTGAATGTGCTCTGTAGACACATAAAGCCTGTCTTCAGAACATAGTGAAACAGCATAAAGTAGGTGGTAAAGGACCTTGGCTTTTGGTGCAAGACGAGCCATGAGGGCAGCAGCAGCATTGCCAGCATTGTTTTCCTCAATAAAACTGATCGTGGAGTTGATAACAAGCAGAGTTATGATGCCAACAAAGTCCTGCCAATCCGGTGGCTTCCCCTGATGAAACAACACAAGACAACAAAGAAGTCAAATAATCCAATCTTGAATTCTAACCAACAAACCAGACGAAATCGATGAAATGAAAATTAATCTGTACAAATGTCTAACTGCCTTACCCCTCCGTTCGCGAGCGCAATGGCCATGATAGCTGCAGCCTCCATGACCCATGAGAGTGGATTCCACATGAACCCCAAGAACTTGAGGAACTTGCTCTCCTGCCACCATCAAAATCCCAACTTTAAGTATTCACGCAGATGAACTCGACAGTCCCACGCAAATCCCACATGGGTTTTCTCCAAGTTCACTAAAAGCGCAGAGAATGAAGCAAACCTCCTTCTCCTCGAGCTTGTTGGGGCCGAAGATTTCGAGGCGCTGCTGCGCCTGCTGAGTGTTGAGACCCTCGCGGCTGCATCTCAAGTTCTCAAACACTTCCTCAAGGGGTATGTTCTCCTGCAGAACAAAAAAAAGCAACGAGTATTCACCGGCTCATTCCATGAACAAACAGGGAAGCACAAGAAGCAACAGTCCGTACACTGAACTGTCGCCATGAAACCCACTAACACATGCAACAAGAGCGAGAAACAAACAAGGCCCAAGATGCCAATGACTCCACCATGGAATCCTATGACCACAAGGAAGGGCAGGAACCCAGATTTGTGGAACAAACGGAGCAAGCACAGAAAGAAAGAACTCCCATATATGCTGCTACGCCTACAGTGTCTACAAGATTTTCTTTCGGGAGTCAACAAAACAAGAACTGGAAACCATCATATAGACTGTGCTAAAAGAAGGCAACCCAGTATGAGGGACACCTACAACCCAAGAAACCAGGAACCCAGATGCGAATTCTGCCGAACAGGAACAAGAACCGAAAAGGAACAGAATTAAAGGCGCAAGCTTTTCCCAAGAACCACAATCCCCCGGAGTAGAGAGTAGAGAGTGCGGTCTTACCAAGTCGACGACCTCCTTGAGGACGGCCTCGAGGTTGCCCTCCTTTTCAGCCATGGAGGCGCCTCGCAGATCTCCCTCCGGCTCTTCCTCCTTCTCCCTCCTGTTCGGTTCCCCTTGCAGATTTATATGCAAAAAGAAAATCTTGCTTGCAAATGAACGATTGTATCTTCTCTCTCTCCTCTTCTCTGGTTTTTTTACCTCTGGAATCTGGACGCTGGGATGGATGAACTGCTGAAGCTGCAAGAGTGGAAGAGTGAGCGGTAGAAAGGAGTGGGAGTCCACAACATATGGGAGAAGAGAGGAATGTACTGGGAAAAAGACCCACATATATATAAAAAAAAAGCTTCATCTCTATTAATATAATATAAGAGTTTATCCGTTTACTATCTCTCTGTATAGTGTATCTGCACACGTCCTCTGTGTGTAACCACCATAGCTCTTTATCACACAAACTGCCGCACGCTAGCCAGATCTCCCCCCTCGCTCCCCTCTTGCCATCTCACGCCCAAGCTCCCCCCACCTCCAGACCTCCACCTTCCGTTCCCCCTGCCGGCTATGGCAGCCACCATCTCCACATCGATGGCGGCAGCTTCCATCTCCGTCTCCCTCCCCTTCGTGCCACTACTGCCGCCCCTCCCAACTCCACGTCGCCTCCACCGCCGTGCCCTCCTTCTTCATCCCCTCCCCTCCGCGCCGTGAGCCTCACCACCATTGTCGCCCCTCCCAACTCCGCACCACTCCATCGCCACGCCCTTGTCCCCCAACCTCTCCATCCAGTGCCCCTCCCCGCCGGACCTCCCAACACGCTGCAGGTGGGGAATAAGCCAGATTTGACAACTTTCACGGAGGGAGGCGTCGAATCTGGCAGCATCATCGTCGAAGGCGACGAAGACAGTTGGATCCGACCTTCCCCCACCAGCTACCGTGGCTTGCTCGCCGCACTGCCTCCTCCTCCCCATCGTCACGCTGCCTAGATCCGTCCAAAGCCTGTTGTAGAAGGTGAGCACCAAAGATTGCGGCCGTGGCTGCAGCTGCGAGGGAGGAGATGGTGTCCACAGTGAGCACGACGTGCGCGTGGTGAAGAGCGGCCACAAGGTCGCCCGACATCTAGCGGGACAATGCGTGAGAGCAGCAATGGGCCGGAGCATCGCGGAGGATGACCTCGAGGAGCTCCTCCCGTTTCCCTTTTGTCAGCGAGGAAACGCAACTAGCTGCCTCCCTTACGCCTCCTGGAGGAGACAATGGCAGCCATGGCAACATTCACCCTCGTTCTCTCCATCTTCCTCACCTCCTTCGTGCTCTCCATCACCAGCCCTGCTGCTTGCTCAGACTTGTGAGTCTTCTCTGTCTCTCCCCGTGCATATACAGCCAGATCTATCATTTCTTGTTTTCTTTCCTAATCCTAGGGTGGCCTCTTTAGGAATATTGATCAATTGTTTCCTTGTAGAAATTCTGCATGACCCATTCATCTGTAAGGTTGCTTCTGATTGATGATACAAGATACAACATATAAAAGCACAACGTGACCAAATCGAAATATTGTCTTGTTTGTAGGGTCCATTTGATTAATAAAGTGTGACTACCTATGGGAAGGGGATTTTTTGATAAAATATTCTTGCAATTTCAACTTCCTGCTAAAACATGTGATCTTATCCTCACCGTGAAGAACCTAGAACTAGAAGAGAAAAAGAAGAAACCTTTGATGTTTTGGTCTTAGTGTGGTGGTGGTGGCCAACAACTATCAAGTCCATTGCTTGGTTCATTAGCAAAACTTATCTGTTATGATTTTTTTGTTTGCTGCACCCAGAACCAAACATTTCGTGCTGATTTATTTTAGTGCTGCACATGGCACAAAACTTACATTTCAGTTAAGTTAAAGCAAGTCATACAGAGATTCTAATTAACTGTTGTCACTAATTAGCTGCTGGAAAAAAGTGTTCTTAGTGGAATCAATGTTTACACAGTGCTGAGAACCATTCAATGATAGAGTGAAACATTAATTAGTTGTTGCAAGGGAAGTATTCTTATTGGAATCAGTGTGTGCACAGTGTTGAGAACCATTCAATGATAGAGTGGGTGAATCCATATAATATAGAGCTAAACTATGATTTGGGTGAAAAAAAGGTTAGTTTTGCTAATATTTACAAGTGGATTCAGGTTTGTTTCTCTGATGCCCTAGGCATGTGATGGATTAAATGCATATATTTCATGAAGGTCTAATTGGTATGCATGTTGATTGTGTGCTTTGTGGTTTGGAGAAAGACAATAGAAAATTGGGTGCTATTAGGTTAGAAGCTACTTTTTGATGTTTGTTCTATCACATATGGAGATCACTAATCTCAACTTGTCTTACAATTTCCAAATGGATATTTCTTTTCACAAGCCCTGATCCTTTTATAAACTTGCCCTTACATGAATACTCTCATAAAAAAACTTTTTCAAAGAACTGTTTGTTGTTTTATAAGGACTTGGCTTAATGCAAGGATTGTCATTCAAGTTACTTGTCTAATTATATTGTTGTTTTATATGATCTCACATTTCCTTTTGTCTGCAGCTTCATAAACTATGAAGAAAATTATTAAGTGTAATCCATGCTTAGAATAATGGCTGGAGATGTTGCTGATTGCCAATTTTGGCATAGGAACTTAGGAATCAAGGTTAGATTTCCACTTGCCCGTAGTTATTACTTACATTTCATCTTTGCATAGTAGAACTAATATTAGGTTCTCCTTTTCAGTGCCGACTCCATGAGCTTGCGAACAAGCGAAGGATCTCTGTTGCTGGTACTTTAAAGCTCTTGGCTAACACCCTTTATTTGTGGGATGGGTTGTCAATTGGTACAATGATTGTTGGATGGGACTAGAATGTGAATGGTTGCCTATGGTTATGTCTTTGGTTTCTTTAAATTGTATGTTTATCTATGCTTATTGATTTCTCCATGATTATATGTGAATACACACACACTCATATACATATACATACACACACACACGACACACAGTAGCGCTATTCTCGCGCAGTTTTGAGTTATCAACGGTTGTACTAAAAGTTATCACCGGCTGTGTCCTAAAGCGTTCGGCAGTAACTTCATTCGCTACAGATGGTAACTTCATGCATAATCGATGATAACTTTCCGCACTGTGAAAGTTTGACAATAACTTCATTCAAATCTGAATAGTAACTTCATTCAGAGATGGCAGTAACTTTCCCCGGTATATATATGTTTCACAATATATGTGGAAGATAAAATTGATATTCATGATACGGTTTTGGATCATATTTGTTAATATGTATCACTCTCTTTTAGTATTCCGTTACAACGCACGGACACCTTACTAGTTAACATAAAAAGAGAGTTTATCTATCCTTCCACCCTTTGAACATACTTTAACTCCACCCAAACAACAGAAAAAAAACCCTCAAAAACTAGAGAAATACTAAGAAATCCAAAAAAACTCGGTTAGAATCACGAGATGAGATCGTTGCCAAAAAAAAAGGACACCATGGTAAACGCAAACGAAAAAAAGAACTGGTAAAAAAAAGCTTAAAAAAACTAAAAAGCCAGAAAAATATGAAATTTAAGAATAGTAAAAAAAGCTAAAAGTTAGAAGTTCAAACTGAAATAAGCGAGACCTTATATTTATCAGCTGTATCTTGTGCGAATTGAAAATTTTGTAACTGATATCAGCGAGATTGTGTTTTGTCACTGTCCATCGTTCGAGATTGTCTATACAGAGCTTTACACACTTGTGCAACAGTAAGTTTCACATTTTCACGGAGCATAAGTCCATAATCGATGGATGAAGCAGGTAAATGCGATGATATTGAACAAACTTCAGAGGCAACGCAAACAAAATTTCAGACCCTGGTGAAGTACTCCTCCAACCTCCTGAAGATCAACAACTCAACAATATGTATGCATGTAACCCTCTGCAAGACCATACTAAACATGGACAGAGCTAGATTGTACCGAGCACCCTGCATGTGTACGTAAAACTAACAATGAACAATCTCAAAGAGAGACTAACAATCAGATTAGCTGAGCAAAAGGTGTCAAAGTTTCACCTCGACCAGCAAGTCAGCAGCCGGTGGCTCATCGCCTGACCTGCAGACTGTCTGTACGGACCGTACTACACCGCTTTCTGAAACTGAACCTTCCATCCTAGCTTGCTTGGGGTGGCAAAATAAATTCAACAGTAGGTGGTGCTGGAATCACAGCAATTTCATTCTCACACACCTACTCCTCCGCCAATTTCTACGCGATATTTCACACTAACACATCTGGCCAAGAAAATGAGATCGAAATGAAGCATGTCAAGTTACATATGTGTGTATCAGCCTTCCTTGCCAAATGCATGGCCCATTCCAGGGTAATTGCCGGATGCAAAACGCATGTCATCTTCACTCTTCAGTTATTTCCTGCGAAGTTGGCATCCATCTTGTCTTTGCTTTCTTCTGTTTTTTTATTTATAACCGTACAAAAAAAACTACTGAAAAGCCAATTATCTTTCTTTTCTTTTATTCTCAGACACTTTCAAATGCGAGCGTCTAATTAGAGATTGGCATGTGGCATGCAATGCGTCATGAATGGATGATGATTAGGTCAAATCATTGTCTTAATAATTCGGGCAAGACAAGATTGTTGTCAAGTTTCACAACACCTTGGCCCCTCCGTTGCCACTCACGCCAACTATCTTGCTTTCAGGTTAGGTGACAAATCAAATGTACATGGAGCATGAATACATTCAATTTGCAGGCTGTACTTTAGGGAATCTTCCGAGATTAAACCTCCATATATGTGATGACATTAGACGGCAAATCAAACCGAATTCTGAATTCATGAAATCTCCCGGTATAATCTTGGCCAATCAAACTGATCAACTTTATCTGAAACAGCATAAAAAGCTCATGCATGTGCCAATAGCTATGTCAAGTTTACATCATTGCCTTAATTATATGAAACGATTACAATTAGTTCGCAGGTCATTTGTTCTCAACTATATCGTGGTACAGTAAAATGTCCAAGTTTTACAACTCAATTCCAATTCCATTGTGACATCTGAAAGAAACCTTCCTTCAATTAGATTACTTGACAAATGGAATGTTGTGTGCTTGTCCGAGTCTTTTGCATTTCATAGCTGTATTTGGTGATATGACTTACCAGCATAGTTGGATGGAAGAAATTAAAGAGTTGGCACAACATGTAGGCCACAAACGAAATCAAAGAGATTGCGAAAGAGATGTACAATTGAAAATAATGATACACCAATAATTTAAGAGACGTCAAATTAATTGAAAAACAAGCATTGTTCTTGCGTCATTTGGAACTTAATCCGCATCTTAAGGAATCAACGATGAAATCAGAGTACTAATTGAACACCCTGCTGCAAGTTGTCAAGGTGTTATTCAGAACAATATGAGTTCTTTTTTTTTTAAATTTGGAGTGGTTTCTGTGGACGGAAGTACTAATTGATATCCATGTAGAATAGGTTGCAAATGGTAGGTCACCAAACTGAGATTTTAATCATCAACAATGTAGTTATTTCTGTCTGAGAGATTCTTCTTGCAGCAGCTACTTTTATGTTTTACTGTGATAAAGCTTCTCTTCAAGTTGTTCACCAGAAACATAGAAAAAACCAAGGAAATATTATAGAAAATATGCATGCCACGTACCTTTGCTATCGCACAAGTAAAACCAACTCACAATTTCGTTTTAAAAAACTACCCACACAATGAGTTGCTGGTCACAGCACAGCACATAGTGCAAACTGCATCCATGATCCAATAAAAATAACAACCAAGAAGAGGTCATGTTCAGGCCTTCCTTTTCTTTCCCTCTTCTTTTCAGAAAAGCAAGAATGCACCTTTTCCCTTTCCTTCTTTTTAAATAGTAAAACGGTATAATTTTCAGAAAGGCAGAACCAAAGATGAAACTAAAGATAATCTACTTTAGGTGGTGCAATCACAGTCATGCAAAGGCAGTGGCAATCTTGGGCTACTTCTGTTTTACAACCATGCATGCATAGTATTAGTGGTATTTCCTATTGTACTAGATTTAGTGTTGTGTCCTCTTTGTACCTTATATATTGCTTATTGGGCCTCATGAATAGATATACAATATTTATAATATGGTATTAGGGCTTTAGGTTTTCCATGCTCCAAATCCTAGCGCCGCCGCTTGTTTTCCGCTGTGCTGCCCCCGGGAGGAGCATCTCCACTCCTGGGGGTGGCCATCTCCTCGCTGTCACGCTTGCCTGATCCTGTTGTGGTGCACCCGGTGCTTCTCGAGCTTCTCTACTAGCGCCGAGGTCTCATCGGATCTCGTCACCGTCTCTCCCGTGGCCGCCATTGCCCTACGCTGCTTCCTCGCCGGATCCGGGCTCCTCTTTGGCTGCACTCGCCACCACCAGATCCCGCCATCATCGGTCTCATGGCCGTCGCCGCCCTACACTGCCTCCCAGCTAGATCCGCCGGATCTAGACTCTCCGTTGCCAGATCCAGGCTCCCCTTCGGCTGCCGCCTTCCGGTCGCCCGCGCTATGCCACACGTCTCCCACTCGTGCACCGGATCCGGCCTCCCCACCACTGGATCTGCTTGATCCAGGCACGCCGTTGCCTAGGCACCATCACCGTGCCTCAGCCGGTGCCGTCCGTGCGAGGCGTCGCTGCCGCTGCCGCTCCAAGAGTTGCGTAAGGGTGCAGGCCTCGGTGTTAAACCGCCAAGCACGCCATCGCCTCCTCTGAGGACTAGGCCTCCTCTCTCCGTGCTGAGGCCAAGCGCCTCCAAGACCTCCTCGCCTCCGAGAAGTCTGATGACGAAGCCTAGATGCGGAGCAAGTGGAAGGTGGAGGAAATGCGGTGGTGGTTTCGTTTTGGTGTGCTATTGAGGTGGAGGAGGGGAAATGGAGTTATCGTGTGCTCTTATCTCTTGGCTCCTCAGATCACTGGTGGGTGGATTGGAAGATGGGTCTTATGCTACTGCTAGTATACATAGTCTTTTGAGTCCTTTTTCTTTGAGTTTTCCGTTGCGTCTATCCAAGTCTGTTGCCATCTCTCTATCAGTTGATCAAAGCTGTGCGGGTCTATAAAATCCTTGTTAGTCATAAAAACATAAGAATTTTCTTTTTGTATGGCAACACCCACCGCTCTTCTCTCTGAGCCACATGCTGATTGTAGAAGTCGTTATGATGCCACCGCTTCTCTCTGAGCCACTACCCCGAGCTTCTAAGACTGCCACGCTTCTTCTGCACTGCATTTCTGTTGTGCTTCTTGTGCACTATGCCTCCACAATCTTGGGTTTCGATCTGCGCTGCCATGCTTCTATCCATTCTTCTTCGACTCGACATATTTTACAAGAGCTGCACACTACGACGACATTATCAAGACTCAAACTTTGATTTTTTTTTCTATTTTAGTGTCAATCCTTTTCAAATGCAATACTACTGCATACGCTTTGCATCTGAGGAAGGGTGTTAAGGGTATTAGTGGTATTTCCTATTGTACTGGGGTTTAGTCTTGTGTCTCCTTTATACTCTACATATATTGCCCATTGGGCCTCATCAATAGATACACAATATTCATAACAGATCTCATCCTTTCTTTTTATTTAATGGCAACTAGCGGAATTTTCCGCACAATTGTGCGGTTAGATATTGCAACATATTGTATTTATTATATAATTCTATTGCCTTTTGAAAATATAGTAGCATATTTTATACAATTTAATAGATATAATATCTAAACATAATTAATATACATCGTTATAATTGGCCCCACTGAAATAAGTGGTGTATGTCTTCTCTTTTTCTCTTGGTTAATGAGAAGTTTCCAGACATTTTGCTTTTCTTCTAATTCAAGAATTATTGTGGATTTTCTAGAGCGCCAAAGTAAAAGAGATACCTTGAATATTACCAACTGTTTGTAGATATTTAGATATATTGTCCTCTTAATTTTGTCAATGTTCTTTAAATATTATCTTGACCAATGCAAAAGGACACATGTTGGTGTTAATTCCTTTTGTGAAACCCAAAGAAACATATTAAACCTCTCGTCAAAGAGTCACCAGACTACTTCCAGCGGACTAAAATGTCATCAGAAAGGAGTAACCCTAAAGGTATTACTAGGAAGATATCTACTAATCTTGCTTTATAGAATAGGCCAATTAACAAAGTAGGACCAAACACCTTTTAAGCATACTTTTACTACCATATTGACAACCATGAATTGGTACTGGCTCTGGAGGTTGGCCTTTCAGAAGGGAAAGGAGAAATAAGAGAGGAATTCAGATAGGACTTGTTTCTTTGGGAGACGACTGACAACGAGACAACGTTTTCTATTTACTGTTTGCTCAAATTCCAGGAGATACCTGCTTTGCAGGATGCCACTCTCCTTGTTCTTGTTACTGCTAACAGTTTTGAATTGAAATGAAAATTTTCAGGAGGGCCCAAAGCCCTCCATTGCTTCTTAAAAAAAAAGAAGATAGCAGGCATCACATGGTGTAATTTCAGCCGAAAGAATGAAAGAAAAAAGGGAATACACTTTGGAATAAAGCATCCTATCACATGTGTTTGATTATCCAAGCAATGCATGTGATCACTAAACCACCATAAAAGAAATCTTAGCTAGTTCCAGTACTTGTGCAAGAATACGGATTTGCATGTGGTCTTGGAGATATATATAGGCATATTACACATGCATAGTACTGCAATATTAATTACAAGTGCTGAGGTGCAGCTTAATTTGACGGTAAAACCCAAATCACAGGAGACCAACTCGTTTGGAAGCTAAATAGCGAATCATCATCTGAACGATGGAATTAACTTGTAATCACATGGTTCTTGCTGTCGGTGAGATCACATGAAAGTCGCCTCATGTTGTGTGATTAGTATTTGATTTTATTGTACTTTATTATCAAAATTTGAGTTTAATTTTGTGCCTATTGCAATATCTGGTTTTTGCTGTCAGATACTAAGCAATTTGACAGGCCATGGTTGGTGATCTGACCGGTCAGGCAGGGTTCAAGAGAGTGATTTGAGTGTGTTGTTATGGCCATACCGGCCAATGGTCGGTGGTTCGGCCAATATTTTGTTATGGTGTGTTGCATGATCACCTCTATAGCAAGATTCAAGATCAAGTTTGGGTTGGCTTAGTCATGGCTTAAATTTGGGGATTTTATGGTCAAGATAGTTTTATCCTGAATTTATACCTAAATTAGCTTGTTATGATATGTAAGAATAGACATGGATCATCCTCTTGATTAGAAATTCCTCAAGCAAGAAATAATTTAGATTTTAGGGTTTTAGGTGTTTTGATATCTAAATTTGATTTGCTATTTGAACAAGTTCTTAATAGTTGAGTTTTGGTTTGAGAGTTTTTAAATCTAGGAACAGAGCTCCGGTTAGACTGACATTGAACCAGCAGTCAGACTAGTGGAGCGGACATGCTAGCTTTGCCCCAGGGGTCTAACCCCCTAGGCCCGGTCAGATCGGACCCAATACATTGACTACGATACGGAATCAAAGAAGATACGGAATCGGCATCTATTCTACACATGCATACGGCAAACCTTACCAAAACCTCCTACTTGGATACTTGTATACGTATTCGTATACATAGACTCGTATACGAAAACTTAGATACGGCAAAAGAAGAAGAAGAAGCAAGATTACTTCTAACTTTTCCGTCTAATTCCGTCGTGTAGATTTTGGTAAGTTCAAGTAGGTAGTCTCCATCCAGTCAAGGAAAAATTCATTAATTTGGCTTCGATCCTGAGGATTCGTGTGCATGCCTGCGAGTTGAGTGATGGTGGATGTGTACAAGGGTGAAGAGTCCTACTTTGACTGATAACCCACCCTGCAGGAGACAGCAAGCAGTGCAACCCTTTCTATCCAAGCTCAAAACTCTAGAAGACAGCTTAAGTTGGGTTTGCCTTTGAAGCTAAGACAGCTAGTGCCCACGAGAGAGATGTTGATTTTGATGAGTAGTAGGTCAGGTGAATGGTCCAGCCCTTTGTTCAGTAGTTGAACCTGAAACTCCATTATCTTCACGGCACTGTAGCTCATCAAAAGCTGCCATCCAACAACCGAAGCTGCAGTGCACCCACTTGTACAGAAGTAATTCATCCTAGGATTAATTTGTGCTGCAAAAGAAAAAAAAATCGATCTTTTTGCGCTGCTGCCTGAAATTACTTGCATCCTCATGGCGTTTGGCACTACAATCGATCTTTTCCTGTAGGTGGGACGGACGAGAAAGAAAATGGGCCTGTAATTTCTTTCATCGTCAATTTGTTGAGCCCAAGTTGTGGCCCAAACTTTAGCCCATTAGCTGGCCCGAAACTGTTTACCTCTACTGAACTGAACCCTCAAGGAAGGCCAGCCCCGGCTACGCTCATTTATCGTCCAGTCCTCCATGACCCTCCTGTATCGTGATGATGGATCCATGTTCTGCAAGTCCTCCCCATTCTCAACTCATCAATTGCTAATGTGTTCCTCCTCTCCAAAAAAAAAAAAAAAACAAGAAGAAAAAAGCTAATGTTTTTTTGCGAGGAAAAAACATTATGTGTTCGTTAATTCCAAACTACATTGTTGACAAAAAAAACTAACCGATATGATCCAAGTCCAAGTAGTATGAGCGAGCTAGCTGGTCCCTTAGTGGATTAGCATTACTGTTGCAGCAAGCTTATATTATTAGCTAGAGCTAGGAGTGAACAGAAAAGGAAAACGGATCCCGCTTATTTCGGCTTGAGCTTCTGGCTCTATTCAACAATTCCGTTCTTTTCAGGACCTTCTCCTGCACGGCACACAGCAAGGACCATGCGAGGAGAGATGATGCGGTTGGCATGCGCGCAGGGGGAGGTACGGGCCTTGCGAGGAGGCGGGACAACAAGGTAGAGAGGGGATGCCGCCGCCGTCACCTTCCCCTGGCTCGCATCGCGACGGTGCCACCTCCCACGCACGGTCAACGATCGCGCCATCTCCCCTCGCACGCTCCCTGGCTACGTGAGAGGGCCAAAAATGGCACCACGCGTGGGAAGAGGCTAAATGCGGTATTAATTACCATGCGGGAGGGGGGTCAAAATGGCCAAGAATTCCTATATGTCAAGCATGTTTGTTTAACTATGCAGATTCAGTAGCGATCCTGGTCAGCCTCATCATGTACTCTTCTATATATGTTTTTTAACGTAATTAAATTTTAAAAATTAAAAAGAAAAAACATGTTAGTCTTTCACAGACAATGCAAACAAATACGAAAAAAAGAAAAGGCAAAAAAAGCCCAAAACACTAAAAAATCAGAAAAATACATACCGGTCATATGACATGAAAGACGAAGGTCAGAACTAGGTTTAGCCCTAGTTGATTGCCTGTGGCAGATCATAGAGGCCCTTTTGTTTTATTTAATTCCTGCTGCTTTGTTACAAACAATCTCATTTGGCCTACCGGCCTGTTATGTAAAACTGGATCATAAGATCCATTTATGGATGCCTATGTAATATTAAGTACTCATTTTATTTATGCGCATATGTAGATGCAATATTTGCCAATGTTATATTTCGTGAACTACCTGCTGATCCAAGAACTAACTCAGAATATACAAAAATATTCAGATTGCCAAATCCAAGTCGCTACATAACCGAAACCGTGAAAAGAAAGCAAACCTCTCATATAGACAAAATCGTTGCGATTCGGCTCATAGGAACATTGGCATTGCCGACCCTCGTAAATAAATTCTCGTGTTTCTTATGTGCTTTTGTTCTTTGTATGATCATCCACCTCGCAGTAGGCTGGCACTGGTTCCAACATTATCTCAATGCAAATTATACGCCCTATGTCAAAATATAGGTAGTTTTAGCCTTCTCAACTCTTCTTAAAATATAGAGGTTGTTCTATAATTTCTAGTCACTTGTCCATCTTTCTTTTTTCTTACGCCCCTGGTAAATAAATGCGCTTTCATTCTTATAAATAAATGAGACATATTTTCCAATATGAAATAATTAATTGAAGGGCAACAAGGTCATTGCAGCCACCACCTTGATTTGTTACGCAATTCTAAAACAATATTCATCAGAGTCGATCGTGTATGAACACACCGCGCGTACTAGTCAGTCGAGGGAGAGAGACGGACAGGGACGGAGTATATATAATACTCCACTAGCTAGGTAGTAGCGGTGTAGCACGTCTTGATACTAATTTATTTGCAGTACGTGTATAGAAGCTAGCTAGAGGTGCATGTAAATCGACATGGCAGGCAAGGCATATATGTATATGTGCAGCCCCGAATGTAGGACGTTGATGGATCGAGTGCCGATCGACTAGATTCAGGCAGGCCGGCAACGTCCATGGCACGTACGTCACGTTCGTTTCTGGCTTTCTACGGCTTAATTTGTCGCTCTCATCTCATAAACGTACGTATATATATATCTATCTATAGACAACTCCACATGGAGATGTCATTGAATCTACCTTGTTCCTATCAATAATGCAGCCTTGTTCCTTTCTTCTCCGATCCTCTCGATCCTTCGTGGATGATCATTGGACCGATCGATCGATCTATCTGATGATGGATGAACAGGAGCTAGCAATACTAGTTAATCTACGCGCGCATGCAATAATGCAATGTCCTACCTGTCGTCTAGCTCCTTGCATGTTCTTCATGCGATCCATCGAGCTCTTTCGCTACGGTACCTTTTATATATGTTTGGACATATATGCACCGTATAGTCGTCCATTTCCCGTCGTGTGTGTCTTGAATAATTCGTAATTAACTAAGACTTGTTCCTAGTGAACGAAATAATTAACTAATTAAGCACCGTAATCTGTCAGTTGGACATATATATATTCGACGGTGCACGCGAGTTTCCAGGAGGAATCAGGCCGGAAATGCAGCGCAGCCGGTGACAAATCAACTGATCAACGTGACCATGATTAATTGTCAAGCAAGATGCAGCAGCCATATACGACGTACTGCTGGCCGGCTAGCTACTGATTGATCGATGGATACAGCTGAAAGCTACGTACACATCCACATCTCATACATGTGAACTCCCATCCATCGCGCACGACGACGCCGTCGCAGCTAGTTGCTAGATAGTGCTCCATCTATCTCGCTTGTCTATATATGCATGCTAGCTTATGCGGTCGATCAGTCAGCCAAAGAAAGATCAATACAAACAAAAATAATTGGCAACTTTTTTTTGGATCTTTGGGAAAATCCACCTACAAGTAGGGGCATTTGTCAAAAACCTATATGCATATCAAAATTCATCAAAAAAAATTACCCATAAGTTTTATGTGGTTGTAAATCCCCAAAAAACCAATTTACTCACTAAAGCTCTTACATGACGTTTGCGTGGCAATACAATGGATTGGTCTTATGGACTCCAAGTAGTGAAAACGTGCCAATGCACCTCCTACGCGCACATCTTGTAATAGCCCAATTTCGACTTCACAATAAATAATATATGACTTTCATGAAATTTTGGTGCATTTTTAAAATTTTTCTAAAGTCTTGTTGGAGTGTAAGTCCCCGTTGCATGCCACTCCACTCGGGTGCCCGCACCATGCCTAGCGCCTTCTCCTTGTTCCCACCTACTCTCCCTCTCCATTTCCCCCAAGTTTTCCCCTCCTCTTCACCTTCGATTGAAGCAAATCACGCTATTGGCTCCAACCCCAGCCGCCAGCTTCCAATGATGATTTTTGTTACTTCGATAAGCTTCTGCCGTAGCCAACATGCCCATCAAGGTTGCCTCAACATACTCTCCAATTTGCTCACCCCACCTTCGCTTGTTCCTCCACAGCAAGGCTAGACGCTGTCACCACCGCCATCCGTAGAGCTCAACCCGTGCTCGCCAGCCTCGCGCACCACCCAGCTCCACCTTCCAAGCCACAAGCTTGTAAGTACTTGCATCACATCATGTTCTATGAGTAGGAAAGACTGTTAGGATAGCCAATTTGAACCGTAGCACATGGTAGCATTGCCGTGGTGCCTTTATTCCCAACTCTGGCCACTGTGGGCATCCTCACTCATAGTGCCTCGTGTCGGGTAAGTGGCACCATTAGAATCCCCTAGGGTGTAGATTCTCATGCACGCCCTATATATCGAGTTGAGCCATCAGCTAGCTATCGCTAGCATAGGCCGAATCATCGTTGCCATTGCTATAGCCCGCCTCTGGCCACGTCATTGTCACCCCAAGCATCGCCTTTAAGCATAGGTCATGAATTCGGCCTCAATTTGAGGATTTAGGTTTGAAATTTTAGGCCTCACCATCACCGGGTTTGACCACACCGCTCCGCCGCTTGTTGCCAGTGAGCCACCGCTTCGATGCACCTCATCGACCAATCTCACCACCCGTAGTTAGCAATTGAACCTCGCAACCTACTTTACGCCTTGGTCGAGCACCTTGGCGCCCTCGTCGCTGCCGAAGAGCATGGCAAAGACCTCCACAAGAGCTCCTCTATTCCGGCTGTCGGCTCTGTCTCAATGATAAGTAGGCCCCCATCAATCAAAAACCAGTAGGAGTGGATACTTTTTTTAGCTAAACTGAAAAACTGAATCGAATCGAACTGAATAAACCAAATACTACAGTCTATTTGGTTTTTGGTATGTTGTTTGGTTTTTATTTTGTAACAAATTAGTTTTTGGTATACGATTATTGTTTTGGACTTCAGAAAACTGAATAGACTGTATACCATATACCACTGTTAGGCCATCTTCCTCAAAAGACCACCGCCGCTCCTAATACCTATCCTCCAGTCCCCTCTCCTCTCCCATCCACTCCTCATCTCCACATTTCCCAAATCACCTGTCCGCCAAAATAGGAGCAACGCAGCGCACGACCTCATCCCCCTCTTCCTCCGCCGCGGCGACGGCCTGCCCGCCTCCCCTTCCCCCACGCACCTCTACGGCTAGGAGTCTAACGCCGTTGTCGAGGAGGCCTGCACGCGCGTGGTGGCGCTTGTGGGCGCGGACCCGCGCGAGGTCTTCTTCACCTCGGGCGCCACTGAGTGCAACAACATCGCCGTCAAGGGCGTCATGCGCTTCTACTAGGACCGCCGCCGCCACATCATCACCACCCAGGCCGAGCACAAGTGCGTCCTCGACTCGTGCAAGTACCTCCAGCAGAAGGGGTTCGACGTCACCTACATCCCCGTCCACCTTAACGGCCTCGTCGATGTCGCATAGCTCACCAATGCCATCCGACTATACATTGGGCTCGTCTTCGTCATAGCCGTCAACAACGAGATCGGCACCGTCCAGGTGCTCGAGGAGATTGGCCGCATCTACCGTGAGAAGG
Organism: Dendrocalamus latiflorus; assembly: GCA_017311315.1. Lineage (NCBI taxonomy): Eukaryota > Viridiplantae > Streptophyta > Magnoliopsida > Poales > Poaceae > Dendrocalamus > Dendrocalamus latiflorus. Next base: position 582,126 of record CM029636.1, read on the forward strand.
CGTGCCTTTCCACACCGACGCCGCTCAAGTGCTCGGGAAGGGGATTGAGATGTCAACGAGATATGGATTGAGAATTGGGCTCATGTCACTGTCTGACATCAGTTTAGCCGAATACTAATTCGGTGAAGTTTTAATTTTTTCCACCGGTCATTTCGGTTTTCAAGTTGTAAATACTGAATTTATTAATACTAAATAAATCGCACCGATATAGTTGAATAAACCGAACACCCATCCCTAAGAACCAGCACATGCATTCTAAGTACTATGGGCAGTTTGTTAGTGCTCTAATTGAGGTGAAGTTTAGGTGGTAGTGGTTAGTAACGGACTTGTACTATTTAGTTTTCTAAGACTAGTAGTTCTCAAGATGCAAACTGAGATGAAGTTTGGGTGGCGGATGCTAATTGAGATTAGTACTATTTAGTTGAAGTTTAGGTGGTAGTAGGTAGTAACGGACTAGTACTACCTAGTTTTCTAAGTACGAGTAGTTCTCAAGATGCTCACTGAGATGGAGTTTAGGTGGCGGATGCTAATTGAGATTAGTACTATTTAGTTCTGTACGTACTATACTTAAAAGACCAGTGCCCAATTTGACAGCCATCAGATTTTGAGGTCTGTGTAGCGGTATCCTTCGTGGACGAGAATTCAAACCGAGCTACCTAGAATCCAGAAGGTAGAAAGTGTCATGCCATGATTGACACCTTGACGAAACTAGACGTATAGTTAAATTTAACCAAATAAATATGCAATTTTGTTTCAAATCAACCAGGCATATTTTTTTTGTCTATGCTACATTGGATACTAGAAAAATCGTGTTATTACATTTTTTTTCTTTTGTATTATTGTCTATTTGCCCTCGGCCCCTCTCCCTATGCTTAAATCCTAGCTCAGCCCCTGGGTCAGACCCGAACGTGGTGAACTAGTCACAACCTCTCAGGAGCTGCATGCTCGCATTTCAATTAGTGAATAATTTTTAAAACTTCTTATTCAAAGTATTCAAAATATTCACTTAAGTGATTATGATCACTTAAGAGACAAGAACCAACAAAATCAGTAGCAAACTGTACAGGCCCAATCAGACCACCATTGAGAGGCTAGTTTGACCGGCCGGCCGGTCTGACCGCAGGCCCGGGGCCGGTCTGACCGGTCTCTTATTCGCAGACCTGAAAACCTCTTGGATTAAAAGCTCAAATCTTAATAACTTGTTCAATTCTCATCCAAATACTTTCATGTTTTGCATAAGACTTGATCTAGGTAATAGAAACATAAGCCAATCAAGAATCATAAGGTTCTTGGGCTCGAGTTCACCAAATTGAAGAGAATCAAATCTAATTCACAAAAACACCAAAAACCCTAAAACTTAAATTACTTGTTGATCGTAAGAATCTAACGCATGAGGCCTTCCAGATCTATTCTCATATACCTTAACAAGGTAATTACGTAAGAGATTGAGCTATAACTCTCATGAGCCCAAAATCACAAATCTAACTCAAGAACAAATAAAACCAAGTAAGAACGAACAAAAATATGATTGAGACAAAATTTTGATCTATATTTGTGGAGGATGAGGTTTATATACTCATGATGATTGCAGGGTGTAGCCAAAACACCCCTTTTTCTTTCTTAAGCACACACTCTCTCACACAACCATAGAAGGAGACAACATAGTAGCACCAAAAACCTCAACCTAAAACCTTTGGATGTACCACCTCCTCTCCTCCCTTCTAAATAAGAGCAACAATCCTAAGATTCAACCTGTTAAGCTTAATAGGAAAACCCATCAAACCCACTAACATGGGTTTTACACACTGATGCATGATTCTTAATGCATTCATAAGACTTAATCCGCTAACTCTTTAGCGATTGATCCACTTGTCAATTCCAACCCTTCTTGACCTAAATCACTTCTCCTTTGCGCCTCTTCACGTCACGGTAATGATCAAGGCACCAACCTAATATTTGGTCAGCTACCAAAATACCCTCGATGAAGATTCCAAGCACCTTCCCTTGACCCTGTCCTCACGTTTACCTCAAAACATCTCCACATACTTTAACATGCAGTCCGTAGTGCGCAATAACTAACTGTTATATTTTTATGCATTCGGACTCCCTCAAACCATCTCTACATGCATCGGTCTTGTCACTTAGTGCATGATATGCACCAATTCGTCTCTTCACTATCCTTGTCTTCTTTGTGCTTTTCGCTTGAGTCACATAGCTTCATCCGAACTTACATGACCGTTTGGATCTTAGCTCCCCTACCTAGTCCCATTCCATTACCATTGATCGCTAACGTTCTCTAAGCCACATGCACATCCAAAACCAAGTAATCATATCGAGTACAAGTTTTGTGCACTTAACTCATGTTAGTCAAAACCATATATTATGCATCACAACACAACACAACCCATGGCACCCATGCCATGCACACACTCAATCACCATTGATCCTATCTTGACCAAAACAATTTGTCAACAGCTAGTCTGATGCTATTACTACGCCAGTCAAACCGCTGGGCGACACCATGTTGGTCAGACCGCCCCAGTTAGACTGCAGACCACTGACTAGTCTGACCGCTTAATGCACCAAAAAGCACCATCTCTAGTTTTTTTTAATTTTAGTGGCACAAAGTGCAAACTCATCCATAAACAAACCTACACAAATTATTTGGTATTCAATTTCTCAGAAATTCACGACCGGTCTGACCACTAGCCCATGGCGGTCAGACCACCGAACATCTACTAATCAGACTATTGACTTCATGATGGTCAGACAGACTAAACCCTAACAGCACAAGTTGAAAACTGAATTTTCTGAAATTTTTGCAAAATCCAAATTTAACTCAACCAAAGCGCTCATTATTTATCACAAACATATGTTATACCTTGTACATGATCTCTTAATTCCTATCCAATTTGACTGAAATGATATATTTGAACACATACAACTCTTATTTCTAATTAGCTTGTCATGGCGTGGAGCTGCCTCAGCCAATCGGACTCTTGCTTTCTCTAGCTGCCACTGCAGCGCGAGCTTAGCAACAGGGAGGGAAGGAGGCACAAGCAGTGGTGGCACTGACACGCGGGACATTGCTGACTTGGGAGACCCATTTAATTTGCTTGAATAATTACGACGTCATTGGATACGTCATTTGCGACATTGGCAAAACCACTTCAAAAACCACCTTAGAGAGCTATTTTGCTCGATATAAGAAGATGAGGCTGTACGATACCCTTTTTATTCGCTGAAACTAGCACATTTATCAGTTGAATTGCGCAATTAGATATTATGATATAATTAATTTTGATATACAACTCTATTATCTATAATTAAAATACAGTTGTATTTGCTATACAACTCTAATTTACATATATGATTAATCTACACTATTATAGTCTAGTTCTTACTAAAATAAGTGGTAAAGATGCTTCTCTTTTTTCTCGATTAATGTGAGAATTTCTATGATTTTTTTTCTTTTTAGGATTACTGTAGGATTTTCTTGCTCTCAAGATGAAGGAGGTATCTTAAATCTCACTGGTTGTTTTTATTTATATAGATTTTTCGGGTTTCTTTTATAGACTTATTAAGGGGGAAGAGCCCCTGCGCCCCGCTCGTTTCGGCTTCAGCTTCTGGCTTATTTTTCACTATTCATAAATTTTATCTTTTTCTAACCTTTTGGCTTTTTTGAGCTTTTTGCCGGTTCTTTTTTCCCGTATTTGTTTGCATTATACGTGATGGACTAATATGTTTTTTCTATTTTTAAATTTTTTTAATTTAATTATGCTAAATAATCCTCTATCAGCTACAATGTTTTTTCAGCCAGTTACAATGCTTTTCAGCTATAAGCCACTCAAAAAAAGCCATATTAAGCACAGCCTAATAGGCTGGAGCACCAAGTTCAAGCGGTAATCTGGACTTGTTTCTTACAAAAACAATGGAAAGGAAGCCATGAACCTGCCCTTAGTTTTAATGCTGATGCATGCATGAAAAAATGTTGGATGAATTGAAAATTTTATTTTCAAATTGAAAAGGTTCTTTTTTTTTGTTTTTGTTAAAGAGGAATTAAGAGTGAGCTTTGAGCAAAGCTTGTCATCAGTACGTATGTAGGTGGCTTGGGCGGGTAAGATGGATCTCGATTCTCAAGTGAAGCGACGACCGAACCTACCAGCTAGCAGCGAGCTTGATGTGAAATCCGAAAGCCGAAACGGTGGTCACTAAGAACCTTTGACAATTCATTTGACCGACCGTCATTACCACTTGCCGCCAGTACTGCTCCTGCATCAGTCCAATTGAGTACACTATTACTAGCTAGGATTACTATTACTGATACTGAGCTATACCATGCATACTGGAGCAGAAGGAGCCCGGAGTACATTACTTCTATTGGGTATTGATAAACATTATCCGGATGTTTTCTTTCTAACTATCATCTAGATTTGTGTTCGTTGGATTAGAGATCCAACGGTCACGAATTCTCCCCACCCTCTCCAAAAAAAAAAAATCTCTCCCCTCCAAAAAAAATCTCCCCCTCCAAAAATAAGAGGCAGTTGGATATCTAATCCAACGGTCCGAGATTTGGATGATTGTTAGGAATAAAATATCCGGGTGATACCTATACACACCCACTTCTATTTTTGCAATTTCATGCATGGCGTGCGCATCCATTACCAGTTGCATTAGTTGCACCTGTTGCATGCTTACCAAACCTAACCTCTTTGATTTACTAAAATTAAAAGTTGGGACTGGTAGGGCATGCAGTGCAGTGCATGACAGTAGCCAGGCAGGTGCCCCTATCTCCATTATGGATGGACTTAGGGCTTTTTCGATTCAAATAAATTTTAAAGGAAAAATGGACGACTTCAAATCAAAAGAAAAATTCATATGAAAGGTGTTTGATTTCGCAGGATTACTTTAAAGAAATTTCATAGGATAGAAAATTTTCCTATAAATCTTGAAGGAATTCTAACATGAGGTTTAACCTCATGTTACACATTCCTTTGAGAGTTCCAACGTACATTCTCTCTTCCTCTCTATTCTCTCTAATCAATTAACAATTAATCTCAAAATTTATGTATTTTTTCTATGGTGCAATCAAATGCCTTTTGTTGCAAATTCATGCGGTTTTCAATCCTATAGAATTCAAGAGCCCATGGCATTGCAATCTTAGATTTTTTTTATTCCTGTGCTTTTTTAGGGGTCGCTCCAACTGGCTTAAAAACATTGGTTTTTAGTTGCAAATGCAATGTAGCGGCTATTAACTTTTTCAGAGTCTAAATTGAGAAAAAAGTAATACAAGTGATAAAAACATTATATCTTCACAGGCAATACAATAAAATAAAATTAAAAATTAAAAAATCGATATGTTCCAAGCTAAATTCGTTTCGTACGAATAAAAAAAGCCCTATGGATAGTTGCTTTGTTAATCAATTAATTAAGGGTGTGTATAGGTATTATCCGGATGTTTTCTTCCTAACAATCATCTAAATTTCTTAATTGTAGGTGGGAGGAATGTAACCTCCCCTCCCCTCCCCTCTACTATACTAGCTAGCTTCCCAATATCAGAGAACTCGATCTCATGTGGTACATATATGCTGTTGCTTTCTGTAGTATCCGTATACAGATTACAGATAGGCACAAGAAGATATAGAGAAACATAATTTGTTTTTGTACGCATCTCTCTCAGCTGCGGTAGTATCTCTCCTAGCTAGCCGGTAGCTGAGCTCCCATGCTCTGCTTACTTATAAGGCCGACCTCTTCTCACCTTCCTGCAGCCTCCTACTAGCTCAGCTCAGCTCAGCTAGCAGCCACCCACACACATGTGAGACAGACAGATCACAGTGAGAGGCTGTGTCGTTCTTTAAGAGGAGGAGATGGACGCTGCTGCTAACAAGCCGCAGGCGCAGGAAGAGCACAAGGCGTACAACGACGGCGCCATGGAGGAGAAGATGAAGCAGCAGTTGAGCGACAACGGCGAGGCTGATCGTGAGGCGGACGCCGGCGAGCCCTCCCTCGGCTACCGCGGGTGGAAGGCCATGCCCTACGTCATAGGTGAGAACGGATCTAATTTTGCAGTACTATCAAATTATCAATCAGCTGCCTAGTACTATCAAATTATCTTAATCGATCCATATACGCGCCATTTTGCGCCTTGTCCCTAGCTAACTTAACTATTCGATAAGACAAATTAAGCATTTTTGCGCGCCTTGTCCCTAGCTAGCTTCATGAGCAACTACCAACAACACCGCACCTAGCAGCCAGCTAGGGATCGGACTCGTTCTGATTCACAAGTGCTCATGTAATATTGTCGCCTTTTGTTCCTTGTAGCTAGTGCTAATTATATAGCACTTGTATAGTACAGTACAGTATTGTATAATATATATATAACGGTGACAAAAGAAGAACCAGGGGATGGTACTACAGCACATGCGATGCCCTTAGTTGAATCACATCTGTGGTTTGGATTGGATCCATGCCCAACTAGCTAGCCGGTCTCACCGAGAAAAGTCGCCATGCCAAACCAAACCAGCTTCCTTCTTCTTCTTCTTCCTCTAGCTTGCTCCGTCCTTTTTCTCAACTCAACTAGAGGCCGCACCGCCGCCCGCCCGTCGCCGGAAACCTTGCTACATGTACACGTGGGAAAGCCTCTTCCTACGTTTTACTCTTCTTCTGAGTACTAACTAATCTGATTCTGTAATTTTGATGCATGGATTACGTACTGAGCTAGCTGCTCGTGTAAAATCGGGCAGTTACACCCTCATTCTTTTTAACTTGGTATGTTTTACTGTCTTCGAGATGTAATTTGTTGTTTCTATAACTTTACATTAAAATATATTAATAAAATTATAACATTAGAAAAAGGGTATTGATGATATAGTTTCCGTATAGACAATGTTGATAATTTTAAAGCTATTAGGTTGTAAGAAATGGAAATTTGAAGAAGGAAAATGAGTGATGGAAACGTACTCATGAAATGTTCATGCTAGGGAACGAGGCGTTCGAGAAGCTGGGGACGATCGGGACGCTGTCGAACCTGCTGGTGTACCTGAAGACGGTGTACCACATGAGGAGCGTCGACGCCGCCACCCTCCTCAACTTCTTCTCCGGCACCAGCAACCTCGCCCCCCTCCTCGGCGCCTTCCTCTCCGACACCTACCTCGGCCGCTACACCATCCTCGCCGCCGCATCCGTCTTCTCCTTCCTGGGCATGTTCATCCTCACGCTCACCGCTGCACTCCCCTCCCTCCACCCACCTCCCTGTTCGTCCAAAGATTCCTGCCCCGGCCCCTCCCGCTGGCAGTTCTCCGCCCTCCTCGCCTCCTTCTTCTTCATCATCATCGGCGCCGGCGGCATCCGCCCCTGCAACCTCGCCTTCGGCGCCGACCAGTTCGACCCCCGCACCCCCGACGGCCGCCGAGGCATCGCCAGCTTCTTCAACTGGTACTACTTCACCTTCACCTTCGCCATGATGATCTCCGCCACCCTTATCATCTACCTCCAGAGCAACGTCAACTGGGCGCTCGGCCTCGCCGTCCCCTCCGCCCTCATGGGCCTCTCCTGCGCTCTCTTCTTCATGGGCACGCGCCTCTACGTCCGCGTCCGCCCCGAGGGCAGCCCCTTCACCAGTTTCGCCCAGGTCCTCGTCGCCGCCACCCGCAAGCGCCGCCTCCGCCTGCCCGACACGCCTTCCCAAGAACTCTTCGACCCGCCGCACCGGAGCAACCTCATCTCCAAGATCGCCTGCACGGACCAGTTCCGGTGCCTCGAGAAGGCCGCCCTGCTCACCCCTCAGGACGAGCTCGGCCCCGACGGAAGGACGCCGGTGAATCCGTGGCGGCTCTGCACACTGCAGCAGGTGGAGGAGGTCAAGTGCGTGGCGCGCATCATCCCGGTGTGGTCGTCGGGGATCACCTTCTTCGTCGTTCTGGCCCAGCTGAACACCTACGTGGTGCTCCAGGCCATGCAGACCGACCGCAGGATCGGCCGGTCGGGGTTCCAGATCCCGGCGGGCTCCTTCATCGTGTTCCAGATGCTGTCACTCACGCTGTGTATCCCGGTGTACGACCGCCTCGTGGTGCCGGCGCTGCGGCGCGTGACCAGGCGCGAGGGCGGGATCAGCCTGCTGCAGCGCATCGGCGTGGGGCTGGTGCTGTGCATCGCGACGATGCTGGTGTCGGCAGCGGTGGAGCAGCGGCGGCGCAGGGTGGGGTCGGGCATGTCGTGCTTCTGGCTGGTGCCGCAGCAGCTGCTGGCCGGGATGTCGGAGGCGTTCGGGGCCATCGGGCAGGTCGAGTTCTACTACAAGCAGTTCCCGGAGAACATGCGCAGCGTGGCGGGGGCCTTCTTCTTCCTGGCCATCTCGCTGGGGAGCTACGTGAGCGGGCTCATGGTCACTGTCGTGCACCGGACCACGCGCGGACGCACCGGGCGGCCGGATTGGCTGGCGCAGGACCTGAACCAGGGCCGCGTCGACCTCTTCTACCTGCTCGTCGCTGCCCTGGCCGCGGCCGACCTCGTGTACTTCGTCTTGTGCGCGCGCTGGTACAGGTTCAAGAAATCGGACGCCGCCGGCAACGTCGAGTTGGAGGGAAACGACGGCTTGAAGGCTAACGCGGCGCCGGTTTAATTAGAGGTTACCCCATATATATATATATATATATATATATATATATATATATATATATATATATATATATATATATATATATATATATATATATATATATATATATATATATATATATATATATATATATATATATAGAGAGAGAGAGAGAGAGAGAGAGAGAGAGGGGGGGAAGGGGAAATGGGACTCCAAGGAGTCCAGGTACCTAACCTATCAACCATTAGATCGCATTGAGATGTGCTACTTTGTATTAGGTATGAGATTAACGGGTATACCCATTAGCCAATAATACTTCCGTAGTATTCAAACGGGAGATTTCGATTTATTAGTGCAACCGGATTATTAATTGCCATAAATATGCAGCGATTTGAATGTGCGTGGTTTCTCCGGTTTGATGTGCGTGCGCGATCCGAGTTATCCGGCTTGCCGTGCATGCTTGATCCGGAATGGTTATTGCCATAAAAATCCAGCTCCCTGATCCTTTACGAGTATGTGTGTAGATCATTTTGAATTGACGTGTAAAAAAGTATGTGTATAGATCATTATTTGCCATAAATAGAATGCCTGCTCAATGTGTCATTAACGTGGAATTGTATGTGTATTGGCGATGTATTAATTCACTTGAAGTAGGTATGCAAATCCGTACGACAGAATTGGAAGTATGCTCGCTTGTACATATAAATTTAATATTATATGGTTACTACAAAATATCATTATGTGTAACATATCATGAATCATTGTGATCGAATCGATTATTATACTCAAAAAAAATTAAGCGTTTTATTTACGGCCACGAACATCATAGAAAAAACGAGTATATTTACTTGCATTATTTTCATTAATTTTTTGATGTCGCACGGAATGATTTAGAGTAGCAAATTCGTGTGTGATGTTAGCATTCAAGGTTAGCAGTTAAGGCAAAAATATTATGTGAAATTTTCGTATCATTTGAGCAACAACTTTTTGTTGAATGGTTCGTGGAGAAAATCGGCTTAAAAACGGGTATGACACACTGAATGATTTAGAGCGGCGAATTTGTACATCATGATATTGTTTTGGGTGAAAATGTTGTGTGAATTTTTTAGTTGAATCGGATATCAAATGTTATCTTAAAATGTTACGCAACTCCGAGCTGGTATATCAAATCCGAACTGGTATCTTAAAATCGGATATCAAGTGCACGAAATCTGTATGTAGTATGTTGACTTGCATAATTTCCATTAATTTTTAGATGTCGCATGGAATGATATAGAGTGGCGAATTCGCAGGTGATGTTAGCATTTAAGGTTAGAATCTTATGTGAATTTTTCATCTCAATCAAAAAACAAAAAGGCTATCTTAAATGGTTGAACGATACGAACGGCACAGAAAAAACGCGTATGTTTACATACATTATTTTATATACGCCACACGGAATGAATTAGAGCGGCGAAATTTTACGTCATGTTTGCGGTCAGGGTACAAATCTTATGTGAAATTTTCATCTCATTCGATCAACAAATGCTCGTTGAATTGTTGATGGACACGAACGGCGCAGGGAAAACTGCATGTGTTGACTTCATTTTTTTTATATGTTGAAGGGAATGATTTAGAGCAGCGAATTTCTTTCTAATACGACATAATCCTAGGCTCTGGATACTTACGGCATAAGCAAAACTGTGTTAACTTTCATTAATTGTTATACACAACACGAAATGATTCTGAGCGACGAATTTGTACGAGTTGTTAGCACGTAAGGTGATAATCTTATGTGATTTTTTCAACTGAATCAGACAACAAAATGCTTATTGTTTTGGGTGAAAATATTGTGTGAATTGTTTTGGGTGAAGAAAACGGGTATGACACACTGAATGATTTAGAGCGGCGAATTTGTACGTCATGATATTGTTTTGGGAGAAAATATTGTGTGAATTTTTAGTTGAATCGGATATCAAATGCTATCTTAAAATGTTACGCAACTCCGAACTGGTATATCAAGTCCGAACTGGTATCTTAAAATCGGATATCAAGTGCACGAAATCTGTATGTAGTATGTTGACTTGCATAATTTCCATTAATTTTTAGATGTCGCACGGAATGATTTAGAGTGGCGAATTCGCATGTGATGTTAGCATTTAAGGTTAGAATCTTATGTGAATTTTTCATCTCAATCGAAAAACAAAAAGGCTATCTTAAATGGTTGACCCGCTTCCTAATTCTTATACCAAATCCTTTTCTCAATGCATACATGTTGTAGAACTGGAAAGCATCTGTTTCGGTACAAAAATATTGGGATTCAAAAGAATCTAGAATTTCTGGATTGATATACTCCAAGGGTATGGCATCATCATTATGTATCATTTTAGTTTGATTGAGCGCATCCGAGCTATCACTAACAATATATAGTAAAAAGAATGAATTAGTTCAACTAACCAACATAAAAAAATAAATGGAGGTAAACACGAAGAAGTATTGTAAATTGAAAACCTGTTGACATTGTTGTTAGATTGATGGTTCCCATCGGCTGGTATTTCTTGTTGGGGAGAGAAATGAATAGGTTCTGCGGAATGAGTAGACATTGTGTCAAACAGATCATGTACAACATTTCATATGCTTATATATTGTCCATATCCTATCATCGGTAATTATTTGTCTTTATGGGAATGCATATTGTTTTGTGACATAACAACAAACGTTACAATTATGTGTGCAATAACATAAAGATTTCTGTAATTAAGGTCGGAGGAAAATATGATAGTAAAGCATACAAAGTATTAAACACATGACAGAGTATTCAAAGCTGAAAATGTAGGTACTATCACCAAAAGCAACGAAGTATTGATAATGGCAGGAGAAATTATACGTAGACGTCACTGTTAACATATGTACTTAAATTCATACTTTTAAAATTTCTAAAATTTGACCACCAATAGATTTAAAACTATCTAGATTGAATATATATAAATTATATCATTAGATGTTTGGTTAAACATACTTACGTAATATTAAAATTTTATTACTATGTCTTAGTCTAAAATTATAAAAAAAATAGTGGTTTAAGTTATATCTCAAAAACTATAAAATAACAAAAACGTTAAGTATAAAGGAATGGAGAAAGTATGGATGCCAGTTGATTGCGTTCAAGGGACAGCACCATGCTTGCTTGGAAGAATTGTTTTTCCTACCATTGATCGATAATTGCCATTTGTCTAAGGGTTGGGTATACTTCCTTGGTGGAATTTACATCAGTATGACATAGACTAAATTTAGCTTGACATAGACTAAATGACATCAGTATGAATGGTTACGTAAATTTAGCTTGATATAAGAAGATAGAAATAACAGAAAAAGCATGACATAGACTAATAGAAAGAAACAATGGGGATCATTTGGGCACAGAAATTCCAGAAATTGATTGTCTAAATTATAATCAAGGTATATTAGAAAGAAATAGTGTGGATCATTTGGGCTCAGAAATTCCAGTCTTGATTACCAGATATCAAATGAAAACAAAATAAACTAACTGGTCATGTGCACTTTGAACAACCAATATACCATACACTCCGTAATGCACTATATCAACATTCATGGACCAAGAAAATTCGGACATGTCTGTACGAAACATACAAATTCTAAAACAAATCCCGTAATTGCAGTAGAAGAAAAGGTAACAAGAAAATGGCAATGGCGGTACCAGAAGCTGAAGCATCTGGTGTTGTTGTGAATGGCGGTGCTGGCCGCAGGTGAAGCGTTAGGCGTATTGGCGTGATCTGGGAGAAGAGGAGATGGGAGAAAATAACATATACATACATATCCTTGCTCACATGAAAATCAATGGAGAATTAGTACTCTTGACGGAAACATACCTTCCATTGTCTACCACAGCGCAATGACTGTGAATCAGAATTTCCGTGGATTCCCAGATCACATAATTAATTTTGATTTTTCTTCGTATGGTTCGTCTTCGTGCAGGCGGTTTACACTGATGTTGCACTCGATCATGTCTCGATTACCGCGTATTGTGGTTTGGCTTGGCCGCGTATTGCCGTGATCTGGGAGAAGAGGAGTCCAAAAGAAAATAACAGATGAATACATATCCAGACACACACGGAAAGTAATAGAAAAAAAAAGCTTTGTTATCGAACATTCCTATTTTGCCTGCGGAATGCACAAGCAACGGACATTCCTATTTTGCCTGCGGAATGCACAAGCAACGGGTCTCAGCCGCCCAACCCGTTAATCGTCTTTTCTACGACTCAGTGTGCGTGCGCGATCGGACGGCTCTGGGTTGAGAAGTTCGGACACCTAATAGTCCTCAATATCTTTACTATATATACAAGTAGTGTGCCCGTGCTAACTCTACGGTAAAATACAAAAGAAGATAAAATTTATAAAAAATAAAATGAACAATCAGATTCATTAAGATTCACGTCTCATATATTGTATAACCAAATATTTTTGTCACAAAATGAATGTCACATAAATACGTGACCGGTCGGAACCACCCAACACGCAATGCTCAAAAGCCTACGACCGATTCCCAGGTCTTGCGACCGCTTCGCGAGACCATACGACCGGTTAACAGAAGCTACGACCGTTTATCGCGTGATTTAAACACCTTCCCGACCACATACAACACTTTTCGTCGTAAAGGCCAACGTGGTCGTAAATACCAACGTGGTCGTAAAGGAAACATGTTGAGAATCCACCTTAGTAGAACAATCCAGTCACTTAAGATGACCCTTCGAAGTCTTTTCCCTGAGCGGTCGCAATCATATAGTGATTTTTATATAGAGATCAAAATCCACTCCCCTTTTGGACTCCAATCTGAAGTCATCATCCCCTTGAGCTGATGAGAAGGCAAAATGCCCTCCAAAACCTTGACCTGAAGGCATTGCTGTAAAAGTTCAACTTCTCCCTACCCTCTTTAGATGGTATAACGTGAAAGAAAGGAAGCTTTGCCTAACATATAAACTGCAGAACTAATACACTCAAAGTATGCAAAACATTTTTAATCAAATTTACAACAAGTTCTGATAAAGGAATTTTAGCAGTTTCGCATGTCCAATATTAAAATTTTAAAATGGTTATCAGGGATATTCAGCAAATCAGAAAGAATTTGTCACATATATGAATATGAATATCTAGAATATTACCTTCAGGAGAGATCATCTCTACTGGAGATTTTGTTGTGCTAATAGCACTACCCAAATTTGAGTGCTGGAGGAAATTTCCTGTTAGTATGGTATTATGAACCATCATGTTCTTTCTATTTCAACTCACTGAAGTCAAAAACCAAACAAATGCTATCCCTCATTTGCAAATGCCAGGCACACCATGAGTCACGATCTTGAAAATTGCTCCATTTGTTTTAAGGATATACACTCTTCAAGATATAACTGTAAAATGCTACAGACTTTACAACTAACTGACTTTGCTACATATTGGTCAAATAACATTTTGTACCTAAAGGCTATCTTGAGTTCATCTTGCTGAAATTCATTAGGAAGGATGCTCCCCCAATCCCTTGATTTTCCAGCGGAACAAAAGCCATAAAGAAGTGAAAGGAAAGTGATAGAGTCTGGAGAGTAGCCTTTGTTAGCCATCTTATTTTTTAAGTCCAATGCCTTCCCAAGCATATTATGTCTGCACAAGCTGAAGATAATAGCATTGTATGCTGAATTCCTTGGATCCCATCTGTCGCAAACCAAACCCTTGAATACATCCAAAAGGGCACCCTTGTCATGCATTTTAGTGCTACTGTAGTTTGAGTTGATGATACAGGCCATACTGTTAGTGAGCCCATTAACTAAATAATGCATTGTAACATCATTAGGACAACACTGGTTGAGCAGCATGCATTCGAAGTACACAGCAGCTCTGATTACTTTATCCTTTTTAAACAGACTACCAATTAGAATGGTATAAGGTATCACATTGGGAATGAGACCTTCACATTGCATATTTGCAAATAAATCTTCTGCAGTGTCTGTATCACCTATCTTGCAGTATCCATTTATTAACGATGAGTATGTAACAACATTTAGTTTGCATCTCCGCTTCATCATATCGCATAATAACCTTAGTGCTCCACTTATGTTACCTTGTTTAGCATAGCCACTGATAAGTGTAGTACATGTAAACTCATCAGGGATACACCCAACCTTTCTCATGCTGCTCATGCATAGAATTGCCTCATTCATCATTCCAAACTGACAATATCCTTTTATAATAGCATTATAGCCGACGATGTTAGGGTGGACACCCTTTTGTTCCATGAATTCGAATATTTTCCTCGCCTCACCAAGATTCTCACTCCTAATGAACCCATCGATTAATGTGGTGTAAACAAATTCATCAGGGTGGATATTTTGCTCAAGCATCTCTACAAGAAGGCCCCTAGCTGCAGGAAGCATCTATTTCTTGCATAGACCACTAATCAATACATTATATATGTTAACATCAGGGAGCACCTGTCTTTCTGTCATCTTCTCCCTGACAATCAAGGCCTCACTGACCTGCCCAGCAACAACAAGACCATGAATCAACGCTCCAAACGTGACCACATCAGGAGTGTGCCCTCTTTCCATCATCTCCACAAGCAAATCTGATGCAACTGTCACTTCTCCTCTGATGCACAAGCCATGAATCAATGGAGTATAACTAAATTGATTTGGGTTCAACTCCCTCCTAATGGTCTCCCTCAAAAGACGCTCAGCCTCTTGAACATGTCCTTCCCGGCAAAGCCCAGATATCAAAGTATTAAATGTGACAACATCCGGGTCGCACCCGCTTGCAAACATCTGCTTCAAGACCACTATTGCCCGTGATGCAGACCAGTGTTTGCACAACGAGTCAATCACAGTGTTATATATATGCACATTGGGGGACAATCCCCTTCCCCTCATCTCCAAAAGTAAGCTCCCGATCTTCTCTGTATCACCCTTCCTCCCCAGCCAGTTTATAATAGCTCCATATGTCACCACGGTCGGCAAGAACCCCTTCTGAAGGGGTTGGATCTCCTAGGGTTGTGGATCTAGAGGGGTTCTTTGCATTCGGGTTCTTGAGATAATACCGAGAGGGAGAGAATTAGGGTACCGACCTTCTGATTGCGTGGAGGAAGAGGTGGCCATCTCGGCGGCGCAGGGAGCACGGCGACGGTCGGGGAAGAACGGCGTCTCCCGGTGCGCGGCGACGGTGGCGGCGGTGCAGATCCGGTGAAGGAGACGGCGGTGGTGCTTCCCGTCGCTGGAGCGCCCCCTCAACAGATCGGGTTTAGGGTAGTGTCGGTGGGTCTGGCGGCGGCACGGTGAACCTTGGTCTGCGTGCCGCCCCGGCCCCCACCTCTCTTTTATATGGCGCTGGCGACAGGGGCCCACCAGCCAATGGGCTGGGCGCCCCCGATCAGGGCGCGGTCAAGGGGTGGGCTTTGGCCGTTGGGCCAAAGCCCTGAGATCACTCTAACATTCTCCCCCTTGATCTCAATCTATGCTTTATCTTTAATTACATTTGACTTTACTCATTCCATCACAGATTAGTGCATAGAACATGTCTCATCGTCACGGTCAATCGCCGATAGATTCAACAGCTACAATACACCTCTCTGTTCTGAAATAGTTACTTCAATCTTTTGGGCCATCTTTTAGTCCAGGAATCATAGGCTTTCCCTTAAACCCATGCCGGCTACATGTTCTCTGAACACGTTGGGTGGTAAGCCTTTAGTAAGCGGATCCGCTAACATCTTTGCGGTACTTATATGCTCTAAACTTATAATTTGATCCCGAACTTTATCTTTCACAACATAGTACTTTATGTCAATGTGTTTGGCAGCACCACTTGACTTATTGTTGTGGGCATACGTTACTGCGGGTTCATTATCGCAGTACAACTTAAGTGGTCTATTGATGTCGTCAACCACTTTTAAACCGGGTATGAACTTCTTTAGCCAGTTCACCTGCCCCGTAGCCTCATAACATGCTACAAACTCGGCATACATTGTGGACGATGTAGTGACGGTTTGCTTTGAGCTTTTCCACGATATAGCTCCTCCAGCGAGAGTGAATACATATCCGGATGTAGACTTTCTATCATCTCCCGCAAAATCAGAATCTGTATACCCCACTATATGGAGTAAATCTGATCTTCTGTATGTTATCATGAGGCCTTTTGTTCCTTGCAAATAACGCAAGACTTTCTTTATCAATTTCCAATGTTCTATTCCAGGATTGCTCTGGAATCTGCCAAGTAACCCGGTAACAAATGCTAAGTCAGGGCGTGTGCACACTTGAGCATACTGTAAGCT
The DNA here is from genome assembly GCA_017311315.1 of Dendrocalamus latiflorus. Classification (NCBI taxonomy): domain Eukaryota; kingdom Viridiplantae; phylum Streptophyta; class Magnoliopsida; order Poales; family Poaceae; genus Dendrocalamus; species Dendrocalamus latiflorus. The sequence continues at coordinate 599,027 of CM029636.1, forward strand.
TCCGACAGCTGAAGCATATGGAACCGCTTTCATTTGATCGAGCTCGTACTGGTTCCTGGGGCATTGAAAATCCCCATATCTGTCGCCCTTGACTATAGGTGCAGGTGATGGACTACATTTATGCATACCAAATTTCTTTAAGACTTTCTCTATGTATGCCTTTTGTGACAGTCCCAATACCCCTTTGTTTCTATCTCGGTGAATTTCGATCCCTAGAACGAATGACGCTTCACCAAGATCTTTCATATCGAAGTTTGAGGACAAAAACTTCTTTGTTTCCAGTAGCAGATTAACATCACTACTAGCCAGTAGGATATCATCCACATACAGGATTAGGAAGATAAACTTCCCATCTTTAAACTTTGCATAAACACAGTTGTCCTCTACATTCTCTTTAAACCCAAATTTTCTTATTGTACTGTCAAACTTCAAGTACCACTGTCTTGAAGCTTGCTTTAACCCATAAATCGATTTCTTTAGGCGGCATCCCATTCTTTCATTTCCTTCCACGACAAAACCTTTCGGTTGTGCCATGTAAACATTTTCCTCCAAATCCCCATTAAGAAATGCCGTCTTTACATCCATCTGATGTAATTCTAAATCATAATGTGCTACTAATGCCATTATGATTCTGAAGGAATCTTTACATGAGACTGGAGAAAATGTCTCATTGTAATCAATACCTTCTCTTTGCGTAAAGCCTTTCGCCACAAGTCGCGCTTTGTATCTTTCTATATTCCCTTGGGAGTCAAGCTTTGTCTTGTAGACCCATTTACAGCCTACTGTTTTGGCTCCTTTAGGAATAATTTCTAAGTCCCAGACTTTATTAGTCTTCATGGACCTCATTTCCTCTTCCATGGCATCAAGCCATTTTGAGGAATTTTCGCTTCTCATGGCTTCTTCAAATGAGGTGGGATCATCCTCCATTTGAAATTCCTCTGTATGATAAATCTGATAATCATCAGAAATAGCTGATCTTCTTACTCTTTGAGACCTCCTCGGGGCCTCCTCATTTGGTACATCTACTGTTTGAGGCTGCTGTTGCTCCCCCTCATCTGTGGCAATAGGTTCTATATGATCCTGAAGAACAGGTTCTTCATTCTCATTCATTGTTGCCACGGGAGGAACAATAACAGGTGCTGGCACCACAGTGTCTCGCACCGTCGGTGCAGCGACAGCAGGTAGTGTGAAGAATGACTCTTGAATCATCGGAGTGGGCGCAAACACCCGCTTCTCTTCAAGGTCAATCTTTCGAGCTACCATGCTCCCCCTCATCAGTTCATCTTCTAAGAAGACAGCATGTCTCGTTTCTACAAACTTTGTGTATCTGTCTGGACAGTAGAAACGATAACCTTTTGACTTTTCAGGGTAGCCAATGAAATAGCAACTTACTGTTTTGGGATCAAGTTTCCCAAGGTTTGGGTTAAATACTTTAGCCTCAGCAGGACTCCCCCACACACGTAAGTGCTTTAGTGAGGGAACTCTTCCTGTCCACAACTCGTACGGTGTTTTGGGCACCGACTTACTAGGCACTCTGTTGAGAATATGAATGGCGGTTTTCAACGCCTCCATCCATAAACTCAATGGGAGTGTGGAGTAGCTCATTATACTTCGCACCATATCCATCAGGGTACGGTTGCGCCTTTCAGCTACTCCATTTTGCTGAGGTTCGCCCGGCATAGAATACTGGGCCACTATTCCATTTTCCTGTAAAAACCTCGCAAAAGGTCCAGGAACTTGTCCATATGGGGTATGTCGACCGTAGTACTCTCCCCCACGGTCAGATCAGACTATCTTAATCTTTAAATCGTGTTGGTTTTCAATTTCAGCCTTAAATATCTTGAATTTATCCAAGGCTTCATTTCTTTCTTTGATTGGATAAATATATCCATAACGGGAGTAATCATCTGTGAATGTTATGAACGAGTCATATCCATCCACACTTTTCACAGGAAAAGGACCACAAATATCTGTGTGAATAATTTGTAGAACTCCTGTGCTTCTTTTAGCGTCTTTTTTAATTTTCTTTACATATTTTCCTTTAATGCATTCTCTGCATTGTTCTAAGTCTGAGAACTCTAATGGAGGAAGAATATCATTCTTTACTAGTCTTTCTATTCTCCCCCTCGAAATATGGCCTAAACGACAGTGCCATAATTTCGACGACTCATCTAGAGTTCTCTTTCGTTTTCTGTTTACATTCGTAGACGAGGATTCAATCACTTTCTCGCACGCAACGTTCTCATTATCGCATACGACATTCACATCATCACACAATGATAACAAATAAAGCTCATTCTGTAATATGGCAATACCAACACATTCTTTATTAAACATTATTTCGCACTTGCCATTTCCAAAATTGCAATCATAACCATCTTTGTCCAAATTTGACACACTAATCAAATTCCTCTGTAAAGAGGGTACAAAAAGGACATCTCTAAGTAAAAGAGTGGAGCCATTAGCTAATTCTAATGAAAGATCGCCAACGGCTTCAACTTCAGCTTCGACTCCATTTGCAACTTTAATGCATCTTTCTTTTCTTTGCGTAGTCCTCGTCGAACGGAATCCCTGTAATAAATTAGCAACATGAACAGTTGCTCCTGAGTCAATCCACCAAGTGGATTTCGAATATTTCACATGCAGGCATTCATTAATAAAGGTAATAATGTTCTCACCTTTCTTAGCCATTATCATCTTTAAGTAGTCAGGACAATCTTTCTTGTAGTGTCCCGTCTTCTTGCAGTGAAGGCACTGGTCTTTGTCTACAGCAAATTTATTCTGTTGAGGCTGATGTACAGAGTTTTTACCCTTGTTCTTTGAGAAGGGGTTACTGTTGTAATTCTTTTTCTTGTTTTCCCTCACAAAGTTGATAGCACCACCATGTGAGGATTTGATTCTTTCCTCCTCTTGCACGCACATAGCTATGCACTTTTCCATGTCCCATTTTTCGGGCTGCATATTATAGTTGACAACAAAAGTGTCAAACTCTTTTGGCAAAGAAGCAAAAACCAAATGAATAAGGAACTCATCCTTGAGAGCCAAATCCATCGGTTTCAGTTTAGATGCCAAGTTGCTCATTCTAAGAAATGTGCTCTCTTATTCCGTTGCCACCGCCAGAATACCTCTCTGTTACCAGCTGCTTAATCAGCTGTGTAGCATAAGTCTTTGAAGAGCCAGTGAACTGACTCTTTATTTTATCAAGGTATTCAGTGACAGTGTCACACTCTGCAATTGAGCCCAGAATAGCAGGCTCAATTGTGTTCTTACTACAGCACGTCCCACTGAGCCTCTGGCACCAGTGAGGGAACAGAATGAGGATGACACTGCATGGCAGAAAAGACAGAGGGATCATGCTCCCTTGCAGATGTCTTATGATCTTGATCATAAGAAATGGACCACAGCCAACAAGAAATGTATGGCTGTGATAAAGAACACAATTGAGCCTGCTATTCTGGGCTCAATTGTGTTCTTTATCACAGCCATACATTTCTTGTTGGCTGTGGTCCATTTCTTATGATCAAGATCATAAGACATCTGCAAGGGAGCATGATCCCTCTGTCTTTTCTGCCATGCAGTGTCATCCTCATTCTGTTCCCTCACTGGTGCCAGAGGCTCAGTGGGACGTGCTGTAGTGAGGACCCAGTCCACCTCAGCCAAGATAAAAGCTAAATCTAACTTTTTCTTCCACTCTCCATAATTATCACCTTTGAGAGTGGGGATTTCTCTAATACAACTCATTAAGTTGTATCCTCCTGAAAAAATATTTCAAATGCAGTGAGAACGTAACATCAAAATTATATGCCTTATTTCCAACGTTGGTCAAAAATACGACATACAATTTAAAAACAATTCTATCATACATTAAATCTACATCACCGTTGGGCAGAAATAGAAATAATGCATAAAATCATCAATTTAAAAATTATAATATTGTTATTATCAACGTTGGTCAGAAAATAACAATATCATAATTATCTGGGATTTATCTCTATTTTTCCAAAATTAAATTCTCCCGTTGGTTCGAATTTAATAATGAAAAAACAATCAACATTAACTTTTGCAGCGGAAACTGTAATTATTCTAAAAATAATTCAATATTCAGAAGCATTATACTGTGCACATTTAATCTCTGAAAAATTAACACGTTGGTGCAAAAATTTACAGAGATTTTGGATCAAATTTCAATCAAATACGTCAAAAAAATACTTCTGAAAATCATTAAACATCAAAAATCTGATTTTACTGTTGAAAACGGCCATTTGGCCCATTCCTTCGCGCGGCGCGGCCCAGCCGACGCGCGCTCAGCCCACACGGCCGAAAAGGCCCCGCAGGCCAACGGCCTACCGGCCGGCCCAGCAGACGCCCTAGCGGCCCGCTCTCCCTCCGAGCGCGCGGCCTCTTTTTCTCCCACGCGGGCCCAACCCGCGCGTCCCGGCCTGCCCATCTGGCCCCGCCCATCTCGGCCGTCCTTGCGATCGGACGGCTCCGAGCGAAGAACGCCAGGGCAAAAACGCCCCCTCCCCAAAACCCTAACCATTTCTCGGCCGTCTCCTCCCGGAAAAAACGGACGGCGACGGCGCCCACAGCCCTCAGCGGAGCGGCGCGGCGTCGGCGGGAGGCGGCGGCACCATGGCGGCGCGCGCTTGCGCGGGGCCGAAGCGGCGGCTCCCGCTCAGCGAGCGGCGGCGGCTCCCACGTGTGGCGGCGCCCTCGCGCACGGAGCGCAGGGCGGAGCCCGCGAGGCGGCGGCGGCCGGCGCCCGCGCAGAGCGACTGTGGCGGCCCGAAGGCGGCGCGGGGAACGGAGGTGACCGCACGAAGCGGCGGCTCCGCGCGATGCGACGGCGCGGCGGCGCTCTACACCGGCGACGGCGCTCGTAAGACCCCGTTCTCCGTTTCTTTCTTTTCTGTTTTCTAGGGTAAGGGAGGGTTCCTTGTGATTTGCTTTTCCGCACGCCGGTCAACCGACGGCGGTCGTTCTTCTTTCCTCTCTCAGATCTACGCCTAGGGTAGGCTCTGATACCATTGAAGGGGTTGGATCTCCTAGGGTTGTGGATCTAGAGGGGTTCTTTGCATTCGGGTTCTTGAGATAATACCGAGAGGGAGAGAATTAGGGTACCGACCTTCTGATTACGTGGAGGAAGAGGTGGCCATCTCGGCGGCGCAGGGAGCACGGCGACGGTCGGGGAAGAACGGCGTCTCCCGGTGCGCGGCGACGGTGGCGGCGGTGCAGATCCGGTGAAGGAGACGGCGGTGGTGCTTCCCGTCGCTGGAGCGCCCCCTCAACAGATCGGGTTTAGGGTAGTGTCGGTGGGTCTGGCGGCGGCACGGTGAACCTTGGTCTGCGTGCCGCCCCGGCCCCCACCTCTCTTTTATATGGCGCTGGCGACAGGGGCCCACCAGCCAATGGGCTGGGCGCCCCCGATCAGGGCGCGGTCAAGGGGTGGGCTTTGGCCGTTGGGCCAAAGCCCTGAGATCACTCTAACACCTTCATCTCCATCTCGCCCAAAAGCAGCAGCCCCCTTCCCATGTCGCCGCGCCGGCAAAACCCATCGATCAAGACATTATAGAACACGGCATGTGGAACACACCCCACTCCCCACCTCGCCTCCATCAACCTCCTTCCCTCCTCCACCCGCCCTTCCAAGCACAACCCCTGGACCAGCACATAAGTACTGTAATTATCTGAACCACCTTCCTCGGCAAGCATTTCGTCATACAGCTTGCGGGCTTCGTCCCAGCGCCGCCGCTTCACAAGGAGCCTGAGCAGGCGGTTGCAGTGAGTCACCTCCGGGAGCGAGCCGTACTGCTCTCTGATGCGCTCGCACATCTCCGTGGCCTTCCCGTCCATACCAGCGTCGGCGTAGGCGGCGACGAGCGCGCCGAGGCAGCCACGCGAGGGCGCAGCGCCCGCGAAGGACATGGATTGGAGCGTAGCGTCCACGGCGTCGAAGCGGCGGGAGCGGGCGAGGAGGCGGAGGAGGGCGGAGTGGGCGAGAGGGGTGGGAGAGGGGTCGACGTGGAGGGCATCATGGTGGTGGCGGGTTTGGGACCAGGAGAGGAGCGCGAGGGCGAGGTCGGGGTCGGGGAGGGAGGAGACAGCGGCGGCGAGGTGGGCGTCGGAGAGCGGGGAGGGGAGGAGGGCAGCGAGGTTGCGGGCCCACGCGGGGCGGAGGCAGCGTCGGGGGCGTGTGCGGCGCGATGGAGGACGGGGGGAGCTGCGGGAGTGGAGGCTCGGGGGAGAGGCGGAGATGGGGGAGCGGCGGGAGTGGAGGCGTGGGGGAGAGACGGAGATGGGGAGCGGCGGCGCGGTGGAGGATGGGGGAAGCGGAGGGGAGGCGCGGGGGAGAGTCGGAGATGGGGGAGCGGCGGCGCGGTGGAGGATGGGGGGAGCGGAGGGGAGGCGCAGTTGAGGAGACAGGTATCACGGGTGGAGGCAGCTTCTGGGGTGTGTGCGTGGGCGCGGGGTGGGGTTCTGGGTTCAATGATGTGTATGATCCGGATGATTTTGGCCTTAGGATCTTCAATGAGTAAGAGAAGAAGGCTTGAGGAGAGATCCAGGCCATTTATTTGTATGAAGTTGGATTACTTTGGTACACAAATCTGGGTGGAGTTAGATTAGGCATGACTGTGGGGGTGGTTGACGGGGGTGGATTTAGTAAAGAAAATTTTGGTGTATTATAGAGGGGTAGAGATATATATTACACGATATATCGTATCTCATAACATTAAAAAGTATCTCGCATATCGGAGGATATGTACGTGTAGTATATGAGTATTTAAGACCATCTAGGTGGTATGAACAATTTTTCAGATATGGTATGTACATTTTTTTCGACATACTCTTTTTCATATGCGTATATGAAGGTATTTACAAAATACACTAAAAACTATGAACTCCTTGCAATTTTTTTCATGTGATTCACATTGAAGTATCTTATAATCAGTATACGACTATATCTATAATGATAAAGGAGTATTTCAAGTTTGTTTAGGTGGTATATTAGAGGTGAGTGTAATTACACCCGGGAGTAAAAGATATTTTTCATATATATATATATATATATATATATATATATATATATATATATATATATATATATATATATATATATATATATATATATATATATATATATATATATATATATATATATATATATATATATATATATATATATATATATATATATATATATATATATATATATATATGGTACCATGGTGTCTGGGCACCAAGCTTCCTTGCCTTTAGATTGCTTTTAGATGCGTGCTAGTACAATGGTATATAATATATCAAACATGCTAAATCAATCATGAATGGAAAGTCTTAGTCATGAATAGAAAGTCACAATCACACTAGCACGCATCTAAAAGCAATCCAAAGGCAGAGAGACTTGGTGCCCAGACACCATGGTGCCTGCCGCCCGGCTCTTTTGGCCTTCGCCCACCGCCGCCCCCTCCTCCTCCCCCACCTCCCCGGGCCCCCGGCCGCCGGGCCCCTCCTCCCTTGCCACCGTCGCCTCCTCCCCCCTCCTCCCTCGCCGCCACCGCCTCCTCCCCCACCTCACCCGCCGCCGCATCCCCCGACATCCCCCGGCCGCCTACTCCTCCTCCGGCGCCGCCTCCTTCCCCACCTCCCCCGGCGCCCCCTCCTTCCCCAACCTCCCCCGGCGGCCTCCCTCCTCACCCGAGCGACGGCGATGGCGACTACTCCAAGAGCAGCGGCGGATGGCCGGGCGGCGACTGGGGCGCCGACGATGGTGACGGGAGGGGGGACTAGGGGAGTCGGGGAGGCGAGGTAGAGGTCAAGCAAGGCGACCCGATCGCTGACGCCGGCGTGCCCGCCGTGCTGCCCGTGTCGTGCCGTGCCGCCCAATGGGCTGGTTTTCCAGACCTAGCCCAGCCCACCGTTCATGCCGTGCCGGCACGGCCCACCACGTGTCAAGCCGAGCCGTGCTTGGGCCGTGCCGGGCCGGCCATGCTTCGGGCTGGCCCAAAAAAGCCCGGCCCAACTCCTACCTCTAAGCACATCCCCCTAAACACTTCTTCGCTTCGGCCGCATATCGATCCTCCATGACGACGCTTGCTTTGCCACCGACCGGCACCGCCACCAGTGGCGGAGACAAGGGGGGCTGGAGGGGGCCCGGCACCCCCAATCTTTTACTAATCCTTCATTATATAGTTAATTACATGTGTTTAATTAGTGGTTTGATCCCTCCCAATTTAGCCCAAATGTAAAGTATGTTTAAAACCCAGTCATATGCAGCCCAAATCCTCTTTGTCTTGTTTCTTGTTTTAGCTTTGTATCTACTGATCTTTGTAAATGCGGGTTACAAGGTGATGCGTACCGTGATCTGTAGGATATGCATGTTTGTGTTCTTAATCTTAGGATGATTAATGCATGCTGGTGAGTTGACTAGAAGCTGTTGTAGCTAGTCATAGGTGTGATTGAAGATCACTCAAGCACTACTAGCTGGTGGAGTACATAACGCTAGGAACCTTTAATTAAAAGTCAAGAAAATGTTTTGGCCGAATTTCTACGGCAATATAATGGACATGTTCCCGTGGATTTGTTTATTGATTTCTTCGAAAATCAAAATAAATAGAGTGTTTTTTAAAGCAGTTTTTTTAAATGACTTCTCGAGTCTAAAAATATATGAGCCGTCCACGTCAATATCTTTACCGTTCACTGTGGTATCAAAAAATGTAAACAAAAACCATAAGTACACACTTCAGTAGTTGCTCTCACATCACATCTAGAGACCATGTTTTAATCAGCTTAGACCATGTTTTAGTCGTAGAGCTAAGTTTAAGTTAATAGAGATGTAATTTTCTTTGCATTGTAATTTGCGAAACATATTACTCTGATATGTGACTATTGGATCGGTAAATCCGGCATGGTTCATTGGTTCTACTCTACTTGTTGTCCATATTGCCCCCTATATCTAATTCCTGGCTCCGCCCCTGACCGCCACTCAGTCCGCCCAAGAAGACCCAAAGCAGGGTTGCCTTTCGCTTTGATTCTTCTTTAAGATTGATGTAGATGGAATTTGGAGCCTCTTTTGTGATTTCTTGGATGTTCTTACTTCGATGCAGCGGAATCGAGAAGCCTGCCGGTGATGCTGCAGATCCGAGCGGTGGAGGTGGAGTTTTTGGCGAACGATGCGACTATAGAGAAGAGGGACGGTGCTGGTGGTGGCTTTGTGGAGACAGTGTAGCTCGGTGCCATGGTCGTCGTCTAGCCTCCTCAACGTCTACAACAAGCTAGTCTGCCAATTCTTGATCCCAAGATCCCTTGTCTCTTCTCCCTTCCCCTCCATCTCCATGTCTCCCTCCACTGTTTCTCACCGCTTGTATCTGATTAAACAATCCGCGTTGCAATAATCGCAGGTTCTCAAGGCATTGTCGTTCCCCTATACCATCACCGCCTTCCAGTTCGCGTTCAACTCCCTCCTCATCTTCCTCATGTCAGTGACCAGACTCCACCCCATGCCCAAACTCTCCCCTACACCGGTGAGGAGATTCTTGCAACTAAAAAATGCAGTCTTTTCGTTTCCTTCTTCTGAACTTGCCCCCAAAATTGAGATTTTTTTCCTATTTCGTCGCCACAGTTGGCCAAGATCATGTCGCTGGACGCCGGACACATGCTTGGCATGGTGTTCACCAACATGAGCCTGGGCAAGGTCGTCGTGTCCTTCACGCACACCGTCAAGGCCTCCGAGCCATTCTTCACCATTTTGCTCTCCGCCTTCTTCCTTGGAGAGGTGACTGTCTACTGCCTACGTGACGATGAGTTCATTTTTTGCCAATTCACTCAATCTCCGCGATGAAATGAAATGAAGAAGGTAAGGTTGCAATTTTTTCTCAATTTGTTCGTTGTTTCGCCTGCAGACGCCTTCCCTGCTTGTGCCGGGCTCTCTCATGCCACGGTGTCGCCTTGGCATCTTTGATAGAAGTTTCTTTCAACTGGTTAGTCTTGTCTACTATCGGAGAATCTTTGATCACACCAGAATGATTATTTGCCTTTTTGCCTTTGAGACTAAATAATTGAAGGAATCTTGTCAGTCTTTCAAACTTGTTCTATGGAAGCAGGACTGGATTTTGGAGTGCCATGGCATCAAATCTGACCAACCAATCAAGGAATGTCCTCGGCAAGAAACTTCCTAGTGGTCAAGAGGTTATTTTTCCTTTTTCTACACCATGATTAGTAATTTGGTAACTTTTGCTTCTTTGCAATCGGTGATACATAACAGTGAATTTGTTATGATGCAGGAAGCTTTGAATGACACAAACCTATTCTCAGTAATCACCATACTGTCAATTCTGCTATCTTGCCCTCTAATGCTGTTCGCAGGAGGGGTCAAGTTCACTCTGTCACCAGAGTATCACCCGTGACCCACTCTGTCGCCAATTGTGTGAAGCGTGTGGTTGTCATCGTGTCGTCTGTTCTATTCTTCAGAACCCCAATTTGACCTGTCAATGCACTAGGTAACTTTGATCAAGCTGATTTTTGTACTTAACATCCTGCTACTGCTGCTGGAAGCTCTGATTGTTATTCTGTCCAACTTATTCATGTTTGGATCATTCCCTCTCTTTTTTTCTACCGGCAGGAACTGGTGCAGCAATAGGGGGTGTTTTCCTGTACTCTAGGTTGAAGAGAACAAACCAAAGGATGCATGAGAACTCACCTTATTTAAGTAGTTACAATTTTTTCTATACATGTTTTGAGGCAGAGAGATTAGGTTAATATATTGATGAGGACTTGTTTATTAAGCATGTCATTTCCCCTGATATAATATTGTTGTTACAGGCATTATACCACACACTTCCCATGGATTATGAGACAATAGCCAAGCTTCAGGGCAAGCTAGATGGGGAAGCCAACCAGAACATAGTCCGAAAGTTAATTAACAAAATGGTGCAAGACGGATACGTTAAGAGTTCTGCCAAGCGAGAACAAATGAATAAACCAGCCCACTATTCTCATTTTCTGGAAAGATTTATTACGGAGACTCAGGTGATCCCTTTATGCATGCCGGTCACCTACATTATTTGAAGAATTGTTGAATAGCTTCCATTGAAGAAGGATAATCGTTGCATAAATCTGGTGTATCGACTTGTTCATCGGTAATAGTTTGGTATCACATGAATAATAAGCTGTGGTTTCCAACAAATGCTACAGGTGAAGGAGCTGATCCTCCAGTACGTCAAGCGCCAGAAATCTCAAGTTCAATGAGGGGTGGAACTGCAAGGTGCAGAGCAACTAGCCTCATAGCTTAAGTGAACCTCCTACTTATACTGCCTGCATAAATCTTGTGAACCCTCCTGCTTATACTGCCTGGTACAATGATATATTGGGTGGTATTGGGGTCGAAGGTAGAGCTCAGGGAGCCAAAAAGAAACACAATAGCCATGACACGTTATCATTTGACATATCACAACCACAAATTGTTAATTGGTGAAATGATTAATGGCTTAATGACATGGCAATTAATTACTGGCAATTATTGACTTGCCCATTTGTGAGAAAAAGACATCTCTCTTGAGTTTCGCATGCCTTGTGGCATTAAATTATTTCATCAGCTACAAATTTATTGGTGCTAAAGTATTGCTTATTTGAGAGTTTCTTCTTAACAGTACCCAAGTCCACTAGATCAACTGGTTTATGAAAAAGCCAACAAAAATTGTGATCCATTAGCTTCCTCAGAATATTTCCACACAACCTTCTCTTGTTGAACAAGAATTATCATGAGCATTGAGTCAACGAATTAGCAGGAACAAAAATCATCAAAGATAAGTCCTTTATGAAATATATCACAAGATTATAAATTTAGGCAAGAAGCTACTCGTTTAAAATATCCTGTTGCTGTAAGTATGGCTTTGTAAGGTAGCTTTCCATGTTGTTCTTAAGTATCTTATAGCGTAGTAAATAAATGAATCTTATATCAAGCGGACAACGGCAGAAGGCCTGAAATAGAATTTGTTTTTATAGTTTATGTATAATTTATGCTTTTAGAAAGAATTTTTTTCATTCATTTCATACCAAAGCTTAGACATTGAAATACAAAATTGATATCACCATCCAAATTTCCATACATTGAAAGAATACTACATCAGTACTTGCATGAATTGGAGTTTCCAAAAGACTAATTATCATATTTGAAGCCTACCTGAAGACCCAGCCATGGACATGCATGTGCGTAAGATAAACAAAATGTTCATGGAACAGTTTTGAATCATGTTAGCTGATATATACCACCCTTATTTGACACTCCGTTGCAACGTACGAACATTTTACTAGTTAGTACATACATACATACATACATACATACATACATACATACATACATACATACATACATACATACATACATACATACATATTGATAATCACTAAATAATTATTGTCAGATTGACAAACCTATGGATTATTCTTCTTAGCGCCCAAACTTTGGGAGAAATAGCTTACTGTGACATGCGAAAACTCATCTAGAGCTATGTTGGATATCATTTACGCACGAGCAAATCATATCCCAAGATTTTGGTGTAATCTTGCTTTTGGAATTTTGACAAGGATCCATACGATCTTTGAATGAAATATGTTTCTAAGACCCTAAGCAAGGTGTGTGCAAAGTTTTATCTCTTTTGGTTGAGAATTTTGGAAGTTATACCATTCTTGGTCTTGGTTCAGGCTAATTTTCTGTTTTGAAAACGGAGGAGCGGTTAGACCGCTCCTAAATCCAGTCAAACTTACCATCGGACATACTACCATGGTCAATCCGGTCGACCATCCATCGGTCGACCGCACCCCCTGTGGCGGTCAGACCGAAGAGGTGCTGAAAACTGACTCTCTTTGGTTTTTGAGATTGTTGCTTTGTTCTAAACTTTTAATTTTGATCTTCATAGCTCTGTAATTATTGGAGTGAAGAATTTACAAATATTTAGAGAAAATTTTATAAGTTACTGTTCACCACCCGCCTGTTGGCATTGCCTGTCCTACAACGTTCCTGGCATTATACATGCATGCAGTACAGGTAATAGACTGGTGACAATAAAGCAGAGGTAGGTGGGACAGAGCACTCTTGCTTCTCAGTCCTTGCACAGGACATGTATAGTCGAAGCTACAGCATGCGGAGATTTTTATTTTGTCTGAATGGAATTGATCGCGTAGTTGTACTAAAGTTTTCCGAAGGCCATGGCAGCGCCATCTACTGGCCTTGGGTGTGGAAGGTAAACAACCCCTGCATCAGGATTGAGCAGCTCCCATCTGAAAGAAGAGAAATTAAGCCAGCAGCAACTGAGCAAATTACTAAAACTCAGCAGATAAATACTACTCGCACATAACGGATTTGTAAGGTACTAGTACTGACTTGTAACCGAGGGACAGATGGTGCAGCATGATGGTTAGCTGCAGCCTTGCCAGCATGTTGCCTGCGCAGATCCGGTGGCCGCCTCCAAACACCTGGTACGTGCCTGGCTTCGCCGGTTCCTGCTCATTCGCAGTTTCGAGTGTTGATCAGCCAGTCGTTAACACACACTCCTACTAGCTAGTACTACGTTAATCTGATGAGAGGATCCCAATTTCTGTGAGCTCTGCCTGTCGGTTGATGTGTGGGTATATAGCTGCGACTTGTGAGGGAACCAACTTACATCCCATCTGTCAGGGTTGAAGCAGAGTGGATCGTCGTAGTATTTTGCGTCAGTATGCAGCGACCGGAGCCAAACCACAACTCTCCACCCTTCCGGTATCGTGTAACCTGCGTGCATTTAACGATCGATACAATAATATCACCACATAGCTAACTCAAGCGATTGCAGATGATACATGCTATGCTTACTACCTCCGTACTGGACGTCTTTGTGTGCCACGCGATGGACCATTGGAGCAATGTTGGCCATCCGAATTGTTTCTTCGACTACCTGCAGTTAAGGTCAGCCGTAATTGATAGTAAGCAAAAGGGCTAATTCCCTTGTTACTGTGTTATATAATATACCTTCATTCATGTGCAACCTTAATTACCTTAGCAGTGTACTTCATCTTGGGGATGTCATCAGGTGTAATGAAGCTGCAGGCTCCGTTCTTGTCTCTGCTGATCTCCGCATTCTCCTCCTGCCACAAGACAAGACGCATATCTAGATCAAAGTAGATTACGAACCTCCGAATTAATAATGATCTGACAGACATATGTAGGTAGAGGAGCTAGCTTAATTAGTTACTCGCAGCTTGGCAAGGGCATTGGGCGACTTGGCCAGGTGGTAGGCAGCCCACATAATGGCATTGGCAGTGGACTCGTAGCCCGCAAGCACCAGGGAGACGATGTTGTCCACCACCTCGTCGTCGCAAAGCTTCTTCCCCTGCTCGTCCTCCATTTCCATCAGCCCGCTCATCATATCACCGTCTTCTACTTCTCCTGCAGCCGCCTTCTTCCTCCTCCCCTCGAGCTCCTCTCTGAACACCGTGTTTAGCTTCTTGCGGCACTGCCATGCGTGCATTTCGCAAGTCAGAAGCTTGATTCACTGCTAAGAGAGATGTATGTGTCTAGCCAGGGGGACGGGATCCAGCCGAGAAATTCTTTTTTTAGAAGAGAAAAAGAATTGGAATTTGGTTTTGCTTGCCTCTGTGGAGTATTCATGGGAGTAAACACATGCCAAATCCTGCTCAATTTAGTTTACCTGGCGAGCGTGATGGAATGCTGTTCCCGGCAAGCCCAGCGGAAACGCCCTTAATCCAGCAACCAAGCCGCCAAACCACTCGTCGATCTTGTCAGTGAGGGGCGACGGTTCCATGCTCACGAACATCTTGCATATGTTCTCGAACGTCACCTAAACTAATCCATCATATATACCTCGATCAGCTCCGCATGAAACATGCATGCATGAAGATAACAATAAAGGTAGGCAGTAAAATACTGCTCTCTCCGGTCACAAATACAAGTCATTTTAGACATCAACATGGTCTTCTATTTTAGAAATTTCAAAACATTAATGAAGCTTGCCATTCGGGATCTTTTCAAATTTTCAGCAAATTGAAAACTCAATTTGAAATTCAAAGTCAAGACTTCAAATACAAAACCAAAAATCAAATCCAAAATTCAAACTCAAAATCGAAACTCACAGGCCATGGGCCAGCCCACTCCTCTCCCCCCCCCCCTCTCTCTCTCTCCTTCCCCTCCCATCTCTACCCAAGCGCGCCCCCGACGGCCCAACCGCGCCCGCAATCGCATGCTGCGCTGTGCCAACCACTCAAGACACACACTGCACCACGCGCTAGCCACAGTCATCCACTTCATTCATACACACAACGGTTCTCTCCCTCTCTTCCCTCCCTTGCATGAGCACACACCTAACCCTCGCGCCGCCACTCGCGCCACGGTGCATCGTGCTTCGCTATGCCGCACTGCACCGCATGCCCAGGCCACGCACTTGTGCCCACACCCATGGCGTACTGCTTCTGCCTTACCACCTGCTCCCTTTCTGCGCCGCTTGCCATTAACACACGCACAGTGCCATCCCACTCTGCTAAAAAATATAAGCCACTGATTGCTTCCATTTGCTCCCCACACCTCCCACTCACTCTCCCTCACCTTGCATTAGCCATGCCAAGCTCGGGCAAAGCCTACCATTGCCGCCGTGCTCCATCGAGGCAGCCTCATCGCCCCGGCGCTCTGGTGAGCCCCCTCCTCTCCTAATGGTGCCATCATGATCGCTTTGCCCTCCTCTCCATCCTCTCTCACCTGATTTGACTTCATGCCACATAGCTCATCACCGGCCACACCGCCACCACCCTTAGGTGCGCCATAGTCCCGGAAACCCATTTGGGGCATCCAACGACCGCCGCCGCTCCCCTTGCTAGCGATGAGCATGACAACTTCATGGCCCTGTTCGGGCACTCAAGGAGCATTGTAGCGAATTAATTACGGATAATGAAATTAGTGTTAATGACACTCATTAATTAGTACTGTTAATCAATCACTGACATGTGGGTCCAACTCATCAAGAATTTGAATTAAAATCGGATTTTAGTTATGAGTCACTAACAAGTAGGCCGTCTTTGCGCCACTTGTTGGGCACTCCTCCCTTTTCTTTAAAGAAAATAATTTGAAAACAAATTAAAGACCCTAAGGGTCCCACGTGTAAGTCAGTGTTAGATTTTCTTAAGAAAAATAATTCAAAAATAAAACTAAAACCCAGCTGGCCCCATCTGTCGGCCTCTAGTGTATTTTCAAATAGGAAAATAAATTAACCTGTGGGGGCAGTTGTCAATGAGACAAAGTCTCTCTCCTCGGTTTACTCTTAGGACTTTCCTGGATTTAAAATTCGGAGAGCTCGTTCACTCGTTTTAACTCTAAATAAAATGAAACTTATTTCTACATTCATCTAAAATCAAGATCTTTCTAATGGAGTAAAATCATAAATTTTAGAGTTCATTTTATTTTTTTAGTTGGATTTATTTGCATTCTCTGGTGTTTATTCGATTTTTGTTGTGATCGCTCAATTAGATTTTGTAGACCAGGAAGAGTAGTAGTTCGAGCCCAACCAAGACCAACAAGATTGTAAGTAAGGCAAGTCAATACTCTGATCACATTGCACCTACTTTTTGAACGCAAATTATATTTATTTAAATTACTAAATTGCATGATCTAATTTACTATGCAAATTATATTTATGCTAAGTCATAGTTAAGTTCCTATTAATAATTATGTTATTATACCCCACTCCTTGACTTTGGACATAAAACCTTGTCGCCCTACAAATGATAGTAAACATACTAGTTATAAGTCTGTATCTAAGTGTTATTCTTAGTCTTGCTTAAATACTTGTAAGTATTAGTTTGCCCTGACATCATTTCAAACAAAAAAACATGGATTTGGGCAATCATCAGATGAAAATTGCTAGTATTTGAGCTAAAAATATATTTTGGATTTCAAAACTCTAAACTTGCTTTATGTCTGGGCGGATGGTAAGTGAGGTTGGTGCGGAGGTATGTGGTAGAACCGTCCAGATAGCTTTAAAGACTGAATCGTGTAATGATCTTTCAATAGAAAATAGCGCAACCACAAGATATAATGGATGTCACCTGGCTAATTAATTTGCATCAATCCAGCGCGAGTTGCACTAGCAAGATGAACACGAGTCATGTCGTCAGTTTTAAGCCACCGTGCAGCATAAGAGGGGCCTCTAGAGAGGGTGGATGGAACCCTTCAGTGGTTAAAACCTTAGCGAGTGTAACCTCATTGGGGAGATGCATTGTAAAGGTCTTGTGATGGTTTTCTTGATCTGTATGTCCAAGAAAACAGGTGAAATATAGCAAGTTGAACATCTCTTGTGGGTAAAATATGCGATTTCTGCAGAGTGAAAACTGTTCGAATAATCATACCCATAGTCATGAGCAGATATACGAACTTACTTGAATTAGTTTCTATTTAACAAAATAATTTCTATGGGCGGGATGAAAAACAATTTTGGGTGTATAGAACCCTGACTTTGAATTTTCCCTAGATGGATGAAACCCAATAAGTATAATGGGCGGATGGAACTCTAGTAACAAAAATAGCATATGGTTGATGAAACCATGTAATAAGTGGATGGAACCTGCACTGAAAATTATTATTACTATTGCACCACTTACAATCTTTAAAAACTTGTTTATGGTTAAAACTGCTAGGTCATAGGAATTTTCTATAATTGTATTTCAAAATAGTGGTTTTTTCTCAAATAAACGAACGCGAGCCCTCTTTTGCTAAGCCTTGTACATACATACTGCGTTCTATGTGTTGACTCATGGAGCACGATGGTTTGTACTCACCCTTGCTTATTAAAATAACTTAGAACCTTCGGATCAAGACCCGTATGCCTACTACGCTGCGTCAGGACTAGACGAAGAAGAAGATGGAGGAGTCTAGGCCGTTCTTGCAGTCTCTAGTTCTTACCTTTGCTTGGGCAAACTTTGATGATTATATATACATTTATTATCCAAACCTTGGATAGTACTTATCGTATACGCTTTACTCCCAGTCGCTTGGCTTTAGCAAGGTGTGGCCTCAAATTTTGCTTTCTACTTTTGCTTCCACTTTCGCTTTTATTTGTAATGTAGTATTTTGTCTGATGGGTCCGCTATGTAAAACTATCTGATATGGGCTATTTGAATTCTTATATGTAATATCAATGTCTAGTATAGTTCATATGATGTATGAGTATGATTTAGCAATATATCTGTGTGCACTATTTATTGATCTAGAGAATAGTATTGTAGAACCACAGAGGATTCTAGATGGTAAATTTGGGGTCCGATAGCTAGTCACAAATACAAGTCATTTTGGACATCGATACGGTCTCGAAATACAACTTTGATCACTAATTTTTACTGTAATATTTTTTATAAAACTCAATAAAATTATAATATTATAAAAGTATTTTTCAAGATAAATCTATGTATATGATTTCCATGGATCTAACCTAAATATTTAAAATGATATCGGTAGCTAAAATTTTGAAGGTTTAAATGAATGCATTCCAAAACAATTTGTGACCGGAGGGAGCAGTAACTAGCCAGCAAGCACGTACTTTCTTGATCTCTGTTGCGGCGGTGATGGTTCCCTTATCGGCCCAGGACCGCAGCGCCGTCACGACGCGCGGCTGGATGACCCCCGCGATGGTCCGCAGGGAGCTGGGGCGGTTGATGGCGGCGAGGATGAAGCCGCGGAGCCTGGTGTGCTGGCCGCCCTCCACGTTGACGACGGATGACACACCGACGAGCTCCGGCGCTGGGCACCGGATACCGAAGCTGTCAGGGGACTTGAGGACGAACCTGTTGGACGCCGGCGAGCAAATGAGGGCGGTGGGTGAGCCGAAGAGGTGTGTCCGATACACGCCCACGCCGTCGCCGTACGTCCTCTTCTTGGCGTGGACGAAGCCGTCGGGGCGGCGCGCGAGCTTGAAGTACCAGAGCAGCGTGAGGCTCTCGCCGATGAAGGGCAGGCCCATGTGCCCCGGCGGAAGCATCATGCGGCTAGGACGTGGACGGAGATAACGATGCTTGAGCGCGAAGGCGGCGCAGTGGAAGGCGTCGTTGCAGTGCCAGACAGCGAGCGCGAGCAGCGGCACGGCGCCGAAGAGGAGGCCAAGCCACCACGCGCAGTCCGCCACGGCCGCTTGCATCTGCATGCCACGTGAGTACTCTACCTTGTTCTCGATCGTTGCTGAGAATGGAATGGAGTGTCTATTAGCTAGCTAGCTAGCTAGTCGAGTGTATTAGTTGGAATTTACGCAGGCCAATTCCACGGCTGCTCTGCTCTGCTATACTACCTATGTGCGGAGAAGCAGCAGCCGCCGCCGCCGCCGCCGGTAACCAGCTTGCTAATTTGGTAGCTCCAAGTTTGTGGATTGTTGTTGGTTGTTTCACATGCTAGTGGACATGGAAGGTATAAGAAGAAGAAGAAGAGTAGGAGGAGGAGGAGGAGGAGGTCATAATCGGCCTGTTCTTTTCGGCTACGGTTTATGGTTTTTGGTTGAAAATTTTGAATTTTGGCTGTTTACGGTACAGATTACGGAGAGACAGATACTCATTTGCGCTTTTAGCTGGTACAGATGTTGGAGCTTTTAACGTGTAGATCGTTTAACTTGTAGATCCCGTCTTGAGAAAATACCCCGTTTGAAAGTTAGGTACTATAGCAAAAATCAAAAACCGCTAGCTTTTAACTTAAAAACAGGGATTGGAATGGGAATGATTCGGAGTGGCAGATGCTTTTATGTGCAGAGCCAGCCGGATGGGCACAAACTAACAGCTAAGCTAAACACGCATGCGACTGCTTAATTGGTTGATTGATTTGGGCAAATACGTACATTGATGCAAGCATAATCTTACAATAACTTGTTTTATTTGTTATTAACGTAAGGACGTTCATGTATATGTAGCAATTAAAATCTCATGAGCCGAGGCATAGCGTGCTTGGAAGCTTATGGGCGCCCAAGATGGTGAGATTTGTTTTGTTGGGAACGTCCTGCCTCTGACAAGGAAACAATAGCTGCATATTTTGTCCAGAAAACTGATAAAAGAACGCGGAGGCGTTGCGTCATTTATATATTATAATTCATGTGGGCTGATGTGTACTCCTATAGGGATGGATTATTTTATATTTATGATTTAGTTTTCCATAGTAACTAATTTTTAAACGGAATGTCTTTTTAATATAAGATCTACAGGTTAATTATAGTAGATATTATCCATACTTTATCGAAATCGCACGCGAATATATATCTCTCTTTGTGCTCCCTCATAAACAGTCAGCATTCGAAATTTTAAACCAAAAATCACAAACCACGTTCCAAAAAAAAATCCACAACTATTTTGCGTTATCAGCTCAAGTAGTACACTATATGGAGTATGTATGAACCAGCTAGCTGCTTTGCGTACGTGTTCGTTGTTTCTGCCTGTGTGTACACTTGCGGCCTTGATGAGTCCATTAATTTCCAGCGAATGGCCGGATACCTCTCCAGCGTATCAGAGGATAGGATAGCAACAACAAACCACCAGATTATTGGCGATGGAGCTGTGAATTCATCGATCGATCAATTCCGTCGCAGTGGCCATTCATACCGGCCAACATAAGTGGCCAGTACTGGCTGGCGTTTAGTTGGGCTGGATGATTCTTCTTCAGAGTAGAAGTAGCAGTAGCACTGGTACTTTATCAGCTGTTGATTCTTCTCATAGTTCACTCAAGAGTTCCGGTACACCTACTACTCCTCGTGTCTCAGGTTAAATTCGGTTCGACAATACTACTTTTCCTTGTAGGCCATAGCATGTGATACACGCCCACATTTCTTCGTCTGTTGGATGGTAAGTGGAGTCATTTTCTTTCTCGACAAATCTACACTTTGCTTTTTCAAGCAATCAAATTGTGGATTCGGACAGATATTATTCATACGTATCCTAACTTGTATTTTTTCGGATCTGGGGTCGGATACGGTAAGACCAGATACGAATATGAATTCGCAGTATTCGGAGTTTCGAATACAGTACCATCGGGATGGATATATGACGGTTTCAAATTGAAAACGGGTAATATAGGCGGATAATATGTGCATACATAAAAGAATATACATTGAACCAACCACCATCGCTTCAAGCTTTCAACTAGCAATAAACTCATTTAGATTACTTACGTACGATGGCTGACACAACACAAGTTCAATATAAGTGATAAATTTATACATAAGTTCAAAAACTAATAGGTTCATACATAAGTTCAAAAACCGATAAATTTATACACAAGTTCAACATAAGTGGGAAGGAGATTGGTGGCGACTGGTTAGAGTGGCCGAACTCTGGAGTTAGGTTAGGACTTGGGTAAAATCTAGGCTAGTTGGTGTCAATGATGCTTTATGTGTTGGGCTGGTTGGAGTACTAACTTGATTCTTGATATCCGGTCGAATAGTACCTGGTTTACCATTTGCCGACACTATTCGGTCGGATTTTAGCTATATCGTTTTCGCTACCGTATCCGGTAACAACTATCCGGTACCAACCGGATTCGGTACCGAATACTAAATTACCTTCCCGTATTTGGTACCAGGTCAATCGGGATTAACCCGTACCATTTGCACCCCTAGGTATAAGATGATATATAGCAGTTAACTTTGCACCAAGCAAGCAAAGTATAAATTTCCCAATGGAGGGAGTAGTACATGAGTGATATGGCAATCATTGACAGCATAGTAATGCATAACTAAAGTAAATATTCTGAAAAATTGGTGATGCGGTAAGATATGAATCGAATGCTACTACTAGCTAGTTGCTAGCATATAGGTTACTACTGGTTGCTAGCATGTATAGTTGTAGTACCCAGAGTAATTAATCCATAAGATATGATTAATGTGGTAATTTAGAGAGAAGAAGGCGCGGTATCCGATCTGATGAAATCTCTTGGCCGGCCTGACCTGGCACTCAATTTCTTCTTCTTCTTCTTCTTCTTCTTCTTCTTCTTCTTCTTCTTCTTCTTCTTCTTCTTCTTCTTCTTCTCCTCGTTGTTGTGGGCCGAACAGTTGTTTGAGGCCACCAGGCCTGCGATTGTCTATCTGTGAGGGCTGAGAATGTTTGTTGTCCTAATTTGGACTGGATGCGTAATTTAATTGCTACTGGGCTTCACTTCGGTTCACACTCGCAGTAAAGCCGGTATATACTCGTATTGTCTACAGTAACTACCTTTTAAACTATATATTTTTTAAGATAAGATCAATAGAAAAATTATAATAAAAATATATTAAATTTACCTGTACCGAGCAAACAACTGAAACCAAAAGCTCCGATAGTCTGCTACTTGAGCAGTAAACAAGCAAGCAGCAGCAACGGATCAATCCAAATCGTGTGTCAGTGCAGCCGGCCTGCGTAAGAGTATACTAGCTAGTGTCCGTACATGATGCCGTTGGTGCTCTACTGCTTAAGCTCTCCGTTCCTCTTAACTTGAAAAGAAGAAGATGAAGATGAAGATGCAAGATGTGCATCTGCATGGCCAGCCCCACTCGCTCCCTCCTCGGTAGCAGCTAGAGGCAGCACGCGTTGCAGATCTGCAGGCAGCCAATGCAAATTACTACTCCCTCTGTTTCGCATTGATGTACATGCCCTCCAAAATCTTTTGTTTCAGAATATTTGTCCATGCAGAAAATCAAGTTTATAATTATTGTAATATGTTTTCACTATTTCGCAATGACCGTACGTGGCCTCCGAAGCGTTTGTTTCACATCAACTAATATTTCATGTGGGTTTTTCTTGTGTTGATGGTTTATGGTCATGTTCTTTTAAAAGCTGATTTTCGACTTTTCTACAGTAACTAGTTTTTAAACGGAGTATTTTTTTTCAAAATAGGGTCTACTAGTTAATTGTATTACATACTTTACTGGCTTCATTTATATTGGTAAAAACTGCACGTGAGTTTCTGTTACTCTGTAATGTCTCTTATAAACAGTTCAAAAGCCACAAGCCGCAGCCAAAAAAAGCAAACCCTATAACTTATGATTTAAGCCGAAAATAACCCGGCCTTCACTTCCATTCAGTTGAGGAGACCCCTGTTTCTTTCAAGTGTGTTTGTTTCATTTATTTTTTAATCGGAGCCCCCGGATGGAATGGAGTTGAGGAGTCGCCTTCCTTGCTGTCTGTGGTTGTTTTTCAAACAAGTTAGCTAGCTGCGTTTTCTTCTTCTCCATCTCCAGCCTGCACTATCCCCAGGTGGTAGTGGTGGGCCATCCCACTATCCCACTATCCCTCCCTCCCATTCTTGTCGATCTCATCAACACAACGGCTAGTTCATATCTTACCGCATCACCAATTTTTCAGAATATTTACTTTTGGTAGCGCTGATCCTACTTATTAGCATGTAGTTACTCGTACGCATGGCTGATCTCTATCTCTACTAAGGGGGTATTTGGGACTGCTCCACAAACTCTACCATGGTGCAGCTCCACAAAAAACCTGGAGTTTGTGGAGCACCCCTTTAGGTGCTCTCACAACTCCACCTTTTTTTCCTCGAACAGAGTGCGTGGAGCTGAACCTGTTTGGCTAAAAAACATGAAGCGGAGCTGAAAAACGTGGAGTGGAGCAGTCCCAAACACCCCCTAAATATACAAAAGTAGGCATAGTCCTCAAGACCCATCCGCTGCTCCACAAGAATTGTGTTATTTGGTAGCGCTAGTTTCTATGCAGCGCCACTAGTCATGTTAGATTATCCGAAGTCCATAAGATAGTACTTATCTATCATTCAAATAAATACACACATGAGAATATGTGTGCCATGCGCTGACCCGTCCAACCTGCGCACACGAAGGTAAACCTCATGTCGAAATTTGTCAAGCCATTCTTACTCGTGTAATCGTGTCGATTCATATACGTAAATCAATCTTCCTTCTACATCGTAACTAGAATGTGTGTCCTATCGACAGTCCCAATACATCCGCTGAAAATCAATGGTCCCAATGCATCAATTGAAATGTGGATACAACTTATTCCCAATAAACCTACTGTAATTTCGTTCGGAACAAATGAAATTTTCTAGACAGGGCCATTTTTGGCTTTTGTCCGTGGTATGTCCCCGTAAAAACACGAGACACACACACAACACAAACAGATGCACCATCTACCTTTGCAACTACGCTTCCAAGGGCACTGGACACCAGTGGCACTCCAGTGGTAGCGTATTGGACGCTTGATTTGTGTGTAGCGTAGCTTGCCCAGGGCTGCCCTTCCAGCTGAGCAGAGCAGTGACAGGAGGAGCGTAGGAGTATTCCCAGCTGGAGACGCACCGCCTCCGCCATGGACAACAATGACAGGAAGAAGAGCAGCCATGGGCGCCGACGACTGCTGGTCCTCTGCGCTATCACCGCCGTGGCCGCCCTCCTCTGCTCCACCTCCGTGGCCCTCACCCCGGATGGTACGCAGGCATCTCTCCCTCTGCCTCTCCCTCTCCCTGCTGTATGTAATCTGGCAACCCCCACCCAGATTAGTGTGCTTCTTCTTGCAGGTGAGGCCTTGCTTGAGCTCAAGCTGGCCTTCAACGCCACCACCCAGAGGCTCACCAACTGGAGGCCGACCGACCCCAACCCCTGCGGATGGGAGGGCATCTCCTGCTCCTTCCCTGACCTCAGGGTCCAATCCATGTCCGTTCTTCCCCTCCTTGAGCTGCATGCTCTTCTTGCATTTCTTCCTCTCCTACGTACTTGTACTCGATTACATCAGCCGCCCCCCTCATTTAATGGCATCAATATTTAGTTTCTCTTTATTTTCCCTCCTCAAGTATTCGAAGAAAATGCCTGACGGCTCGGTGCCCGATGTGTTCTTGGATTCCATGTCGCTGAATAATCTGTGTGCCCTTTTCTTTGTGTTGCAGAAATCTCCCTTACATGCAGCTTGGAGGCATCATTTCACCTAGCATTGGGAAGCTCGACAAGCTGCAGAGATTGTAAGATTTCTTTCACCGTCTTTGTGCACAAATCTTCCCTTATCTGCAGGATGCAACAAGCTCTGATACCATCTGCGTTCACCTATGTATGTGTGTGGGCTTTTCCCTCTTCAGAGCTCTGCACCAGAACAGCTTGCATGGTCCAATCCCTGCAGAGATCAAGAACTGCACCGAGCTCAGAGCAATGTAAGCTGTGACCTACATTAGTTTCTTCGGTTTGTTTAGTAAAATTGATCAAACTGTTAAAATGTGGGTGCTCGAATGCATCTTTAGTTACCTGAGGGCTAACTACCTGCAAGGAGGCATCCCTTCAGAGATTGGCGAGCTCATTCACCTCATAATCTTGTAGGTTCTTCACAAGATATCATCTTTAACTTTCCGCTTATGCTGTTACGATGTTTTGTTGGTCTAATGTGTGTTAACTGCAGGGACCTGTCGAGCAACCTGTTGAGGGGCACAATACCAGCGTCGATCGGAAGCCTTACCCACCTTCGTTTTCTGTAAGTTTTTGGGTGCATCTTTATGCTCCGTTCTTGGCATTGACTGTAACTTGGAAACGAAATGCTGATGCAAGAACTAAAAAACAACAATTGCACTGAAGGAACCTGTCCACCAATTTCTTCTCCGGAGAGATCCCAAATGTCGGTGTCCTTGGAACCTTCAAAAGCAGCTCGTAAGCTTAGCTTTGGCCCCATCTCCCTTTCTCCCTCCTTTAGTGCGTGCGTCCTTCTTCTTTCTTTATGATGTGGGATAGGCAGCTGTTGCAAATATGAATGAATGATATCTTTGTATAGCTTGTGCCTACTTACTATACTAGGACAACATGCATTTAATGCTCTAGTGCGTTTCTTCGCATGGCGCGATGGCAAATGCAGGTTCGTCGGAAATCTGGAGCTTTGCGGGCTGCCCATCCAGAAAGCTTGCCGTGGAACCCTCGGGTTTCCTGCTGTGCTGCCGCATTCCGATCCCTTCTCCTCATCTGGCAAGTCGTCCATCGCAATGTTTGGGACCTTTTTTTTTCCAACTTTGGTGGTGAGATGTGTGCAACTAACTGATTTTGTCGTTCATTTCCTGTTCGAATAGGCGTTTCTCCGATCAACAACAACAAAACTTCACACTTTCTGAATGGCATTGTGATTGGCTCAATGTCAACCATGGCCCTTGCGTTGATCGTGGTACTTGGCTTCCTTTGGATTTGCTTGCTGTCCAGGAAGAAGAACATTGGTGGAAATTATCTAAAAATGGACAGGCAAACTGTACAGGATGGTAATAAAATCGACACCAACTACGGTCACTCATTACAATTTGTCCTGGCTCACTAAATGGAAACTAACTGTTATCTGTGGTGTCCTGACTTAGGTGCTAAACTTGTCACGTACGAATGGAACCTTCCATATTTATCAAGTGAGATCATCAGAAGGCTGGAGCTGCTTGATGAAGAGGATGTGGTTGGCTGTGGTGGGTTCGGTACAGTGTACAAGATGGTGATGGATGATGGCACTGTGTTTGCCGTCAAGAGGATCGATCTCAACCGTGAAGGGCGAGATAGGACTTTCGAGAAGGAGCTTCAGATTCTTGGCAGCATTAGGCACATTAACCTTGTCAACCTGCGAGGCTACTGCCAGCTCCCCACAGCCAAGCTGCTTATATATGATTTCCTGGAGCTGGGCAGCTTAGATTGCTACCTTCATGGTAAGCCCCTTGTCCCAGATCTCTCAGACTCAGTATACTATTTCATGATCATGAATCATGATTGCAACTTTATCACTTGGTGCAATGCCATCTTATGGTACCTGATGTTTACGTGCTGTGTTACTAATGGCAGGAGATGCTCAGGAGGAGCAACCATTGAACTGGAATGCGCGTATGAAGATCGCCCTGGGCTCTGCTCGAGGACTGGCGTATTTGCACCATGATTGCTCACCGGGGATTGTCCACAGGGACATCAAAGCCAGCAACATCCTTCTGGACAGAAGCTTGGAGCCCCGTGTATCCGATTTTGGCCTTGCTAGGCTGCTTGTGGACAATGACGCCCATGTTACCACTGTTGTGGCGGGTACCTTTGGATACCTAGCACCAGGTACTTATTCTCTATACTAGTCGACATTGTAATGCTTTCTAACAAAAGAAAGAATCTTGTTATGTCCTTTTGAGCTCTACCACGGAGAGAACATATTTTGGTTCATTTACCATATGGTAGGAATATATGCATTACTCCTATTACAGTGGAAAATTTTGTAATTTCTTGTTAAAAGTTACTAGACACAAATTTTGTTACCTTTTTTTTTAACGGATCAAATTTAGATACCTTCTTGTTCTGAACAACTAGCATATTCAGCTTTGCAACTGTACGGCTAGATATTATGATACACTTGTCTTTGATATATATAACTCTACTTCTTGTAATTGAAATATAATTGTATTTGTTATATAACTCTAGTATCTATATATGATTAATTTGCACTGTTATAATTTGGCCCCCACCAAAATAAGTGGTAGAGATTATTCTCTTTTTCTTTAAATTAATGTGAGAATTTCTAGGGTTTTTTTTTCTTTTTAGGATTTTTGTGGGATTTTCTTGCCTCAAAATGAAGGAGGTGTCTTGAATATCATCGGTTGTTTTTATTTATATAGATGGACAGCTTACATTTCGCTCTATTATTGAGCACCTCATGAGTCATGATTCAAACTAATATAGGCTACTCTAACTTTATGGAAAGAATACCTGCAAAATGGCCATGCTACTGAAAAATCAGATGTGTATAGCTTTGGAGTGCTTTTGCTGGAGTTGGTGACCGGAAAGAGGCCAACTGATTCGTGCTTCGTCAAGAAGGGACTGAACATTGTTGGCTGGGTAAGTACTGGTTCCATCTGTCTGCTATATTCCTCCAAATGAATCTTGATAGTGACCAAAGTCATCCGAATTCTCAACTTTCTTCTGCAGCTGAACACACTAACGGGAGAACATCGGTTGGAGGACATTGCTGATGAGAGATCTGGTGATGTGGAAGCTGAAGCGGTCGAAGCAATCCTCGACATTGCTGCAATGTGCACCGATGCAGACCCAGGCCAGCGTCCATCGATGAGCGCCGTCCTGAAAATGCTGGAGGAGGAAATCCTGTCACCGTGCATGAGTGAGCTCTACTATGAGCAGCACCTGGAACTCTGAGTGATGAGTATACATACTCACTGCTGATGATGAGAGCAAGCAAGAAGCAAAAGTTTTGTACAGAGTCCTTTTTTTCCTTTTCTTTTCCCTTTTCCATTCCTTTTCCTGAGTAGAGTCTTTTTTAACCATTTTGACTGCAATTCCACATGAACCAAATCACAGAAGAAAAGTGAAAACTAGGTTCCATCCTAGCTTAGGGTAACTGGAAAAAAGTTCTGGGCTTTGGGCCAGAGGTTCCTGGGCCCACAATCTGTGCAAGACATGATATTCATGCCTGTGAATATTTGCATTGGGACAGACAGCATGTAGTGCAAAGTAGGATAATGATGTGCTAGTAACTAAATAATAAGGCCAGTCTCAGTGGGGGTTTCATGGAGTTTCATGGGCATTAAATACGCTGACATGGCACTGTATTGATGAAGAGAGAGATGCTAAAAGTTTCATAGGAGTAGAGAGAGTTTCATTGGGATGAAACTCTTCTGCACTGTTTCCAAAATATGGATGTGTTGAAAACTGGGACATGAAACTTCCACTGAGACTGACCTAAGAAGAGGTGGAGTTACCGAAGGAGAGAAGAGGAGAAATTAGCAGTAGAAAGAAAAAGGTGGCTTTTTGCCACCTGTCAAAAGCCCTTAAGCATCTCTTGTCTTCTTTCTTTCCTAACCGAATAATAAAATTTCGGCGTGGCTTAACACTAGATCTTTGTGGGCCCCACCACGATCTATTTTAGTGTAGCACAAAGATATCATCAACTGCAACGTTTTCCTTTTTTTTTCCTTTACTTTTCTTTTCCTTTTCCTTTTTTTTACGGGAGTGTACAAACAAGTGTCTCGAGAGCTGAATTTGGGTATGAAGGAATGTTCATGTTTTTTTTTACTATGGCCAATAGTTTTTAGTTGTAATTGTGGCTTTTATCCGTACTTTTTAAGATAACAGTAATCAGAGAAGATACTAACACAGACTGTACATATGGTTTTAAACTCCAAAAACCATTTAAAGAATTCTCTTTAAGAACCCGTTTCATTTGAAAAAACAAAAGCCCAGAGAGAGAAGGTCAAAGATGTGTCACCAAGGCATGTGTGCTATGCCGAGGACAAACTTTGAACGGTTGGACAGCGGTACAAATAATTACTAGGAGCTGTTACATCTAATTGTATTGCTTCTCACTTCTAAGGAAATTATTGGAGGTTCAGCAATTTTAAAACTCTAACGTCTCTGTTCTTAGTACAAGGGCCGATAGGACAGCCAATGAGCTTAGAAGGTAACTGCAGACATAAGCAACTAGTGTAAGTTTACAATCCTATGTTATAATTAAATTTGAATATGTGCAAACACAAGCAAGAAATTAATCCACTGCATCCCACTTGTTGCACATGATATTTTCCCAGGCATCTAATTTCCCAAGAATCTCATAACCATACCATTAATTGAATAAAGAAAAATATTCATTTCTACAAATATTTGAGTTAGTGTGATAGTAGCTCTATCCCAAGGATCCTCTATAGATGGATTTGTACATATACACGCGCCTTGGGGGATCTTCTGTGAAACACGGGGTCATCTACGCGTATGTATATGCATGTAATTTGTGGCATGATTCGGCTTGCTTATAGGAAGAAGGTTTTTTTAATGCAATTTCTAAATTTAAAGTAATTATTTGTGCATGATGAATTCCATATTGTTGCTTTATTATGTTGATTTAGCGAAATTTTCTAGTCTCACAATCAACCAACTCATGGATACAGGAAAACTCATATTATTTTACATGTGAGAGTCTATAATTTATGGTACAGTTATTTGTGCTTTGTTGCTATGTACGGTGGGGTGGGTTCATTTAGGCTATGGTTTATGGTTTTTTATTTAAAATTTTGAATTCTTAATGTTTGCGAGAGAGAATATGGAGAGAGACACTAGCATGTGACTTTGATCGATATAGATTAATTCGATACAATGTCTACTACAATCAACTTGTAGATCTCACCTTAAAAAGATATTTTATTTAAAAGCTAGTTACTTGTAGGATCGTCCATGACAATCAGAGGGGGGTAAATGATTGTAATTTGCAGCGGAAACTTTTTCTTTATAATCTGCTGTCTCTTGATTTTTCAATCTGCTAACTCTACAAAAATACAAAAGCAAAAGATGGCGCATGTCACTTCGATCCACACCCGGCCGTCGCTCGCGTTTCTTTTCTGATCACTCAATGCAACACCTCACGCTCACAACTCATATAATAATGCTAAACAATATTATCAATTATTCATCATCACAAATTAACTATTGTCAATTATTCATCACCAAAAATATCCTAAACCTAGCCATATGATCTATCATAGATCTAACCACATGGTCTAACATTACTATATCACAAACTAAAAACTATAGATCCAAAAGAACCAGCCTTAGCTTCCAACTTGTCATGTAAAGCTACTAGCCTCATAGGCGCGGCGCCACGCCGCGCCAGCCACCGTGTGTACCGAAGTGAAAGAGGCGATAATTCGTGAGGAGTTTAAAAAAAATTAAAAAAAAACATCGAAGGCACATGTGTATTTTCAAAAAAGTTGAAGGTCTTTTTCGTAAAAAACCGAGGACCTGTACGTAATAAAGGAGGACCCGTACGTAATTTAGAAACCGCGGGGCGCTATCCTGCAAAGTGGAGGGACTTGAAAAAAACTGGTAGGGACCTTTTCGCGAGAACCAAGAACCTTTACGTAATTTCGGGAAAATGCAGGGACTTTTTCGCAAAACTGCTCCCCCGACCGTACGCAAATTCCGCTGCCACGCGCCGGCCGAGGGAGCGCTGGGGGTGACTTGGGCGCGCCTCCGCACGAAGAGTCCCCGGGTAATATAGGTTTTTTATTAGTTAGTAGTGCTACTCTCTAGTCCCTGTCACGATGACCAGAACAATATGATGGATCGACGATTAAGTGCGCCTAAAAAGGATTGGATTTGGACCCGAACCATCATCCGTTGTCGCGTATCCACTTGGCAACACCATAAACCAATCCTTTAGTTTCCCGCATCCTGATCCCCCATCAGTAAAATGACAACCATATTGACATATTATTATTGCTTCAATTGACTTCCTGCACAATTTTCATTCCATTATATACGCTGGCTGGAGGTAAGATGGGCAACACGACACAATATAACGAGATGACTGGACCGAGTTGGCACCGCGAGATGACGAGCAAATCGGCATAGTATAAAGTGGTCCGAAGCACAATAAATCCGGGTCGACTCCTAGCTCTACGTACATATGCACTGCTTCATGTTCCTCAACATCTATTACTGCTACTAAGCCGCTGTCCCAGCAAGCATGTATATCATATATCATATTATTCATCATGTCCGAGCCAAACAAAAGGAGTTGTCCAGACACACGATACAACAACACTAACGAGGCTGGAAGAATCTCTTGAATTTCTGTCATATATAATGTGTTTTCAATATATATTTATAGAAATAGCCATATATAAGTAGTATTAGCAAAAATAACATTTTTGCTATCCGGCCAGACACTTGCCGCCCAACCAACAAGTGGCCTAAATTCTTAATTTTATGTTATAATTTTTTGAATTTGTAAATATAGCAAATGAGTTCAAACAATT
Organism: Dendrocalamus latiflorus; assembly: GCA_017311315.1. Taxonomy (NCBI): domain Eukaryota; kingdom Viridiplantae; phylum Streptophyta; class Magnoliopsida; order Poales; family Poaceae; genus Dendrocalamus; species Dendrocalamus latiflorus. The sequence goes on from CM029636.1 coordinate 630,759, forward strand.
ATGACATTTTTTTGTGGAGCTTTCCGAGGCATCGTGGTATGTTGTGTATTATTTTCTCAATTTTTTTAAGGACATTTGCTACCTCTAAAAATTCTTAGAATGATACATAATTAACCAGACAATTAAGCAGTTATGTGCCACTCTAACAATTTTTATAGCAAGCACATGGTCATGAAAAATTACAAAACTTTTTATGGAGCTTCCTGATGTAGTGTGCAACGTTGTATAATTTTTACGTAGTTGTTCGCACCACTTTGCTATATCTAAAAATTATTTGAGCGGTGCATAATTAAATAGGTGATTAAGCACTAATGGCTGGAGGCTAATGGCCTACCGTTCGGCCATTGTGCGGAACCAGGCCTGCCACACGGTGGATGTGCGGTAGGCCATTAGCCCCCGGTCATTAGTTTTTAATCACCCGTTTAATTATACACTATTTAAATAATTTTTAAAGGTAGCAAAGTGGTGCAAAAAATTATGTAAAAATTACACAACGTAGCACACTATATAAGAGAGCTCCATAATAAATTTCGTAATTTTTTTACGATATTTGCTCACTGCTTAATCGCCTGGTTAATTGTACGTCGTTCCAAGAATTTTTAGAGGTAGAAAATACCTCAAAAAATTGAAAAAAAATTACACAATGTACCACGATACCTGGAAAGCTCCACCAAAAATGTCGTAATTTTTTGAGCTCATTTACTATATTTACAATTTCAAAAAATTATAACGTAAAATTACAAATTTAGGTAGATAATTGAGCTGGCTAATTAGCTAGTTTAATCGCCTGCCATTTTGTGGGCGACGACAGGCCACCTGCCGTCTGCTGGCTAGACGGCAGACGCCTGCCATGGCAGGCGTCACGTGTCGACTATTGGGCGCTGCTGTCCGATGACCGAATGATAGAATTGCTATTTGTATCAATACTGTTTATATATGATTATTTCTGTAAATATATGTGAAAAAGACACTATATATAGCAATAGGTCGAATCTCTTGGCCGGTACGGAGTACATGTGAAGACTGATGTGATAAGACCTTGTTGCTACTTAACTACTAGCTAGTACAATAATATTATCTTGGAAGTTTGATCAATTATAAGGGCATCCGTAGTATATGAAAATAGGGGGTCATAAGCCACCTTAAGGTCGACCTTATACATTATAGGGTTGATCTTAAGCAGGTCATAAGCAAAAAGGGCTTGAGACCTGACATAAGCATTAAAATATAATTTTCTTTTAATTCTGTTGTTCTTTCTACTCCCACCAGCCAATTACCAACTACCACAAGCATTAAAATACAATTTTTTACTACCGAATGAAACCCTTCTTACAGCCGAGCAGTGACCTCAAACATAAGAATCGATCTTAATAATTAGGTAGGATACACTTAAAGGCCCATTCTCTAAGCGAGACATGATGAACGCGCATGCATGACGATAAGATGGATGGATGGGTCCATGTTGGGAAGCAGCATGCATCGAGCAAGAGGTCAGATTTGGTTGCGTTGCGACCAGATAAGACAGGCTAGTTCACGCGTGCATTGCATTGCGTGCGTTGGCACATGGCATTGCGTTCCTACCTAATCTCTCTCTCTCTCTCTCTCTCTCTCTCTCTTTCTTCTTCATAAAGGGCCGCCTCGTGCAACTCTAGAACCCGGCCACTATGGCCATGCTACCAGGGGCGAATTTAATGGTATTCCTAAGTATTTCTGGGAATAACCAACTTTTTTGGTGTAATCTTTAGTATATATGTATGTATACTTATATATATAAATGTATAATGATGTATTATGTGATATTTTCGCTATTCTAGCCCACGGCGGCCCAAAAAACAGCCTATTGGCCTAGCTCCCATCCTCTCCGAGCTGCGGCGACTGCCTCCCGATTCCTGAATCCCAATTCCCAAACCCTAGCTGTGGGCCGTTCCGGTTCCTACGGCTGTTCGGCACTTTGGCGCCTGACCAAGCTACTGAACGAGCTCCACCCCTACCAGCGCCAGCGCGAGGATGCCGTGAACTCTCTCGCCTACGAGGCCGATAGGTCGCCAGGCCAGCAGCGCTCTGCCTCTGCAGGCTGCAGCTGTGAGTTGTCCCCTGTCCAGAGGATAACAAATTTGCAGCTCTCTCTCTCCTCTCTCTTCTTCATAAAGGGCCGCCTCGTGCAACTCTAGTACACATTGTTTTCGGTTAATTTAGCAGCAGCTTCTCGCTCTCTCTCTCTCTCTCTCTCCCCTGGGTAAGAACCCGGCCACTATGGCCATGCTACAGTATATCACATGCTGATGCTGTGTTTGACCCGGGTGGTATCATCAGCGAGATCGATATGGAGATGCATGTATTCGTATGTCGCGGGTGGCGTCGTGAGGCATGCGACCGCACGCGTGTGCTCACGGTTGTGCCAGCGGCAGACGGTAGCGACCGGTGGTAGAGGCGTGGACGAACGTACGTTCGTGTGGCCGAATATGGTTTCACATGGCCGAACGGTTGTTCGCTCAGCCGAACGGCCGTTCGCGCGTCCAAACATAGTTTCGCTTGGCCGAACAGCGTTTCACACAGCCGTGGTAGCTAGCGAACCTGTTTCCTCTCCAATAAAATCCATCTGTTGTTCCTTTATCAAATTTATCTGTATCTGATCGGTTGCCTTCCATTCCATCTTGTAGGTTCGTACGCAGCTGCTGAGAGAGCAGTTGGGTAGTTGCGCATTTTGGATCTGTCGTGCAGAATGTCCGTCGAGCGTGTTCAAGCCAAGTACCTCGTGGCCATAATCTTTCCTTTCGCACATTACTGTTTCATGATTACCTGTCACCATTAGCTTAATATTCAATTATTTCACTGTATTGGTTGCCAGTTTTATATTGCTTGTAGAATTAGATAGATTCTAATCCGCTGGGCTAGTTAGTGTTGTACACTTGTAGTTGTATAGTGCTCGACTATAGAATTCATGCTTAGTTAGAGTTTAGAATAGATCCTCAACTTATTGATGGGGTAGCGTATAAGCATGTTCAAATATAAGGTTAACCACTAGTAATCTTTTAACATTGGGCGTTTTATTTATATATCCTACTTTCACGATCCTTTAATTGTACATTATTGATTGTGAACCTCGGCTGATTTAGTTGTGGTGCATTAATCTGACTAATAATCACTTATTATGTAATAAAATTGTATGATTGACAACTCTTGTGTGTCCCTTTCTAGTATTTCCTTTAGGACAGGTCTTAGTACGCTATCATCATATCATCGTTCTCCATCGCTTTGTATCACAAATTATGTCTCTCCATTCTCAACTGTATCAACATATTACCCTCATAACTTTACCTTAATTCACCCTCAACTTCTAATTACATCTTGGATAATTTACTAATAAAAGAAATGATAGTCACCTGGCCCGAGATTGCCCACATATAGGGGAGATTTTCACCCACCTAGTAACGTACAGGGGAACCGTACATTCTCGCTACACAGGATATTGCACCCTGTCGACGGTTATACAGTAGAGGACAAGGATGTGCCTGACTATTCTCGTACATTCTCGCTACACAGGATATTGCACCCTGTCGACGGTTATACAGTAGAGGACAAGGATGTGCCTGGTCTACATTCATCTAAAATCAAGATCTTTCTAATGGAGTAAAATCATAAATTTTAGAGTTCATTTTATTTTTTAGTTGGATTTATTTGCATTCTCTGGTGTTTATTCGATTTTTGTTGTGATCGCTCAATTAGATTTTGTAGATCTCACCTTAAAAAGATATTTTATTTAAAAGCTAGTTACTTGTAGGATCGTCCATGACAATCAGAGGGGGGTAAATGATTGTAATTTGCAGCGGAAACTTTTTCTTTATAATCTGCTGTCTCTTAATTTTTCAATCTGCTAACTCTACAAAAATACAAAAGCAAAAGATGGCGCATGTCACTTCGATCCACACCCGGCCGTCGCTCGCGTTTCTTTTCTGATCACTCAATGCAACACCTCACGCTCACAACTCATATAATAATGCTAAACAATATTATCAATTATTCATCATCACAAATTAACTATTGTCAATTATTCATCACCAAAAATATCCTAAACCTAGCCATATGATCTATCATAGATCTAACCACATGGTCTAACATTACTATATCACAAACTAAAAACTATAGATCCAAAAGAACCAGCCTTAGCTTCCAACTTGTCATGTAAAGCTACTAGCCTCATAGGCGCGGCGCCACGCCGCGCCAGCCACCGTGTGTACCGAAGTGAAAGAGGCGATAATTCGTGAGGAGTTTAAAAAAAATTAAAAAAAAAACATCGAAGGCACATGTGTATTTTCAAAAAAGTTGAAGGTCTTTTTCGTAAAAAACCGAGGACCTGTACGTAATAAAGGAGGACCCGTACGTAATTTAGAAACCGCGGGGCGCTATCCTGCAAAGTGGAGGGACTTGAAAAAACTGGTAGGGACCTTTTCGCGAGAACCAAGAACCTTTACGTAATTTCGGGAAAATGCAGGGACTTTTTCGCAAAACTGCTCCCCCGACCGTACGCAAATTCCGCTGCCACGCGCCGGCCGAGGGAGCGCTGGGGGTGACTTGGGCGCGCCTCCGCACGAAGAGTCCCCGGGTAATATAGGTTTTTTATTAGTTAGTAGTGCTACTCTCTAGTCCCTGTCACGATGACCAGAACAATATGATGGATCGACGATTAAGTGCGCCTAAAAAGGATTGGATTTGGACCCGAACCATCATCCGTTGTCGCGTATCCACTTGGCAACACCATAAACCAATCCTTTAGTTTCCCGCATCCTGATCCCCCATCAGTAAAATGACAACCATATTGACATATTATTATTGCTTCAATTGACTTCCTGCACAATTTTCATTCCATTATATACGCTGGCTGGAGGTAAGATGGGCAACACGACACAATATAACGAGATGACTGGACCGAGTTGGCACCGCGAGATGACGAGCAAATCGGCATAGTATAAAGTGGTCCGAAGCACAATAAATCCGGGTCGACTCCTAGCTCTACGTACATATGCACTGCTTCATGTTCCTCAACATCTATTACTGCTACTAAGCCGCTGTCCCAGCAAGCATGTATATCATATATCATATTATTCATCATGTCCGAGCCAAACAAAAGGAGTTGTCCAGACACACGATACAACAACACTAACGAGGCTGGAAGAATCTCTTGAATTTCTGTCATATATAATGTGTTTTCAATATATATTTATAGAAATAGCCATATATAAGTAGTATTAGCAAAAATAACATTTTTGCTATCCGGCCAGACACTTGCCGCCCAACCAACAAGTGGCCTAAATTCTTAATTTTATGTTATAATTTTTTGAATTTGTAAATATAGCAAATGAGTTCAAACAATTATGACATTTTTTTGTGGAGCTTTCCGAGGCATCGTGGTATGTTGTGTATTATTTTCTCAATTTTTTTAAGGACATTTGCTACCTCTAAAAATTCTTAGAATGATACATAATTAACCAGACAATTAAGCAGTTATGTGCCACTCTAACAATTTTTATAGCAAGCACATGGTCATGAAAAATTACAAAACTTTTTATGGAGCTTCCTGATGTAGTGTGCAACGTTGTATAATTTTTACGTAGTTGTTCGCACCACTTTGCTATATCTAAAAATTATTTGAGCGGTGCATAATTAAATAGGTGATTAAGCACTAATGGCTGGAGGCTAATGGCCTACCGTTCGGCCATTGTGCGGAACCAGGCCTGCCACACGGTGGATGTGCGGTAGGCCATTAGCCCCCGGTCATTAGTTTTTAATCACCCGTTTAATTATACACTATTTAAATAATTTTTAAAGGTAGCAAAGTGGTGCAAAAAATTATGTAAAAATTACACAACGTAGCACACTATATAAGAGAGCTCCATAATAAATTTCGTAATTTTTTTACGATATTTGCTCACTGCTTAATCGCCTGGTTAATTGTACGTCGTTCCAAGAATTTTTAGAGGTAGAAAATACCTCAAAAAATTGAAAAAAAATTACACAATGTACCACGATACCTGGAAAGCTCCACCAAAAATGTCGTAATTTTTTGAGCTCATTTACTATATTTACAATTTCAAAAAATTATAACGTAAAATTACAAATTTAGGTAGATAATTGAGCTGGCTAATTAGCTAGTTTAATCGCCTGCCATTTTGTGGGCGACGACAGGCCACCTGCCGTCTGCTGGCTAGACGGCAGACGCCTGCCATGGCAGGCGTCACGTGTCGACTATTGGGCGCTGCTGTCCGATGACCGAATGATAGAATTGCTATTTGTATCAATACTGTTTATATATGATTATTTCTGTAAATATATGTGAAAAAGACACTATATATAGCAATAGGTCGAATCTCTTGGCCGGTACGGAGTACATGTGAAGACTGATGTGATAAGACCTTGTTGCTACTTAACTACTAGCTAGTACAATAATATTATCTTGGAAGTTTGATCAATTATAAGGGCATCCGTAGTATATGAAAATAGGGGGTCATAAGCCACCTTAAGGTCGACCTTATACATTATAGGGTTGATCTTAAGCAGGTCATAAGCAAAAAGGGCTTGAGACCTGACATAAGCATTAAAATATAATTTTCTTTTAATTCTGTTGTTCTTTCTACTCCCACCAGCCAATTACCAACTACCACAAGCATTAAAATACAATTTTTTACTACCGAATGAAACCCTTCTTACAGCCGAGCAGTGACCTCAAACATAAGAATCGATCTTAATAATTAGGTAGGATACACTTAAAGGCCCATTCTCTAAGCGAGACATGATGAACGCGCATGCATGACGATAAGATGGATGGATGGGTCCATGTTGGGAAGCAGCATGCATCGAGCAAGAGGTCAGATTTGGTTGCGTTGCGACCAGATAAGACAGGCTAGTTCACGCGTGCATTGCATTGCGTGCGTTGGCACATGGCATTGCGTTCCTACCTAATCTCTCTCTCTCTCTCTCTCTCTCTTTCTTCTTCATAAAGGGCCGCCTCGTGCAACTCTAGAACCCGGCCACTATGGCCATGCTACCAGGGGCGAATTTAATGGTATTCCTAAGTATTTCTGGGAATAACCAACTTTTTTGGTGTAATCTTTAGTATATATGTATGTATACTTATATATATAAATGTATAATGATGTATTATGTGATATTTTCGCTATTCTAGCCCACGGCGGCCCAAAAAACAGCCTATTGGCCTAGCTCCCATCCTCTCCGAGCTGCGGCGGCTGCCTCCCGATTCCTGAATCCCAATTCCCAAACCCTAGCTGTGGGCCGTTCCGGTTCCTACGGCTGTTCGGCACTTTGGCGCCTGACCAAGCTACTGAACGAGCTCCACCCCTACCAGCGCCAGCGCGAGGATGCCGTGAACTCTCTCGCCTACGAGGCCGATAGGTCGCCAGGCCAGCAGCGCTCTGCCTCTGCAGGCTGCAGCTGTGAGCTGTCCCCTGTCCAGAGGATAACAAATTTGCAGCTCTCTCTCTCTCTCCTCTCTCTTCTTCATAAAGGGCCGCCTCGTGCAACTCTAGTACACATTGTTTTCGGTTAATTTAGCAGCAGCTTCTCGCTCTCTCTCTCTCTCTCTCTCCCCTGGGTAAGAACCCGGCCACTATGGCCATGCTACAGTATATCACATGCTGATGCTGTGTTTGACCCGGGTGGTATCATCAGCGAGATCGATATGGAGATGCATGTATTCGTATGTCGCGGGTGGCGTCGTGAGGCATGCGACCGCACGCGTGTGCTCACGGTTGTGCCAGCGGCAGACGGTAGCGACCGGTGGTAGAGGCGTGGACGAACGTACGTTCGTGTGGCCGAATATGGTTTCACATGGCCGAACGGTTGTTCGCTCAGCCGAACGGCCGTTCGCGCGTCCAAACATAGTTTCGCTTGGCCGAACAGCGTTTCACACAGCCGTGGTAGCTAGCGAACCTGTTTCCTCTCCAATAAAATCCATCTGTTGTTCCTTTATCAAATTTATCTGTATCTGATCGGTTGCCTTCCATTCCATCTTGTAGGTTCGTACGCAGCTGCTGAGAGAGCAGTTGGGTAGTTGCGCATTTTGGATCTGTCGTGCAGAATGTCCGTCGAGCGTGTTCAAGCCAAGTACCTCGTGGCCATAATCTTTCCTTTCGCACATTACTGTTTCATGATTACCTGTCACCATTAGCTTAATATTCAATTATTTCACTGTATTGGTTGCCAGTTTTATATTGCTTGTAGAATTAGATAGATTCTAATCCGCTGGGCTAGTTAGTGTTGTACACTTGTAGTTGTATAGTGCTCGACTATAGAATTCATGCTTAGTTAGAGTTTAGAATAGATCCTCAACTTATTGATGGGGTAGCGTATAAGCATGTTCAAATATAAGGTTAACCACTAGTAATCTTTTAACATTGGGCGTTTTATTTATATATCCTACTTTCACGATCCTTTAATTGTACATTATTGATTGTGAACCTCGGCTGATTTAGTTGTGGTGCATTAATCTGACTAATAATCACTTATTATGTAATAAAATTGTATGATTGACAACTCTTGTGTGTCCCTTTCTAGTATTTCCTTTAGGACAGGTCTTAGTACGCTATCATCATATCATCGTTCTCCATCGCTTTGTATCACAAATTATGTCTCTCCATTCTCAACTGTATCAACATATTACCCTCATAACTTTACCTTAATTCACCCTCAACTTCTAATTACATCTTGGATAATTTACTAATAAAAGAAATGATAGTCACCTGGCCCGAGATTGCCCACATATAGGGGAGATTTTCACCCACCTAGTAACGTACAGGGGAACCGTACATTCTCGCTACACAGGATATTGCACCCTGTCGACGGTTATACAGTAGAGGACAAGGATGTGCCTGACTATTCTCGTATAACCGAATATGTGGAATGTGAACGTCGGCGCCTTTCCTATAACTTGCTAAATAACAATTATCTTGAATTACATTGTTTCTGTGATCTCTGTCTCTGATCTATATCAGTGTTTCTGGTAACCTAAGTTCATTACCTTTAACCTGTGTTAATTACTTGCTTACATTACTTATCCTTAGTTTATCTTGGTTGCATTACCTGTTCTTTACTCACCGTATTGCGACTGTTGTTGGGTACTTGCTGAGATTTTCAAATCTCACGCTTGCTCTTACCATTCTCAGGTAAAAGACCAGTGGAGTGATAGCAACATGCATGGGTGAGAGCACTCGAGTTTTCAGCACTGTGACTTGCCACCATTTATGTCATTTCATTTATTCTTCATTTCATTAAAAGTGGACTGATCCTATATTTCAAACATTTATTTCAGCTTCCGTTGATTCTCTAAATAAAGTACCTTTAATGTTTTAATTTTCTTGTGATTTCTATTGTTACTTTTATTATTTATTCTTTATTTTGACGATGACGTTCTATAGTAATATTCTAGTTTTGCTGGGCCACTGGTGAACGGGTTCTGCTGGGCTTCTATAAGGGCGGTACGAGGCCTGGATCCCCCCTGGGAGAGTGTAGTTAGTTCGCCCTTGTTCTGCTCGCATTCTCCGGTGTACGTCCGTTCATACCATCTGATTCTGAATTCATGTCCATTTAACCGTTTGAACAAGAAGCTCGTTCACTCTATCGATGGAGACGCATCCTAATATGGCACCAATGTTAGAGAATACTGGTTTACACATAGGATTATAATGCTCGCTCTGGACGCAAGATGGTCAAAAAAAAGTGTCGTACGTACTGGAGCACGATCACAGCTCAATTGGGTACTGTTTGCCGACAGCTACGGCCATGGTTTTGATGCGTACGTTGCTGGCTACTACACCACCTTCTTCTGTCACTCTCCCGTCCGTGAGCCGGCCAGCCAGGAATCATGCCAAACGAAAGCTACCTTACTCTTTTAGTGAACCCCCACAATTTGTGGTCACTACCTCGTGCATCAAGGCCGAGCTACAAACCATCCAGGTCTTTCTTTAACCCGTGGTTCTAAACTAATTAGCCTAAGGAGTAAAGCTAGTACCATATATAATTCATCTCGATCGTCTGGTGAGATCTTTATCCGAGGGGTTGCTACAAGTGATTGAAATTTGGCAAAAATTTAGTTACTTGATGAATATGCAACCTTTTTTCCCAGTAAAATCGAGGCTCTGAACTAATTAGCATAGCGAGTAAAACTAGTACCATAATTCATCTCATCTGATCTTTCGCTCGTTCTGTAGTGCAATTTTACTTTTCTTTCTTTTAGAGTCCCTAGTGCTGGTGGGTAGGGAAAATTGCAGATAGCATTGGACTTTCTCTACCCCGCTTTCTTTGTATCAAATCAACTGAACCGTTGGAAGCTCGTGTGAGAAGTAGCTCGGCGTCAACCCATTCTTTCGTACCCTCTACTCTATTCAAGTTAGCTTCAAGTGTCAATTGAGATTGTCTTGCGCGTCAAAATAATCTGAATTGCTGTGTCGTCTGGATGTGTCTAGTAATCATCTGAATGCTTTCTTTCAAATAATCATCTATATTTTATGACCCTTAGATTAAGATCTCAATACCATCATCTTTTCTCCCTTACTATATAACCCCATCTAATCCTAACCCTATCCCACCCCCACAACGCCCTCTCCTCATCGTCGGCGATGAACCCCTTCCACAGCCTCCTCCAGCTCCACACACCTTCCACTGCCACCCCCGCTCATCTCCTCCACCACCCGCGGCCGGTGGCGGCCCCGCAGCCTCGTCGTGTCACCCTATCCCTCTCTGCCATGCCGTCCCACCTAACCTAATAGCTAGTACCTTTCGCCGCTCTCCGACACCGCCCACCACCCTCCTACCCTACCCCGTCACCTCACCGCCGCCCACCGCCAGTCCACCAACCCGGCCTCTCTCTATGTCCAGGGGAATGGTGAACCCTAGATGTGAGGGCGGGATTTTCCCCTCGGGCTTGCCGGTGAGGAGGAATAAGGGGTCGTCAAAGAAGAAGGTAGAGGTGGTGCCGTATGAATCTTCGTGTATATTTAAAAGTGAGAAATTTATGTGATTGTTTGAAAGAAAACTTTCGGGGTAATGTTTATCAAAATCAAAACTAGCTAGCCTATGAACTCTACGCCGTAAAACTCTCCAGCTTTCGAGCTAAGCAAGTGCTACGCTACATTAACCACTCATAATTACAACACGTACGAACACCATTCCAACCTTGCTAAACAATCGAACGAAGAGCGCAAGAAACCAACGAAGCAAGCAGCTAACCATGGCGGCGGCGGCGGCCTTCGCGGCGCAGGTACTGCGTGGGCGGTGGTTCATGGCGTACGGATCCTTCCTCATCATGTCGGCGGCTGGCGCGACCTACATCTTCGCCATCTACTCCAAGGACATCAAGGCCACGCTGGGATACACCCAGGAGCAGCTCAACACCGTTGGCTTCTTCAAGGACGTCGGCGCCAACGTCGGCATCCACGCCGGCCTCGTCGCCGAGCTCACCCCACCATGGCTCGTCCTTGCCATCGGCGCCGCCATGAACCTGGGGGGATACCTCATGGTCTACCTCTCCGTCACCGGCCGCGTCCGCTCCAGGCCGCCGCTCTGGCTCGTCTGCCTCTACATCGCCGTCGGCGCCAACTCACAGGCCTTTGCCAACACCGGCGCGCTCGTCACCTGCGTCAAGAACTTCCCCGAGAGCCGCGGCGTCATGCTCGGCTTGCTCAAGGGCTTCGTCGGCCTCAGCGGCGCCATCTTTACGCAGCTCTACCTCGCCTGCTACGGCGGCGGCGGCGGCGACACCAGGCCGCTCATCCTGCTCGTCGGCTGGTTCCCGGCCGCCATCTCCGTGGCCTTCCTCGGGACCATCCGGATCATACGCGCGCCACGCTCAGCAGCGGCTGCGCGCCGCGAGTACCACGCGTTCTGCCGCTTCCTGTACGTGTCGCTCGCGCTCGCCGCCTACCTCATGGTCGCCATCATCCTCCAGAAGCGGTTCCGGTTCACCCGTGCCGAGTACGGCGTCAGCTCCGGCGTCGTGTTCGCCATGCTCCTGCTCCCCTTCGCAGTCGTCCTGCGCGAGGAGGCCGCACTGTTCAAGAAGAAGCCCGAAGCGCAAGCTGACGCGTCGGCGCTGTCCGTGGTGACCGTGACCGCGAAGCCAACGCCAGAGCGTTCGCCTTCCACCGAGAAGCCAGCGACGCCGATTGAGAGGGCGGTGCGCGCGCTGAGGCCGCCTCCTCGAGGCGAGGACTACACAATCCTGCAGGCGCTGGTGAGCGTCGACATGCTGCTGCTGTTCACGGCGACGGTGTTCGGCGTCGGCGGCACCCTCACGGCGATCGATAACATGGGTCAGATCGGTGAGTCGCTGGGGTACCCGCAGCGCAGCATCGCCACCTTCGTTTCGCTCATCAGCATCTGGAACTACCTCGGCCGCGTCGCCGCCGGCTTCGCCTCGGAGGAGCTCCTGACGCGGTACCGGCTCCCGCGCCCGCTCATCCTGGCCGTCGTCCTCCTCCTCACCGTTCCTGGCCACCTGCTCATCGCCTTCGGCGTGCCGGGATCGCTGTACGTTGCGTCGGTGATCATCGGCTTCTGCTTCGGCGCCGTGCAGCCCCTGATCCTGGCGAGCGTATCGGAGCTGTTCGGGCTCAAGTACTACTCGACTCTGTACAACTTGTGCGGGACGGCGAGCCCCGTGGGGTCGTACATCCTGAACGTCCGGGTGGCCGGGCGCATGTACGACCGCGAGGCCAAGCGGCAGGGCGCCGTGGCGGGGAAGGCGGTGACTTGCGTTGGCGTGCGGTGCTACAAGGAGTCGTTCTTGGTGATAATGGTGGTGACGGTGGGCGCTGCGGTGGTGACGCTGGCCCTGGCGTGGAGGACTCGGGAGTTCTACGCGGGGGATATATACGCGCGGTTCAAGGCGGGGAGGGAAGAGTGGAAGGAGGAGGAGGTGGTGGTGGGAGCGAGCAGTAATGGCACCGGAGTTGACAAGGAAGAAGCGAAAGAATAGGCACGCGCGCGTAGAATCCAGGTCCTGAAATCGACGGCCCGTTTGGAAGTCATGAATTTAAAAGAAATTTCGTAAGGAACAGTCGAATTCCCGGGCTATTTTGCTAGGACAAGCTGGTAAATCAACTACTCCCACAGCAAGCGCTGCCACTCTTGCACCCAACCCAATCCGTCCCGTCCGGTCCGGTGATGATTAGTGACAGGTGTTGAGTTAATCACGTTTCTAGCTCAGTTTGCATTGCTAAAGTGTCATTGTCAGAAGTCAATAAGCATTCGGAAATTTCAGAGCATGTTCAGATTGTTCTGTATTTCAGAATGATAGATACGCTTGCGCTAAAATGATTCTGGTCCTGTGATCTATCTAGGACGTGGCTGAGTCATGTGTTTGCTGAGTTTTCGGATGCCGTCTGAACTCTGAAGTGCGTATGTGGGTTTTTACTTAGGGTCTGTTTGTTTGGTGCCTAACTTTGCCATGCCTAAGTTTAGGCAATATGTGACTGCCACAGAAAGTGTGGCTAACAAAATCGAAACCATACTTGTGGCAAAGTTTGGCAAGAAACTGAGTCTATGACGTGTGGGGCCGGGTGCTAAGAAAGTGTGGCATGCCACAGTTACGTCAGTGAACCAAACAGCTACCTAAAAACTGTGGCACGCCTAACTTGTGGCTAGGCAATTTCTGGTCATGAACCAAACAGGCCCTAAGTCTGTTGCCGTTTTTCCGTTTTCTGTAGCATTTCAGAAAAAGACTCGGTAACTGAATAACAGAGTGTCTCAGAAAAGACGCACGCAGTTATGGCGTCACAAAAAAACAACTCTTTACTGCTGTAGGAATGACTAGGGTGAATGTGCTTTAAATTTTTTTTTAAATATACATTTATCCTTTACTCCAATAGTTACAAAGCTATGAAGACTAGGATAGAAATCCTACTGAAAAACCAGAGATCCTCAGAGCTGAGCCAAAAACAATCAGAAAAACAACGTGATCGATTTTGGCTACGTGGTCGGAAGTCCCACGAAGCTGAGCGCAACCAGTCGGAAAACAACGTGGTCGAAATTCGACTACGTGATCAAAATTCGACTATGTGGTCGACGACCAGAGAGCGGTCGAAAACCAGCGTGGTCGATGACCATTGAGTGGTCGAGCAATCGACGTGGTCGTAGACTAATGACTGGTCGAAAACCCTACGTTGTCGAAACTCAACGTGGTCGAAAGGCAACAAGTGGTCTAATACCAACGTGGTCGATGACCTGAGAGAGATTGCAAACCCGAGATTTGGGCAATTTACCAAAATGCCCCTCTACCGCCTTCCTTGAAGCTTCCCGCTTCTTTTGCCATGAAGCATCGCACATGCTTTGCCATCTTCCTTGTGGCCCTAATGACTTGCCGCCAAGCCTCTCACGCATTTGGATCCCATCGAACTGTCCTCGCTTGCAAATGACTTAAGTCAGTTGATGCACCACATGCTTCTTCTCGCACATGACGGCACCCAGCTTTCTTGACCATCTGGACCTCGACTCCTCCCTGAGTCTAGTACCGATCCACCTTGCCGTTGCCCAGCATGATCACCACTGGTAGCTCCAGCTCCAGTTTCTCGTCATCCCGGCTTGCAACCACTCTGCAAGCCTTAGTCATCTTCGGCATATTCCTGACCGTTCTGGGCCTCAACACCACCCTATGCCTAGTTCCTGTACTTTTACGCCTCACCATGACCGAGTTACGAAGTCCTACAACCAATAACAACAAACAAATCGTCATATAGCACCACATAACACACAAAGTTATCAATTGCGCAATTCATCCTAACAATATTTAATGCAAAATGTATGCACCCAAATACTGATCCTAAACCTAGGACTAAACATTAAACCCATGTGCACAAAAGCAACAACACTCAGGTCAAACCGTGAGCAAATCTCCAAAAGTCCTGTTTTTCTGGGAAAATCGGTAGTACTGCTCTTAACACGCTGGTATTATCGCACTGCGGTACTACCACTCTTAACACACTGGTACTACCACACTGCGGTACTACTGCTCCCTAAAGCAATACTTCCGCACTAGACCACTCTGGAAAAAACATACCGCAACTCAGAGTGGAACTACCGCCATGCGGTACTATCATGTTTACATATGTGGTACTTCTGATTTTTTTGACAACTTTAGAAAACAGTCCAGCTTTAATACAATCCTTATAAAACCCTTAAAACCAAACTCAAACTTCATAAATACTCTAATTCAAAAATTAATTTTTAATCATAACCATAGAATGACCTTGATATGGTCTCACAGCTGCTAATCAACTCCTTGCAGAATTCGTGTCCTTGAGCTTGACTGTGGTTTTGACCCCAACAATGGTAATAGCAATCCACGATACATGAATCAAGCAAGCTGTGTCAAACCGAAGATCCCAACTCCAAACCAGTCGTGTCGTGTCAGTCACTTGTTGCCATGGAACAAGAGCCTGCATCTCGTCTTCTCGGTCTCATCGCCGTTCCTCCACCGCCGCCTGCTCCTTTGCTCCTCCCTCCTCTTCTCGGACGCCGCCGCCATTTCCACGCGCTCCCACCACCTCCCCCGTGGCTGCTCCCTCCTTAAACCGAGCGTACATGTCACCCGCGTAAAACTCCCGGGTCCTCCACGCCAGCGCCGCCGTCACCACCGCCGCGCCCACCGTCGCCGCCGTTATCACCAAGAACGACTCCCTGTAGCACCGCACGCCAATGCACGTCACCCCCTTTCCCGCCGCCGCCACCACCGCGCCCTGCCGCGCGGCCTCGCGGTCGTACATGCGCCCCGCCACGCGGACGTTGAGGATGTACGACCCCACGGGGCTCGCCACGTTGCCCACGTTGTACAGCGTCGAGTAGTACTTGAGCCCGAACAGCTCCGAGATGATGGCCAGGATCATCGGGTAAGCAGCGCCGAAGCAGAAACCGATCAGCACCGACGCCGCGTACAGCGACCCCGGCACGCCGAACGCGATCAGCAGGTGCCCCGGCACGGTCAGGACGAGCACGGCCGCCACCAGGAGCGGCCGCGGCAGGCCGTACCGCGTCAGCAGCGCCTCCGAGGCGAAGCCGGCGGCGACGCGGCCGAGGTAGTTCCAGATGCTGATGAGGGAGACGAGCGTGGCGATGCTGCGCTGCGGGTAACCCAGCGACTCGCCGATCTGCCCCATGTTGTCGATGGCCGTCAGCGTCCCGCCGACGCCGAACACCGTAGCCGTGAACAGCAGCAGCATGTCCACGCTCACCAGCGCCTGCAGGATCGTGTAGTCCTCGCCGCGTGGCGGCGGCCTCAGCGCGCGCAGCAATCTTGCACTCGCCGTCACCGGCTTCTCGGCCACGGGCGTTGGTGGTGGCGTCGGTTTCGCGGCCGCGGTCACCACGGACAGCGCCGGTCCGTCGGATTGCGCATCCGGCGTTTTCTTGAACAGGGCGACCTCCTCGCGCAGGACGACGGCGAAGGGGAGGAGGAGCATTGCAAACACGACGGCGGCGCTGACGCCGTACTCGGCGCGGGTGAACAGGAACCGCTTTTCGAGGATGATGACGACCATGAGGTAGGCGGCGAGCGCCAGCGACACGTACAGGAAGCCGCAGAACGCGCGGTACTCGCGGCGCGCCGCTGCTGGCGAGCGCGGCGCGCGTATGATCCGGATGGTCCCGAGGAAGGCCACGGAGATGGCGGCCGGGAGCCAGCCGACGAGCAGGATGAGCGGCCTGGTGTCGCCGCCGCCGCCGCCGTAGCAGGCGAGGTAGAGCTGCGTAAAGATGGCGCCGCTGAGGCCGACGAAGCCCTTGAGCAAGCCGAGCATGACGCCGCGGCTCTCTGGGAAGTTCTTGACACAGGTGACAAGCGCGCCGGTGTTGGCGAAGGCCTGCGAGTTGGCGCCGACGGCGATGTAGAGGCAGATGAGCCACAGGGGCGGCCTGGAGCGGACACGGCCGGTGACGGAGAGGTAGACCATGAGGTATCCACCCAGGTTCATGGCGGCGCCGACGGCGAGGACGAGCCACGGTGGGGTGACCTCGGCGACGAGGCCGGCGTGGATGCCGATGTTGGCGCCGACGTCCTTGAAGAAACCCACGGTGTTGAGCTGCTCCTGGGTGTATCCCAGCGTGGCCTTGATGTCCTTGGAGTAGATGGCGAAGATGTAGGTGGCGCCCGCCGCCGACATGATGAGGAAGGAGCCGTACGCCATGAACCACCGCCCGCGCAGCACCTGCGCCGCGAAGGCCGCCGCCGTCGCCATCGCGCTCCCGTCTCTCCCTCTCTCTCTCTCTCTGTTTCTTGGGAGTAGTGGCGCCGGTGTGGGGGTGTGCTAAAGGACAGGTTGGTGAGGTGGCATTTGCAGGGCGAGTGCTGAGCACACGGTTTGGGAGTCTCGAAATGGAGTCGTCTGATGTCACCTTGTCAGTGTGAAAGGTTGGTGGTATGCAAAACTGCAATGTGCCGCAGGGATAAGCATCATATTCATCTCCGGGCTTCAGCCACATGAATCCACATCATTATTCAGAGTAATGCTGCATCTAATTTTGGCATACCGTTTTCTGTGCTGTGAGAGGATTGCTCTAATCTTGGCATACGCTGGGAGGAAAACTCAACTGCTCTATGTGGTGTGGCAATTTGGTGCACCATGAACTACTTACAGGCTTACTTCTATCAATACAAGTCTGCTATTATTGATAGTAGAGTACAAATCAGCAGAAGTGTTATACATCATTTGCATATATTTTTTAGGTACATAGAATTCAGATTTTTGACCATGCGGTTTGCTTAGAGATTCATGCTCGAGATCGCCGTCCGGGCGTCCACCGCCGGCGCGGCCGTGTCCAAGCGCCGCTGGTTAGTAAAATCAAATCAATGGGGGAATCAGCCCACCCACCCTCGCAATAGCACATCTGGCATGACGCGTCCATTAGTATTGCTTAGCTAGGTATACTGACCTAGTAGCCGGGAGGGCGGCGCCGGCGTCCGAGGACTCGCTCGCTCGATAGGCCTAGGCGGCGGCGCGCCTCAGTCGCGAGAAGCAAGAAACTCTCCCCCTTGTTCAAGCTCAAGCTCAGCTCATCGCTCTCTTCTTTCTTTGAGACGAAACAATAGAATAGGAACTGTACTTGGGCTGGTCAGAGCTTAGGCCCATTAATGAAACTCAGGCCGCCCACGCACTTAATGCGGCCCAGCCCAATGACGATTTTGTTGCTTCGCACCGTGCAATAGTTGTTAATTTCACTACTATTACAAAAGAGACTATACCGAGCAGGTACATCACAGACAGTTCCTATGAATCATCTGTACTATAACTATTACAAACGGTTATTTATACAAACCGTCTATGATAAACTAAGATATCACAGACAGATCTTATTAATAACCATCTGTGAAAATATCACATACGGTTGTTAGTATAAACCGTCTGTGATAATGCAAGATATCATAGATAGTTCGTATGAATAATCATCTGTGATAATTCACAAACGTTTATTTATAAGAACCATCTGTGATATATGCATTATCACATACTGTTCGTATAACAAACCGTCTCTGGTAATGCCACGACACCAATTTGTGGCATCTCTCCCAGGATTCAAATCTCACCTTTTTCATTCTCTCTTCATCGAATGACAGGCACCGCTTCCTCCCACCTCTCACTGAGGAGGCTGTGGGGTTCCTGGGCTAGGATCTAGGGAGCGAGGAGTCTGCCGTCTGGAGGAGAGAGGAGGCTGGCAGCTGTTCGCTTGGACATGGGAGTGGGGAGCCTGCCCCTTGGAGAAGAGAAAAGGCAGAAGAGAGTGGAGGTGAGGAAACATGTAATCTATTTTGTGACAAATATAGCGAGAGAATAAGATAACAGAAAAGGAAAGGACACTAGGCTATTGCGGTGCTGCAAACTCGTATGTTCTTTGCTTGTTCATCATGTTCCACTTATAATAACACATGTGCACGATTACGATGTGTAAGTTCCCTCCCGATCTGGACCAACATACTCATAACATGGATGTGCCCATCTACGTTAACACGGGCAACTGAGGCAGCATTGAAGGCATCGCTAAAGGTGTTTTTGGTTGCATGGGTGGAGGGTGGATGGGATGATTCCATCCAACTTTTTGTGTTGTACTAATGTTTGGTTGGTTGGATCGGATGAAGCCATGCTGCATGAGGTGATCCATAAGGAGCGAATATTCTCTTCAGATGTTGGATGGAGCGATGCGGTGAAATTCTTTGGACAAGGCCATCCAACATTCCAACACGCCCGTGCCGTCGTTCCGCTCACCTCATCCATAAGGAGCGAATATTCTCTTCAGATGTTGGATGGAGCGATGCGGCGAAATTCTTCGGACAAGGCCATCCAACATTCCAACACGCCCGTGCCGTCGTTCCGCTCACGTCCTGAAGGTGAAAGGTAAGGGCAAGCCGGTGGCGTCCATGATGAACCGCGGCATCGACCCCATCACCGAGGAGCCCCATTCTCCCCATGCCACTATGCCTGATGGCGGCCTGAACTATGGTAAAAGCCTGGCTTTGCAAACACACTCTAGAAACGGTTAGTTTTTTCAAAATTAAAAAAAATAAGAACAAATAATAGAAATGAAAAAAAGTTATATCATCGCGGAAACTGCAAAGGAACAAAGAAAAAAACCAAAAACCAAAAGTAAAAACCGACACATTCCAAATAGCTTTTGTCTTCTGAAAGCCAAAAGCCAAAGCATTTGGAGCATGACCATATTTGCAAATTCAGCTTCACGTAGCCGCAGCCAGGCTACTCTGTGTTCAGGTAGGCAAGCTTAGGGCACGCGACATTGCAGATAAAGAACCGGACGCACGCCTGCTACGCATGGCATCGCAACCCTGATGGCGCCAAGGTTGTCACCGACTCCATGTGGCTCACCATCAGATACTGGATGCCCACCGACGACACCAATTGATCCCAAAGTGTCACATAAATCTAGGCGTGCAATTACGCAAGCAATTCGGCAGGAGGGAGGGTGCATGGGCCGGGCCAGAGGCCAGATTGGCTGAGAAGGAGGGGGAATGGGCTGGGCTTGGCCCAAGCAAGGTTTTGGGCTTGAAGAATTTTGAAAACCAGTTGAAATTTGAGTTTAGACTTTGATTTTAAATTCAAATTCAAAATTTTATTCCAGCACTTTTTAAGCTTCCCAAAATGGGATGTTAAATGAAATTATTGCGGTTTTGTTTCCTTCGTCATCGCCTGGTTTAGTGGGTTTTTAGTTTAGATAAGCGCTAAACATGGGGGCCCGAACAAACCCAGAAACGAGGATGTATGGCGTATACTAGTTTTGATAAAAACGTCTCTGACTTGTTTGTGGTAAAACTCGTAATTTTGAGTTTATGGATAATTCCATGGCGTCGTGTGTTTCGTCTGTTGAAACAAATCGGCCGGGAATATAGAAGTTTAGGTGGGGAGATCTCAGCATATTCTTGGTTTAGATATCAACATAATTTCTAAAATGCAACTTTGACCACTAATTGCTATTGTAATATCTTTGTAAAATTTAACAAATTTATAATACTATGAAAGTATTTTTTGAGATGAATTTACACATATGGTTTTTATGTACATAATCTAAGTATTTAAAAATGTATCGATAGCTGAAATTTCTAAATTTTGACTACATATATTCCAAAACGACTTGCATGTGTTTTAAAATAGCTTGTTTTCATGAACTAGAGGAAGTACTACCTAGTAGCAATCCTCTATATATATATAGTAGTAATTCCTCCGTTTTAAAATATAAGTTATGTAGTTTTAACAAGTTTATTTTAGTGTATAAGGTGTGTATGTGAATTTATTGATGTTTTTGTTTGTCATCCTTATTTTATCACATCTTTTCTCTCTTCCATATGTATAAGTAACAATCTCGCAAACTTTTTTTTTACATTTTCAAATTATTTATTGCATTAGTATAATTACTTTCTCCTATCTTTCTCTTGGCTTTGCAACCACCTTAATATCGGTGGGTAGCTAAAATATGGCTTATAAAAAGGAACGGAAGGAGCAGTAGCGATTAGCAGCAAAGCATGGGGCGTGTGCTCGCGGTGTTGCTAGCCCTCGCGGCGTGCGTTGCGGCCGCCCGCGCCGGTGTGACGAGCCCGTACCGGAGGAGCCTTCAGATGCTCCCCGTCATGCCGTTCGACGCCGACGTGTTCCGGCCGCCGGCGGGCGCCAACGCGCCGGAGCAGGTGCACATCACGCAGGGCGACCTGACCGGGCGCGCCATGACGGTGTCGTGGGTGACGCCCAAGCACGCCGGCAGCAACGTCGTCCGCTACGGCCTCCGCGCCGACGACCTCAGCCTCTCCGCCGAGGGCACCGTCCGGCGCTACACCTTCGGCCGCTCCTACCGGTCGGGCTACATCCACCACGCCACCCTCGCGGGCCTCGAGTACAGCACCACCTACCACTACGCCGTCGGCTTCGGCTACACCGTCAGGGCTTTCTCCTTCAAGACGCCGCCCAAGCCCGGCCCCGACGTGCCCATCAAGTTCGGCATGATCGGTACCTACCTAGTGCTGATCCTACAATTAATTATTTCTCTTAATAGTAGATCCGATCCATTTCTTCCTTAATTTCCTTCTTCTTTAATTCTTGATGCAAGCAATATTATTACTAATTAATGTGATGCCGATGATCGGTGATGATGGTATCTCGATCAATATTGCACATATGCATGCACGCACGCAGGCGACCTTGGTCAGACGTACCACTCGAACCACACGCTGACGCACTACGAGGCGTCCAACGCCGACGCGGTGCTCTTCATCGGCGACCTGTCGTATGCCGACGACCACCCCGAGCACGACAACAACCGCTGGGACAGCTGGGGCCGCTTCACCGAGAGGAGCGTCGCCTACCAGCCATGGATCTGGACCACCGGCAACCACGAGCTCGACTTCGCGCCGGAGATCGTACGCGCTATATGCATGCATGCATCTTGAGAGTTTATATCCATCGATCACGTACATATTCATCACATTGCATATTTGCACGACGAATGAATTCTGCAGGGCGAGACCGAGCCTTTCAAGCCTTTCACGAACCGGTACCCGACGCCGTTCAGGGCGTCCGGCAGCACGCAGCCGTTCTGGTACTCGGTGAGGATGGCGTCGGCGCACGTCATCGTGCTGTCCTCCTACTCGGCGTACGGCAAGTACACGCCGCAGTGGACGTGGCTGCAGGACGAGCTCAAGCGCGTCGACCGGACGGTGACGCCGTGGCTCGTCGTCTGCGTGCACTCGCCCTGGTACAACTCCAACGACTACCACTACATGGAGGGCGAGACCATGCGCGTCCAGTTCGAGCGCTGGCTCGTCGACGCCAAGGTCGACCTTGTCCTCGCCGGCCACGTCCACTCGTACGAGCGCACCCACCGCGTCTCCAACGTCGCCTACGACATCGACAACGGCAGGGCCACGCCGGCGTTCAACCTGTCGGCGCCGGTCTACGTCAACATCGGCGACGGCGGCAACATCGAGGGCCTCGCCAACAACTTCCGGTCGCCGCAGCCGACCTACTCGGCGTTCCGGGAGGCCAGCTTCGGCCACGCCACGCTCGACATCAAGAACCGCACGCACGCCTACTACGAGTGGCACCGCAACCACGACGGCGTCAAGGTCGTCGCCGACACGGCATGGTTCACCAACCGATACTGGCTGCCCACCGACACCAACTAGGCAATTATAGTTGAAAAGGATATTTCAGTTTCTAGCTATAAGTTAAAGATCAGTACTACTACTACGTCGGAATTGATGTGCTGTAGTAGTTTTAATTAGGATTAGTCGAGAGATTGGCAAGCTTAGGTAGATCGTCGAGAGGGTTGCATTTGCATTGGGTTTTTCCATTGGATATATATAGGCCGTGGCCATCGTCAGTTTCAGTTGTACTGCACAATGTTGCAGCCCTCTTTCTCTAGTTAAATAATTTACAAGATTCTTCTTGATCGAATGTTTGTGTTCTAGATACACTCAAATCTAAATCTGTTAGGCGCTGTTTCCAATATGTGCATTTCGTAGTTTTCATGAAGGAGCCATACTAATTCGTACACATTAAATTCATGTGATATATATATATGTGGTCCAATTAGCCGTATTTCAATTTTTTTATGAAGCCATATCTGGTTGACCAAAGCTAGCAATAATGTCTTCTCTACAACAAAAAAGAAGCAAAACAACCTAGTAACTAACCGTGCATATTTGACCGGAAATTAACTCTTAACATATAGTCAGTTATATACCTGCAGGATCTTAATCTTATGAACTTATCTCCACCTTAACCGTGATCTTCGCCAAAACAAACTTTTCAAATGATCTTTTCTGCATCTTTGATTAGTTTGTTTTCCAAACAACATGCATGTAGTCCATTCGTACCGAAACAAACAGGTCGATTGTGCATATATTATACGTATCTACGATCGAAATATGCTGAATTGCTAAGTCGTCGTGAAATGAGCTTCACAGCAACTTCACTGCATCATAGGAACAAAGACAACTCGGTGACACGATATTGATTGGATTGAACTAGGATTGCCTCCCAATGACCTGCAGGACCTGAAAGCTCCTTTCACTGAGGTAGAAGTGCGCAATGCGATTACACAGCTACCAGCAGAAAAGGCTCCTAGACCGAACGGCTTCACATGCACCCTTGGCATTGTTGGGATATCATCAGAGAGGACGTCATAATGGTTTTCCAGTGCATGCATAACTGCTCGGTGAATGGTTTTGAGTTGTGGCTATTTGATTTGAGCTTTTTGTCATCCTCAGACTTTGTGGTTGGTTAGCGAGTGACAGTAAATATTCATCTCCAAGTATCAATATATATCAAAATTTGTCCAAGTCTTTCTTCTCTTTGCTCAAGTGTTGCAATCTTGATTTAACTTGGGTTTTTATGCTTCCTTCTTCCCTCTTGGTCTTGCTTTGTGTCAAGGATGTGTAAGTGATAAAAATATTATTAGAGACCAGATCACATCCATCTAGGCACCTTCCATAGCAAGTTCTTGTGATTATCCGGATTAATTCAAGAAAGGATGATTTTGCGGGGTTTTGATTTTGATGCCTTTTGGCATGGGTTCTTGTCGTTAGGCTTGCTAGGATGTATGTGAGTAGACCTAAGGTCATCTTGACTATTCTTTACTCACGAGCAAGTCTTGATTCAAGTCTTGTGTTTTGCCTGGTTTTAGTGCAATCTTCTTTCAAATAAAAAATATTATAACTTTGGCAATGATCTTCTTTATCTTTGATTGAAATTGGTTCCTGACATCTTAGAGAAGATGCACGCTAAATTTCAAGTGGTTGGAGCTACGATTTGAATGCTGTGCAGGTTTCTCTCTATAGCTATTGCATTGATTTTGTCAAGCGGTTAGACCGTCCCTTCCTGATATTTCTGCCCGAGTAAAGTCCATTACCGGTCCTTAAACTTTTTATGCTGTGTCATCCCGGTCCATAAACTTTTAAAGTATGTCATCCCGGTCCTTAAACTTTCAAAGTGTGGCAATTTCTTTTGAAAGTTTATGGACCGGGATGACACATCATAAAAAGTTCACTGCTACAACTACATAGGATATTGCCACACTTTAAAAGTTTAAGGACCGGCATGACATACTTTAAAAGTTTATGGACCGGGATGACACAGCATAAAAAGTTTAAGGACCGGTAATGGACTTTACTCTTTCTGCCCAAGCATGTCCAGACTCATTTGGCTCGGGTTTTTTTGGAACTTTTCTTGTGGGTGCTTTGTCTTTGATTTCCATAGGTTCGTATAGCTGAGTTTTGATTTTACTTTAAGAAAAGAATTTAGAAAGACGTTTGATAATGTTGGCTCTTATTTACCCTCTCTACTCGCCATTATTAGTCCTACAATAAGGCCCCGTTTGGCACAGCTCTAGCTCCGAGATCTATGTTGGATCTGTAGTTTGTTGACTAAATTAAAGTGATTTAAATATTTTTATTTAATATATAATATAAATGAAATGAGTCATGTAAATGCACTTAACATGCCTGCAACTCTAGATCCAGGATTTCCTAGAACTACAGATAACTGCTCTGCCTAACGGGGCCTAACACACATGCCAATTTTCCGATGGAAACTACGAAGAATGTATCGCAAGTGGGCGAAGAATGAATATATATATAGCCAAAAGCTAATTTGCCCGACAAGAATGAAGAATGTAGAAGTGGATGGTATGGAATTGCAGCACCAGTGTAAGCTTAACAAATCCAAAGCAACTAATAATTGAGAGGATTAGGAGATGCCATTCTGCCCCCTTGCATACACTTTGGGTCGTCGATACCTCTTGATGTTGCCTCTCTCAAGTCTCAATGGCCCTCCTTCTTCTTCTTTATTTTTTTTATTGTTCTTGGAAGCTTGGACATGATAACATACATGTAACAGTATGGAGTACTTTTAGCTGGTAATTGTTTCAACTATTGCTTGCATGTTTGTTTGGTGGTTATAACATACATGTAACATACATGTTTGTTTGTTTTATTGTTTGCTCGCCTCTTGTGCATCCATGCAGGTTAATAAATCTGCAATTATTAGGAAGTGATCCCATATTCTTTGGTGGCTATATGTCTTTTGGACATGAATTCATCCTAGTTGTAGTTAAACTAGATGACATAAAATAAAAAGAGCATAAACGAGAAGTAATACGCCTTCATATTACTCGAATTTTGAATCTTTAGATTAACTATATTACACTCGATTAGACTCAAAGTCAACCCTAAATCCAAGTTTAGGTGTTAGCTTCGATTTGAGTCGTGGCTTAGGAGATGGCGCCAACCAGAGTGTTAAAAAAACAAAACTAAAAAAGATATGAAAAAAAATAAAAAGCATCCAAGGAAAATAAAAAGGAAGGCCGCCCCCTCCCAAGAACCCACCGCCGCACCATGACGAGCTCCTCGCCTCCTTCCCGAGAGGTACCAAACCCTAACCATTCTTCTCTTCCTTCCCCCAATCCACTCGGAGAGCAGCAAGACGGGCCTTTTTCCTCGCGTGCGCAGGCGCTGAGCAAGATCGCTTGCAATCGGCTGCACAAGGAGCTCGCCGAGTGGCAGGTCAGCCCTCCCTCTGGGTTCAAGCACAAGGTCTCCGATAACCTCCAAAGGTGCCCCCTTCCCGACTGCAACCCTGCGATTTCTCTCGTTATTTTTTCTGATTGGGTTTTTCTTCTTCTTTTGGGTGTGGATGAATTGCATGTTTCCTTCTTTCAGAAGCTTTACGATTCTTTTTGGCCCACTTTTTTTTTTATCGTTTTTTCCCGATTTCTTTGGGGTTCCTCCTAATTTTTTTTTGCTGGAGATGGATTTGGACTACTTGCCTAATAGGAAATTTTCCTTTGGATGATTAAACAGGTGGGTAATCGAGGTGACCGGAGCGGCGGGCACGCTCTACGCCGGCGAGACGTACCAGCTGCAGGTCGACTTCCCCGAGCATTATCCCATGGAGGCACCTCAGGTGAGATTTTAATGAAAAACATTGCACCTTTAGTTCTCTCGTTTCTTTTCTTCCGTTCCTTTGATTTGGTTTGATTGGGCAATAATCCTGTCCTTTTTCCAGGTCATTTTTCTCAATCCAGCGCCGATGCATCCACATATTTACAGCAACGGGCACATCTGTTTAGGTAAACTAGTTCCTTGTGCCTCTTCTCCCTTGGAGAAGATTTGTTTATGTCCCCGTGTTGATGCTTTTGATTAACTGCGTGGTGTGTGGGAATGTTCTTTGCCTAACCTTATCTTCCATCTAGCTGTCAGTTAGGTGCTAGGATTCCATTTCTTAGTGGAAAGCCACCGCGTTAGCCAAGTGTGCTTTTGCAGTTTTTAGAGTAGCTGCGCAATTGAGATGCCCCAACTCACCTTTCCATTCCATTGCTAGACGTCCTTGATGGGATTACCAGAAGCATGACCTTGTTAAATGCAGGTGTTTCGTGCTTGCGCTTTCTAAGCTCTCATAATGTTTGGGTGTTGGTGGCTTGTCTCTTTTTCCTACCTAATATTATAGCTACCGTCAATGCTTCAATAACGGTTAGTCGTTAGAGGGAAGTTTTAAAGTCTTGTGTTCTGTCTTATTCTCTAATGATGAGTGGTAACTCCTTTTCTTCTTTTCTGGCTCTCACTCCTCCTCCCTCTGAAATTTGATCTCTAAGCTGTGTGGATGGTGCATTTGTTAATGTCCTTTGTCTTCATGTATGTATGTTAGTTCTGCGCAAATCCTATATGATAGGAAATATGTTGCTGCACCTCTTTTCCTTTCCTTTCCCTTTTGAGATGAATAAAATTGGTTTTTTGGTTATTCGTGGAAGTAGGTATTTCAAGTTAAAGTGGCATAGATTTCAAAACAATGAAGAAAAAAACCCCTCACTTTGCGTAGTGATCTGTATACAGGCTTGTTGTTATGCTTGAAACTCATTTGTGATTACACAGAATAGAAACATGATTTATACTTTTGTGCCAATTATTTTTTTCAAATATGATGGTTTACTTCATTGTAGTGAAGAGTTCCAAAGTTAATAAAATGTAATACTAATGGAAATCACAAGTTTTTTACTTTGATTTGCTGCAGTACCTAAGGAATGAGTACAGTTTGAACTTGGAATATGAATGCATCTTTTCCTATGTAAAAATAAGCAGAATATCTCCGGCGATAATGCCTTTGGTGAGGAAGCATGTTTGGTTAGTTGACACTTGGAAAGGTGTGCTTTTTTGGGGGAAATAAACCTCTTGGAAAGTTGATGAGGGACTAGACATCTACATGGGGATATAGCTAGGACGATAGCATGCTTCTCCAATTCAATTTCTAAACTATTGTGTGACTAGAATATTGGTTCTCATTTTTCTTGGACAACACTATTATTTCCCATTATCAAAGTAGCTGCGAATGCATTGTGACAATAGTTAGGTATAGCTTAATAAATGGAACAATTCAAGTTGGCAGTATCCTTGTGGAAGTATATGGTATTCACATTAAGTTTTGTGTCAATGCTATATGCATATATTAATTTCAAATCATTACAAGTAAATATGCTACTTGTGAAATTAAACATTTGAAAGATTGCCTCACATACTTGTTTATTGTGATCAGGACATAACTAATCTCTCCCACATTTCTTCCAACGTTGAGTGTGCCATTTATTATCTGATTTCATAAACATATTAAACTACTAAATCTGGTACTAAAATAAGCAGCTGGCAACCCTAAATCCAAACTCAAGTTTCCATCTTAATGGTCTCACCAGCATAGCTTCAGCTTACATTTTTCTCCTCTTTTTGATGTTCATCCATTCCTTCCTTGCAATCATCAGTGTTACACCATTCATTTTCACTGCATCCCATAATGATACTCTTGCCCTTGTCTATTCAATGTGGTAACACTAACATTGCCATTACAATTGTGGCTACAATTCTTAGCAGTTTTTTTTTAGAATCATGAGCTTCATACTCGGAGCTAGTGCTCTCTAGAAAATCTCTAAACCCAACCCCCAAATTCCAAACCCACGCCAATATGAATAGAATCTGTGACTTTTCATGCAATGAGCATCTTCCATACCAAGTTGCCGCTTGATTTTTTTAGCCTTTGTGGTCATTTGCTGAGGAAACAAGCAGTGGTGATTTTAATCCTTGTATTCTATTTTTGGGAACTTTTTGACTTGGTGATGGGCGCAACATAAGGAGATTTTCATTATTATTTGTGGAATCTCTAATATTTAAACCTTGCACCATAGGACCAAAGCAACATGCTTTTAAATTTGTCAACACTGTAACTAGCCCACAGTAGACATTAGACAAAAGTAACTCGTGTTATTTTTGGGGTAGCTTAACTGCACAGTTCACATGTTTCTTGATTCCTTGATCTGCTCGGTTGTTTACGACTTGCTCAATTTTGCAAAATACTCCAAATTTTCAGTTTTGTTGTTTTTGTTAAAGCTAACTAGTCCAAATTGAGAAGACAAGCTTAAAATTTGTGTGAACCATACAAGTTATGGTGGGGCATGGTTAAGAATGCATCGGGCATCAGTTTGTCAAGATAAGCTCTATTTAAGGATTTACATTAGTTAGTCCCATATAGGTGGCTATGGACCCAGATAATTCTTTTAATGTTATTTGGCTGTTTTAGCACTAATTAGTAATTACGAAGTGAATTGTTATCTGATGGCTATGGAGTAATATAGTACCGGATATACTCTGTCTAGCACTTGGTTTAGGTAACTGAGGCTGCTGAATATGAATTTCAATGTAGCTGAAAAATTTTATACGGACATCCAAGTTACTCTCATTGTTCGTCATTTTTGCACCTCTTTGAAACCAGCAAGATCAATTATCATTTGACCCTGTTAGGTTAAAAATCCTAAACTATGCCTAAAAGGAAGCATCTTAACCTTTTCTTTCATCTTTGGAGCATTTAGCCTCGTTTTGTTTACTGCTACTGCTGCTCTGCTGTGATTGTGAATGAAACTGCTGTGGTTGTGAATGGAAAAGAAAATGGTGTTGGTGGAGCCTTGAGGGGCATGGGCTACAATTTTGCTGCTTGATTTGTGTATTGTAATGACTGTTACTCTGTTAGGCATAACAACTCCTGCTGCTTCTCTCATCTGCAGATATATTGTATGATTCATGGTCACCAGCGATGACTGTGAGTTCAGTCTGTATCAGCATCTTGTCCATGTTGTCTAGCTCGCCGGCAAAGGTTACATTTCAACTACCGAGCTCCCTCGACCTATCAAAAATGCTAATTCTTATTTGGTATCTGACTAGCTACAGTATTGGTTGCAGCAACGTCCAGCGGACAATGACCACTATGTGAGGAACTGCCGCAACGGGAAGTCACCGAAGGAGACCAGATGGTGGTTCCATGATGACAAAGTGTAACGGGCATTGGCTGGCTCTTCTGGCCACCCCTTACTCGCCAGCCAGCCTTCCTTACTGTGTGATCTCCTCCAAGGGGATATGAGATGTTTTAGGCTTATTTTTAAGCACCCCTCTATTGGAACGCAAAGCTTAACATGCTGTGGACCTGTGGTGGTTTGTACATGAGTTGCACACATGTGTTAAGAGTCATGAATATATTATCGCATTAATGATATATATACAGAATAAGAAAGTGTGTACCGTGTCGATTCGCTGATACGAGCCAGAAAGAAATGCAGATTTTACTATGATTTGCTAAATTTGTCTTGCTATCTGTCTGCTTATGAATTTGCTAAAATCATAGTGGTGATGGGTTCTCACACTTGTAGGATCGGTATGGCAACAGAAGGAGGTGAATAGTGTCTTAAATCTTTCCTCAAGTATTTGCTAATTCTTCACTACATTAGTATGCGAAGCTATGAAGATGAACCTAAAATTCCAAAAAATCTTGGTGCTACAATAATTTCAGCCTGTAAATAGTAAAAACGTAGATTTAAAGTTTTGATCTGTAGATTTAATGTAACACCCCGCCCAACCTCTGGGCCCGGAGTGCTACCACCATTGCAAACTTTCACCTTTCTTTCAATTACCAGAAGTTCAATACTAATAAAGTTAAGTAGCGGCGAATAGATACATCATAGTTTTTTTTTTAGCCCCTACTCTAGCAGTCTAGTAGAGACTAAAACAACTGACAAAAGATGGTACAGGGAGTGCGGTTAGTGTATGGAGATTGTTCATGTGCTACTCCCGCCCCAGGCATAACGTCCTCAACGATCACCTAAAAATAAAACAAGGCAAGGGTGAGTCCAAAGACTCAGCAAGTACATAATAGAACGATAAATACTATCACATCATGAAACAATTTAATCCAACCAACATACTCTGCATACAAAGCCAAGCTCACATCATCATTCTTAAGATTCCACATCAATCGTACATATTTCACATACACTCTCATGTTGCACATTGCCACAACAACAATGCAATGCAATGCACCCATGCTCTATATGCACACTTGCTCATCATAATGCGAATACCGGTACCGCCGAGTGAACACCCGTCGATGTTCACCCATCATCTGGGCCCGCCCATCTTGGCACGGGGTCCCCCCCACTTCCGTGGAGGCCTACCGAAGCAGGTCTTACTCAAGAGCACTCCGGATTAGCCCGCTAGCTTTACTTATAGCTAGGGACTTTCTCACCGCCCTCACTCTTGAGTGCACATAATGCAAATGCATATGCCATTGTCATTATCATGGTCATCCATAAACATCATGTCATGTAAACATCGCATTTCCACATCAACATTAGCACATCATGTAAACACCGCATATTCATAATCTCTACGATCTACCGCTCTACCATGCACTTGCCTGTTAACCAAACGAAGCGGAGCGACGTGCGGACGGCGTCGACTCGGGACCTCCACCTGGCCAAGCAAACAATCCGATTTAACGCATCATACGAAACCAGAGATTAAATGGGCAACGACGATACTATATGCATAAACTGGTTCGGGCATAAAACGCGCGGGCTTTCAGGGGTCTTCCGCGCGGCACCAAAACCCCCAAATTTTCTAATTTTTCCCTTTTCTTTTTTTTTCTCCTCTTTTCTTTTCTCTTCTCTTCTTTTCCTTTCTCTCTTTTCTTTTTTTTTTCCTTCTTTCCCTTCCCTTCTTACCCGGCCGGCTCCCTTCCTCCCCTTTTTTCTCACCCAGCCAGCCCCCCTCTTTTCTCCCTCACCTACCCCTCTCTCTCTCCTCATTTCCACTCGGCCGAAACGGCCTCGGCCTCCTCCTCCTCCTGGGGCGGCGCGGCGGCGCACGGCTGGCCGGCGTCACCGGCGGCCCTCCCGCCGCCCCCCTGCCTCCTCCTCTCCCACCTCTCTCTCTCTCGCCTGGGGCCGGCGCGGCGGCCGCACGGGAGGCTCGCCGGCCTGCGGCTTGCCGGCCCCGGCCCTCTCTCTCCGCCGACCCCCTCCTACCTCCTCCCCTCGCGCGCGGCCGAGCGGTCGGCCGCCCTCCCTGGGCGACGCGGTGGCGCACGGGTGCGCCGGCCGCCGGCCCGCCGCCGCCTTCTCCTGCGCAGCCCCCACCTACCTCGCCGCAGATCCGGCCTGCTCCGACCGGATCCACACCTCCCATGGCATGCGCGGCGGTGGGGCGCTGGGGCGTCGCCACCCGGTCGGCTCGGCCAGGTACACTCTCCCTCTCTTTCTCCTTTAGGCTACGGCGAGGAGACCTACCTGGGTACGGCTTGGACGAAGGTGTGGCTATGAGGGGTTTGAGCAGGGGAGAGGAAGAGAAGAGTATTGAGCTGAGCTGTGGCAGAGGTGCTAAAATGGGGGGGGGGTATTGGCTTCTGCGGGAAGCAAGGCACAGGTGGCATGCATGCACGCCTAGGACAGGCCTGAGGCTGCCACATCCCCCCCGGCAGGTGGGTGAGGTGTTACATTCTACCCCCCTTAACAGAATTCGACCCCGAATTCTGGCATTCAACAATACGCACGAAAGAACAAAATAAACATAACTGCTCTTGACATAACATTAACTCATACCCGAAGAGAACAACTCTGGGTACTTCTCGCGCATGCGAGACTCCAACTCCCATGTCGCTTCTCGCTCAGTTTGATGCGACCAAAGCACTTTAATATACTTTATCGTTTTATTCCTCAACACCTTCTCTGATTCCTCCAGAATCCGAACTGGACGGGACTCGAAGGTGAGGTCTTGCTTTAAGGACACTGGTTCTAACACAATCTCATGATCTGGATCTCGCAAGAACTTTCTCAACATTGAAACATGGAACACATTATGCACTCCTCGCATGGAGTCAGGGAGATCCAAACGGTATGCCAACTTTCCAATCCGTTCCAGAATTGGAAATGGCCCAATGTACCTCGGGCTAAGCTTTCCTTTGGTACCAAATCGCACTATGCCTTTAGTGGGAGATACTCTCAGAAGCACACGTTCCCCCACTTTGAACTCTAGTTCTCGCCTCCTGACATCGGCGTAGCTCTTCTGCCTACTCTGGGCAGCCAGCAGATTTTGTCTAATTTCCGCCACTCGTTCCACTGTTTGCTGGACCCAATCTGGGCCCAAAACGGCCTTCTCGCCCACGGCATCCCAACAAAGTGGCGATCTACACCTTCGCCCATACAGAACCTCGAATGGTGCTGCTCGAACACTGGAGTGGTAGCTGTTGTTATAAGCAAACTCTGCAAGTGCCAAATGATCCTCCCAGCTACCCTTCCAGGACAAAACACAAGACCTCAACATGTCCTCTAGTGTCTGAATGGTGCGCTCGGACTGTCCATCCGTTTGTGGGTGGAAAGCAGTACTAAACTGGAGTTTCGTGCCCAGAGCGCCCTGCAAGCTCTCCCAAAACTTGGAGACAAACTTGGCGTCTCTGTCCGAAACTATCGACTTGGGAACACCATGCAACCTCGCAATTTCTCGTACATAGATGGGCGCCAACTCACTTGCCGAGTTTGTCGTGCGAATGGGGATGAAGTGCGCAGACTTGCTGAATCGGTCCACCACTACCCAAATCGCATCCTTACCTCGCGGGGTACGAGGTAAGCCGACTACGAAATCCATTGTAATATCATCCCATGGCCACTGAGGAACCTCCAAAGGCTGCAATAGCCCAGCGGGACGCCTATGCTCAGCCTTTACTTGCTGGCAAATCCCGCAAGATGCCACATACTTGGCGATATCCACTTTCATCCTCTTCCACCAGAAACTCTTCTTGAGATCACGATACATCTTGGTCTCACCAGGATGCACCGTATAGGGGGTACGATGAGCTTCCCTCAGAATATCATCCTTGACTTGAGCCTTTTGCGGCACGCAAAGGCGGCCTTTAAATCGCAAAGCACCTGAGTCATCAAGGCTGAAATCCCCCATTTTCCCTTCATTAAGACGCTTCCTCACTTGCTGAAGCAACCGATCATGCTGTTGCGCCTCCTTTACTCGCTCCGGAATCGCTGATTCTAGCAACAGTTGTGTCTCAGCCTGTGCTGTACCAGCGAAACAATAGGAAATTCCCATCCGTTCAAAGTCAGCAACGAGACAACCTAGAGCAGAGGGTGTCAGCTTGCGACTAAGAGCATCAGCAACCACATTTGCCTTGCCCGGATGGTACTGAAGAGTGAGATCATAGTCTTTGATAAGCTCCAACCACCTCCGTTGCCTCAAATTGAGCTCCTTCTGAGTGAAAATATATTTGAGGCTTTTGTGGTCAGTGAAGATATCACAAGATTCTCCATACAAGTAATGCCTCCAAATCTTTAGAGCAAAAACCACAGCGGCAAGCTCCAAATCATGAGTTGGGTAGTTCTGCTCATGCTTCTTCAATTGTCGCGAGGCATACGCGATCACTTTGGTATCTTGCATGAGCACACAACCTAGTCCCACTCGAGACGCATCTGAGTAGACCGTGAAACGCTTCCCTGGCTCAGGAAGGGTGAGAACAGGAGCAGTTACTAACTTCTCTTTCAGAGTATTAAAACTGCGCTCACATTCATCGGTCCACTGGAATTTCACATTCTTTCGTGTGAGCTGAGACATTGGCTTGGCAATAATGGAAAAGTCTTTCACGAAACGCCGGTAGTAACCAGCTAAGCCAAGAAAACTTCTCACTTCTTTAACATTAGATGGCCTCTTCCAATCCACGACGGTGGAAATTTTGCTTGGATCTACTGAAATGCCTTCCTGGTTAATTACATGACCCAAGGAAGCTCACTTCAGAAATCCAGAACTCACACTTCTTCAACTTGGCAAAGAATTGATTCTTCCTCAAAGTCTCGAGCACGAGCCTCAGATGCTGCTCATGTTCTTCCTCCGTCTTGGAATAAATCAAGATATCATCGATGAACACCACTACAAAGTCATCCAGATACTTGTGTAGCATACTGTTCATAGTTTCCATGAAAACAGCAGGGGCATTAGTTAGTCCAAAGGACATAACTGTAAACTCATAGTGCCCATATCTTGTGGAGAAAGCTGTCTTTTCAATGTCTTGCTCGCGCACTCGAATTTGATTATACCCAGACTGCAGATCAATCTTGGAGAACACCTTAGCTCCTTTCAGTTGATCAAACAGGTCCTCGATGCGAGGCAATGGGTATTTATTCTTGATGGTTACCTGATTGAGAGCACGGTAATCTATACACATGCGCCAACTCCCGTCCTTCTTCTCAGTGAATAGGACAGGGGCTCCCCATGGTGACACACTTCGACGTATCAAGCCTTTGGATAACAGATCATCCAATTGTTTCTTCAACTCTTCCTGCAAGGGTCGTGCCAAACGGTAGGGGGACATGGAAATAGGTCTTGTGCCAGGAACAAGATCAATTCTGAACTCCACATCTCGCTTGGGTGGCATACCCGGAAGCTCTTCAGGAAACACGTCAGGATACTCACGTACCACAGGGATATCCTCAGCGTGCAAAGACGCACTTGGCTTCTCCACAGTTGCCAGGAGTAACCCAGACTTCATTGTTTGTCGGCCAGGGAATAAACTGGCCAACACAAGGAGGGAACACGTGGGTGCACTCCCTTGAAAGACTATCTCCTTCCCTGAAGGTGCTAGCAAGGTAACTGTCCTCCAGAAGCAGGAAATCACGGCTTGGTAGCGATGCAACCAGTCCATGCCAAGGATAACATCAAAAGGCTCTAACTGAATAACCATAAGGTTGGCAATAAATTCCTCACCATCTATTGCAACCACACAGCCAGGGCATACTACGGAGCTAGCAAGGATACCCCTTGGAGTACTAACAACAACCGATTGAGAAATTTGCTGGACACCCAACTTGGCCTTTCTAACAAACTCCCGGGACACAAAGGAATAAGTAGCACCAGAGTCGAAAAGAACAAAGGCTTCACATGAGTCCACTAACAAGGTACCTGTCATCACGTCAGGACGAACTGTAGACTCAGCAGTAGGCAGTGAGTAAACTCCGGGTGGTGTCAGGGCGGCGAGAGCCCCGACGCTCTGCTGTGGCGGCAAAGGGATTGGAGGCGGCGTAACATGCTGGAGTGAAGGAGTCGGTGTAGGATGCCAGAAATAGCCGGCGGGTGGAGCCCAGGACAGTGGAGGCTGCAAAGCAGGGGCAGCCGCCATCATCTGGACTGACCCCCGGGGTGAAGAGTTGGACGACGAAGAAGATACGGGCTCCCACTTAAGAATGCTGGAGGGGTTCTGCCGACAAACCCGCTCCATGTGGCCTGATCGGCCGCAGTGCCGACACTCCCCCGTCCAGGAGCACTCAGCAGCTCGGTGCCCACCTCCACACTTGAAACAAATCATGCCTTGTCCTGGGACAGGACGATAGGTTGGGGTTACCGATGAAGAACGAGCCACTGAAGAAAACGACCTCGAGGACTTGGACTTGGATGATTGTGGGGGATGCTGGCCCCACTTGGACTTCTTAGGAGCGGGCCGCTGAGATGACCCACCCCCTTCAGTGAAGCTTCTCTTCTGGTCACCACCTGAAGCGCTTGAACCACCAGAGGGTTGTAGCCCCTTAGTGAGCTGCATCTCCATTTCCATCCCCCTGGCCTGCTCTACCACGGATCGAAAGTCACGCGGTGCAGTAGCTCCCATGACATGCCGGAACTCCGAGTTGAGCCCTCGGCGGAACCTTTTGGCCTTCTCAAGGTCATTGTTTGCGACTGATGGCACGAAGCGGACCAGATTATTGAATGCCGCCTCGTACTCGGCTACGGTCATCTTTCCCTGTACGAAGGTCGTCAGGGCGACCTCCATACTCTCCACAAATGAATCTGGGTAATACTTTGCCTTGAACTGCTCAGTGAAGACTTCCCAGGTAGCGGGACCTTGTGCAGGGGTCCTGGCGGAAAGAACTCCCTCCCACCAGATGTCCGCCTGACCCTTCAATTGAAAAGCCACATAGCGAGCTTTCAGCTGAGAGCTCATCTCAAGGGCTTCGAATTGTCTCTCCATGTAGCGCAACCAATCCGCAGCCTGGACTGGCGTGCCCGAACCATCAAAGGTATCTAACCGCAAGGCCAGCCACTCACGAAGGCCCATTCTTGCCTCTGGTACGGCCGGAACAGCAACAGGGGCAACAGCGGGAACGGCAGCAGCAGCGACTGCCGGCCCTTGACGGCGAAGCGCACGGACCTCCTCTAAAAACTCCTGCAGCAAGGCTGAAGACCTTGCCGGATCTCTGGCTACGGACTGTTCAGCGGAAGCAACTTCTGCATCAGGTGCCTCCTGCTGAACCTCAAGCGGTGGCTCCGATTGGGCACGGCCACGACCACGGCCGCGACCTCCACGGCCACGCCCGCGTCCTCTCGCTCTCGGCATATCTGATCAGGACAGATAGCCAATCACTCAACAAGCCCATAAGCATCCATTTCAACAACACACATCAACATCAATGCTAACGAAAGGGTATATGCAATGCAAGACCCATTCCCCATCCTATGGTGCACCAGTGTGTCAAATTTTAATTTAATTGTTGGCCTAAGTTAAATTTTAATTGAATTAGAAACCTAAGTTATCAAATTTCCCTACCACGGACCTAACGCCCGCTCTGATACCAACTGTAACACCCCGCCCAACCTCTGGGCCCGGAGTGCTACCACCATTGCAAACTTTCACCTTTCCTTCAATTACCAGAAGTTCAATACTAATAAAGTTAAGTAGCGGCGAATAGATACATCATAGTTTTTTTTCTTTAGCCCCTACTCTAGCAGTCTAGTAGAGACTAAAACAACTGACAAAAGATGGTACATGGAGTGCGGTTAGTGTATGGAGATTGTTCATGTGCTACTCTCGCCCCAGGCATGACGTCCTCAACGATCACCTAAAAATAAAACAAGGCAAGGGTGAGTCCAAAGACTCAGCAAGTACATAATAGAACGATAAATACTATCACATCATGAAACAATTTAATCCAACCAACATACTCTGCATACAAAGCCATGCTCATATCATCATTCTTAAGATTCCACATCAATCGTACATATTTCACATACACTCTCATGTTGCACATTGCCACAACAACAATGCAATGCAATGCATCCATGCTCTATATGCACACTTGCTCATCATAATGCGAATACCGGTATCCGCCGAGTGAACACCCGTCGATGTTCACCCATCATCTGGGCCCGCCCATCTTGGCACGGGGTCCCCCCCACTCCCGTGGAGGCCTACCGAAGCAGGTCTTACTCAAGAGCACTCCGGATTAGCCCGCTAGCTTTACTTATAGCTAGGGACTTTCTCACCGCCCTCACTCTTGAGTGCACATAATGCAAATGCATATGCCATTGTCATTATCATGGTCATCCATAAACATCATGTCATGTAAACATCGCATTTCCACATCAACATTAGCACATCATGTAAACACCGCATATTCATAATCTCTACGATCTACCGCTCTACCATGCACTTGCCTGTTAACCAAACGAAGCGGAGCGACGTGCGGACGGCGTCGACTCGGGACCTCCACCTGGCCAAGCAAA
Source organism: Dendrocalamus latiflorus (assembly GCA_017311315.1). Classification (NCBI taxonomy): domain Eukaryota; kingdom Viridiplantae; phylum Streptophyta; class Magnoliopsida; order Poales; family Poaceae; genus Dendrocalamus; species Dendrocalamus latiflorus. The sequence goes on from CM029636.1 coordinate 669,163, forward strand.
CAATCCGATTTAACGCATCATACGAAACCAGAGATTAAATGGGCAACGACGATACTATATGCATAAACTGGTTCGGGCATAAAACGCGCGGGCTTTCAGGGGTCTTCCGCGCGGCACCAAAACCCCCAAATTTTCTAATTTTTCCCTTTTCTTTTTTTTTCTCCTCTTTTCTTTTCTCTTCTCTTCTTTTCCTTTCTCTCTTTTCTTTTTTTTCCTTCTTTCCCTTCCCTTCTTACCCGGCCGGCTCCCTTCCTCCCCTTTTTTCTCACCCAGCCGGCCCCCTCTTTTCTCCCTCACCTACCCCTCTCTCTCTCCTCATTTCCACTCGGCCGAAACGGCCTCGGCCTCCTCCTCCTCCTGGGGCGGCGCAGCGGCGCACGGCTGGCCGGCGTCACCGGCGGCCCTCCCGCCGCCCCCCTGCCTCCTCCTCTCCCACCTCTCTCTCTCTCGCCTGGGGCCGGCGCGGCGGCCGCACGGGAGGCTCGCCGGCCTGCGGCTTGCCGGCCCCGGCCCTCTCTCTCCGCCGACCCCCTCCTACCTCCTCCCCTCGCGCGCGGCCGAGCGGTCGGCCGCCCTCCCTGGGCGACGCGGTGGCGCACGGGTGCGCCGGCCGCCGGCCCGCCGCCGCCTTCTCCTGCGCAGCCCCCACCTACCTCGCCGCAGATCCGGCCTGCTCCGACCGGATCCACACCTCCCATGGCATGCGCGGCGGTGGGGCGCTGGGGCGTCGCCACCCGGTCGGCTCGGCCAGGTACACTCTCCCTCTCTTTCTCCTTTAGGCTACGGCGAGGAGACCTACCTGGGTACGGCTTGGACGAAGGTGTGGCTATGAGGGGTTTGAGCAGGGGAGAGGAAGAGAAGAGTATTGAGCTGAGCTGTGGCAGAGGTGCTAAAATGGGGGGGGGGTATTGGCTTCTGCGGGAAGCAAGGCACAGGTGGCATGCATGCACGCCTAGGACAGGCCTGAGGCTGCCACATCCCCCCTGGCAGGTGGGTGAGGTGTTACATTTAAATAATTTGAAACTTAAACCATGATTAGATCGTGATCTTAAGAACATATCCTAATAAAAAATATTGAAAGAAGTCTAGAGAATTAGAATCTTTTGGTTCGTGAAACTCTGCTGCACTAAAACCGAATCTAATTCTAGAATTAAGCTAACTCCTAAACTAAAATTCTAAATCACTTGATATTTGGTATGCACCTTTTTTAAAATATTAGAAACCTATTTTAATTAATGATAAAGAAAAATGTTATCAAAGTTCTGACATTTTTTCATTTGAAGAAAAGTTGCATAAAAACAGGCAAAAACCAAAAACAGCAAATATAACTTGCTGTCTTGCTCATAAGTGGATGATAGCCAAAATGTCTGTAGATATATTCCTACATATCACAGCAAATAAGAACACGAAGAAATTAAGCCAAAAATACTCAGATCAAGAAATCACTTTTTGGGATCAAATCCAAACAAAATCAAGTTTCTTTATGAACTTGCCAATCAATTTCATAGATGTTGAAACGGGATATAACTTACCTGAAAAACTCATGTCTGCAGGAACCTGGAAGAGCTGAAAGGGCATTTGCTCGCTAAGATGTTGCAACTGTCCTAGAAAAGTTTTACTCCATTGAGATAGATGACCTCACTGCTCCTTTTGTAGAGTTCATAGACTTCCTCCAGGCACCCCTCTTCGCCACTTCCTTGGATTACTGAGGAAGAAACCGAAAAGTTTCAGAAATCTGGGCTCACCGGGCCCCTCAACTACTATCACTCTAAAATTCCCGTGCGAATCAAACACTCAAGATTTCGGTATTTTTAATCCTCTATTTTGCAAATACATTTATATCGTATTTCTATATTTTTCTTACTCCTGTATTTTTAGAATCCTGCAAATCAAGAGACCCTAGAAGTCAATATGTAGGGTGCTTATTGGCCCATGTCCAAAAAAGGACTATTTGGTGTGAACTTTTGAGACTACGCAGGATGCATACTATACTACTCTTCTAACCATAGAACCAAAGAAGAGAAGAATCGACCTCTTGGACTTATTTTGTTGATGCAGCACAAGGTACTAAAGATTGATACTGATGATTTACAAACTGCACAGACTCTGAAGCCTGTGGCAACTTGAGTGACATAATGAGGAAAGAGGTTTCTGATGATAAAAAGTAAAGGAGGCTGGATTGCTATGCCGTCGGTGAGTCGGTCACCAGAAAGGCAGATTCCTCTAATCAACAAACAGGCAGACATCATGATCAATCCATTGAGATGCAGGGGTAGCGATCCACGAGCTTTTTCTCTCTCAAAAATACAGAAGATTTATGCTTTATTCATTAAAAAGAAGAGCAGTACAACGGTAGCCTAAAGACCGAATAAAAGGTTTAAGATAGGACCGGGAACATATAAACACAAGCTTTGAGCTGCAGAGTGGAAGCTCAGCAAAATCAACTGTGATTCAAGTCACTTATCCTGATTTGCTTATACTGCTTGCTTCCATCTGGAGTCTTGTTTTTTTTTGCTGTAGGATGATTTTGTGTAAACATTATAGCATAATTTAAAATGTCACTGACTCAGTACAGGAAACACGATGTGCGAGCGTACTGTTGTCATCATGCCATCGTAGTAGTGTACTTGCCTTGATTCTGCCAGCCTTGTAAGGATGGTGGCCCGGAGACAAACAGAACCAAAAGTGAAAACACAGAACATGAAATAATAATCTACTAAAGAACAAGTAAAGGTCAGGAAAAAACCTCCGAGAAAGAACAAATGAAATATGATCATTGGGGTCTTAGTGGGACAGATGGGCTGTAAGGCTTCACATGAACATGATGATCCAAGCTTGACCATTGCCTCCTATTTCGCCCCTTTTCCCCTTGTCCTGGAGAAAGAGGCTTATGTTCTTGTTGATTCTTGAGGCAATAATCACGGACCACACAAAATTTTCTACGCACTGATCAGTTCCCTCACGCCGGAGGATATGGTCCATGGCTGCAATAATGCTATCGTCGTAGTCATCTTACGGCTTAACAGACATCATAAGCACCCTGAGAAAGAAGACAATAATAAAACGATAATTGAAGGATGTTGAGCAAATTAGGGTCGGCTAATCACCAATGGCTAGCTAGACCGAGCTGCGTGTATGGCCTTCTGTCTAACTGTCGCATGTAGTACCAGTACCTAACTTTCCTAGTTGTTGTGCTTGTGATTGGGTTCGTACTGATATCCCCACAACTAGTACACACTGTCCTTCGTCCCAGAGAAAAGCAGAAGAGCTCATCTGTTTGTGACCATGCGTGTATCATCTGTCATGCATTCATGTACGATCGAGCTCATAAATTTGTGATCAACAACTTCAGCCTAAACTGTTCTGAAGTCAATACGATAAAAAAAAAAAGTAACATCAAAAGCTACGCATATTTTTCACGAGGGAATTGAAATGGTTATCCCCCGGCCTCCAACCTCTAACTGCCTAAGCAGTGATGCCTTCTGCTCATGCTGAAATTAAAATGCTACCATTACAGGTGAGAGGTCATTATCCTGCAGTCCACGGTTTAATTATTCTTGTGTACTCGCAGAGACTGACGAATTTATAGTACTGGCTGCTTATCCTGAAATTAAAAGTTGTTTGAGTTTGCTGCTTATACAGAAATTTAATCATACACGTGTAGAGTACAAAATTACAAACACAAACTCTCTCGGAATACTTGCAAATATTTGAAGAAACTCTTCACATATATCTGCATCTGCTCCTGGTTTAGAACAGAAAAGTCTACACCTTAAAAAGCTGTGAGAACTTCTCTTTGTAAACGAAAAAAAGCTGTTAGAACCGTGTTTAGCAAAGACGGCGGCTGTCTCCCTTGCAGAAATACGTCAAACATTCTTGACATGTTAATACAAAAGATGACACGTGCTCCCGGCAAGTGGTCTTAATATAAGTTTCCACTAAGCTCACTCACATACTTTTGGCAGTATCAAAATCCAATCACTACGCACTATTACTATATGTACCAGCAAAGATGAAAGAGAACCTTGCACCCATCATCGACAAATGGACAATATAAACCCTAACCTAGCTAGTATCCAAACAAATGAGAAAAGAGTAGCATGATATGAGCATGCCCAATAGATACCTCTGCTTGTAGAATTGGACACTTTAATAAGAACCTAACCATTTGCAAAATACAAGAGATCACATATCTAATTCAGGGCCGGCTTTGGTAATGGTCGCCTGACGCTCCATATAATTGAATGTTTGGGAAGAAGATCCAGTGCAGTCTCCAATGTAGAAATCTAGAGAAACTATCGACTTCCCTGAGTTCTCATCTGAGGGTTGATCCCTAGGAGTTGTTCATTAATCTGATGGTTGAGTGATTTTTTTACAATAGAACTACAGTAATGCATGCCCTGTCCATTTCTCTCTCCCCTACGGCCCTACTACTACTACTCACGCACTGAACATATCCATCCATGTAACGGTGCCTGGTCTTGCTGAAGGCTGAAACTATATATGCCTGCCTACATAGCCCTCTAGCTGGGTGCTCGGGTTAATCTGAACCTATTGATTGTGTCTATATGGCCTGTGAACCAGTCAGCATCTCTGTATCAACGTCTTTTTTCTGCCCTGCTTCCAGTACCAGGTTTTGGAGGCACATGTTATAATGGTAGTCAGATTTACAATTGATAGCTGCAACTCCTATCTTGCCTTCTTAACAGAATGTTGTGATGAACAGAGCAAAGCTGCAACGTATTTTAAGTGCATCTGCACCTTCTGATCATCTGTGTTCTGATGGACCTGGAAAAGGTCTGAAGAGTCCATAAATAATATCCAAGGTTTTCCTGTAGCCCTGTAAAAGCTTTGTTTCTGGTTTCATTGAGAAATTGGGGCCTGCGTGCCCTTAGTCCAAAAGATAGAAACACTAGTCATCTAAGGCTGAAGAGTTGAAGTACATGGGTATATTCCAGTCAGCTGAGACTTGAGTAGGGCGCAATAATTAGGTTTTTATTCTACATAGTCTGAACAGATGTTTCAAAACAACTAGAATTAGATCAACTGAAACAGTGGCGTTTAAATACCCAGTGGATCAAGCTGAATTTGGGTGCCTTGTTCCTCCTGGATTTTTAGGGAAAGTTGTCTGTATTGTTGAACGTCCTTGTCCGCTACCTTAGACAAGAGTTTATGTTCTATTCTCACAACTTAAAAATGTTTGGTGTTCAATTGCACATATATGGTCGTGTTGGTGGCTTGGTTGATTTGGAAGCATAGAAATAGTTGTGTTTTTGAGGGCTCTTCTCCTACCCATAATGTTATCATGCGAGACATTAGTGAGGAGGCCAGTGTGTGGTGTATGGCGGGAGCTAAGGGGCTCCGTAGAATTTGGCATTGATGCCTCCTTGTTTTTGTTTTTTCCCCTAGGGGGGTTGAGTCGTCTAGACTCTTTTGTAATTATTACTTCTTCTTAATTCAATGATGCGCAGTTCTCCTGCGGGTTCGAGAAAAAAAATTGCACATATAAAACTCAATTTCCTTCAGAGTTATGTTCTGCGATAGGTGCCAAATATGTGCAATAAACAACAAAAAAAATTTCTCCGAAAGGCCATGGAGTTATTCATAGCACCAGGCCACAGATAGAGGGCCACACCAAAGGGAAAATTTGTTGAGAAGTAAATGTTGACAGGGCAGAACAACAGTGGCATCCTCCCCTATTTGGTGTACATGTGCACACTGTTCTTGGCACTGAAGAAGGCCAATAGGGTTGCAGGCACTGAACAAAGAGGAAGGCTTTGACCAATGCAAATGTGCAAATGGCCTATGCTCCTTGTCATTGACATGCATGGTATGGTACTCCTATCCTATACACGCGTTCATGTAGGGTAGTTGCGTCCTGTTACTCATGTGCTTTATATATAAGTTGGTGGTATGTGTTACGTGCACATCATGTATAAAAATAACATGTACTACAACCCTAGTGATTTTGTTTTTTTTCCACTTGAAAACACACCATGCATGCATGCGCGCTTACATGTTTCTTTCACGAAATGGAAAGAAGTAACATTGACATATGCTAGTAGAACACTGAACAAGTAAACGTTTCTGATTGTGAAATTCTTTTGTTATAAACTATGGGACAACAGTAGTACCATGAAGTGCATATATCCATAATTAAAGTGATGTCTTTGTTCAAAAAGAAAGAAAGGGAGACAGAGAGAGATATCTCGGTCACAAAGCTTCGTCGACGTGGGTCATCCGTTCTTGGTTGCATGGCTGATATGAACAAGGATAGCTCTCTACTGATCATTATCTGTCTGATGTTTCAGTTGTTTGCGTTTACAAGCATCTATCACCGTCGATGCAACGAAAGCTGTTGTCTAAGCTAAGAGTTGCCGAAACTTGTCATGTTGGTCTCTTTTCAGAGGGAACTTTGTATGTATTTGTTGTACGTGCTCAAAATGTATGATCCGGTGGCGATTGACAGAGACGCCGAATTGTTAGGTCGGTTTCGTTTATGATTGACATGTACACGCACCATGATATGTACTAGCTGTTTTAACATCTGGAAAACTAACTTATGTACTGATAGAATGCACCTGACCGGTCATAAGTCATCAGAAGGACACAAGTCCTCCATGTTTCCTGCTTTTCCTTTTCACAAATATATTTTGAGGGGTAAAGAAAGTTGACGGTCACAATTTCTTAGTATAGCAAATTTGCTTTCTGGCAAAGCTAAACAAAGTAAATTATTTTATCAAATTATTAGCATCATATCACAGCTCATTTATAGATGCTAAAAGTTGCCGGAATGAATGCCCTGTCAAAAATTTCAACCTGATCAAACTAATTAGCTGAAATTCAGTTTTAGAATCTGTTGGGGGACATGATAATTTGTTCATCAATAGGTAAATTATGAAAGGAAGGAGAAGTTAAAATAAGTTGAGATCGGTATCATTGGAATGGATGAAAAAGCTGAAAACCAAATTGCCTTTTGATGTTTCTTTCTTCTTTTAATCGATCCCAGGATATGGTTTGGACATACTTTAGGATTTGACACAGTCTAAGATCCCCGATAGCTCTCTGCATATTCAAAGATGGATATACCCTCACCTAGAGCTGCCAAGCTGAATTAAACAACACGATTAATTTCTTGTGAAACCTCCCTCATAAATAATAAGAAGCAAATAAAAAAGTGGATCTTGCTTGTGTGGCACCAACACTTTAGTATTTGTTTAGTCAACATTTGACAAGGCTTGTTTCGTCCAGGTGTAGCTAAAATAAAAGCACAATCAGTGCATTGTTTAGAGGTTTCTAATCCTCTGGGCTGCAAGCCATTATATTTTACTCGCAATATATAACTGTTTGGTAGTTTGGATGATGACATGATACGGGTACGATAACACAAACCCTTGATATTGACCCGATCTTATGGTGACGTTGATCACACGACCAATGAAAATAACTTAACTGAAGCAATATGATTCAAGATCGTATTACAACGATTACAAGGGTAACTTGAAAAATGCAATACGATTTGATAATAGAAATAAACTAATGCCAAGCACAAGATTACAACCACCGTAGCCATATCGTAATCTTCACAAGAATTCAATCCATGTAAGTTGCTATTGGCAAGAGCACGAAATGGCTGATCATGACAGATCACTCTAAGCAAACTCAAAGAACTTGCAAAGACAAAAAGAGTCATTCAAACTCTCACAAGATAATAGAGATACAAAAGTCTAAAGCCAACATGGCATACACTCAATTTATATTCATCAAAACATTCACCGCTTATTACATGAGGGAGTGCTCTCTCTTATGTAGATCTTTCTAGGTCGGTTGCTATAGTAGCCGACCTACTACAGTATCTGAGTTGGTGCTAAAGTGCCGATTGCGGTTGCTGCAGTGCTGATCGCAGCTGAAAAAAAATCCAAATTAGATTTGATTTACTTAAGTTACAAGTAACTAAGATATTTTTCTGAAATTCTGTCAAATCGGTTGGACCAACATGAAGCTAGCAGATAAACTGATACATTGAAGCTTTTCAACTCCTTCTCTTGGATATTTTGATGCAATTTAAAAGTTCTTTCCAATTGACAATTACGATGATCATGAATATATAACTGATGCTAATTATATCCGCATCATGACATGGTTGGGACCAGGACCAGTTCTACCAATGGCTACTAGTAGAATAAAAATCGGTGGTTTTTTTATTTAATGAGATGTATTAGGAAGATGCATGCACCTCCTGTACTTGACTTCATACTTTTTGTTATGAATGTATTAGGAATTTTTAATTTCAAATTTGAAAACCCAGTTTTTAGCTGTTTTTTCTCTGGTTTTTTAGGTGGTAACCAACCGGTTTTTCTAGTTGCCGGTTTCAATACAAATTTCGACACTTGAAATTTGACCGATTTTTTCTAGGTTTCTCGGTTATCGGCCGTAACAAGAGTAACACTAATTTTAAAGTACATGAAGAGATAAGTAATATCTATTCATCATTCATCGCGCTTTAAAAATTATGCAAATCACTGTTGAAAAAAGTATAGAAGCATCTTCCATAGTATATACTGCCTTGATGGTGACCTAGTTGGTTAAGTCAATTTAAGTTAATCATATGAGGACTTTGGATTTGTTTTATCCCGAGATTTTTAATGTCCATTGTCTATACCGTGGATTACACATCGCTAGAGTCATTTACCAACTGCCACAGCATGAAACAAGCGATATAAATGTTTTCTTTTCACACACTTGTTCACACAATATATTGCATACAAATGGCCAATCACAATCATAATATGGTTGTGTTCCTGTCCACACTCTACAGCATGCAAGTTTTTTTATATAAAATAATCACACATTCACACCTCTACAGTAAGTTAGAGAATAGTTGTAAACCTAGCTAGCTAGATAAGAAAACACATCACTACATATATATATGCTCAAGTTATGTGTGATTCTTCTGCAGATCTGTCTGAAGCATGGAACAAGATTTGCTTCGCACATGGAAACCAAATCGAACAAGTCCAGAGCTAGCTGGTAAGTTCAATATCATAATTTTAATATCGAGACTAGTACTAGTATAATTAAGCTCACAAGTTTGACAGCCAAGATCAGTTTGTCCAGTAAGCGGCGGCCACGTGGAGCACTCCGGTCACTTAATTCAAAGAGAAGCTTCTGTGGTTGAAAGCAACCAAGGAGAAAGACGCATACAATACCGACAAATGCATTGAAAAAAAATGGTTAAGGGAGGAAGGCTGAGTAAGCAAGCAGCAACACACTAAATTCAAGGACCATGACAGCAACCTCTATCCCTACCATTGTGTGGCTAATATTAATTAATCATCACACGTCACTTCTACCTCAGCAGCAGCTTAAGCTAGACAGTGAGTCTGGGTTCTTCTCGTGGTTTTTAATTTTAGCGTGTGTATTTATACGATTAAAATGAATATTGATAAGTTGTTTTAAAATAACTATCCGATAAACCGCTTCGAAATGATGATGAAAATTTATCCTATTTATTTGTTTATAGAAAACTATAAGTCATAAGTTATAAACTAAAAATAAAAAGGTTATTAAAATTCCTTGTGTGCGAACAGAATTACTAATTTGTAAGTCCTAACTACCTTGAAGGTGAAAGTCAGCGACAATTTCGTAAACTAGAACAAATCGTCGGTATTTCAGAGTAATAACTCTTCGACAGCTAGTTTGTATCGCCATGTCTTTTCATTGAACGGAATTCAATTTCAATTTCCTGTGTGTATAGACCGAGTGATTTATAGTGTGGCTGCGAGTTAGATGGCAGTTTCATGGTTGTTCTTGTAAGCATGAAAGGAAACCATAAACGGCCATTAGTTAGACCAAAGGGAGGAGAGCTTACCAAGGCGGCCAAAGAACAGCTTACCGATCATACTAATCATGCCAATTATTTTATCTTAAACCCACTCCTTTTAATAAGATATCAACAATGGATGGTTGCCAGAACTGGCTACAACTTGCAAGGGAACTCCTGTATGCCCTGAAAAACAAAACAGCCAATGCAAGTGTGTATCTTCTGTATCACGGCACCATAAAGATTTGTCATGCAGATTACATATAACTCAATCATTTACTTATTTATTGTGTTTTTAATTTGCAGTTTTTTTTGTGTCCTAGCTAGCAAGGTTCCAAAACGGTACCCACCGAGAAATCCGGTTACCAGCGGTTACTGATCGGTAACTGCTGGTTTTCAGAACCCTGCTAGCTAGTACTACACGTAGCCATAAATATACCGTCTTCTTTGTCTTGATGTTAGGATGTGAATAGTAGAAAAAAATCCATATAACTCCTAAATTTTGCTCGCACCCTAAACCTTACAATCTCGTCCATATAACTCTATAGCCCGGTTTTTGTATGGTGATTTTACCTATGTAGCATCATGAGTGGATGATTTTACCACGTAGGATGACAAGCTGGCCATGTTAAGTGAATAACATGTGGACCCCATAGCGGTGAAGTCTTCTCTCTCCCTCACTAATAGTGGGGTCCGCTCGTCAACTCCATCCCTACCTCCCACCATTTGCGCACTACTAGTGAGGGAGAGAAGATGTTGTGGACCCCACCTGTCATTTGCTGGCCAAGTAGGCAAAATCACCCACTTATGATGCCATGTAGTCAAAATCACCGTGCAAAATTGGTTCAATGGTTATATGGACGGGATTGCAAAGTTCAATGTGCTAAATATCCCGTTTTGAAGTTGAGGGTACGGGATGAACTTTCCACCAAAGTTTAGAGGATTATATAAACTTTTCCAAATAATATGAGTTCTGATATATTGCTCCTATAATAAATTTTGGAAAAAAAATCTCTTTACAATCTATACGTTTAATTGAACTGTCATGTGATGTTGTATACACCCTCACAAGCTAGAAAGTGAAAACAGAAAATTAAGAAAGTAAAAAAAGGAAAAAGAAAAGAGGAGGTAGTAGATAGTAGAAGTAGCTGCCAGCCAGTAGTAGGATAGAAGGGGAAGCAGCAGCAGCAGCAGGTAGGGATGGATTTGTAATTTGAAGTCTAAGACAAGCAGGTTTGATTTAGGTCCACCCACTGGTTGTTAGGAGATGGATTGGAGGGCATCTATCCATCCATCCCTAACCACAACACCCACTCCCAGCCTCACCTCAATGTGTGCACAGCAAGCCCATTGCATGCAGTGCTGCCTACGTTTGATTTGAAGAGTGGTTACCAGATTAATTAGCCACCATTAGCAAGCCTACTTACAGCCCGTTCACTTGGGTTGAAAAAAATGGTTTATAGCTGACATTACACTATAGCTGATGATAGCTTATTTAACGTAATTAAATTTAAAAATTCAAAAATAGAAAAAAATATGTTAGCTCATCATGGACAATGCAAACGAATACGGGAAAAAACCGGCAAAAAAGCTCAAAAAAGCCAAAATGTCAGAAAAAGATGAAATTTAGGAATAGCAAAAAATAAGCCAAAAACCAGAAGCTCAAACTAAAATGAATGGAGCCTAATTAGTGTTATCTTTCTCCTGGTTCGTTGGATACTAAGGTCATATAATATACGGTGGTTATGGTAATATGGTGAAAATCTGAGAGTTTACGACCAGGGTAGATCGACCACAACAGGTCGACCACGGCAGAACGACCATGATATGTCAACTACGGTAGAACGACCACAACAGGTCAACCACGGTAGAATGACCACGACAGATCGAGCACGGCAATACAACCACGACAGATCGAAGCTACAGTGAACCGGTCTGAGCTACAGTGAACCGATCTGAGCTACAGTGAACTAATCGGAGCTACAGTAAACTGGTCATTGGTCATAATTGTAGTGCCTGGTCGGTGGTCGTTGCTATAATACCTGGTCGGTAATCGGTGATCGGTAATCGATAGCTATAGTACCTGATCGGTACTCGGTGATCAGTAGTCGATAGCTATAGTATCTGGTTGGTACTCGGTAATAGATAGTCGGTGCTACAGTGCCTAGTCGGTGAATGGTAACTGTAGACTTTGTGATTGGTGGTCGTAGACTTTGCGATCTGTTGTCGTAGTCGTAGGCTTCACGATCTGTTGTCTTAGACTTTGTGATCGGTGGTCGTAGACTTCGCAATCTGTTGTCGTAGTCGTAGGCTTCACGATCTGTTGTCTTAGACTTTGTGATCGGTAGTCATAGATTTTGCAATCTGTCGTCGCAGTCGTAGGCTTTGCGATCTGTTGTCGTAGACTTCACGATCAGTAGTCATAGGCTTTGCGATCGGTGGCTGTAGGCTTCACGGTTGGTACTTGTAGGTTTTGAGTGCTTCAATTCTTGTGATCTTCGAGTACCTCGAGTACTCATGTGTGTTGGGCCAGCTATCGGACCATTCCGCGTGAAGTTTAGTTTTGTGTTGTAGAATAATCTAGACTATACACCTTGCTCATGTAAAATTTGCCTAAATTCGTCCATGTTCTCTGCACCTGCCATAAACAAATCTGTTGCTGGGGTGCTGTCATTGCATTGCTCACTTGTAGTTGTAGGCTTGAATTCAATTCAGGAATTCATTCAAAGGTAACACACCAGGTCCAGGACCCTTGAAGCTAGCCAGCTCTCCATTCCAATTTGGTGCAGAAGAAAGAACTGTTGACACAGTTGGCATTATAGTTGATTTTTTTTTTGAAATTTAGCTTTAGACGTCCATTTTTATAAATTTAGTCACTCTTTGAACTCGATAGCCACCACAGGCAACATATGCTACAGGAGCTTGGCGGGTGTTGCCCAGCCAAATCAGCAGGTAATTAGGCAGGCAATTAACTAGTATTAATTAATCATGATTAGCACTAATTAATCACTATATTTTATGATTAGCACTAATTAATCAACATGTTTCACTGTTGTAACCGAATCGGCTAGATTTATAAAAATAGATATGGGGTTCAAAATTTAGACAAGTAGGTATAGTGCCTCTGATGTGTCAACAGTTTCGAAAGAATGGAGGTGTTTTGGTTGTACCCGTGCCATCGCGTAAGCTCGTGGACCACATGAACCAGCCAACCCAGCCCAGCGAAGAGAAATCGCTGCTTGTGCCCCACCACTAAATTGTTTTTGGGTTCTCTCATTGGGCGTTGATGTCACACGTGATAAAATCCTTTTGCCTCCATGTCTTTGTCCTCAAATGATTCGATGATTCTGCATATCTCGCCATTAGTTGGCATCAAATCAAAAGCCAAATGCACTAGCTAGCTACTGCAGTTTTTCATAGCACTGCAAATTTGCAATGCAATGGTTTGCGAATGGTGGTCGATGAGAGCAAGATAGAACAATAGATTTTCAATTTAATTTTGAAGGAGCTCTGAACTTTCCTAAACAAAAATAAGACCCTGAACTTTTTACTGTAGAATCGTTTATGTTTAGCCGCACAGGTGTATGTATGCATAAATGCATAGGCTTTGTCGTAAAGAAACAACTAGACAAGTAGCCGAAACTTGTGGTGGTTACACCAGCAAATAACTCCAAGCAGCAACAGTTGAGAGGAGGTTAGTTAAAGAAAGCCTCCTCACTCAGTATAATCCTGCTCAACAACAACTAATAAAGGAGGAAAACAATTTCTTTTGGAGGCACACCTTATTCCATATTTGGTGTTGTTTCTAGTGGGTGGTGTGAGCTTTTTATTTAAGGTATGTTCTTTTCGACTATTGCTGATAATGAACAACGTTTATGCGAAAGAACCGAACGCTGATAAATTGTTTGAAAAAAATATTATCTCGATAGATCACTTTATAAAACGATAAAAATATTTTATTTATTTGTTTAGCGAAATCCATAAACTACAAGGAATGAGATATAGGCAATAAGGAAGGAGCAAAGGAGAGGAGACGCACTGGAGAGAGGGGTGCGCTACTGCAGTGCTGCTAACTGCTATAGGGGAGAAGGGGGGAGAAGGAAACAGGGCTCCCTTGCTCCTTTTTCTTTTCGTTATTTTAATCTTGGGATCTGATTTTGTCCCCATATTGGGAGGATCGATTATCTTTCTCCCCTCTCCCCTCCCCATAGTCTCAAGATCAGCTTCGGTGGTGTGGCAATCCCTGCCTTGTTTGCCTGCACCCCATGAGGAGCACAACCTCAGGTCTCTCCCATTTTCTTATTACCTTGCCTTGTACCCTCTGCTCCTCCTTGCTGCAGCAGCAACAGCTGCAAAGAATTGCTTGCTTATGCCCTGCATGTATGGTTTACTGTTCCTGTCCTTCTTTGCTTCAGTTTGATGATGAAATTTCACTGAATTATGGTGTTCTTGTTCATGTCCTTGCACAAGGCTTTCTTGGATTTATGAGCAGCTCTCGCTTTCTTGGATTAGTGCAGTAGGGTACTGCTATTCCCTCTGAATTTTGATCTCCTTCCCTTTGGTGTTTGGGGATTTTAGTTGGATATGACTTGTGAGATGGTCTTGTGCTGGTGTTGGATTTTCTTGAGGAATCGAAAGCTCAGTAGAAAAGATGGTCCTTTTTTTGACCTTGAGTTGGCATGTAATCGTCAAAGTTCTTGCCTTTCTTGGTGTATAGATGATGCTTGTGAAGATCCTCTTCTTGGGTTCACAACTCATGGCTGTTTTTCTTTGAATTGTGTGTTTCTTCTCAAATTGGCAACCAACTCAGTTTGGTTTCTTGGCCTATAATTTGAGCTTATCTATGGAGGTGCCTTTGTGATTGCTGGCTAAATTCTCAAAAGCCTTTTTCTTTCCTTCTTTGATGCTTGAATCAAAGCCAATCTCTTTAAAAGCTCTGTTTCCTGTTACTTTACCTTATCGTAGTAGTTCTTGTGTTCTGTTACTGCACTATAGTCCATAGATGCTTTATGCTAAGGAAATATTACCTCTTTTTCAACAAAATTCAGTGCTTCCTTTATTCTGTAGCTTGTAAACAGCAAAGTCGTTGCCTTGGAGTTTTCTCCTGGTTCCACCTCTTTCTTTCTTTCTTTCTTTCTTTCTTTCTTTCTTTTGTCTTTCTTTTTTTTTTCAAACAAGGCTGGTTCCACCTCTTTCATATCATAAAATCTAGTTTTCAAACAGAATCTCTTTCCAACTGCAAACAGGTAAGCTAAGTAGTTTTATCTCTTCTTGCAGATTGATTAGGTAGCTGCGTTAACGCGTTGGTGAAGCATCTTGGAGGAGTCTCAATCTATTGGTTCGACAAGGTACTCCTGACAAATGATCAGCACTTCATAGATAAGAGTTGTTTGTTCAAATTCAAATTATCCCTGCAATTATCCCTTATCGTAATACTGTGGTTTCCCCAGAAACATGGTTTTATCCACGTACTTTTTGGAAGAAAAAAATTTATTGGTGCACTTACTTGATTTTGGTTTCTTGTCTTGTCCGATTATTTATCTTGGTATAACAAGAGAAATTCACAAGCATATATTCTTGTTATCCTGATAACAAAAGAGGAGCACAAAGCCCAAAAACTTTCTTGATCCAATCTGAAAGTTGAAGGACCACTTGTGCCTTTAGCCTGCAAATCGGTATGTCACATTGTCAGTTCCTATGCCATCCCACTTATCGAGCAAAATTTTGCAGAACACTGCATTTCAATCAGATAGGGTTAAATCTGCCAAAACTGAGCCTGAGCCTCAATTCTGATTTCTCACTTGTGACTGGCCTCTGAGTGCTTCTGCTACGCCTACAGAATAAGTTGTTTTCTTAAACTTTTTGTGTGCAGATTGTTTTGAACATCTTTCACCGAACTGCTTTACAAGCACTTGCAGTTCTATTTCTTGACATCAGTGTGCCATTTGCTATCTCATAGAAAAATCCTTGCTCAAATATTGAACTTTATTGGAGTTTCTTATCCCATTTCATTTCACTCGATTGCAGGCGAGTTGTAAGAGAACGATTTTAATCTGGTCAATATTGTTCTTCTGCTGAAACTTGATCAAGTCAACGTCAAAGCTGGTTCTGCATCCACATCTATGCTTTTGCAGTAATCTCTGTCAGTAAGTAATCAGAACTGCGATATGGCTACTTACTCCTCGAGCCCTCGTAGTGAAAGAGACTCGCAAAACATGTACTCGAGAGACCCGAGTAGCGCGTGCTATCTGATGCCATCAGCTCTAGGTAACCTGCTTTATCTGAATAATCCATCTTCTGGAGCATATACGGAGTTCAGCGGCATTCTGCAGCCTCAGCAAAACTGCATGGAGATGCCTGGCCCTGGTCATCATTCAGCAATGTCCCAAGACTCATCCATAAGGGACTCTGACATGCTTGCCTCCCACCAGGGGCAGCGCTCTTTCGGCCCTGTCAAAGATATGAAAAATGAGATGTTGATGCATATGATGGATGGAGCACAAAGCGGTGGTGCTGATCTCATCCATGACGATGCCCACAATGGTGCACAGCTTGAGTTTGGTGTTCTGAACAACCACAGCTCATCAAATGTTCCGTCAGTGCAAGGCCAAGGGCTATCTCTGAGCCTCAACACACAAATCCTGGCACCTTCCTTGCGGTACTGGTCTATCAAACCTGACATGTTGACGCCGCACTCTTACCACGACAACCTTAGAGTTGACGACATCCGGATGAAGGGTATGCAATCTGAGGCCTCGCACGCAATCCGGAACTCAAGGTATCTGAAGGCAGCACAAGAACTGCTCGATGAGGTTGTGAATGTTTGGAGGAGTATAAAACAGAAAGCTCAGAAAGAGCAGGCTAAAGCAGGAAAAGCAGATGGCAAAGAGACTGATGGAGGGTCGAAAAGTGAGGGTGTATCTTCTAACCCGCAAGAATCTGGTGCCAATGCAGCACCTGAGCTTTCCCCTGCTGAGAAGCAAGAGCTTCAGAACAAGATGGCAAAACTGATTGCAATGTTGGATGAGGTGGGGTGACTTTGTTAATCTTTTGTCTTATACTTTTCTTCTGAAATAGAAGTGTTTCACCTATTTGTTTTTAATTGACAATTACTATATCAATAGTCTGCCAGGAAAGATCCACTAGCTATCTTGAACGATTAGGTTTACTTATAACACAGTGATGTTTTGGGTTATCTGTTCCTAGCGAACAGAGGTCGGGGATTAGTGATGTCTCCTTTATCTAAAAAAAATTAACACAGTGATGTGAGCGAATTGATTTGTAGGGTTTGGATAAGATTGACAAATCCTCTGTCCAGTAAGAATTCAGCTTTAGATTTTGTACAGAACTTTTTTTTTTGCCTTGGTAGTAAATCGTTTTAACATTGTGCAAAATATATTTCAGGTGGACCGGAAATACAAGCACTATTACCACCAAATGCAAACTGTGGTTTCATCTTTTGATATGGTATCTGGGCCCGGGTCTGCCAAGCCTTACACTGCAGTTGCTCTTCAGACAATCTCACGACACTTCCGATGCTTGAAGGATGCTATCAATGATCAGATCAATGTTATCAGGAAGAAGCTAGGCGAGGAGGAAAATTCATCTGGCAAGGAGGGCAAATTAACTCGTCTCCGGTACATCGATCAGCAGCTAAGGCAACAGCGAGCTTTCCAGCAGTATGGTATGATTCCACAAAACGCTTGGAGACCACAGAGGGGACTGCCTGAAAACTCTGTTACAATTCTTCGCGCTTGGCTTTTTGAACACTTCCTTCATCCGTAAGTTTATTCCTTTATACAGTTTTTTCCCAATAATCCTTCCGTTCTTGTTTCTTATCATTCTTGATAACAACTTTGCAGGTACCCAAAAGATTCTGAAAAGTTAATGCTAGCAAGGCAGACTGGCTTGACAAGGGGTCAGGTAATATTGTGTCTTTTTTCTGCACTGAATCATTAATCCAAACTTGATGTTCAAATTCATATGGAAATATTAGTATCATATAGTTATTTACATTAGTGTGCATGAGACCTGAATGCAAATTCTAGAGGCCGTTCGGCCAAATAGTAATACTTGTCTCCGATCGTGTCTATCATTACACAGTGCTACACTGCTACTGCTTCTGTCCATGCACTGTATAAACATCACAAGTTTTACTTGCTTTTTGCCCTATAGAAGCTATGTGTGTTTCTTCAAGAATTCGATCTTTTGACTGCTTCATGCTTCTCCAGATTTCGAATTGGTTCATCAATGCTCGTGTCCGCCTTTGGAAACCAATGATTGAAGACATGCATAAAGAAGAGGTTGGTGATTTAGAGCAAGACTCCAACTCTTCCTCTGACAATGTGCCTAGAAGCAAGGACAAGGTGGCATCTTCCGAAGAAAAGGAAGATCTGAAAAGCGCGAGGACTCGAGTTTGTGAAACCAGCCAGCTAAGTGAGTCGAGAGCCAGCATTGGGAATATGAATGTTGGCTTCCAGAATGAGGCCAACCCTGATGATAGTTTCATGAACCTGATGATGAAGGACCAACGATCGGGTGCAGCGGATGGTGGCCTCCTCCTTCATGACGCGGTCACACAGCACTCGGACGAGAGCGCACGGTTCATGGCCTACCACTTGGCAGAGCTTGGGAGGTACGGCAACGGCAACGTATCGCTAACACTGGGCTTGCAGCACTCTGGCAGCAGCCTCTCAGTTCCTAATGCCCAGCCGAACTTCCCTGGTGTCAGCGACGATGACATCTACAACGCTACTGTCCCTCTCGGTGTCGGCGTTTCAGACTATGAATCCATGAACCAGATGGATCAACGGCAACGGTTCGAGCATTCGCCTCTTCTGCATGATTTTGTGGCCTGAATGCTCATACATCAGGACCATGGACACAACATTGGGTTGGGGGGGGGGGGGGAGCATTTGCCAGAATAACATGCCTAAAAGAGCATGGAATTGTAGCTTGTAAGTTGCCATTTGATACAGAAGAGCAGGTGTAGCAGGTAATGTAATATAGGGCTGTTCTTTTCAGCCGCAGCTGATGGTTTTTACTCCTAGAGCGAGGGCTTATACGAACAAACCGAATGTCGATTAGCTGTTTCGAAAAAGCGGTAGAGAAACCATTTCGTTTATTTGTTCGAGGGAAGTCATAAGCCACAAAGTTGAAAAGAATGAGACCATAAGCTTAGTGGTGGGGGTGATAGGGTAAAGAATCTTGTAAAGACAGATACATTACTACACGTCTAAAAGCTTGTGATTTGAGCACCGTATTGTGAAGTAATGGTTACTTTAGGGATGTCCTATTATACATTGCTACATGACGAGTACCTGTGCTTCTTGTTATTCATTAATTTGACTGGAGCTGAAATCTACTGTGTAACAAGCTACGCATAGTTTTTCTTGTGGAGCAGTCGGCTCCTTGCATTGAGTAACTGCAGGATCTTTCTGTTTCATTGCAAGTGCATGCCTTTGCCAATCCGTTAATTCCTGTGCTCATGCTGGTTGCGGTCTCAGTAATTCGTCTTGTTGCTCAGGGCCCCCATGCAGAGGCTGGCAAGACCTGTGTTCAAGAAGCTCCCTACCTTTTCTACCGTGTGAGAAAAGGCTTTGGAAGAGTTCTGCGCCCTAGACCAAGGTTTTCGTCTGGCTAGCTCTCAAGCAAAGGGAGGGTATGGACGTTCGCAAGAATCCGAAAACATGGCATCCCGGCACCTCCAGCATGCCTCATCTGTGACCAAGTAACATTTGAGTCAATAGATCAGCATGCCTCATTTGTGACCAACATTCTGAGTCAACAGATCACCTGTTTGGTCGGATGTCCGGTGGCTAAGGAAATTTGGCACCATACTTTTACTTGGTTTTCACTTTGCCTCCCATCCCAACTCCCCAACCAGGGCCTGCAGGACTTCTGGATGGCGAAGACCAAGCGCAAAGCAGTAGGCTCTTTAATCGTCCTCATCGTATGGATGATCTGGAAAGAAAGGAACAAGCTCTGCTTTAACCAAGGAAGAATATTAATTTTCATGCCAACAGAATGGCAGTTCCAAGAGAGAGAGAATTTTGAAGGGGCAAAAGAGCCAAAACTTTTTTTGATAAGAATATAGCTTATATGTTCCTTTCTTTGCTCCCACTGATTTTTCAGAGCTGCTGTTGTGTGGGTCACTGGTCCCATGCCTGGGCTGGCTCACACATTAACAGCTGCAAAAAACTGAGAATACAAATGGGAACAATGGGAGAAAATAGCCAGAACCCAGAAAAAGAGAACAGAATTCATGTTGAAAACCAACAGATCAAAAAGAATTTGAATAGTACATCTGCATTGTTCTCCAAAAAGATCTTCACAGTATTAGCATATCCACTATAAGCAGCAAGAGCCAGTGGTGTCCCACGGTCTGATTCTGCATCAACATGAGCTCCTCTAGAAAGCAGAAATTTTGCTATTTCAGAGTGACCTGAAGAAAAAGATGGAAAACTGAAGGTCATAACAATATATTATATATGAACAAACCGTTTTTGGGCAACCATGTTTCAATGGCTAAAGAAGAACAGCAATTTTGTCTGTTCACATTTCCCTGAATTAAACATACAAAATTTCCCTAAAAAGACGATTATCATACTAAATAAACGATCATTTCTGGGGAAACCAATTTCAATGGCTAGAACAGAATAACGTATTAAGAAGTATCTGGAGAGAAAATCCGCAGATTGATAGGATAAATACATGGGAGATGCTGATGACACAGGGATCTGCTTTACATAATTGAGGGCAGGAAATTCGAATTAATGTGACAAATATGTTTAAACTTTTCTTAAGACTAATTGTGTAATACCACTAAAATGCAAAGGGAAGAAAAGTGAGAAATGAAACAATCCAAGGGAGAAAAAGAAGTAGAGTTTTACCGTCAGACTTATCGGCTTTAGAATGCCGAATAAAAGTAGCGCTCACATAGGTTCCCAGACCGTCTGGGACCGATCAGCGCCTCTCGCTATTATGGGCTTCGTCATCCGGCAGAAAATTTAGCTAACGCCCACTTTTACCGATTTACATGCCGCAATAGAAAAGCCAACAGTACAGAACCCATCCTTGGACCAAAAGGTCCTTAAAGCCCTCAGACTTAATAGGGAGTGAGATGATGAGAGACGGGCAATATGGTCATTGCACAAAACCAGAGGGAAGGCCGGTCGACCATGCCTCTTTTAAGCCAAAACCCAACACAGGCCAGCCACACAAAGCCCCATTTCATTTTTCCCTCAGCCAAGGATTCATTCGGAGGGAGCAAACCATTTCTCATCTCTTTCTTTGCTAAGGCACAGAGCAAACAGAGCCCATTTCTTTCCCTTAACCGAAGAGCAAGCCCCTCAGCCAAGTAGAGGTGAGGTGAGGAAGAGGAAGCTTGGAGGAGAGGAGCATGGGTGTAAGAGAAGGCGACAGAGAGGAGCAAGGGGACGGCGAAGACCTGGAGGCGCAAGACTTCCGGCAACCGTCGTCTCCACACCAGGTCATCGTCCACCCCAAGATTTTCTTTCAGCCAACATTAAGTAAGCCCCCATTCTTCCCCCAACGCTTCGACGGTGAGCCCGTAGCACCGCCGTGAGC
This sequence comes from Dendrocalamus latiflorus, assembly GCA_017311315.1. Classification (NCBI taxonomy): domain Eukaryota; kingdom Viridiplantae; phylum Streptophyta; class Magnoliopsida; order Poales; family Poaceae; genus Dendrocalamus; species Dendrocalamus latiflorus. The sequence goes on from CM029636.1 coordinate 690,575, forward strand.
CCTTGGATGGCAATGCATGCTCTCTTGCGCACGCACTCCACAAAGTCCCGTCACAGCGGCCACCTTGAGCCTTCCCAGCCGTGCATTCTTAAGACTATAGCAAGGCAAAAGTAGTAGCTAAATCAAAATGCATGTAGTAAGTAGCAGAAGGGAGGACTGTCCTGAGCAGTAGAAGAAGGTGGTAAGCTGAGGTCGGGGGCGCAGGAGGCCGTGGCCAGAGCCGAGGGCAACAGCCGAAGGCCGTGTCGACCGAGCGGCGGCGCCCAGCGCCTCGCTGCCGTGCGCGCACAGGGGAGGAGGCGGATCCGGTCCTGGTTGGCCGGATCCGAGGCGAAGAGCGAGAGGGAGGTGGAGTGGCCGAAGGGGAGGCAACCGACAGCAGGGCGACGACAAGATCTAGCCCTGACCGGCCGGATTGAGAGGAGTCGACGGCGGTGCACTCCAGGCCAACGTGCCCGAGAGCTCCTGCGTGCTGCAATCTGCCAGGAGAGAGAGAGACAGGGAGTAAGGGAGAGCCGTGAAGGAGGAGGGGTGGCCAACGGCGACTTAGTGGCTGGCGGCAACTCGGCGGCAGGTGGCAAGTTAGGGCCGGTGTGCCCGAGTGCAGTCGAGTACCTAGAGAGAGAGAGAGAGCAAGAAATGGGGGAATGGATGGGCCTTTCGGCCGAAACAGATAAAGGGAAGAGAGAAAGAAAAGAAGAAGAGAGAAGAAAAGAAAAGAGAAAAAATGGAGGTTTGGTATCTGCACAACGGGTCCTTAACCTCGTGCGTTTTATGCCAGAATCGAGTCATGCGCGTAGAGTCATCGTTGCTCTCTTAAGCATTGGTTTCGTTATGATGTGTTGAGTCGGATTAACTGCTTGTTCAGGTGGAAGTCCTGAGTCGACTCCATCTGTACGTCGCTTCGCTCCGCTTGGTTAACAGGCAAGTGCATGGTAGAGCGGTAGACCGTAGAGTTTATGAAAGATGCGATGCTTGCATGAGATGATGACGCTTATATGAAATATGCGATGTTTACTTGATATGATGATGCTTATATGGAATTGCAATGTTTACATGACATGATGATGTTTATTTAATGATGACAATGGTAATGGAACGGAGTGAGTAGCGATGCCATCCAACCAATGATAATAATGATGAAAATGACAATGACAATGAGTATCTGCATTTGCATCATGTGCACTCAAGAGTTAGGACGGCGAGAAAGTCTCTAGTTATAAGTAAAGCTAGTTGACTAATCCGGAGTGCTCTTAAGTAAGACCTACTTCGGTAAGCCTCTATGAGAGTGGAGAGACTCTTGTGCCGACATGGGCGGGCCCAAGATTTTAGGTGAACATCGATGGGTGTTCACTCGGCAATACTAGTATATGCAATGAGATGAGCAAATGAGCATGTACAGTAGTGTTGCATTGCACTAGGGGTAAAACAATGTTGGAATATGTCAATGGAAGTATGAACATGATAATACATACGGAATATGTTATGGCTGGTAAAATTGCTTATATGATTGGACAGTATTTATCGTTCTATTATGTACTTGCTGAGTCTTCGGACTCATATTTGTTTTGTTGTTTTTTTAGATGACCGTTAAGGATGTCATGCACGGGCGGGAGTAGCACATGAATAACTTCACGTACTTGCAACCCTTCACATATCAGCTTTTATTGGTATGTTTAACTCCACTAGTAAGCTAGAATAGTTGCTTAAAAATAGTACAGTGTAAGTGGTCGTTGCTTTATGAATAAAATACAGTTTGCTTAAAATGATTAGCAGTTGTTCAAAAATGGTATTATTATGCAATGATGGTGACACTCTAGGCCCAAAGGATGGCTGGGGTGTTACAAATTGATATGCGGACGCTGATGGACATAAAAAGCGCATAAGACCATGCTTGTTTTAATTTATGACAACAAATGATCGAGGACTTACATCTGGTGATGGCAACAAGCCTGATGGACTGGATGGATGGATTAGGGTTTCCTTGCTTGATTTGGGGGCATGAGATGGGCAGCTTAACAACATGAGCTGAGGTATGCATGAGTGATTCCTAACATCTTATGGCCCTGTTTAGATACGCTTAAAATCCGATTCTGGTAGAATTAAGCGAGAATCTCACCCAAACGCTTTGATTATTTTTCGATTCTTTCAACCGCCGCGGTGGGAAAGATCGGCATTTGCACTGGGAATCCAAAATCCTGTACCGCGAGCCCAAGGGGTCGTTTCTTCCACCGCGACGATTCTTCAGACTGCAGATTCTTCAGACCGCGACTTATCAGAAAATCCTGATCAGATTAAAATCGATTCTCAGATAAGCGTATCCAAACAGGGCCTATATAAATCACGGAAAAACAGACATGGACTCAAGTAATTGCACATCCTGCTCACTACGAGCGTTCAATCAAAAGTGCATAGATAGTATTATTGTTCTAGCTCATCCACACACAGCTTTCGAATTATTCATGAATGATGATATTACAGTACACAGATGCTCCACAGGACCACATCTAAGTAGTATACACAGGAATTTTATGAACACTTCCACGCAAACGCACCACTCCATTTAGATTAGGTCGTCCATGGTGGCAAGATAGTGCACACAATATCCAAGAGTACTACAGCAATCGTTTCTCTTATTATGACCATGGCAAGATGAAATCAACAAACAAGCCTAGAACGAGATGAGGCTTGCAATCACAAGAAAGCCAACCAGGATGAGCAGCGCCTTGAGGTACACGTCCGCTTGCTGCTGCTGCTGCCCAGGCGGACCGTGTCGGGGAGCAGCATGAGCGTGTCCAGCATGCCCGCCGTGAAAAGCATGGCCATGGCCATGGCCATATCCATAGGGGAACCCAGCAGGCTGCCCATAGGCAGTTGCATCTGGGAATCCATGCACTTGGAAGCTGAGCAGCGGGAACAGGCCCCCAAATGCGGCTGAGAAGGTGTAATTCCCCCACCGTGCATTGGCCAACGGGACGCCTCCGCCCATGAACCACGGGTTTGGATTGGCATTGGGGAATTGGTTGTTAGGGTCAGCCTGCGGAGCTGTGGCAGGCCTCTGTCCAGCCGGCCTGTGTGGAATATCAGCCTCGGGGACGTTCTTTGACCTGGGGTCGACACGGTCCTTGCCGCGGCCATAGAGGGGAACAAGCTTGTCCTCCTCGACAACCGCCTTGCACACCGGGCACTCTGGCGAGTGCGAGTGGATGCGCAACCACTTGTAAAGGCATGGCCAGCAGAAGAGGTGGCCGCAGAGCGTTACGATCGGCTCCTGTGGCAGCTCAAAGCATATGTTGCACTCGAAGCTCCCGCCAGCATCACCGCCACTGCCACTGGTCGATTCCCCGACGTTTGCTGCCATATTGGGGCGCTGTTGGAACCAAGATGAGCTGCCTGCAATGGAGGAAATTCGTACAACCATCAGCAGCACAGAGTAGGTATGCTAAAACAAGAAACAGCTTGCAAATTTTAATGGATGTCGGCATGTAATTAGCAATCAAGAGTTGACGATTAGTTGTAATTAGCAACCAGTGTTCTAAATGGAAGGTCAAACCAGAACGATTACCACTGTGAAGAAATGAAGAATGCAAATCTAGAGAGGGGGGTGTGCGAGTTGGATTTTAGGGGCAAACTACTACGAGTTAGTTACATTAGGAAATGAAAAATCCCCAACGCTCGTCTGTTCCCCAGAGATGGGAGGGAGGCGCCACCACCGATGAGATCTGAAGCTCAAACAGGAGCACCTAGAAGATGAGACTGCAGCACGAATCGAACGATAACTCAAATCAAACTTAGACTAGACTAAACCATCAGCGCCAATCTTAAATCGCCTCCAAGTTTTTAAAAAAATGCATAAATAAATCCGTAGGTCGTCAAATTCGACCAATCTGGGAGGGCGAATCGCGCCAGGAGGCATCCCAAATTCGGGAACCCCATCCCCCAGGCCGTGTGTGGATCACCGGGGCAGGGAGACGGAACGGAAAGATACCTCGATCTAATCGGCACGTCAAGCCCTGCGTACGCTAGCCAGCCTACTCGGACGCAGCGATCTGGCCTAGGCTAAGCTAAGCAGGCGCAATTAAGCTGCGAATCACGAGGAATCCATCGCGAATCAGGCGAGAGATGGATGATTACCTGCGGCGAAGTGGAGGAGGGGAAGAGTCGACGAGGAGACCGCGAGAGGGGAGGAGAGAAGAAGCTTCCAGGAAGAGGACCAACTCAGGTTAATGCTACGACCTGTCAGCGCCGCTCCCCCTTAAAAAAGGAAGGAGTCTTTTTACAGATAAAATATGATCATTAATTTATAGGATTATCATATATTTTTAATTTTTAAATTTATTTTTTATCTACATATATGATATGTCTGTCTCACAAGTCATAACTCGTGCTTGCTTGGCCTAACTTTTGGGCCCATATCATCGATTGGGCGACTGGAGGATCAACCACCGGAGCGGCAGTCGACAGTGCCCCCGAGCTTCCACTTCACCTGTAGCTTGGAGGAGCTCATTCATAGCTACCTCTCAACATGTGGATCACCAGCCAACCACTCAACGAGCTTGAGGGCATCGTCTACTTCGCAGCGTCTACAGCCGTGACCCAACAACGCTAACAAAGAGGTTCAAGAATTTCTACTATGATGGCCACTGATACTTCTTTTACGTCAGCAAGTGGAAGAGGCCAAGGCCGGAGGCCAGGTGAGCCGCTCCGTCGCGAGTAGCGGCACCTAGCACAATTTGTTGCAGTGAAGGCCCGTCCGCGAGGTCAGGTGCTGTCAGTTGACCTTCGAGTACCGTGATGCGAGCCACAAGAAGTTAGGATGGCTCATGGAGGAGTTTGTGAGCAACCTGGAAGAGGCCACCGACAAAACAGGTGTCAAGGTGGTCTGCAAGTTATACCTCTCGAGGAGGGCGCCGGCGTTGGACGAGGAGTGCCAAGCAACCAAGGTCGTCGGGTCCAAAAAGCCGGCGACGCACCGAGAGCACGGTTTCTGGGAGCCACCATGAGCAATGTGGCGCCATCACCGGCAGAGACTAGCGCTGGCGCTAGTGCCACCGCGGTGATGTCCTTGCCGTCCATGGCTGCTAGTGCTAGGGGGAAGGAAGCGAAGCAAGACGTGGGGAATAGCAATAGTAAAGTTGGCCGCTGACCCCATCCAATGGCCATAGTCACCTTGGCGACTCTTTTACAATTTTATCCTTTTGAAGTTTCTACTACTAGTAATGTGGGTGATAGTATAATTAAATCATAACAAATCTGAACCATTTGATCGCAAAGATTAGACAGCCCATATTCATTTTAAGGTACCATAAAAAGCTCAAGTCAGGAGGTCAAGGGTTCATCACACACCGTACTCGTCACGCGTACTTATCTCTCCCTTACTTTCCCAATGCTTGCGCTCTCCTTTTTAAAGTCATTTCTTTCAGCCGCTACTATTTATTTTTAGGCAAAAGCTATCAACACAACCAACAGACATCAGCAAAAACCAATGCAAAATATCCATTACTACTAACTCGGGTCAAGTCGGGTTGGATACAATACTCCAACAAAAACATCACTAGAGATTGGACCAATGATGGCCAAATAGGCAGCACGACCCACTTAACCTATTAGTCTAAATGGATCGTACTGTATCAGCCCGTGGGCTGAGCCACAGAGCTAGGCAGTCCCGCTCCGCTAGCCTTTCTGGGCCGTCCCTATTCCCGACGGGAGGATATTGCCACTGTAGTCACGACCTGCAACTCTAAGGTCTGAGATTTCTTCTTCAGTCTGCAGTAGCTGCCACTCTTCTTCAGTCTTGGTCGACCTAGCCAGCTTTTCCACTTCGCTTTCTTCCTTGTAACTGCTCCGTCTCGATCGACGGCCGGCAGTAGCCTAGATGCGTGGAATTCTTACCTTGTACAGTTCGACTTGCCAATCATATGTGTGCTACCAGCTACAAAAATTCCTTGCTCATTTGGTCATTGGGGAGAAAACACACAGAATTCTTAATCTCTATTGTTGCAAGAGCAAGACGTTTCCTCGATCTGGAGAATTTAATGTTGACTAAATTCTGTGGGCACAGATATTTTTATATTTTTTTATCTGCATATCTTATCACAAAAGGAGAAATAAGTTTTTGTTTCTGACAACGATAGCTGTACCACTCTGAGCTAAAACACACTACAAACTGAAGCACTAAAAGTTTTTTTTTTTGACACAGGAAGCATCCCAGCTTTTATTGAAAGCTAGTAAATCATCCATACAGAGTTCAAAACGTAAAAACAAAAGATAAAGCAACCTGGGTATTGGGTAAGCCAGATTTCCATAACGACTACAACTACAAGTAGCATGCAAAAGATTAAGCTCCAGGCACTAACGGCAACAAAAAGAACAGCAGTTTACATAATCATCCAGACACCGACGGCAACAAAAAGAACAGCAGTTTACATAATCAGACTTTTGACGCGCAAGACTTCCCCACTTTTCCTATCCTTCTCCTCTGCTTCTAAAATCTCGAATCCAGCTTTTCATCTTGTGAGATCATGTGGAGATCATCTTATGGTTTTGATGAGTAATTGACTTTTGGATTAGAGTTTATGTAGAAGTTGAGTTTGGTTTTTGAGATTTGTGCAGAAGATTGCTTTCGACGATTGTAGGCTCTACGACCTCTGTTGTACGACTTGGTGGTCGGCAGAAACTCTTACGACTTTGTGGTTGGCAGGAATTCTTACGACTTGGTGGTCAGCAGGAATTCTTACGACTTGGTGGTCGGCGAGAGTTCTTACGACTTGGTGGTCAGCAGAAGTTCCTACGACTTTGTGGTCGGCAGGTACTCTTACGATTTAATGGTCGTAGCTTCTGTTGGTCGTGATCGATAGTTGTAGCTGTGATCGATGGTCGTAGCTTTGCCTAGTCATGATCGATATCGTTGTCGATATGTGCAGTGGTCGTAGCGTCTGCTACATAGTTGTAGCATCTATTTCATAGTCGTAGCGTCTGCTACATAGTCGTAGCATCTATTTCATAGTCGTAGCGACCTGTGTGATGGTCGTAGCAGTCTGCTGAGTGGTTGTAGACTGCTGGTAGGATCTCATGGGCTTCGAGTACCTCATCTCTTGAACATACGAGTACTCTTAAGTCGTATCAGACCAGTTGGGGTGCTAAGGGTGTTCACTGGAATACTTTTGTTTGTGCAAATTGATGGTCTTTATGTATGGTGCGATGCTATATGATGGTTTGCTTGTTAGTGTTGGTTGCAGGACTTCGGAGTTAGGTCATAGTGAGGCGTAGGATGACCGGGACTAGGCACAGGGAGATGTTGAGGTCCAGAACGGTCAGGGAGACGCCGAAGATGATCGAGACTGGTGAGGTGGTTGCAAGCTGAAACGACGAGAAACTAGAGCGGAAGCTACCGGTGGTGGACATGACGGGCAATGGCGAGGTGAACCAGGACTAGGCTCAGAGAGGAATCAAGGTCCAAATGGTCGAGGATGCCGGATGCCATCATGTGCGAGGAGACGCACGTGGTGCGTCAAGTGACTTGGATCGTTTGCAAGCAAGAACGATTCGGTGGGATCCGGACGCATGAGAGGCTTGACGGAAAGTCATTGGGGCCACATGTAAGCTACATTGAGAAGCGTGCGTAAGTAAAACCTGATGTTAGGTGGGGTTAACGGGTTATCCCCAGTTTGGACTAATGGTTGGATCCATTAGGTCTAGGGTTCACTTATGATCCTATAAAAAGGGGAGAGGAGGCAAGAGGTAGTTGAGACTTGAGGCAGACTGTGAGTAGGTCTGGTGGTAACTAGCTCTTCCTCCCTCCATGTGTGTTAGGTTAGAGAGTGGGTGTTGGCTCTAGGGTTAGAGCTTGGTCCTCCCAAGGGGAGTGGTTGTGAAACCAATCATCAGAGCAATACATCAAGTTTCCATCTACTGCTTGCTTGTGCGGTCTTTATCTGATTGAGTTGGCTTCGTTTTGGTTTTTCCTCCGTTTCTCTTTTCTTGTTCTTCGTTTGGTTCTTTCCCATCTTGATCTAAGAAGAAGTGATTGCTTGTCTTGTTGATTATCTGACTTGCCTGGTGTTGTGAAATCATTCTCAAAGCCATCTTGGCTATTCTATTCCCACGGGCATGGTCTGATTATCCTTTTGATTTCTCAGTTTTGGTTCTTGTGTGCGCTCGGTGAAATCCCGTAAAGCTCTCAATTTGGTTGCCAAATTTTCAATTGAAGATTAGAGCAACCTCTTGAGATCTTAACTATGTTGTGTACAAAGTTTCATGACTAGTTGATCTCTTATTCAAAAGTTATGTGGGTTTTGGATCTAGCGGTCGTGCGCCCTCTGTTCTTGCTCTATTGTTTGTTCACTGTTACGACCGCCTCCAGATTCGACCACGATCAAGTCTCCGACCGTATCATTTTCGTTTTGACCACGTTCAGACCATTCGATCTCTTCTCATTATTCTGTTGAGTCCGAACTGAAGCAGTCGGTAGTCGGTGCGCTCTTTGGAATGTCGATCAGCTTTATGACTATATTGGTTTCGACCACGGTCAAATTCCAGACAGCATTGCACCGGTATCGAAAGAATTCATTCTTCCGACCGCTTTGCTTTTTCCTAGCGCATGAGTTCTTTTCTAATTAATGCTGCACATGATTTTTTTTGCCTCAAGCCAACTACTCCCTCTCACACGATGACCGACACTTAGTGATTTCACGAGAAGCCGATCATGCGTTGCTGTCCACACAGCTCAAGAATAGACGCGACAAAGATTTGAAGAGAAACGCATTGCACTTCGCGATGCTAACGATGCCTCGAACGATGCAAAACGGAAGCATCGCTTGCGTAGAATTTTTCTGGAACATATCTAAATTTTATTTGAGAATCATGGTGGTTACAAAGTGCTCTCTCCCAACACCCTTAAACTCTAGCACGAAATTAGACTCTCCAAAAGCCTCTGGGGTTAGCCCCTAACCCCATCTCTATTTATAGTCTAGGGCCCAAAACTTGGACTTATCCAAGCCCACGAGTTCTAATCCAATTCCAACAGCAAAGGGACCCGAAACCCTTCATAACACGGGTTTTGTAAAATTTCAACTTTTATAACACGCTACATGTTGAAGCCTCTAGGACCACACTTCCCGCAACTTCTCCACGCATCATCCATCACGTATCGTAGCCTCCGGACCGCACCTCCGTAGCTCCTACATGTATCATCCATCTCTAATCTCCATGCGCCTCAGGCATGAGTCCGACCATCTCGTGACCTTCTTTACCGTCTGAACCTCGGATTTCTCATTCTAGTCCTGGTCCACCTTGTCACCGACCATGATCGCCTCCATACTCAACCTGCACATGCAAAGACCAAAGAACATTTTTCTGGCACAAGTTCGTCCCAACTTGACCAATATCAATCCACACCTACGCCACACACCTCAAGTAACAATTAGCAACATCATCACTTATTCATCACAAATTAACCATTATCAATTATTCATCACCAAAATATTCTAGACCTAACCACATGGTCTAACACCCGCCATTGACACAGCTACGAAAGAAAAATGTGTTAGCATCTCCCTGAAGTAGCCACTTAACAGTCCCCCTCTGCTGCCAATAAAATTCTTCAGCTTGATACGCTGCTTCCAACTCGGCTTCAAGACTGTATCTGAACTCCTATTCATTTGCTGTTAAGTCCCTTTCTTCAGCCAAGGAGTCAATTTGTTCAATCTTGGATAGTAAAGTCTTCTTCTTCCTCTTGTTTTCACCCCTCAATGTTTGCCCCCCATCCTTTCAAAAACTTCCTTAAGGGTCTTATGCAACCTTGCCATTTATCCAAGGAATACATTTGCATGGGCATCTTTTGTAGACTTTCTAAACATTTATTCAGAAATAATTCATGAAAACCTTCTGTCAATGTCCAGTGCTCTTCCGATAGGATTGTGGTCAGACCCTGTCCTAGTCAGACTGTAACCTCGGCAAAGTGGAAACTTCTGCTCCCATTCTACTGAAACCAAAATTCTGTCCAAATTAACCCTGATAGGATGCTCCTGTTTATTTGTCCAGGTATACTTGGACCCACTTCTCTTCAATTCCATGAGCTGGTTTTCTACAATAAAATCATTGAACATGTGTATCAAATTGTAGTCAATATTGTCTGAGCTCTTGTCTTGTGCCTCTCAAATTGTGACCCTCTGCAGGAATCCAGAAGCACTAGAAAGTTTGACATATGCTGCATGTCTCAGGATAAATCCCATGCTTAATTCCCCAGCTAGTTTGTTTTACTCGATCGGCAACCTAATATTCCCATGTGACGCTTGCTTCAGGGTCTTTTCAGGTGCAATCCCTTTCTCAAAAGCGAGAGGTTGGTAAAGCACCACGATCCTCTTCAATTAATTCCGTGCTTGGGCATCGGAATCTTTTCTAGGTATATATTACGCTGGCGAAACTGAGAGGAACTAATATCCTGATCACTGACAAGCTAGTTTTATCTCCTCGTATACTACCTTCCTTCCAAATAAACCTGTGATGGAATTACGAGTTTAATTTCAGGCCTATAAATCTGCATCCCTGAGTAACAGTCAATGTGAATTTCGCTTTTGTTTGCAATGATATTTAGGACGTGCAGGATTTTTTGGGAAAAAACATACTGTTTCTTGCAAAAACTCTTACCAAATTCCTACACCCCAGAGAAGGGTATTCCAAAGATGGGCATGAAGCAAACCTTAAAACAGCAAAGGTGGATTTTTTTTTATTTTTGAAAGGTAAAAAGTCCGAAGGGGGGAGACATGTGATAATACAAGACTTTAAGCATTCCTGATTACAAAGGGCTGGCATTACAGGGCAGCTGTTTTGATGTTCATCCTTACGACAGCTACAATTGATAGCATTTTGCTGAGGTCTCAGGGCTAATCTTGCCAAGTGTTAAAATATGAAGCCTGTAAAGCAACTTCTGAAGGAGGACAAGTCGTTGATCTCGCTATTGCACTGACCTTCCATCTAACTTTATCAAAAAAAATCTAGAACGATGTGTTAGAACGAAGAACTGACCACCTCATGCATCCAGAATTGCTCCCCCTTTAATTTTCTTTTCATGTAGATCCAGAGTGACTCGGCAGTTGGAGCTTTTGCGCTCTGGTGAGTGCAAAAAAACAAGAGAGAGAGAGAGAGAGAGAGAGAGGAGAAATGATGAGCACTTGTTGAAAACCAGATGTCTACGGCTTTATTCCGTGTGTGTCTTTTCCCACTCAGTCCGTAGCGTAGGTAGATGGATCACACAGATGAGATGCATAGCGAAGATTTTGTCCCCGTTAGATATTTCTGTTTGAGTTTTCTGACTTATTTTTTATTATTTATAAATTTCATCTTTTCTATTTTTTAGTTTTGTAAGCTTGTTTGTCGGTTCTCTTTGTGTATTCGTTTGTATTGTCTGTGATGGGCTAATCTGTTTTTTCAATTTTTAGATTTTTTAAATTTTAGTTACTCCAAATAAATTATCATCAGCTACAGTATAATTTCAGTCAGCTACATTACAATTTCAGCCATCAACCAGCTTATTTAAGCCCAACCGAGTGGCACCTGTATGAGGATAGAGACGAAAATACCTCCTCAATCTCCGATCTCCGTTATTTCCCGATATATACTCGTATACATTGATACTTCTATATATCTAAAATATATGTATTTTATCTCGAGTCTAATATATTTTGGTATAATATATGATATATAACTCATTTAGTATTATTTTACCATTTTATGTATTAATAAATTTACTTATTTCTATATAACCACATGATAAATATATAAAATTACTCTTAATGTTATTGAAATTTAGGTGTTTAGATTCTACCCTGGAGATTGGAGGCTTTTGCAAATACACCCATATACTTCTCCATCTCACGTCTCGATTAGGGGATTGTGCAACTACAAGATTGATTCCACCGTTTAGTTCATATATTGTGAAAGATCGGGCAAACGCACACACAAATTAGGGTCTCTAATTTGTACTGTGTCATCTTGGTATCAGAGCGTAGTTGATCATGGCACATGATTGCTGAATTTTTCTTAATAGCAGGTTCTATAAAGACCGAAGATGGCGAAGCGCTTGATACTCATGCTGAGTCAATCGAGGAGGTGCCCCAATATGCGGCGTCTTTGCTGCCCGAGGTGTGACAAGGGCTTGAAGCTACACATGATTATTTCTTGGGTTGTCACTGGAAACTTGAAGGCAAGGTTGATGATTTGGGAGCGCGAATTGACGCGTTGACGGAGGCTATACGCAACCGGCCACCACAATTTTAGCGTGCTGACCGGGTTCCTCAATATTCCAAATGGCGTGCACCATATGAAGATGACGAACAAGACGAGGGCTTTGATGGTGCTGTGGGCTTTGCTCCACAACGGCGCCATGCTCTAGACTACTATGGTGTTGATCGTGGTAGAGGCGTGCGTGACAGAGGTGATGCCCGTGGTGGAGTAATGTGTGATGGTGTTGGTTTTGCTCAGCGTGTCGCCATGGATGATGGCATCGGGCAGGTAAAAATTTCTTTCTATCATTCAATGGTAAAGCTAAACCAAAGGAGTATTTGGAGTGGGAGATACGTGATGAACAATTTTTTAACTATATATATATATGACACTGAAATGAGGCACTATGGTGTCTGGGCATCAAGCCTCCTGCCTTTGGATTGCTTTTAGATATATGCAAGTGCAATGATATATAATATATCAAGATGGAAAGTCACAGTCATAAAGTCTAAACACCATGATGCCCCTATTATTTATACTATATATATACACATACATTCCGAGTCCAAGGGCATGTTTTGACAAGCTGTATGATCCGGTAGATAACTAACCATGGGCGATTTGTCCAGTCTAATTTTAGACCAGCACATTTTCAGACCCTATTTTAGGGGCCATCTAGAACGAACCTAGTATAAAAACCGAAATAAAAAAAAGGAAAAAGAGAAAAGAAGAGGGCTGGTCGTCGAGTCTGACCGACAAACCGAGGCGAAGGAAGCAAGAGCACTATATAATATAATATAATATAATTCTCGCTCTATATATAAATATCCACCCTTCCCTTCCGCCACGACCCTTTCCATCCTCCACCACCATCCACCCACCGCCGCCTCCTCCTCGCCGCGATCCTCCCATGGCCGTCGTGGGCGCCGCCGCCTACTGGCTCGCCGAGCACCCGTCCATCGTCGCCTTCCGCTGGAGCCCCACCGACCTGTGGTTCTCCACCTGGGCCTTCCTCATGGGCTTCCTCGCCCCCTACGTCGCGCTCTCCCTCGCCCTCGACGCGTTTCTTGGCGCCGTCCTGCGCCGCCGGAGGCCGATCAAGCTGGGCCCCGTCCCCGCCGCGCACGCGCTCCTCATGGCCGCCGTCTCGGCGGTCATCTTCTCCGGGACTCTGCTGTCGGCCATCGCGGAGATACGGGACACGCGGTGGTCGTGGCGGGGCCGGAGCCGCACCACGCCGTTCCGGTGGCTCCTCTGCTTTCCGCCAGGGACGCGCTCCTCGGGCCGCGTCTTCTTCTGGTCCTACGCCTACTACCTCTCCCGGTACCTCCACGCCGCGCGGGGGGTGTTCGCCGTCCTGCGCCGCCGCCGCGGCGCGTCGGCGAGGGTGTTCGCGCACGCGGCGTCCGTCGCCATGGCGTTCCTCTGGCTCGAGTTCTCGCAGTCGTTCCAGGTGCTCGCCATCCTGGCCTCCACGCTCGCGCACGCCGTCGCTTTCGGGTTCCGCTTCTGGGTCGGCGCCGGCCTCCCCGCCGCGCGCGCGGCCCGGGGCGCGCCCGTCTTGCTCGCCTGCCAGCTCGCGCTGCTCGGTTGCAATCTCGTCTGCCACGTCGGCGTCGTGTGGATGCACTTCGGCGGCGCCGGCGGCGGCTGCAGCGGCATCGGCGCTTGGGTGTTCAACACCCTGCTCAACGCCGCACTGCTCTGGGTCTTCCTGCATTGCTACAGCAAGCGCGGCGTCTGCGACGACGACGGCGGCGCCACCGCCGCTCGCGCGCGGCACGACGGCAAGAAGGACCTATGAGGCTATGACGAGCTAGCGCGAGGTGACCCCTCCCCCCCCCCCCCCCCCCCCCCCCCCCCCCAAAAGAAAAAACCTGTAATATTTTTGTACATAGGCATGGCCGCATGGCAATGAAAAGGAGGAGATAAACAAAAATACAACAAGAGATCGATTGGCACGGGAGCAATTCGTTCGATCAAATCCTGCGTAGCTTTTTTACTATGTTCATCTGATTACAAGAAAAAAAAGTCTTGCAAACCTTATTTACTGCTCTGTGTCATGATCTGAGATGAAGCTTCAACATATTGGCATCTTCCGATTGCTAAAAATTTGACCTTTGTGGGTAACTTGCTGCCATCTGAAGATATTCTTCTGAGCTGAAGCTAAAATGAACCAATACAAGATAACAGGACGGTGTTTGGCCCATTTCAGTGTGATACAGAAACACATCGGTGATTGATAGTCCAGCAACTGAATGATTTGGACATGAACCGATGAACAAACTAGTAATAATAAACCAGTTGTTGCACCCAATAATAAAAAGACTTGCAAACAAGCATGATGTGTATCTTTCGACGCACCTAAAGTGGCAATTTGCAAACACATTGCCTTAACTGGTCTAAATTGCTTTTCTGTTTCTAGTAGTAGTATCTTGGGGGTTTTTTTTGAAGGATATAATCTTGGGTTCTTGTGAAGTGTCAACACATTGCCTGGTCCTCGGCAGTACATGTGCACACAGAATAGAACAGAAAAGCTCTGTTCTCAGGTACTTTGGGGGAGAAAAACACAAGACACATTTAGGCCCCGTTTGGCACAGCTCAGCTTCACTAGTGAGGCTATTTTTTTTGTTTCAGCTTCACGAGCAGCTTCACCGTTGAAGCTAAAACTGTTTGGCAAAACAGCTTCACCAACAGCTTCATGCATGGCTGAAAGAGAGCAATTGTCCAATATGCCCCTATCTACCTGACTTGTTCTAACATTTGGAGTTGTATGTTTGTATATGGTCATATGAATTAAAAAATAATATATTTGAATGAGTATGAATTAAAAAATTAAAATAAAAAAATTAAAATCATTAGAGAAGTGCGAACGGTAGAGAAGTGCGAACGGGAGGAGAGGAAATAGGCGTGGGGACCCAGTGGCAAAGTGTTGTAATTTCTGTCAACTACAAGGGCAGTGGGTTCCTAGAACTGCGAGCCTGAGGGAGAGAGCTGTGAAAAGCTACTATTTTCAGCTTTACCCCACCCCATTCCCTTGTGAGAGCATGATTTAAGGAGCTTCATCCATGAAGCTGTTTGCGAAAAGGGTGTTTGGCAAAAAAACAGCTCATGAAGCTGTTGATGAAGCTGTGCCAAACAGGGCCTTAGTGCTCTAAATAGCTTAAAAGCTATGGTTTTTAACTTCTGGTAGATTTTTTTGCTATAATTATATTATATTGATGGTTAGTTTTTCTAAATAAAAATAGTAAAAAATAGAAACATCGCTATATATTTAAGACAATATAAAGAAATAAAAAGAAAAGAAGAACCAAAATAAAAAAACGAAATTAAGAAGTCGCGTTTGAAATGACTCCTGTCTTTTATAAACTGGTGCGAGGCCACGAGTAAGCAAATGGAGTGAGTAGGGAATACAAAAACATATATAAACTGATGGGGGAATCTTGCGTGCCTTGATTTCTGTTTAAGCTAAGCTCCAGTGACCAAGGATAGGATCCTGCCCACCTTTTCACCGACTACTCACGCGCATGCCTCGGTTAGAGGTGAACTTTATGTTGTGACTTCTAATTTTAGTTTAAATTATGCTATAGTAATAATTAGTTTAAAAAAATAAAAAATAGCTATATACAAAGGAATAAAGAAAAATTATAAAAATTAAAATTAGAAACCGATGTATTTTAAGTGGATTCTGTCTTAAATAAGTTGAAAGTAACAAAAACTATGTTAGAGTTGTAATCTTGTTTCTCGTTTAGAAGTCAAAGTCGTAAGTCGTAGTCGTGTTCAAGTCAGAAGTTGAAATCATGTTCAAGTCATTGTGGTCGTGTACGAGTACGAGTCTATTTATCGAGTCCGTGTCGGAGTCGTAGGAGTAGTAGTCGTAGTCGTAATTGAGCCCGAGTCATAGTTGTAGAGCAAGGTATAAAGGGTAGAGCATTGTAACGAAGGCTTGATGCCAATGCGATCAGTGTGATCGAAAGGCAAGGAAAACAAAGAGAGCGAGAAGGGTAATCGTAGCGATCGGTGTGATCGAGAAAAAAATAAAGAAGAGAAGAGCGGTTTGGCTCTAAGATATCTATCGAATACATCGAGTTCATAGACTTTACGACCACGGCGATGAGTAAAGGTGTCTGCAGGTGCTGAAGACGTGGTCGTAAAGGAGTTACGACCACGGTCGTGCAACAGAAGCTGTGGTCGTAAGGGTTACGACAACGACAGTCGATAAAGCCTTCAGCGTGGTCGATAGCATCACTGTGTGGTCATAATCGAGTTACGACTATAGTGATCGAGCATACTATGTGGTCGAAGGAAGTGCAGTGCAACGGTGGTGAACGTGGTCGTAACTTCTGTTGAAGTTACGACTACGTGGTCGGAGCAGCAAGACGTGATCGGAGAGGTCACAACGTGGTCGTAACGACTGTCAGGATGGTCGAGGAACCAACAGAGCGGTCGTAACGACACAGGAGGTGGTTGTAGCTTCTTCAACGTGTTCGTACGGCTGTAGTGAGTGGTTATAGCGACTACAAGGTGGTCGTACGTCTCATGGGAGTGATCATAAGACTTCAACAAGTGGTATCAGAGCTAGTTGACTTCGGTTTTGAAGATCATGGGCGACAAGGCGAAGGCTCAGGGTGGGTTGATCTCCCTCTAGTACCCTCTTCTGACAACCGACAATTACCCAGTGTAGGCAATGAAGATGAAGGCGAATATGCGCGCCTAGGGAGTCTGGGGTGCACTCGATTCGAAGTGGAATGATAAGGAGATGGGCGACAAGGTGGATCAGGCGGTTTTAGCCCTCATATACTAGGCGGTGCCAGATGGGATGATACATCAGCTTATCGGCAAGGAGATGGCACGTGTGGCGTGGGAGACACTTCAGACGATGCACGAGGGTGTTGATCATGTCAAGAAGGTGCGGCTCTAGAATTTGCGGACCGAGTTCAAGAACCTGAAGATAGGAGAGACTCAGTCGGTGGACGAGTTCACTAGCAAGCTGAGTTCGTTGTACAATCAGATTAACTCTCTTGGCGACAAAATAAAGAAATCTGTAGCGGTGAAGAAGTACATGCGCGTGCTTTCAGAGAAGTACATACTTGTTGTCACAACACTTATGTATTCCCCCGATCTGGACAAGAAGAGGATAGAGGAGATCACCGGCTCTCTCAAGACGCATGAGGAGTTACTGAAGGGGTTTCAGTCGCGTAATGAGCAGTGATCTCATAACGAGTAGGCGTTGCTAGTAAAGAGAGATCCAAGAGACGGTCGTGGCTTATCAAACAACCACGGGAGGTGGCGTAGTCGAGGCGGCCAGAGTGGCTGAGGCGGCAGGAGTGGCCGTGGAGACAAGGTTGAGCAAGACGGTGGTTAGAGATCATGTGATAAGTCACATGTCAAATGCTTTGAATGTGATGAATACAGGCATTACGCGTCAGGATGTCGTAGCCATATAAAGTGCTTCAACAGTAACGAGTTTGGGCACTATGCTTCGGATTGCAAAAGCAAGAAGAAGAACGGGGAGGTGAACCTCGCTAAAGACGAAGAAGAAAATGACGAATCGCTAGTACTTCTCTTCTCATATGTTGAAAATGAGTCGGCCATGGTGATACTAAATAAGGATAACGTAGTTCCAAAACTACGCATGAAGGGAGGTAGCTACGATCACACAGTTTAGTGGTACTTGGATAATGGAGCAAGCAACGCGGTCGTAGCTTCTTCAACATGGTCGTACGGCTACAGTGAGTGATCGTATCGACACAAGGTGGGCGTACGGCTTCTGAGAGTGGTCGTAAGAATTCAATAAACTAGAAGCTAAATTCATTTAGAGCGGAGCGAGAATTACAGTACTACTCCTGTCTTTTTATTCATTTTTCCAAAAAAAAATTAAGAATTACTAGCAGATTTTTATTACACCTACTAGCAAAGTAGCAATGTGCTTGCTGCTCTCGTGGCCTATGCACAAGAGAGGCAGGTGGCAGGTGGGCATTATGGGCTGCTGCTGCTGCTGCTGCTGTTCGGGTAAGCAGAGCAACATGTGAAGCTCAACAGAGGAGGGCGGGCTCATTTTCATCTCCCATCCACCCCCACCCCACCCCACCGGCAAAAAAAAAATCAGAGGAAAGCAGGCTGCAGTGCACAAAGTGACAAATCTACGGCTTGATTGATGTGTGTGTCCATGCTCTGCATCTGTTTCTCCAGTTTGGTTTCTGTCTGGGGCTGGAAGCACTGTGAAAAGTGGGACATTGAACATGCGCCGCAACCGCAACCATGATGAGATGGATCCCTGTTGCTGTTATGGCCTACGATCTTGACGCAGCAGATGAACCACCATGGGTCCGGTAGCAATCGTGAACAGCATCACGCAGGCACTTGCCAAGTTTTGCTTTGTTCCCATCCTGTGTCCTATCCTACCTGAGCTAACGCTGAACCTGCATGCATCGTTCCCTCGATTACTTTTGCTTCGATAAGCACATCTGAATCGTCTGCATTCTCACTGGTGGTGTTCCTCCTTTAGGTCATTTCAGTTTCTCTACGCTTGTATTTGTCCACAGTAAAAGTTGGGCTGCAAGGGTACAGTAAAAAGGAAAACAGTGTGTGTGTAGGGTGAGTAGCGATACGGACTATGGTATCTGGCAATGTTTGTGATGTTGTTCGTAGGAACTGTGGTGACTTAGCAAGGCGACTCCACTCCGTAATCACCAAGGAAGAACTGAGTGCATGTGGTAGTTGTTGTTTTCTGTTCAAACCTACCT
Organism: Dendrocalamus latiflorus; assembly: GCA_017311315.1. Taxonomy (NCBI): domain Eukaryota; kingdom Viridiplantae; phylum Streptophyta; class Magnoliopsida; order Poales; family Poaceae; genus Dendrocalamus; species Dendrocalamus latiflorus. The sequence goes on from CM029636.1 coordinate 709,543, forward strand.
GTCAATGATTTGATTGTGCCCATGTCGGTCGGAGATACCGACCTGCCAACCGGTCAAGGGAGGAAGGCTCCGGCCGGTGAGCGACGCCGCCCGCCGTAGCTCACACGCGGTCCCCGCTGGCGGCCGTGGTGGCGCCGGCCGGAATCAAACTACCGCCGTATCGGCTGCGCAAGATTGACCATGAAGAGATTCCGAACGCGCAATTGTATGGGAGTCAAACGTGCGTAACCTAGCCCGTTACGAAGGTGTGGCCGTGCTCGTCTCGTCCTGCACGCTTGGATGTGGCCACTAGTCAACATGGCAGTGTACTGCCTTAACCAATTTTGAAGAGTCAAAAGAAGACGAAGAAAATTCATTTTGAAGCGTTTGTTTATTCATACGCAGATGATCGATGGATCCTCTCCCAAAAAGAAGAAGAAGAAAGAGAGATTGCACTCAGATGAAGTTGGATAATTAGTTACTACAGCTCTTAATTAATTGCCTCCTTGAACTAGGCTTCGATTCATAGCTTTAATTAAGCCTTTAACCCCCACTGTAATTCTGTAAAGAATGTTAATTACTAGTAGCAGTAACCTGTTGTCTTCTCCCATCTCGTGGTTACACCAAAAATTCTGTCACTGTACGGCTGTCGTATGAGCATGAGCTATGCACTGACAAGTAGCTAATTAAGGGAGTAGCGCTAGTAGCCGAGCAGTTTGGGCGCGAGCTTGAGCAGCGGCTGCAGCGCGCTGGGCGCGAACTTCCTGGCGAAGAGGAAGCAGACCTCCGCCGGCTGCCCGTTGTACAGGCACCTCTGGCCCTCGGGGCGCGCCAGCTTCTTCAGGAACGCCTCGCTCACGTCCGCGCCGCCGAACGTCGCCGGGTGCGCGCCGCCGCGGGACCAGTCCACCCACGTCACGGTCCGGTTCGCGATCCTCCGAGGCGCCTCGATGGACAGCACCGTCGGCAGGTAGTGCTCGTCGACGTAGCACGGCGGCCGGCACAGCTGCCGGAACTTGGGCCAGTACCGCGCGTCCGCCACCACCTCCACCGCCAGCGCGCGCTCGAGCTCGAACCACTGCGCGCCCTTGCGCCACTGCGCGGGGGACACCTCGGGGGCCAGCCCCGGCCGGTAGCGCCCGCGCCCGTGCGGGCTCGGGTCGTCGAACGCGCCGACGAAGCTGTGGCGGGAGCGGGTCAGGTAGTGGTGCACCACCGGGAAGCTGTGCAGAGGCACGCACGACTCGGAGACGAGCACGAACCGCTCGTTGCCGCCGTCTAGCAGCGCGTTCGCCAGAAGCCGCCGCTCCGCGTCGCACATGCTCGCCTCGCCCCACCGCGCCACCTGTATATGCAGAGCAGAGCGTTATACATTGGTGGATTTTACTGCGGCAGTTGATGGTGAGTTTGGTGTAACGTTTTGCCTCTGGAATTTTTAAGCACGAGATAGTGAGATGGAGTTTAGTTTTGCAGTAATGACAGCAAGTGCAGGAGAAGATTCTTGGCAATGGCATCTTGGGCAGGCAAAGACTTTGGACATAATCATTTTGCTCGCTCTCACTTTCGTGGCACACTTGACTTGGCGATGAAACCAGAGGAGAGGAGAGGTCGGTACATTCTTGACCTGGACCAAACCCTACGCAAAGTTCACCAAGCGAGACGGTCAAATTTCCCTCCGTGTACTAGTATTTGGTGATGTAGCTTTCATGGATTTACTATTCCATGTACACCCCACTGTAAATTTCTGCTCCTAGTTTTTCTCTCTCTCTCTTTCCATTTACTTCCACATCACAATCAGTTGGTTTCCAGAACACCACCACCACCACCTGTGAGGCTAGCTAGCTAGCTCTGACCTGTGAGGCACGTCTTCCAAGTGCATCTTGTCCTGTGATTTGTGTTTTGGGTGTGTATAGGTATCATCCGGATGTTTTTTCCAACAATTAACTAAATTTCGGACCGTTGGATTAGAGATCTAATGGTCTCTTTTTTTGGAGGGGGGACAATTTTTTTTGGAGGGAGGTGAATTTTTTTGGAGGGGGTGGGGAGAATTTATGGCCATTGGATCTCTAATCCAAGAGAAAATTGCTATAATGGGACTCCAAACAACGTGTTTCGCTATAATGAGACTTCTAACGTTGACATTGTGAGATCTGGACCTGGCCGCATACCTAGGTCCGCATACCTAGGTCCAGCCGGGTTTTTACTCCCCGGGCCACAGGTCCACATGGGCGGAACACAACCAAGCCCACGGAGCAACGGAGCAACAACCTTATAAGTGGTACTGGGCCTTCTCCCCCCAAAAGACTAGTCCAATGGGTGGGGGCTCCCCCACACTTATAAGTTGTGCTTTCTCCTCTTCCACAACCAATGTGGGATTATTCCCAACAGACATCGCTAAAATGACACCCGAAACATTGGCTTCTTGTAATACATGACATTTGGCTCTTTTAATTCCAATGTTCGGGTATTTTGAAACATTAGCCAAATGTTATGTATTACGAGAAGCCAATGTTTCGGGTGTCATTTTAGCGATGTCAACGTTAGAAGTCATATTATAGCGAAATACGTTGTTTGGAGTCCCATTATAGCAATTTTCTCCTAATCCAACGGTCACAAATCTGGATGATAGTTAGAAAAAAACATCCAGATGATATTTATCAATACCCTTGTGTTTTTTCACCTCTCTCCTCGGCTTTTAAGTTTCAACACACACACTACGGCAGACTATTCATCGTCATCTCCCATGCATCTACGACCATCTGATCTGGAATCGGACGGTCGTGCTTTAAACGTCAAGACTGGAACTTTCTAACGCAGAAAGAAAGAAAGAAAGAAGAAGCTAGTTCACGACAAGCTTAGGGATGTGCAGTGCAGCAGCGGGCAATGGATGGATGGATGGCGTACCTTGCTGGGCACCTGGCGGCGGTAGAAGACCGACGTCGGCGGGAAGTCGGGGCGGTATCCCGGCGTGGAGTGCACGTAGACGGAGTAGAGCCCCCTGTTGCTGCTGCTGCCGTTGAAGAACCTCTCCCAGAGCGGCGCCAATGGCAGCGGGCCCCTCGTCAGGAACATGAAGGCCACCTTGGGCACCCTCCTGTACGGGTACCTCCGCACCCGGGGCTCCCACGACGCCGCCCAAAGCAGCTCCTCGTCGCTCATGTTGTGCCACGCGCTCTCCGGCGACGGCCGCCTCCACCGCTCCAGCCCGACCTCCTCATCCTGCTGCCGCCGCTCGCACGGCCGCGCCGCCGCCAGGGCGTCCGGGACGGTCAGCCTCCGGAGGCCGTAAGAGGCGGTGACGCCGCCTCCAAGGAAGAGGAGGCTGACGGCGAGGAAGCCGGTGGCGATCACGGCGATGAGGAGCTTCTGGGGGAGCGTTCTCGACTGCGCCCTCGTGGGGTTATTGCAGCTGCTGTCCTTGCCATTGCCGTCGACCACTGCTGCTCCTCCCTGCATGCTGATCGAGCGGAGCCCAACAAAACAAAAAAGAAGAGATTTTTAGATGGCGCAAGTGCTGATCCTGACAGGTTATTTAGGGGGCGGGGATCTAGAAATTAATTGACAGGGGAATTTGGGGAGCGTTTCGTAGTTTGTAAACATACGAAATTTTGGGTACATACGAGTAGCAGAGCAGCGGTTACTGATCCGAGGAACAGCGGTTTCTGATCGCGGGAGGAATCAAAGAGAAGCACAAGGTATTTGGGAGAAAAAGAATTCTGGGGTAAGAATTTGTTGAGCAATCAGTCAGCAACAGATGTGCTCTGCCTAAACAAGGCGATGGAGGATTCATTCCTTCACCGGGAGGCAAGAAACGCATAAAGATTAATTCGCTTTACACAGTGAGTCAGGAAATCAGAAGAAAAAAGAGAAAGAAATACTATGCAATAAGAAATATATTAAAGAAGAAGAAGAAGAAGAAGAAGAAGAAGCAGAGCAAAATAAGTGATTCAATCGCCGATCCTATGCATAGGAAACAAACGAGGTAAGATGGAGACCTTTTGGTTCTGGATTTGCTTCAGCGAGGATGAGATCGACTCCAATTCCAGCTTCCAGAGTCGGCTGCCAGAGCCGTCGTCTTGTTCCCGCGCGGGCGCGGCACTGAGCCTGAGCAATCCAATCCAATCGAGCAGGATGCAGCAACAGACGAAGACGAGACGACACCAGGAGCAGGGCGCGACGAGACGCAGAATAATCGTCGAGAGCAGAGGGGAGGGGAGGGGAGGGGAGGGGAGGGGAGGAGGGGGTTTGGCTTTTCCGCGGAGCCATATGATTCTTCTTCTTCTTGGGTCTTGCTGGGTGTTCCTTTCCGGAGAATTGTTCCGGTGCCCCCTCCAACATTAGCTTTTGTCATTCTGGCCCCATTTGCACTCTTGTTTCGTCAGTTGCTTCCTTTCGTCCTGCCCTTCAAAATTCGATGAAGATATTCTGCTCCATATTGTTTGCCGAGTGAGAGAACCTTAATTTTTTTAAAAAATTAAGGCTGGGTAGTGTCACAAGTTTTAAGTCATAACGATGTTAGGACGTAGCTCCACGATGACTAGATGGTTTAGCAAGAGAATAGCTAAATTGCTCTCTTGTTCTATGTCTCGTCTCCTCTCTCTTCTGTGCCAACGTTTCTTTCTCAGCGCTTTGTGTGTAATGTAACCAACTAATCTGAACGCACCAAACCGAACCGTAAGAGCCCTAAGGAATGCATATGAAAAATGTAACACATCCTTTTGCTTTTCAGTCATTGACCATCCCTAGGAGCTTCAAGCTTAACGCTGATATTTTAGTAACAAATCTAGCGGTTCGAGACCGCTTATCTCCTGCCCATGAACTTAGCGGATGCTATTATGTTGAGTTATTTGAGCCTACTCGTTACCAGTGGGATCAGGGTTCTCGAATAAAACTGCAAGGATTGGTTTGTAATAAGATTGCAACTTGTGTAATTGAACGAGAACCAAAGGTGCCGGAGGCAAAAAGGCGATGCTTTCAGTTATCAGTTTGTGGGACTTTGGTCACCTGTTGAAAAGGGCGGTTCCGCATTGCGGCAGGCAGGCGGCCTCGTTTCTTTCCTGGAGATTTCTGGAGATGGCGGGTCATACAAGGCGGGAACGGACTCGGCGAGATACTCCAGCCTTCCTCTGATAAGAGATCCTAGCATTTTCCAAGAATTTCACTGTAAAATCTCCTCGCATAAAACTTAAGAAAACATATTCCTACATTCTTTAGAGCGTTTTTAGTGTATTGAATCAACGTAGGTTCAGTACTATACCACATAAACAGGTTCAAAAGCCAGCGCATTTTGCTACTATTGTGTTGAACCAGCTCGTGTTCTAGGTGGAACCAACGTTCTAAATAAACAAAGCAAGAGAAATAGAGGGGAAAAGCACATAGGGCCCAACCCAGCGTCATCCCACGTCCCAATCCTCTGCCCTAATGCACCCCTTCTCAAATAGGTCGACGACCACCGGCTCGTGACGTGCGGCGATGAGCACGGCGGCGGGGAAGAGAACAATGGCGTTGAGGTCACGGAATGAGGCACACCCTTCTCCCTCCATGCCATCGCTGCTGGCCAATCTTGCCATAAAGAGGGAATAGCGGCTTGCCATGGTTCAATCTGGGACAATGCGATGGTAGTAACATCGAGGACAAGGCTAAGGGGCGGCATGGCAAGCCGCGAAGTCCCTTTCACCGGCATTCCTTCCACGGCCAGCGACGAGGCATAGCGGAAAGAGCAACACCATGTTTGATTGGTTCAGTGGATAATATTTTTTCATTCAGTCGAATTGAACCATGCATCGATTCCTCGGTTTTTTTTATTGGAATGGATTGCTCTATTGCATTGAGTCTTTTCAATCCCTTCTCTCTCCTCCTTTGAACCAGCTAAGATAGAGTGCCTCTTCTTTTCAGCTTCTAAAAACTGTTTTCGGTTTTTCTACAGTAACTAGTTTTCAAATGAAGTATCTTTTTAAGACAGGTCTACAGATTGATTATAGTACACATTGTAGCGACTTCATTTATATCAATCAAACTGCACACGCGTTCTTGTTACTCCGCATTCTCTATCACGAGAATAACCCAAAATCTATAAATTACAACTATAAGTTATAGATCGAAGCTAAAAAGAACAGGCCCAGCATAATACAGATGGCCTTAGAAGTTTCATGCTAAGAAGAAGTGGCGGGGGCGGCGGCGCAAGCGTATATATACTGCGCAAGTAACCAATACTAATAAAAAGGCTGAATTGTGCGTGCACAACTGCACATGTCCAAATCACAAATGCATCAAACGACATTATCTACCTTTTATTGCAACTCTAATATGTTTTGGACCATTTACAATGTACGAAAATCACAAATACATCAAACGACATTATCTACCTTTTATTAAAAAATACAAACAAGATTTCTTAAGTGTATTACCTATAAAAATTCCCATTTACTCCCCTACAATTATTTCCATCAAAATAATACAGTATTTACATTATTATTTAAAATCGTCAAACCGTTGAGCGACTAGAGGCAAAGTTACCCAACAGTTAGGCGACATAGACTAGTCGCCCAACCGTTGGGCGACTTGGCCACGTGTTGCCAAACGGTTGGGCAATTAGCTGAAATCGTCCAATGGTTAGGCAACATGACGCCAAAAGCGCAAAATAAATCGTGGGTATATTTTTGTAATTCTGAATGCGCTATCTTGTCCTTTTCTTTTCCCATTCTTCCAACGGCAGCTTATGAATGCGGTTAAAGGTTTTTGTCCTAGACGAGTGCTTGGGTGAACGAATCAATACCGATAAACTATTTTGAAAAGACTTGAACGAATCAATACCGATAAACTATTTTGAAAAGACTATCTCAACAAGCTATTTTAAAAAGACGATAGAGAAGTCGTCCCTTTTATTTGTTCAGGACAAGCTATGATCCACAAGCTAAAAAAAAAAGAAGGCAATAGAGATACTACTGCATCTTACTACTATAATATTTTGTTAGTATATGCGTAAGACGATAAAAACGTACTTCGCATGGATCACGGTTTCAAAGGAAACTAGTACTGTAGTATGGCCAGTTATAAAGGAGGCTGGCCCATACATCACCAGTGCAGCCACCAGAGAAAATAATATTCCACGCGTATATATTTGACGCCATCGATCCACATGGTAAGTACAAGCTCATCATTTTTTATTGACTTGAAATGGTTCCGATCGCCTGAATTGTCCGTTCATAGTGTTGCTGCCGCCCTGTAGATTTTGGTCGCCTGGCGCACGCACAGGTTGGCCAAGGAGGGGATGGCCACTCAACCGAACACCATGCAGGCGGTATCCAGACAGACGCAGGACGATGGTCTCTGGTCTCAATCCAAACACGTTCTAAATCTCAGCGAGACACTTGTTTTATTTGGCGTGTGTAAATTATTCGAAAAAGCGCCAAGTGTTCATGCATGCATCGCAATGCGGCTCCATTGGATAAGCCAGGCATCGATGCGGCACATCAAATCAAACACGTAGGAGAGGAGAGGAGTACTAGATGGATGGACAGCTCCCCCTAGCTTTGTCGTTGATCGATCGGCAACATCCAGGTGGTGATGGATCGATGGATCCAAGAAGCAGAGGAGATACAGATGAGATAGAGCAGAGGAGAGAGACGCCAGCCATGGTTAAGTTAGGCAAGCAGGCGCCACGATTGACCGCCCGCCTCCCTTCCACCTCCACGTGTTGCAGCCGCCACCGCCCTTCTTCTAGAAACGACACGCCCGCACCCACCCAGCCACTATATATAACTCCGCTCCGGCCTCCTCCTCCTACTCTGTCCCTCCTTTCTTGCTCTCTTCCTTGGCGCGCGCGCGAGCTGAGTTCAGTTGATCTACTTCTTGGAAGTTGGAATGGACCTGCACCATGGGCACGGCGACTTGAGGAGGCCGGGCCACGAGGCGGCGCTCAGGGCCGTGCACAAGCCGCCGGCCAAGCCGTGGCGCGGCGGAGGATCGGGCGCCGTGCCGGCGCCGCCCAAGGTGTACCGCGTGGAGCCCAGGGAGTTCCGGGACCTCGTGCAGAGGCTCACCGGCGCGCCGGCCAGGCAGCAGCAGCAGCCGCACCAACACCAGGCGGTGGCGCCGGCGCAGCCGATGCCGGTGCGCGCCGGCGAGGAGGCGCAGTTCTACGCGGCGCCGTGGTGCTCGTTCCCGCTGCTCGGCCCGGCGTCCATAGCGGGGCTCGACGCCCAGCACGGCAACGGCGCCCTCACATAGCTTAGCCTAGCTACTGTAATTGTTAAGGGAAGTAAAGCTGTTCTTTTTTTCTTTTAAGAAAGAAAGAAGTTTGTTTAATCCGGGGGATCGGGTTGAGTTGTTCTTGTTCCAATCAGGTGTACTTGTTCTCTTTGTTGTATTTAGCAGTCCAGTGAAAACAAACAAGAACATGCCTGTAGTAGTAGTTACAAGGAGAGCGCACGCACACACACAGTGTTGAACAATCAATAAAGTTGCAACGGAATGGAATCATGCATACATGAACGATCTTGCTGAATTTCTTTGTGCTTGTGCGATACTTTTATGCAATTCTCTCTCTGACCCGGTCGAAACTATGAACTTGATGAAAAAAAATCCATGGAAATAGTTATAGCTGTTGATCAGAGTACTCGTTTCACTTCAGTTTGCAGCTAATCCATGGAAACGATCAGCCTGCAGGAGTTGGCGTGCGGCTGAGGACATGCATACATGCGTGGTTGAGTTGGTCTCTGGTCCAAGTGTGCACAGCACAGCACAGCACTGGTATACCTAACTGAATGTTAACATCGACGGATGTTGGTCAAGGTACGCGGTTGTGCACATTGGGCATTCCATTCCATTCCATTCGGCGTTCAATTCAACCCTCCGCTTCACACGCACTGCCATCTACTTGTTGGCTTTCTGATCAACCTTATTGACCGGTTTGGTCAAAGCTGCTAATTACCATTGCAAACATTCTTCATCAGACTCTCTGTCGCATTCACTACTGTCTAGCTAGGCAGCCAGCCATACCATAACCATCCGTACACAGTAGCAACATCTCTGAAATTTCCTGGAGCTAAGCTCTCCCTTCCCCCATCGATCTCACGCGCACGCTCGCCCGTTCAATCAAGGCCCGTTTAATCAAGGTTGTCGGGATCATGATGGGATTGTTGCCCGTTCTCTTGTATTTATGACTGACTGACTATGATCATATATACGATTCTAACTCTATCCAGCGTGCATCCATGCATATGGATCGTGATAGAGTGAAGGAAAGATTTATTAAGAGCAAGGTTCTAAAATTAGCTACTGGTTGTCTAATCTAGTAGTGATTATACGGTATAATTAGCTTATTAGATGGTATAACTAGTCTGATTCAATACCCATATAAATAACTATCTAACAGATAAGGACATCCGTTATTTATAAATGACCGAGTATACTGTTTAGGTGATCTGTTTTTAAAACATTGGCTAAGAGATGCCTGCGAATGGAGCTAGAAATTCAAGCTGGTTTCCCTGTGCGGTCGGTCGAGCGGCATGTGAAGCGAAGACTGAAGATGATGATCAATGCGCAGCTTAATTGGAGGTATTTCACGGGTGCACCATGTGGATGTAATTAACCGGGAGCCTTCCGAGGCCCCAAGAACCGGGAGATCATATTGTCCGTCAGATTTGTTATGCAAAGCTGGCTAGGAGCGCATATCCGTAAATGGAACTTGTAATTTTGTTATTTTTAAATGAATGAATAAAATACATATTTTTCTTACTTTTGTTGTGTTTATTTATTTTTGTGTATTTTAATACACTGGCACGTCTGCACCTTATACCCCGAGGTAAGAAATTCGGGAGCGATTTCTCGCGCCAAACAAGGCCGAATGGGCTAAAGCGTATTATTCAATGCGCAACACTGTTCACATCTAGCCCACCACTGGTCATGGCCCAGACTCATTACTATTATATCTGTCATCTAATTGGGCTGACCGTGTAGTTAGATCGTGTTCCTTAGGAGTATGAGAAAGCTCGCGAGGCATTCACTCGTGGTTTAGATTTGGACCCCGAGAACGATGAGATGGATAGATTGTTTTGGTAAGAGATCCATCATTTCTACTGGTACTTTATTTTGCTTCAATGACAAGAGTGTGTGTAGGGTAGATCAGGAGGATTGTTAATACTAAGCGCATACACACCCCTGTGTTGCCACATGATTGCGAGTTGAGCAATTACTGTGTTCGATGTTCTGATCGACTTACCCTTACAGGGGTGTTGAATTCCACGTTGAAATGTTCGGCGTGATGCAGAGATGGCTGTGATATATATGCTACTTACTGCACTTGTGTCTGCCATGTTATGTATTCTATGCACGCTCTTAAGCAATTAGAGATTGGGAATAGAGAAAACATGACTGGGATTAGAGTTTTGAGACTGGGAAGAAGCGCCTAAACCAGGACATAGCTATATATGTATATGCTGCACGTTGCTGTTGCCTATAGCCTGAACCCAACTTCCTCTCCTTTTTGGCCCATTTAGATTCAACCGATGCGACTGGTGCTGATCGGGAGTATAATCTCGACGAAGCAACCATGGAGGAGAAACTTGCGACTCTGAATCTGCCCAACGAAGGCAACGAGACAACAGGTGGTAATGCTCACGAGCAGTCACTCTCTATGGTAATGGTGGTGCCACCGAGTGCGGATTCAGTCCACATCTTGCTCAAGCAAGCTCTGCGCGCTGATGATCATCCATGCGTCACTGCTGAATTTCCTACACAATAGACATGGCAATGTATGGTCTTCTTTCTTCTTTCCCTTCCTTTTCTGTGCAATCTTTTAATTACCGAAACATCTGTTGCCTTGCCCTTCGCTGGCCCTACTGTGACAGAAATTTGCTTTACTGAATCAGATTGTTCACTTTGTATCTGTCACATTTCGTTCATAGAATTCAACCTACTGTAGTTTGGCCCATACAACTGAGACAAGCTTAGGCGATGTTACACACAGGCATGGTTTCCTCTCGAGTAGATTGCGCACCTTTTCACTCTGTATCTTTGCATTTTGGGATTCTACATGGATCTGTTTTCCTAGTCATGGAGACTTCAAATCATAACTGGAAACACCTGCACAACTTCCATGACCAATAACACTCGGCTGAGTCAAAACATTTGGAAAGAGAATTTGTTCGAATTTGAGCTCGATCAAATTTAGGCTATGTGTAATGAATTTCTTCAAATGAACTTGAACAACTTATCTCCAGACTCCAGTCGGTCGAATTGCCCAGTTTTACCTGTTTTAATGAACCTGTTCCGGCCAGTTAATTGACCAACTACTCCGCTAGTGCTATCCTACCGGTTATTAACAGATGTTACATACTAACATTGAGGAATTCTGTATATCAATTATTCTTAATGCTATTATGTCATCAAATCTGATAGTTTCTTATGTGCAGGTTATTGCAAAGTCAATATCACTTCTAACGCCAGCAGACGTTGTAGAGCTCCTCAAGTTCACATTGCTCATGCATTCTAGGTGTTTAACGCGAGAAATGGCTCCTGAATTTCTTGTCTCGGGGTATAAGGTGCGGACGTATCAGTGTACTAAAGTACACAAAATAATAAACACAACAAAAGCGAAAGGGCCTCTAGCCTAGCGGTTAGAGCGCCTCAGTAGCACCCCCCAGGTCCTGGGTTCAACTCCCAGTGGGAGCGAATTTCAGGCTTGGGGAAAAAAACCCCTCGCCTGCTACCACACCAAAGCACAGGTCTAAGGACCCGCCAGGGCGTTGATCCAAAGGATCCGCCGGTCGTCTCACAAAGGTCGGGCGTGGTGCCGCTGTGTAAGGGTGGAGATCCACAGCGAACCCACAAAATACCTTCGATTAAGCTGTGCATTGGTCGTTGTCTTCAGTCTTCGCTTCACGTTCTCCATGCATGTAATGAATGATTAATGTGGATATGGGCATTGGTATTATCCATAGCCTCGTCAGTCTTAGGGGCTGTTGATAGCATAGCCTTTACACTGGCCACGCCTGCCCATGCCGCTCGACCTCATTGGTATCAAAAGACACATAAAATTAAGTTGGTTAATGGTGTGCATGATTGATTTGACGATAATAGCAGTAGAATCGGTATAGTAGACATACTTAATTCGGGCGGTGACACTAGCAGAGTAGAACGCCTGGGTCAGATGTCGAAACGGTCAAAAGTGACTAACAGGAAGGATCCCACTGCAGTGCAGACTCACTTAGCTGAACAAAGATGTCATAAGGGTAAACCATCCTTACTTTTAATAGAGCAGGACGCCAAGGTCCAGTATTGATGCTGTTGAAAGTGATTGTTGGGAAAGACTCCTCGAAAGCCTAAGCTATTGGCATGTGGGAGTAATTGGTAGTCAAAAATCGAAAGCCACCGGCCATCGGAAATAGCTAGTAATCGAAAACCATCGAACGTTGAAGCAGTCGGTAGTCGGAGGCCATCGGGCATTGAAGCAGCCGGTAGTGAAAACTGAAAAGCCATCGGACATCGGAAGCAGTTGGTAGTCAAAAACCATTGGGCATCGAAGCAGCCGGTAGTCAAAAGTCGTTGAGGTCGAAATCTATCGAAAGTAGTCCGTGATCAAAATCCATCATGGTGAAAATCCATCAGAAGTTATCCGGGGTCGAAATCCATTGAAAGTTATCCGTAGTCGAAATCCATCATGGTCAAAATCTATCGGAAGTTTATCCGTGGTTGAAAGTCCATCATGGTCAAAAAATCATCAGCAATTGTCTGAGGTCGAAAGCTATCCTGATCAAAATCCATCGGAAGTTACCCGTGGTCGAAATCCATCATGATCGAAACCCATCAGATGTTTGTCTGTGGTTGAAATCCATCGGAAGTACAGTGAGTGGTTGAACTCCATCGGAAGATGTCCGTGGTCAAAGTCCATTATGGTCAAAGTCCATTGGATGCCATTCGTGGCCGAAGTCCATCATGGTCAAAATCCATCGAAAATTGTTCTGGTCGAAGTCCATCGGAAGTTATCCGTGGTTGAAATCCATCGGAAGTATAGCGAGTGGTCGAATGTGACCACGTTAGCGAGCGGTAGAAGGCGTTTGAGCTCGAGAAGCAGTCGGAGATGTCCGAGTGCCAAAGGAGGTCGAAGACGCTCGAGCACGGTGAGAGGTCGTAAGCAACCGAGTAGTGAAGTCGTTTGGGGATGTCCGAGTACGACATGTGATTGGAGGCACACCTGTATCAAAGGCAGTCGACGATGCTCGAGTACGGCGAGCGGTCATGAGCAACCGAGTATCCAAGTCGGTTGGAAGCGTCTAAGTATGATTAGCGGTCAGATGCGCCTGATTATCGAAGGCAGTCGGTGATGCTCGAGTATTGCAATCGGTCAAAGGCACCTGAGTATTGTAGGTGGTCAAAAGTGCCAAGTTCTGAAGGCAGTTGGAGAAGCCTGAGTATCGAAGGTGGTCGACAGCACCAAGTTCCGATGGTAGTCAAAGAAGCCTTTTTGACCACGGTAGAACGACTATGTCAGATAATCGGCAAGCTTTGATCTTGACCAGTGAACTGGTCGTAGCTACAGTGTTTTGTCATAGTCGTAGCTATAGGATTTGGTCGGTATTCGATAGTTGTAGATATTACTGCTCGATACTCGATAGTCGTAAACTTTACTGATCGATACTTGATACTTGATAGTCATATATTTTACTAGTCGTACTCGGTAGTCGGAGATTTTTCAGGTCGATAGTCGAAGGCTTTGATATCGATGGTTGTAGAATTTGTGGACTACTGCCATAGTTGTAGACTTTGCAGTCCTGCTGTCATAGTTGGAGACTTCGCAAGTCTTGTCATCATAGTCGTAGATTTTGCAGGCTGCTGTTATTGTCTTTGGGTATAGTCGAGGGCTTTGCGATCGGTTGCTATAGGCTTTGTGGTCGGTACTCGTAGACTTCACTGTCGGTTCGAGTGCTTCATTCTTGTGATCTTCGAGTACCTCGAGTACTTGTGTTGGGCTAGTGGTTAGCTGGTCGGTGTGTGGTGATCGTTGCTACAATACCGAGTAGGTACTCAGTGATCGATGAACTATGTTTGAAGGGACAGTACTTGAAGGTTTCTGTACTCGGAAGTTGGGAGTACTTTGTAGTTGAAAGGACTTGGATCTCTGTAGCGATGCTTGTTATTCTCGAGTGTTTTTGGTGAAGCGATAGTATTTCCCAAGAACTTGTGGTTTTCGAATACTCATTGAGTTAGCGGTCATAATGAGTTGTCTGAAGTTGTTTTGTGGAAAGTGATAGAATGTGTGGTTGTGGATGATCTGGTTGATGGTCGTGGATGGTTTTGTTCTTGTCTATGGATAGACAAGGGTTGGTGTGAGTGTTTGTGCTGATGACGGTCAAGTTATGGAGAATTTATGTTTGAAGAAAGTTTCCCTGTTCTTTACATGTGCAGGTGAGTATGGAATCATCATCGACCACCTTGTACTCGATTGCTGGCTGACGCCTCCGGATCCATGGTACAATACTTTTCAATTTTTGATGCGATTTTCATTTGTTGTCACTCTTGTGGTGGAAATGGGTAAATCAGTTGTGCTTGTACTTGTGAAGTGTCATACGCAATTGCTCGTGTAGCAAAACAATGCATGTATGGGGTATGGACCAGGATTAATAATTTCGTCAAAATTTCGGTATTTTTGCTTGTTTCGTCGCCCAGCGAAAAAACTACAACTCGGTCAAAAAAATTGTGCTCGTTTGAATCTATCATCAATCCATACAGCGGTCAGCCCAGCAAAAGAACTCCACAGCGACCGGCCCACACGGCCTAGGCCCAGCAGCACCCCCACTAAAGCCATTCCACCGAACGGCGTCGGAAATAATCGAGATAATTGATTTTTTGCCATACCTTTCATTGCATTTGATGATTTGCCTCATGATGTCTCATTGACATGTGGGTCCAAGACCCACATGTCAATGAGACAAATGGGGCAAATCATCAAATTCCATGTTTATGATTGGGGCAAATCCTCCAATCTCCCCATAATCCTAATCTCCAATTCCCCATTGCTCATTTCCTAGAGTGCGGCGGCGATGGGCGGCGGCCAAGGCCGAGAAGAGTGGTGGCTTAGGTTGCTCTCCGTCGCCGCGGATGCTAGCCAGGAAGGTGTGGCGTGTCTGGACGTCTGGCGGCAGTCCCCGAGCAACACACATGCACTGCCACACAAGGGTGCTCACAGCGCAGAAGGTGCTCACACCACCAATGAAGCACAAGCCGGTCGCTGGGTCACCGGAGGAGGATGGCCTCTGGCAGCTGCTCAGGTTGCTCTCCGTCGTCGTAGGCTGACGCCGTCGACATGATGACAGGGCATCGTGGGGCGTGCAGGTGGGGGGCGTGCAGGTGGTGTGCTTGCGCTGCTAGTGGGGCAGGAGAAGGAGCATTCATGGGTAAACAAGCATTTTGGTTAAATTTGCCGAAATTTTGGTTGAATTTTTCCCAAATTCAAATGATGTTTGAATATTTCGTCCGAATTTTTAGCCGAAATGACGAATTTCGTTCATTTTGTCTTTTTTGCTGCCCTCCAAAAGTTTTTGCAAATCGAAACATTTTTCCCTGGTATGGACTAGCAAGATTCAAGTGACGGACCACTGAATTAGCAGTAATGAAGCTGTATATATGTCATCGAGAGTGTCTAACAATCACTCAGATATTTTCTTCCCAATAATCATCGAAATTTCTGACTGTTAGATTAAAGATCTAACAGTTCTCATCATTTCCCCCTTTTTTGGAGTTTTGGGCAATTTTTTTTTGAGGAGGGAGGGGAATTTCTGGATGTTGGATTTTTAATTTAATAGTCAAAAATTTGAATAATTATTAGAAAGAAAATATTCAGGTGGTGTTTATCAAGCTTGAGACCCCTGAAAGCAACAACGGAAGGTGGCGAGCCAAACAGGGATCGAAATGGGCAGCATGCATTTTTCATGCAAGGTTAAAGAAACATCAAAGTAACAAATTAACAGGGCATATGATTTTGTTGATTTCGAGGTGCTTATATGCGGATATGAATATGATCGTATGATGTGCATTGCATTGCTTGCCCTGCTCTATTTATCCATACATGAATACATGATACCACGTACACACTAGTAATTCCTGCAAAGAGGTAAGCAGGGCACAGATATTGGATAGAACTAAAGACAGACGCTCGCACGTACACTTACTAGTAGTTACTTGTCGTATAGGAGTAGCTAGCTCATACTCATATGTAGAAGGGAAGTCACTAGTAACTGCAGATGCAGCAGCTGGTTCATGCGCATGCAGGTGATGGATCAGCAGGATGCGGTGCACTTGGCCTTGCAGTCGATGGTGCAGGACCCCCCGCCGCCGCCGCTGCCGTAGCCGTTGCCGGAGCGGCTGTAGGACCAGAAGCACCTCTTGGGGCAGGTTACCTTCTTGCCGTAGCAGGGGCCCTTCTCGGAGCACACCACCGTGGGCACCTCCACGCCGCCGTGCGCGTACCCGCCGCCCGGGCCGCCGTACCCCTCGCCCCACCCGCCGCCGATCCCCGGGACGCCCGGGATGCCGTAGGGCGCGGGCATGCCCTGCGCCGCCGGCAGGCTGTTGGCGTCGCCGAGGTCGCGCGCGGAGGAGGTGGCACCTGCAGCGACGAGGAGGAGGACGAGGAGGAGAGCATGGGCAGTGGCCATGGCTAGCTGCTATGGCTTAATCTGGTGGTGATTCTTGAGGTGGTGCAATGCAAGCAAGCTAGTGTCGAGTGTGGACTATATATGTATGCAAACGTAGGGGAGTGGCACGACTCGTGAGGGAACAGGTGGTGGTGCTATATAGCTGTATATATTAAAGAGCAGCGGCACAAATTCGGTGACAATCTACCGGTATTTCCTGATATCTCTCGATAGCTTTTTCAAGAATAATAAAAACCATGTTAGGAGGAAGCATGCAATGCATGCAGATGCAGTTTATTGATGAGACCATTGATATGATCAACGTACTTGCTAGTACTGGCCGGTCACCTTGAGTCGTAACCACAAGAAGCAGCCAAAACTCCAGGCTATCTCGCACAAATATAGCTCTGTTTATATTAGCTTTTGTGAAAAATTAAAAGACAATACGAATCCTCAGCTTTTCATTTCTCTCGCTCCCGTATCGCTTTGGGATAAGGCAGGGGGTCACTCGTGCATTACCCATCTATTCCTCTAGCTTTCATCATGTACACACATCTCTCCCTTATTTTTCGCACCGCTCACTCCTCATTCTAAAAACCACTTCTTTCAGCCACTAATATTTATTTACAGCCAAAAGTCATAAACCACAACTAAAGGGTCTATTCTTTTGGGCTGTGGCTTATAGCCTTTGGTTGTAACTTATTAGTCTAATAAATAATGATTGGTAAGAGAAGCCAAAAGACACTTAAAAACCAAAAAGAACAGAACCTTGCCATCAGCAAAAACCAACACGAACATCCCTATGTGCAACGTGCGTAACTCCAAGGCATCAGCAGCTTGAGCTGGGTTGCTTCTAGGACCATGGGCACAAATGACTGATTTGGGCGATGTACACTAGCTTGTTTAGTTCGTACAGACTTTTGTTCCCTGTTGTGAAATAAAACTTTGCTATAGGAATGGTTCCAAATACCACCCATAATGTCATAGGGAACATATAAACTGCACTCGCTAGATTTTCGTACCCAGTTACTATTTGTGCCCTGGTTTCAACCACACTGGGCTCTGGTATCTATTGTGGACCAAAATTAGACTTACTGACTAGGAATGGTTTCGAATACCTCTTGCGATATCATAGGGCATGCTGAAAGTGTACTCACCAAGTTTTGGTATCTAGTTGTTTTTCGTGCCCTAGTTTCGACCGCATGAGCTTCTCATGCCCATCGTGGACCAAAATTGGGTTCACTGACTAGGAATGGGCAAGGGGATGACGATGGCTTGCCGTCGCCAAGTCGGATTGAGAGAGAGAGAGAGAGGCGCAAGGGGATAGGGATAGGCAAGGGCAGGAGGAAATGGGGAAAGGAGAAGGGGCAGTTGGGGGAAGGGTGCTCTGAGATCCGTGATTATACATGGTAGCAATCGGGAAGGGGCCCTAAGAGGAGGGGATGAAGGCCCACTCCTATACAATTTCCTTCTGATGGACAGCCAGGTGGGGATGCTGGTGCTGGTGTATTAAATAGTTAAAGCTGTGGTATGAAGCTCGTAGCTGCATTAGTCACTCACTGTGGTCTGACGTACTGTCATAGACGGCACAACAATGAAAATGCAAATATATGCGATCTATGCAACGGTGCATATGCATGAATGAATAATATTGGCGTTGTTCTTTTGCTTGCCACTTATGATTTTTTTTACAACTCATTAGTATAATAAATAGTGATCGCAAAAAGAAACCAAAGCAAAAAAAACTAAATGAAAAGCTGAAAGAATGATACCATTATATGGGCACATGCAGATGCAGAGGTGAACCGGTGATCAACACTTGCTAGTACTGGTGGTCATCTTTTAGTCATAACCTGCACAAGAAGCTAGTCATAAGTGTGGGCCTTGTTCTTTTGAGCTTTTAGTTTTCGACTTTTGGTTTCTTCAAAAGTCAAAACAAATGGGCGGTTTCTTAAAACGAATTCTCTAAATGTTTTCTTGAGCCTAAAATCGTGTATGTCGTCCACGTCAGTGTCTTCACCATTCACTATCGTCTTGAAAAGTACAAACAAAATCTATTAGTTGTAGCTAAAAAAATAGACCCATTGTCTCCTCCCTATCAGTTTCGTACGTTTGCAACACATATTGCATGTACTCGAAATAAGTGTAAACAATCTAAGCTTGCAAGGCCATATAGCTAGCTAGGTAGGCACAAAAGGTCGATTGGTTGATTCGAGACTGTTAAGCATAGTTAAGAAAGCTGGACCGGACCACTAGTTGAACCGGGAAAAACTGGAACTAGAGAGTAAACCCGCTCGGTTTGCTCCAAAGACCATCCATGCAGTCGGATCGAAAAACCAGACGAACCGGGCAGTTTTTTACAGAACTGCTGAACCAATCGGTTTCAGCTGAATCGAGTGGTTATTGCGTAGGATCAAAACACCCTCGGTCTTAATGTTTTGTTGCTTAGGGTTTAGGGGTAATACCGCCACCGGGCCGCCCCCTTGTCGTCGCTGCTGGTCGCCCCCTAACCTTTTTCTCCACCGGCAGCCTTCCCCTCGTCCTTTTTGCCACCATCGGCCGCCCCCTTTACCCTTTTCACCGCTGCCGCCAGCAGCCCCCTTTGTCCTTTTCACCACCACCGCCAGCCACCCCCTTCGCCCTTATTGGCGCTGTTGGCCGCCCCTTGGCCGATTGGCCTTTGTCGTCGCTGCCACCTTCGCCCTTATCGCCATCGCCGACCGTTCCCTTAGCTGGTTGGCCCTTGTCACCGTCGTCGGTGACTCGATCCGTCGGTCGTGGATAGCTTAGGACTCAGAAGCCTCACTCTAGTAATTATTAAGGTAATTGATTTGTTCCACACTTCCACATTTAGATCTAAGCTTTTCGTGTTTGCTTCACATTGATTTGTTGCTTGTGTACCTCTGTCAGTCCGCTACTCTGCTTTGCTGATGCATGCCGAAGCCAAGCCAGCCTTTCCTTTTGCTACTAGCTAGCTGGCTCATCCATGGCAGCTATTACATGCCGCCGATGCATTTTGCTCACTGTTCTCACTCATGCTGCAAACTAGTAACCTGTAATTAAGCTCGATTGCATAGATTAATAGATGCTAATTAATTTCAAGAGTTAACTATTTGTATTGTTAGAGTTAACAACTACCGACTAATTTCAACAAGATAAATACACGCCTGAATGCAAGTGCTGACTGCTGAGTGAACCGATGGTTCAACCGGTGAACCGGTCACTCCACCGATTCATTCATCGGTCTAAGTTTAATAACTATGCTGTTAAGTTGTAGTTTCTGCTTTTCACACGTATGGGAACAAATTCTAGTTTGAGTTGCTGAAAGAATCCAGGTTAGGTGCTTGCCTGCATCAACCGTCGGTATCAGGTGGAGCCTGCGCAGGGAAAAAAAAATAAATGAGCGCGTCCATGGATCTTTGTTCTCCCCAGCCGAGACTTTGGCATGGATCGGTTTTTAATTTTAGTTTTTTCTTTTATTATTTTACATTATCTATGATGATATAGTTTTTTCTTATTTTTTCTATTTTTTATTTTCACTCAAAAAAAATTAAAAGTCGATACAATACAATTTTAGTAAAAAAAAAATCAAAAATCGCAACTATAAGCTGATGGGAGCAACACCATATTTGCCCATTGGCTTGCTGTGTGGCCCCTTGCAGTCGATCGATATTGACCCCATTGGAATCAATCTAATCTTCACGGGTATAAAATGACCCCTTGCAGTCGATCGATATGACCCCAAGAATCAATCTAATCTTCACGGATATAAAATGAGCGCGTTACATGGATTGGATGGACGTGTTATCTGAAATGCAAGTTGTTCGGAGGTGTCACCTGCACTTGCACAGTAGTAGCATTTGGCATCTTGGATGGATTGCAGTTCGTTGGGAGAGTTTTTGCGTTGCCGACAGAGGAACGTGGCAGGCAGAGAGAGAGAGAATCGATGATCTTCCTTCATCCACCGTCGCCGCTGCTGTGGCGCGCGGCTGCACATGAGCAACATGTTCAGAGTTGCTGTGGCATGCTGACCGTCGAGTTAAGGCAACGGCCGGCGAACCAACCGATCGATCATGGCAGCAAAGGAAGGATCGCTGCACCGGCATCGTTCGCAAAGGTCATCGTTCGAGTGATGATACGACGACTGATATAAGCTGCCCGATTGGCTCGTCAGATGCTAATTTTCTCCTCTTTTGCAGGCCTTCTTCTGACGTGACCTTTACCTGAAGATAGCTGTTAGTACCATTTACAGATCTTGGACTTTGCGGCAACACGCGGCCGGCGATTTAACTTACTTTTAGTACAGCTGCATGAACACGGATGGTAAAGTTCTCAAGTTCAGATCTTTGCAGTAGCCAAACCAACGACACAGATGGCAAACCCCAAACTTTATTTAATTTGGGTTTAATTTACTTTTTTTTTAAGAAAAAAACTGGGCCGAATCGAGCAGAAAGCATGCACGTTCCGACACCAATTGGGCCCGATGAATGGGCTGAAATGCCGAACGATCGAGCGACTGATCATCTGATTGTAACAGTTATTATTCGAGCCCAATCCATTGTGCCCCCTCCCTGAATTTTTAATTTGCACATTTCACTTCAAAAACCGGGGGCAGAATTGAAAAGCCGTCACGCGATGGATGGCAAACGTCATATCGAGATCAAAGCTTCCATCCACTACAGTAAAAGTAAAACCATATAATATACTCCTGACACTCCCCGACAGGATAAAAATACACCTAATCACCACACTTTACTCAAAACGAAAGAACAATTTTTTTTGTATGGACATATATGTGATGCAGCATGTTATGGCCCTGTACTTTTTTAGTTTTTGATTTTTGTTTTTAGCTTTTCTGTAGTAACTAGCTTTTAAATAAAGTGTCTTTTTAAGATAGAGTCTACTAGTTAATTGTAGTACATACTGTATCGACTTCATTTATATCGGTAAAAACCGCACGTAAGTTTCTGTTACTCTGTACTCTCTCACATGAATAGCCCAAAAACCACAAGCCCCAACCAAAAAGAACATGCCCTATATTTCAATGGAACTCAGGATAGCAAAGATGACTGGATGATTATTGATTTAATTACGATTTCGATGGAACTCAGGTAGTCAAGATTTTGGGCCGACTGTGAAGATATGGATTCATTATATGAAATTTGATGTAATACATTTGTATAAATTCATTCTTGTATGAGATAAAATTGAAGTTTGGTAACACTTAATTGTGATACTTTATTCTTCTTTAAATCCTGAGATTGAGATTCAACTTGTAGTATTAAAATTGAATGTATGTGGGACTTATTCCTGTAATTAGGTTTTCTGTAGTCTTTCTCATTTAAATGTTAGTTTTCTTATTAATGTATGAATCACTTCTTAACCGCGTGTTTTCGATTAATTTGATTTTGAGGGTTATCACAATTTCTTTCCCTTCTTTAAATAGGCAAAGACTGAGAGGTCAGGGAATTTGTGGAGAGTGTTATTAATGAGACCATTAAGAGGAAGATTATTTTTCCTTGGAATTGCCAGGAACAGCATGGCGTACTGGTAATCTTGTTACTCAAATCAAATATTCTAAAAAATGAGAGACAAAAACAGGACTGGCATACACATGTTTCTTGATGTTCTGGTTTTGCATGGCAGAGCACAAATAAATCCTCACTGCCAATGCCAAGCATCATCCAGGTGGTTCAAAACTTCAAATTCATTTCTGGTGCACATAACGGAAGAGCCAATCCGTGCCCTCAGAAATTAAAAAAAAAAACAAACAATTTGATAGGGTGAAGATACCAACCAATTCCAAGGGCAAAATCGGAAACAAACAAACCAGGCGACTTTATCGAGGGCATATATAAAGGAAGGCGCGCACGAATCGAATTTGAGGTGACTCACCACTTCTCCATCCACCATCGCCTCCCCAGCTAGCTGATGGCGTCCTCTTCCGCGCCGCGGTGCGTCCCCTTCGTCTGCCGCCGCGGCGAGCAGCGCGCGCCTGCCGGCCCGGCCCCCGGGCAGGGCTGCGGGCGGTCGCTGGGCCGCGCGGCAGGGTTCGGCGGCGGCGGCATCGCCTGCGTCTTCTTCGCGTCCCTGGAGTTGTGCTCGTGCGTCGAGCTCCGCACTAGTAGCGACGACGAGGAGGCGGAGCCGCTGATGGCCGAGAGCGAGACGAGGAGCGCGCGCGGTGGGAAGAGGACGGTTGCCGCCGCCGGGAAGGGCAAGAGGGTTGGCTTTGGGTGTTGCAAGAATATTAACTAACTACTTCTTGTTCTTAATCGCAGTACCACTTCTCTGTAGCTGTTGGCAACAATCATGCATGCATGTTTAGTTTCATATAGTAAGTATGTAGTGCTTGAGAGATCCTGTCCATCTCTTGGTTGAGTTCTCGCTGATGTATGCTTTAATGACATAAGTGGAGTGTACATACCAATTTGTAAGATCAACTAGTGTTCTTCAAGTTTATTTCTATTAATCTTCAGTATTTAATTTCGGCTTTGCACTTTGGTTTGATTCTCATAACAATGCATGACGAATCTATTCGCGGAAATATATATCTTTCTTTGTTTTATGCATGGTTTGATTCTCAGCATAAAGAGGTACTGCTTTGACAAAAGAGTGGCGCCTTTAATATTTCAAAGTCGACAAGATGTTTAAAAAAAGTTATAAAAGTATAAAATCATGATAGTATTTTTCACGACAAATTCACTTATATCATTTTCATATATAAAAATTATATATTTTAAACAATATTTTTTTTATCAAAATTAATAGGGTTTGACTGAAGGCAATCACTCTTCTGTGAATTTAGCGAGTAGCAGCAGGTTGCTTCAATTCCTTAGCGCAGCAAGTTTTGAGCAAGAAATGGATTTGAATTGGATGCCACTTTTTGCCACCATGTATGTTGTTAGATATCTTCATACGACCATCGATCATGGCAGGTGTACAGTAAATTGATCGTAGCTACACGAATCGGTCGTAACTATAATGAACTTGTCACAGCTATAGAGAACCAGTTGTAACTACAGTGAACCATTGTAGGATCGACTTGCTGTGGTCGTTATGGGCCACGGATCACGCCTATCTTTTCATATCTCTTCTTCCTTATCTTCCGAGTATTGTTTATATAAACTGGTTGTCCAGATATAGAAGGAAGAGGCCTATATATCCCTTGATTCATTAATAAATTCATTGTGTGATTTCTCCAAAACACCATGCTTTCATGGTATCAGACGTGATCGCTCCTGTAACCGCATGTTTCCGCAAACCCTAGCTATCGACCTCCATCTTCCAGCTGATCTATCCCTCTCTCTTTCTCTCCTATGGCTGGCTCCACCGACCTCTCTGCCGACCAAGTGGCTCAAGCCGACTAGGTTGCTTTGGCCGCCCACACGGCTCAGACCGAAGTCGCTGCCGCTGAGGACTGTCGAGTTCAGGCCATCGTCATTGCTACCATCGACCGCGCACGCCAGGAAGCGCTCGCCGCGATCACTGTCGAACGCCAGCAAGCCCTAGCTGCTGATCTCACCCACGGTGTCACTAAACAACCGAACTACGCGATCACCGCCCTTCACGCCCAAGCTGCTAGCGTTCTCAATATCAAGGTCCTCATCCCGGTCACTCTTAATCGGGCGGATTGGGTACACATGGACTGTGCGGTCTTGTCTTGGCTTTGCAACAGCATTACTGTGAACCTCTTAGAGATCGTCATGTCCCCCACCACTACTGCTCTCATTGTGTGGATAAACCTTGAGCACCAATTCCTTGGCAATAAGGAGACCCGTGCTCTATACATGGAGGTGCAATTCAACAACTTCGTTCAAGGTGATTTATCAATCTTTGATTTTTGCCGCAAACTCAAGAGTATGGTAGATGGTCTTGGTGATCTCGGTGAATCTATCTCCGATCAGACACTCGTGTTGTCCATCCATCGTGGCCTTAACAAGAAGTTCACTCATATGGTGCCAGTTCTCAAGATGCAACGGTTGTTTCCTACATTCGTGGAGACTCACTTGCATCTTCTCCTCGAAGAGATCACCAAGAACTCCAGACCAGTCGTGCCGCCCTCCGTTTTCCTTGCCATTGGACAGTAGTGCTCCCACCATCTGAGACCAGGTGGGGTGGTAGTGGCAACGGTGGGAACGGTAGCTATGGGAAGAACAACAGCTACAACCGCCGCCATAACAAGGGCACCGTCGGCAACAGTGGGAATGGTGTCTCAAGCGGGACCAGCGGGCACCTGCTACCAGCGCCGGCGGAGGTGGCCATGCGGCTGGCAAAGCCAGGGCAGATGGGGTGGCCCTCCTATTTTAACCCATAGACCGGGACTATTCAAGTGTGGCCACACCACGCCGATGGTGTCATTAGTCCCTGGCCCAATGCACCAACTCCACCGTCGCACCCGGTGCACCATTCTCTTGCCGTCGCACCCCTCCCGGCCATCCCGGCGTCCAATTCAGTGCGTCGGCCCCTCCTAAAAATGTCAGTAGTTTTGGCTGCCCTCCACAGTTGCCCCAGTTGGCAGCATGGAGCCCCATGTCCGGTGTCGGCTCCTGGGACCAACAGCACCTCGCAAACACTTTCAGTACAATGGCGCTTACATCGCCTCCCTCCACCACCGAGTGGTATATGGATACAGGTGCGCCTTCACACATGACTTTAGATGCTAGTACTCTCTCTGCTTTTCACCCCACTCCACGTCTACTCCTTCTAGCATCATTGTCGGTAATGGGTCAATGATGCCCGTTACCTCCATCAGCTCGCTATCGTTCCCTACCACCCATACCCCCCTCTCTTGTGTCATGTTCTTGTCACTCCATAGATAATCAAAAATCTTAAATTCGTTTGTCAGTTCACAATTGATAATAATAATTTTGTCAAATTTGATCCCTATGGTTTTTCTATGAAGAATCTTCATACCAATAGCGTGATTGCTAGGTGCAATAGTTCCAGGGACTTATATCCGTTTCACCAATCCTTCGCCAACCCCCATGCTCTTGCCACCACCTCCTCATCCACATTGCGGCACTATCGTCTTTGGCACCTTGGTCATGAAGGTTTGTCTAAGTTCGCCAGTTCTAGTGTTTTTCCATATAATAAAACTGCGTCTAAACTCCTCTATCATGGGTGTCAGCTTGGACGCCACATGCGTTTGCCGTTCAGCACTTCCTCCCCTTGGGGCTAGTCATATTTTTTTATTTAATATATTATGATCTTTGGACCTCTCCTGTTGCCAGTGTGTCCGGTTATATTATCTTGTTATTCTTGATGACTGCTCACATTTTCTTTGGACTTTCCTTTGCGTCATAAGTCTGACACCTTCACTCACATCTGTGTGAGCATCTGACCAGCGAGCGGTACTAGCAGCTCTGTGTGAGTGGTACTTCTGATTTGCAGAACGACCAGCTTGTGTAGCAGTACGTTTTTCCAAAGGGACACCTTCGTGGAGGCTTCTTATCCCTGAAGAAATTGGTAGTTCCGCTTGTGTAGCGCGATACTTCTGATGATCGGTAATACCGGACTTTAGCCGTCAAAACTACCGGAATTGTTTATAACGGCTAGTTTTCTGACCATTGCTGAGGGGAGCGAAAGTACCGGTTGTAAACCTGCGGTACTTTCGAAAATCCTATTTTTTTAGTTGTTGTGATTCCAACAGCTAGTTTTTGTGGTGTGAGTATATATATACCCTTTGTGGCTGGTTAGAGAAGAATATTTGGCACTCTATTTCACTCCTTTGAGTTAGTGTGAGGTCCTCCTCTAAATTATGCATGTGTTATACTTTGTGAGCAAGGGGGAAGGTTCTAGATTGCATGTGTTGCATCTAATGTTAGATTTAGTATCCACTTGAGCTTGTGTATTCGTTGCACGTGGTGAGAGTCAAGCGAGGGGCTTGACTTATTACTCTTGGAGGTTATTGACTCCTAGACAGCATTGGAGGCGTCGTGCATGGTGATAATCTCAAAGAAGTTTGTGAGAAGACCAAGTGAAGTGTGAAGGTTGGAGCTCACCTACTCGGAGTGGGAAAGAGGGACCACTAGTAGATTTAAGGTGATTGGCTTAATTCGTGAGGCTGGTCCAATTCATTTAGGCTTACATCAACGTGAATAGAGGAGACCGGTAAGTCTCCAAACACCACGGTAAAAAGCAGCTGTGTCAATTGTAGTTTGTTTTTTTGTGCTCAATTTACCTTCAAGAAATTTATATTCATAGAATTAAATTAATTGCTTGTCATCGTATATTTGTAAACCTTGATATAACCTTAAGGTGTTGGTGTACTTAGATGAACATAATTGATTTAAACTTTATTTGTGCTAAACGAGTTTGAGTTAAGCCTCTGCATTATATACTTGGTTTTAACCAAATAGAAATTGATAAAAATTGAAAGAGATTTTTTAGACTATCTATTCACCCCCCTTTAGTCGGCCTTTTCGATCTTACACTGCCTCGCCCACTTGGCCGCCAGCTGATTCGGCGCGCCTGCGCCCCCTTCCCCTTGAACCTCACCTCGCTGCCTCTAGTCTAGTGTTAGCATGGCTGAGTTTGAGAGAGCGCCTCTGCTACAGCTAACTTCTCGCTTGGGTCAGGGCTCGGCTGCACTTCACTTGGTGCTGGGCGCCTGGGCCTGGGCTGCTAGGCTGAAGACAAAACTTATATCCTACAGATAATGTAAATCGAAGCTATTTAATGTCTGACTCAGGCCAATATGGGCCGGACGAGGATGAAGCCCAATCTACCGTCATTCAACTCTATCTGAAGACTGCAGAGGAGACTGAAGATGACGATGAGCCAAGCTGCTGATGAGGGGCCCTTCCGATGGGTCGGTCCGCTCAGAATCTGACCTCTCTTTAGTCCCTTTATCCCATGACTTGCCCATTCATGCATGCGCCTTTCTGTTTTCACTGTTTAATTGGTTTCCTAGCTCTTTTATGATTCAGTTAGCTTTGTCAAGAGCCAATGGTAACCCACCTACATGATCTCATCGCCTCTGCTTCACACATTTCACCTTTAATCTGCAAGAAAAAATCAGTATGCATGCAAAATGATCTCGTGCGATGACAATAGCTTCCATATCTGAACTTACCTGTCATTGTGGTCTTTCATTATAGTCTCAAAAAGAGTATAAGGAGTAAAAAAAACTTCAAGCTTTTTTTTTTTCAGGAAGACCCAGAAACTATCATTGCAAAATGTCAACCTTTTGTAACCTTTATGAGAATAGCACGGACTTGCCATACAAAAGTAGTTAAATTAATGTAATGGATAGATTAGGGACAATAAAGGATGGGGGAAAAGACGATAAATCTAAATCTAAAGATGCGCCCGGAAACTGTTGATTATATTGTTGGACACATGGCCCGATATATGGATCTCCAGTGCATCCTCCCTGTCTAACCAAACAAGCAGCTAGCTTAGATTCTTCAGATTCCAGATTTTGTAAAGCCCCAAAAGGCTGCTTTATCCCTCAATCTTGAGGCACACCATGTGGCTGCCAAACCAAATGGACTCGCTAGATCTCATCATGCATGCACCTGCATCTGGATGCAACTGCAACTGCAGATACAGACACGACGAAGATGTAGGCTTTGGAGCTACACACGCCATCTCTCCGGCCACAACACTTAACTAACATAACTCCCTCCTTTACTAGTTAGTAAACTAATTTAATTTGCTACTGATTTAGCTCGCATCCTTTTTTGCATTTGTTAAGCAACACCGATCTGTCTGTTGAGTGTTTGTTCGGTCTCTCTCGTGCCACCCACTTGCTGGAACAGAAGTGTTACTGCCTGCTTTACCCTAAAGGAGGCAGCTTTAGTACTTAATAGATCTCTTATGCACACAGTGAGATGCAAGTGTTGCTTTTGAGAGTTGAGACTACAGTAGAGTAGGGCTTGTTTACAATATGGTGCAGGCAAAGGCTGTTGATGTCTCCCTTCTTTCTGAAGGATGTGTTCTGCTACGTACATGCAAACCGGCTTTATGGTCAGTGCGTCCACCTTTTCTATTTCGGCAGGCTACATGCATATTGCACAATTTCTGACCAGTCTATAATGCTTTTCATGAACTTTTACTATTGCTTGTCAAACGCACAGCCAGAACAAATAACCAGACGAATGAACTGTATATTATCTTTAGTTCCCTTAATTAATTAAATGCATACACGTCTCATTCTATCTCCTTGATACTAACATGTTTTGCATTTCGTATGTCACTTCAATATGATCGAAAATCCTGGCATTCAACGTGTGGAGTGATATACAGCATCATACATATGTGTCGCATTGTTTTGCCCTCAGCCTCAAGCTAGGCATGCATGTGCATGTGAAGGTTGGAAATTCGTCCTACGTACCTCCTACGAATTTCAGGCTACGCCATTGAGCGCTAGTCATAACTAACCCTCAATCAAAGGTGACATTACAGTGTTGAGCTTATGGATCTTATTGCTTTATATCCCCAACAGGGACAGAGACAGAGAGGGAGAGGGAGCATTAGATCTGGGGCGATATATATACTCTCTCCCAAATCTTGCGGGCCAAACTAGGATGAATCTAGCTAGATGAATTGCTCGATCTTTCCTTAGCGATTAAGGTTTGGAGTTAGCTAGAAAGCATTGTCAATTCGGTTGGGTCTTGTTCCTTGGGCATGCAGCATCAACCCACAGATGCATGCACGTCCCTCTCGCCACCTTAGTCGCATGCTCAAGCCAAGTATATACGTACGTATGTTTCCAAAGTGATCTGTGTGCATGCTTTTGTTTTTTTTTTTTTGCCGGCCACTAAATCCATGGCTCCCTTCTCACCTTCCCCGTCAAGGTTTTTTTCGTTCTTGAGGTAGCTTCTTCCTCCCTGCTGACTCCACGGCAGCTCGTGCTCGGACGAATGGCTAAACTCCGTTGCCGGCCGGCCCCATTGGTCCAAGACCTGGAGGAGGGAGGAGATGAGGCAATGGCGTATCGTACGTATGCAAACCTGTGGTCGGACATACACAAGTTTTGCCACGTCAGTGAGCACCAAAAAAGGAGACACTCAGCTCCCTCCTCCGAGTCCGGCGGCCTATAAATACGGCGTTGCTACACTTGTTCCCTCCCTTTTCCCTCTCTCGACCAGCCCCCCTCTGACAAGTTGCTGGATTCCCTTGTGATCCCAGAGCCATGGCCCTCCATCCTTCCGATCCCGCCTTCGACGTCGAGGCCTTCCTCACCGATATCGGCTTCGGCTTCGGACCCCAACACGGGGCACCACCACCACCCGCTACTCCCACCACGCCCACGCCCGCGCCGACGGAGGAGGAGCGGCGGCTCCGGCGCAAGATCTCCAACCGGGAGTCCGCGCGCCGCTCCCGCGCGCGCAAGCAGAGGCACCTCGAGGAGCTGCGCGCCAAGGCCGCCAGGCTCCGCGCCGGCAACCGGGAGCTCGCCGCGGCCCTCCGCGGCGTCAGGGCGCGCGCCGCGCTCGTCGCGCTCGCCAACGCCCGCCTGCGCGCCGAGGCCACCGCCCTCAGCCGCCGGCTCGCCGCCGCGCGCCGCGCCGTAGCGCTTCGGCAGCTCTACGCAGCCGGCGGCTTCGAGCTCCAGACGCTCACCTCGTTAATCGTGTAGGCGCGTCGACGAGCAGTTGCATGCGCGTGCGTGTCTTTTTGACTAGCAGAATCCATGGCACGCATGCAGAATACAATCCTGTAGACATACTTAGCAAGCAAGCAATTCTTGACGAAGAAAAGAATGAACGAATTGGCACGTGCGATGCGAAGCTCTGCCTGCATGCAATGCGCAATCATCGAGCAGCAGGAGATCCGATCCTGCAAGTTGATCTAATGACCCACTGTTTCTCAAAGCTTAGTCGTCATGATGTCTCATGCTTTGGGGGTTAATTTCGTTGTCAGGCCAGGTCGACTAACAGCTACGCCCATGGGTGGCGGCGCTGTGTTACATTTCACTCGGCTGGTGGCGCGTCGCCATCGCCACGTCGAAAGCATAAACCGCGAGCTGGCAATGTGGTTTACGTCTCCTAATTGTGGTTTGCGTTTGCTAATGGCGCTTTCGTACCTTGACACTGTGAACATGTTCCGATTGGCTACGGCCGATGGATTTTTGAGAATGACTGATAGTTTTTTTTTTGCTGAAATTAAATACTTCTGATCGGAAGAAATAGGAGCAAGAGTAGTGAAGTGATTGATGCACTTATGTCCCCTGTCTTATTCTGGAGTGAGACAAAAGCGAGAGAAATGAGGTGCGTGATGCACCTGTGATCTCTTGTCTTATCTTCCGAGTGAGACGGGAGCGAAAAGAGTGGGGAACTGCTTTGGGAAGCTGGATGTTTATAGTCCCGTTCTTTTGGGCTGCATCTGTTAAATCTGATGAATAGTACCGACTGATAGAAGCCAGAGCAAAAAAAAAGGTCATATAAGTGGCTTCTGCTTGGAGAAGTTAGAAGTTAATATAAATAGGCCCTATGTGTACTGTCGGTCTCGCCATTTATATGCATTTGCTAGCTTTGCATTGGTGGTCCTTTAGTTTTGATCCCTTAAACAGCCCGTGAAAAAGAATAGTACATCGTTGAGGCTAACACGAGTGGCCCACATTAATTCAGCAATCACTATAACAATGGTAGACCTAAAATTTTTAGGATAGGTGTTTGGAATTAATAAAATATTATTCAACAGAAAAGGTAAAGTCCACAATAGCAAAATTAAAATACAAATTATTCGTACTACAACAAGTAGTTTAGAGAAACTACAAAAAATAATTAAGAAAAATTGTTGAATAGGGAATTTGAGATTTGGGGCTTTGGAAATGGGGAGTGGGGATGCAATTGTGATGCTCTCTATATGTGTCGCTCACGCCCAGTTGCCTCATGGACTCGTGCACTAGCACCACCTGATGGCTTGAGAGAGAGAGAAAGATTAGGCTTTGACCGAAGAGAGGTTCTCTCTAGACAAGCTGAAACTCGAAAGCTCTGGCCGACTGAACGCACTACTTGAGACAAGTTGGGAAGGAGAGGTGTAGGAGTGGGCTGGAATCTATTGGGAGCATAAATAGTGTGTGTGTGTGTCCAATATACATACTAGATACAAGATATTTCGCAAAAGAATTTGTGTTAGGTGAATACCCATGAACCCTTCCGGGTTTGCCCATGCGCTATAATGACATATAACTGGCATGAGAAGTTCAATTTTAGGGATCATGATCATAAGATGGTTTTTGAAAAAAAAAAAAGGAACCTAATCAACTGATTGCCGAATGCGCAAGTTCAGAGATTTTCAGTGTAATATTCTTCTGCTGGAAATTACTGCTTACAGTTGCGATCTTGTTTCATACAATCCAACCTATTAGTAATTGCTTGAGGAATAGCCAAAAAGTAGTAGAAAAGCTTTCGGGCGCAGCTTAAGAATGCAATTCTTGTTGTTTTCTTCTTGCAATTAGCTTCTTGGATTTTACAAGCTAAAACTAATCTAGGAACTGTTGCTGCATGGCTACAATCCAAACAGATGGCTGGACAGGTTGGGATGGAGCCTTCCCGAAAACAAAAGGGGGTTTGATTTGTTTGAGTTGACGAGGCTTGATCTGAACCCTCTCCAATTCCCTGCTGCCTACCTATAGGATGGATGCAACTGAATTCGGCAAAGGTAAATGTGGCAAGTGTAGATATGATTCAGCTCAATCAAATAGTGTTACCACATCTGTAGATATGATAAAGCTCACATGTAGCATACAGTTTGCTGTATCAAGCTTTCAGTTCTACTTTTTTTTTTCTTTTTGTTGAGAAACTTCAGTTCTAGACTTCTAGTTTCACGAAAAATAAACTTTCAGTTCTACTTGGCCAATGGGCCTGTGGGTTATGGGTTACTAAATGCTAACTTTCGAGTAGAACGTCTTTGAGGATGAATGTTTTGTTCGAGATAAGCTTCAGATAAATCTGTCCAATCCTAATGTCCTTATTAATGTGAATTTTCTTTGAATTTATGACTATATTAGATTGTTAACAACAGAGGTACAATCTTCTTTGCCAAAAAAAAATGATACTGTTTTTCTTTTCTTTTTCTTTGTGCGAGATATACTATTGTTTTTCTAACCTTTGGTTGTACGAAAACTGTAGCAAACCTCCATATTGATTTGGCTTCCGGGATGGCCGATGCATGTTATGTACCTTTACCACCTAGTGTACGGTTGCCTGAATGTGCAAGCTAAGCCGCACAAATACACGCCAGAAAAAAAGATGCAAATTTGATCCATTCGGCTATATAATTGGGAGAGGAATTTCCTATTATCTATGCTTAAAATAAACTGATATCTCTAGTACTGGTCGGATTTATGCATAATCATCTGCAGGGCTGCAATTAGGTGCAGTGATGCGAAGTGGACAAGCTCACCGTGGAGAAATGAATGAAAGTTCACCATGGATAGGACTGAAGCTAGGTTGCTGCGAGTGAGGATAACCGACTTCAACTGCATGTCTCAAACGGGAAAAACAAAAACAAACAGTAGGACAGTGCCCTACTATGCAGTGTGGTACCCGCTCATCCATTCATACAAGATGTGCACTTAAATTATATCAGTGGCTACATTACCGGCCTGTAGGGTCAAAAGGATCCTATATAGTGGAATCAGACTGCTAATTCTAGGGAGAATATTGAGCGCGTAGCTTCTAGTTGCAACGACGACGACGACTGACAAGGGAGAATATTGAGCGCGTAATTTCCTATTATCTTAGGATTCATTTATACTGTAGAGTTGCTGCGATGTGTTACAGGGCCATAAACATGCAGAGACTGTCATCGTTCAAATAAAGGAATCATATTCGTACCTAGGGATGGAAATAGATCGAATATGATCTAATAATCTCAAATGTGAATACGAATCCATATCTTTAAATTGAATACGAATATAAATATTCTCAAATATGAATCAAATGTCGTAACGAATACGAATTTGAATCGAATATATACTTAATTCAGTTGAATATGAATATCCTTCGACAACTTCTGTAACAAATCTCGGTAGAACAAATTCCTAGTGGTTTCCATCGAGAAACTATCTTTGCATGTTTCAGAATGGCATGAGCGTGCGCAACTGATGTGTGACGCGTGCGATACAAATGAACCAAACTTCACTGTCTGCACTTGTATAGTTGTATTGTAAGTATGTCTCCGTATACTAGATCTGACAGTTACAACTAACCTTACCTAAAACCTCTCTGCTCTGTCAGGGAAGAAATGTTTATCTGAAACCTTGATCCGTTAGATGTCTGTAGCGTCTGATCTGATTCTCATTTTTCCTGACGTGTACAGTTTCTTTCAAGTATGGCACATCGGTTGAAGCGGGTCGCAATCCAAAAACCGTCACTCTTTCTTTCCTCATGCCATGAAACTAACCGATCAGAGAGAGAGAGAGAGAGAGAGAGTGTACTCCACCATCCTTGCTTATTGGTTTGGAACTAGCGAGTGCCCTGTCAGCACTTCTATCTCAGTACTTTTGATTCAGATATAGCAACATGAACTGCCAACTGGCACCACGGGAGAGTTGACGCCTCACTGTGCTGTGCTGAATGTGCTTACACCCTACACAAGCATATCATACTATCTGAGAACAACAAAACAGTTTGGGAGGTAAAATACAAGGGAATCTGACACAAAACTGTGGACTGGAAGCACCTTCAGAAAACACAATGGAATCTGTTTGGAAATGTGAAGGTCTTCCTGAATGTCACACAACATCTGAATTTATTGGAACGGGGCTTTCTTCACATGGAACTCTAGTGTGTAGCCAATAGTCCTTCATATGAAATATCTGAAGATTTCTCAGAGAGAGAGAGAGAGAGAGAGAGAGAGAGATCTGTGAACTTGATTTCTATGGGGATCCTTTTATCGGATCAGAGCGATACATGCACCAACCAGCAGCTGCAGCAATTCTGATTGGATCACCTATTTTTCAAGAGGCTTCAAGCCTTCAACGACGAATCATGTATCCTAAATGAGCAATTAACTGTAGACGAAAATCAAAGGTGAAAGTCTCGGTCAAACTGTGTCGACGCTCACACAAAACAGATGCCATTCACTGTGCAAGCTGAGGTAATCTGTCTGGGAAAGAGGAAGGGAGAAGATTGAGAAATAAACTACTCACACGATCTGAAATTAAAAGAAAGGTGAGATTGCAAATCTTTTGCACAAATGATAAGCTTCCTTCACCAAAGATAAACCGTACATGTACTCTGTACCTCTGTAAATTGTAATTCTAATCACCAAACTTGACACATAACCTTAACCAACAGCACTAGGAATTAAGAAACTTTTAAAAAAAGCAAACAAGAGATTGAGGCAGGAGATTTAACTGATGATGATTAAGCATCACTGGGGTGCACCTCAGGCAGCTTGGCCAGCCTCACCATGCTCTCCTCCACAACTGCATTGGACCTCTTGCAGGAGAGACCAAGCCCAAGCCTAGCCCACGTAAACCGCCTCTGGCCCTTGGGCTCCCGCGCCGCACCACCGCTCTTCCCGCCCTTGGTGCTCTTGGTGCACGCCAGGTACGCCGCGAGGAACGGGTCGTCCTCCGGCCGGACGGCTCGGACCCTCGAGAAGCTCCTCGTCGCCGGCATCGACGGCCGGCCCGGCGGCGGCGGCACGGAGAGCAGACGCGCCGGCGCGGGCGCCTTCCTCGGGCTCTCCGGCATGTCACGGGCTTCCACGGCCGTAGAGACCCACGGGCTTTGCTTTGACACGCCCGGCTCGTGCTCCCACGAGAAAACCACGGTGACCGGTACGGCTTCTTCTTGGCCCATGTCCTTAGAACAGTTAAGCCCTTCTTGCTTCTTGGCACTGCACAAACACTGACACTGTTAACTAATCAACCTGCCCTTTTGACATGGATTGATTTCTTGCTGTGTTTCTTGGTGTGAGAGAAAGGAGGAGGTTGGTTTTCAATGCAGGAAGAGGGGAGATGAGAGGAGAGGAGAGAGGGTTTAGCACTTAAAGATGGAAGTAGTGGACATGAATCATGAATGCATCATGCATGCGAGTACATGACAAACGTGTGGGCAATTGGAGTTTATGCTTGGCGGTTATGGTTTAGGATGTGCATGGAAGGCTAATGGCCGGATCGGATTGTGTGGGTTCTTCTTGGCAAGTTTGGTACGTATTCTACGCAGAGGGAGGCAAACGGATACGGCTGTATTGGTGTTGTTAATTTGTGACTGTGTTCTATTCAGGTACGCATGCATAAATTGTTTAGAATAGTAAACTGAAGTCTACGAAGAAAAGAAATACAAGAGGGCAAGGAATGGTCGGAGTTAAGTGCAGGGAATTTGCATGTTTGTTAGGGTAGATGAACTTCAAGCCTTCAATAGCGATGGCTTGACCACGCATGTATGCTCCTGAAGGATTAAATATGGCGATTGGAGACTGGGGTGAATAAAAGTCAACAATAATACAAGATTTTTTTTCAAATCTTTTCTTAAAGCGGAAGCATGACTCTAAGTTCTTCATTCTAATAACTATAAGAAATTATGAAGTTCATAGACCAATCACCTACACAAAAAGATCCAAACGAAACTGTGCAAAATCGATAGTACCACTATAGTAACTTCAATGGTACCACTACAAGAAAAATGGTAGTACTGCTGCAGTAGCCCGGTAATACCGTTACAATAAAATCAGTAGTGCTGCTATAATTGCCTGGGTAGTACCACTACTACAATAAAATCAACGCAAGAATAGTAAAATCAGCATGATTTTAAATGAAAATCGATGGAATTTTTTATCTGTTGGTCCAAATAATTTGAAACTTGACATGGACCTTTATTAGGATATCAGAAAACTATTCCAATCAACGATCGAGAGAATCATTGCCAAAGTTCTGATATTTTTTCATTTGAATGAAGAGTGCACCAAAACCAGGCAAAGAGGGAAATCTTAATTTGCTCTTGCTTGTGAGTTCTAGATATTCTAAGTGACTTTGCATGGGTTCTCATACATCATAGTAAGGTAAATCATAGCACGAATTTAAACTAAAATCCCTATAAGATCAAAACCCAAAAATCACCTCTCTCTTGAGAAAAACCAAGCAAATTCAATAACTCCCTCTAGATCATGTCTAAATGGATGAGATCTTGTCTCCAAGAGACATCTCCATCTCTTATACGTCCTTGGCACCAGAAAAGCTTAAGAGAAGAGAAATCCAAACATGAAATCCAAGAAAATCAAAAACACATGAAGGGGTTCATGGCACAACTCGTTGGGTAAAGTTTGGATATTCATTTCACTTGGTGGTGAATATTTTATAGCCAATCTCTTGGGATAACAGAGCTCTAAGCCTAAAGTACACATACAAAATTCTAACACAAGGAAACACTAATCCTAATATCTCAAGTCTCCCTCAAAGAATCATATCAATACAAGGCTTATACAATGGAGGCTACCACCTCACACCAATCAGCCACTGCTTAGTGGAACACACCAATTACATATAGAGAAACCCGGTAACCTACACACAAACTGATTTTATATTTTTCACACACTTACACGCTTTTCAAAGCACAACTTCCAAAGGCTCCACAAGCCCAATAAGACACTTGAACCACAAAGACGTGATCTAAACCACTTAGGCTAACGCTTCGGTTTTGCAAACCGCCACTCCATCCGGTTTCGGGCAATTTTCCAAATTGCCACATGCTGGTCTTCATGACAATACGATGCACATGACTTGTCGCCAAGATCGTACGCCTACACCGAAACTATCACCACTTGAAATGCCTAAATCCTATGGCACACCAACATCACTTCACGGTCTGCGATGTCCAACACTTTGCTGTCAAGATCGTACGCCTGCTCCGAGGAACGTCACCACTTAAAACAAATAAGTTCAATTGGCACATCACATACAAGCATTGTCTCTTCACGATCCTCATCTTTCTCTTGTGCTTTTCAGCTTGAGATGTTGCTCCACTCGAACCTACGAGGTACGCCATGGCCTTAGGACCCCTTCTGTAGCCTCGGTCTTGCCGCTGGCCGTAACAATCGTCAAAGCACCTACACATCAAAGAACAAAGCAATCGATCCAATCACAAATGATATGCACTTGACTCTCCATTAGTAAACTATATGCATGGACACACGTCATGACTCACACGTGCATGGACTACCCATGACTAACACTTGCACAGATTCCTGCCATGACTAACACTACCAAAACCAACACTCACAATCATCTTAGCACAAGACCGGCATGACCACGTTACCCATGCCGGTCATACCACGATTTCAACGCCGGTACTGCCACACTAGATCTTAATCTAAAAACTCCAAAAAGAGCTTCTCTGAAAAATAGCTACCGACAACCAGAGGCCGGTAATACCGCTTTGACCGGTCATACCGTAACATAGGTCAGTACAACGCCAGTGTACCACTAGCTCCAAACTACAGCAACTCAAAATGCAATTTCTCAAAATCAAACCTAAACAATAAAAACAAGGCACAAGTAATATTAAATACTCGTCACTCTCATAGGTTGTCACCACATGGTTTGACACTCCCTTTCTTTTCTTATTCTGTTGGTTTGTTTTTCCATATGTTTGCAACAAAAACATATGCAAGTTATCCAGTACAACATGCCGGCGGCTAGGATAGTATAACTGCTATAAAATGTATAACAGCATAAAAAAAATATGGGGAATGCATTGTATCTAGAAGATGGGTTACTTGATTGGCTGCGAATAGCAAAGGTATAAAGATATTCGGCTATTTGTTGGTTGTTTGGGATTTGATCGATCCACACATCCAATCTTCAGTCTAGAAGGCAAAAAATAGCCATGTTGATTTCATTGTACTGATAGGGGCCAAATGGCAGGCCATAGACATGAAAACCCTCTAGTAACCGTGCTAAGTTACAATACAAGAGTCAAAGCGCAGTTCCTGACTTCCATGTATGCAAGTTGATTGGAGACAAAGTAAAAACATATTTTTCTTTTGTTTTATGGAACTTCACAAACCTACGAAAGAAAGCATCTAGAATGTCAATTAATTACCTATCGGTTACAGGCAGGCATGTGGATTTTCGAACATTATATAAACTCTTTTGAACAAGAAGTTGAATCAATTAATTACCTATCGGTTACAGGCAGGCTTGTGGATTTTCGAACATTATATAAACTCTTTGAACAAGAAGTTGAAGCGTTTGTCTTGCTTTTTTGGTGGTTTTGCTTGATGCTGGCCAATGGATTAAGCTTCATATATATCGCAGGATTTTGTTTTTACATTCTTCAGTTGTTTAATTATTTGGAAGAAACGAAGAACGCATATCCCCTTGCCGAAAAAAAAGAACAGACATTGCAAAATTATTCGTACTGAAGCCAGTAGCTATCAAGTAGTTGGGAAATCCTTCTCATGTATTTGAGAGGACATGCGAAATGCCAAACCGGCAACGTTGACCGCTAATGCCATCCAAAAGGATGAGCACCACATGGACAGGAAAGCTACAAAACAGCAGCTGATTAGGGATTGAATACTTCTGTTTGGCAATTATTCAATATTTGGGACATTAAGCATGAAAAAACAATGATATTTGGGAGGAAATTTGTCGTCATATATTTGAACGCTAAACACTTCATTTATGTATTTGACCATGGTGTACATGGTTTGGATGCAAGTATATTAGTCGTAAATTAGTCACCTAGTTGTACATGACTAGTATTACATATGAATTCTCATTCTAGTCTCGGAGGTGAGATACGATCTTTGAAGATGGTTGGAATGTTGACTGGTCTTGTTCAACAGAACAGGCAATCCAATTATTGATGAAACTTCCGTGCTAATTTCTGATTTGCACAGTATTGTATAAGTAGGTTTATCCGAAAGTGACTATATCTGTCTGAAAATTATGATTGAAAAGAATACAACTAAAAATTTGCAGGTGCGCCTATCTTAATCCCTACATCTTTGAATTAGTCACACCTTATATATTTTGGTTGCTCCTATGGGCTGTTTGGCACTTCAATTGACAAAAAAAAAAAGAAGAGAGAGATTCATTTGGTTCATTATGTCGCAGTTGGACGTTTTATACATGATAAACAAGCGCAACTCATGCATAACTCGCAATCAAATTAGTTAAAAACTTTTTAGAGGAATCGAAGTATCTAACCCGGTTATACATGTTTGTAGCAGTTCGCCAACCCTGACGGATAATGTGCTAACGAAATGTTGCTCGTTATAGGAGTTCTTTTTCCCAGCAAGCTTCTTCTTACCTTTCCACACTTACACGAATAACTTATTTCAACTTGTAAGGTATCTTTTAATCGAATAACTTAACTGCAGTTTTGTGATAGTATAGCCTAGAACTTAGTGGTTTTGCTTTCGACTTGAGGGCACTGTTTCAGAAAATAAGTAAAGATGATGAATTAGGACGTGCAAGCAATGTGATTGCTGGGCCTAAATCGACAGTGGACCTAACAAGAGCCGAAAACAAATCCACAGTTGAGACAGAGACGCATAACAGCCTGTGTCCTGCCAGTGCCAGGTCGACTGCATTTTAACGATGAAGCTTCTGTCCTGTGCTAATTTCTGATTTGCACAGGTAGATTTATCCGAATGACTATAATCTATGAAGCACCTATACGTCATTGCACTGCCGTATTCGTATGTGATACGTATTCGATACGGCACAATACGGTATTGGCAGAATATCGACAAATTCCAGATTAAAAAAAAACACACCGATACGTTGTCGATACGGGGAGATACGGCGCCGATACGTCGGCCCAACTACAGCCTAACACCAAGCACCTCGCCGGTAAAGTCAAGGAGCCGCATCGCGCCTCGCCTCGCCCCCCAACCCTAACCCGCTCCCTTTGCTCCCCCGCCGCTCTCCCTACTCCCGTCGGCTGCCGCTCCCTCTATGGAAGGAGAGAGGTAGCTGAGGGGGAGTCAGAAGGGCCGCCTGTAGCAGGGGCGACCACCAACGACGGCAAACCCGACGATGTCGACCGAGAGGAGAAGCAAGGGGAGGGGAAAGCGGCAGCGGAGGGCACCTGAGGCCGCCGGATCCAGAAGATCCAAGCAGCGGCATCGCCCGAGAGGAGGAGCAAGGGGGTGGCACTCAGGGAAGGCCACCGGCTGCAAGGAGGCCGCCGGATTTGGCGGCAACACCGACCAGAGAAGGGAGAGGGGGAGAGAAGAGAGGCGAGAGAGAAGAGAGAGAGAGAGGGTGGTGATTGTGAAGGGGAGAGAGATGGAGAGAGAGAAAGGGGTAGGGTTAGGTTAAAGGATGGCCGACTGGGCCAAATCAAGCCAAAGATTTTTATTATCTATTTATTTTCTTGAATTCATGTTTTAATTATTAAATTCCATAACACCCTAAATTAAATGAACATAAAAATAAACAAATGTCATACTCTTCATTTAGTCTTGCTAGTTACTGGTTATGTTTTACTATTGTTAATGTTTACCCTACATACTAATGTTTAATATTTGTCTTGTGAACTACCTTTGTTTCATTAATTAGCTCAAATCAGTTAATTGCTGACAAATTTGCCATTATACAAATTTTTCTCTGCATATATTTAGATTCATGATTTCTTTTGCATACAAGAATCACATTGAGCTGTACCGATAAGGATATGTCGATATATATATACTTGCCATATCGACATATTCTTGTTTTTGAAAAATATCATATCGCCGTATCCGTATCGGCGTACCCGTATCGTATTGGGTCATCCTAGACTATAATGATGACACTTTAGTGCTCTTTTACGTGCCTTCATCTGATGACAATCTGCCATGGGGAGCACAGAGTTTGTAAGAGCTTCCAGACCAGCCTTGCCCATCAACATGATACAAAATCTCCAGAAGCATGTAAATTCCTCCTCAATGCTCGTACACAAGTCTCTGCAAGAAATGCTTGAGGAACGTGCTGGCTCCATGTCTCTGACCAAATAGCCATTTGAGTGTCCAGTTGCAGACGTAGGGGAGATGTTCCTGTGTTTTCAGCAAGTTCAGGATCTGTTGTTGAGACATTGGGTAAGAATCACCACTGGCAAAGAACATCTCATGAGGACGAAGGAATCAACTGAACTGCTGTTGCAGAATATATACGCGCATTACATAATACAGAATCAACAGAACACATGCACTTGCTCTCGTATCTCTTGACCTAGCTATACAAATGGCCATTGTTCTTCTAAATTTTCGCCACCTGCAGCATGTAAATTAAGGAGCGGTGCTACACAGCAACACCACGTACGATCGGTCAATAGCGGCAGAATCAAAACATTTTTGAAGGATAGAATAGAGGAGGTGGTCACTGCAGCTCCTTTCAACCTTCAGTCATGGTTACAACAGATAACGGTGAAAACATTTTATTTTCAAACAGGCTCACCCGGATTCCATTACCACCAGATAACAGAGTGAATAACTCCAGCATTTCCTAGTATCGCCTTATTATAAGCGAGAAAAAAAAGAAGCTACTCATTCGATTGTTACTTCCAAAAAAGCATTAAGCCCTCCGAAAATAACTTGAATGAAGAAGGTGAAAACTGAAGACGATATATACGTCATTCTTTCTCTTGCTCTATCGATGCTCTTGTCCGGTTCCTTAGCAAGCTATGACTGTTAGAATCTGCCATTGCTATAAATTCAGAAGCTTGCCTCTGGATCTCGTGTACATCTATACATCGTTCCATATATGCAAATAGTTAGTGTGAGAGGGAGTGTAGGTTGCTCATAAAGCTACCTATCGATCGATCTAATTTAATTTCAGCAGCACATACCGATCGATCTAGGTCAAAATCATGCGATGTTCCTCGCATTTTTCTCTCACACATCTACTAGATTGGTATCAGAGCTAGTTAGAGTTCCAACGTACTGGAGTTTGCATACGGAATGCCCGAGGAATCATCTCCATGCCTGTGACCATGCAAATTAATTAATGGTTCTTGAGTGTCCACTGGCAGCAGATGGGACATCTTGTTCCTGTCGCAGCATTTTCTGTTGATACATTGGATAATCAATCACTACTAGCAGAGAGCATCTCAGCTGATCAGGAGTATCACAGAACTAACAGGATGATTCGTGATTGCAGAGATATCTGGGACTGGAACTGCACAAGGCAAAATGACGCCCTCCCTGTATTTGCGATTTGTGGAGCAGAGAGGAGACCTACTCTGAATTTATGGTCAGCTAAAAATGTCGAAACAGTACTGCCCCTTGACTACTTCCAATCTGGATTTCCATGGTCAGAAACGAACAGCTAGCCGTGAGGACAATATATATAGTAGTACATTATTTTTCTTTTGATCATCTTTGTTTTGCTCCTTATCGTTGTTTGAAGCTGAAAATTCAGAAGCTTGTTTCTCTTGTGTGGTAACCCCACTTAGCAGTGAGCTCAATTCAGAACACCATACCTGATGACTATGGAGGAGGGAGCGACGAGCGTTGCTCATGAACTAGGCCAAAATCATGCGATACTTACATGCTCTGGATCGGAACAAGAAAGAAATAAAACTAACCGATCGAGAACACCGGCGGGATCGGAGATCCCAAGAAGAAGGTGACAGCTGAATCAATTTATCAATCCGAAAACTAACCAAGCCAAGAGCAACGGGATATCCCTCGTGCATATTCCCCGCTCAAATCCTCTCGACGGACATCCCAAACGCGCGCATCGCTCTGTCTGCTCCTATATCAACACTCGCATGCAACCCACGCACAGATCGTCTTGCATGCATTCAGTCTGTCTCCATGGCTAACGACGGCGGTAAGAAGGTTGGCGATGGCGCGAACGCCGAGGGCGGCAAGGACAGACCGGTGGTGCTCATCACTGGTTGCGCCAAAGGCGGCATCGGCTACGAGTACTGCCAGGCCTTCTCGGCCCTCGGCTGCCGCGTCGTCGCCACCGACATCCCCGACCGCGTGCCCGACCTCGCCGGCCTCGACGCCGACCAGCTCCCCCTCGACGTCACCTCCGACGAGAGCGTCGCCGCCGCCGTGGGCCGCGTTCTGGCCGACCACGGCCGCGTCGACGTGCTCGTCAACAACGCCGGCATCGGCTGCACGGGCCCGCTGGCCGAGCTGCCCGCCGAGGCCGTGCGGCGCGCCATGGACGTGAACTTCCTCGGGCAGCTCCGGATGGTGCGCGCCGTGGTGCCTCACATGGCGGCCCGGCGGTCCGGGCGCGTGGTGAACGTGGGCAGCGTGGTGGGGCGGGTGGCGACGCCGTGGGCGGGGCCGTACTGCGCCTCCAAGGCGGCGGTGCACGCGGCGACCGACGCGCTGCGGGTGGAGGTGCGGCCGTTCGGGGTGCACGTGGTGAAGGTGGTGCCCGGGGCGGTGCGGTCCGGGCTGGGGCGCGCCAACGCGGCGGGCCTCGCCGGGCAGGGGGAGTGGCGGCTGTACCGGGAGTTCACGGCGGCGATCGAGGAGCGCGCGCGGGCGTCGCAGACGGGGAGGGCGACGGAGGCGGGGGCGTTCGCGCGGCACGTGGCGCGGCGGGCGCTGGGGCCGCGGCCGCCGCGGGAGATCGTGTACGGGAGCATGACGATGCTGTTCGCCGCGCTGGCCGCGTCCCCCGTCTGGGTGCGCGACGCCTTCTTCACCAGACGCTTCGGGCTCGACAGGAAGATGCCGTAGCCCAGTAGTAGCAGCTAGCTCTTCTTGGATGAATAAGCGAGTGGCAGACTGTGCTGCCCATTCCAGCCTCGTTCCTCTCCTTCTTTCATGTTGCACATTCCACCATTTTTCTCTGCACTAGACTGTTGCCTATGCACCTCATCAAACTCAAATCTGTCCGGCCTCGATCGGGAGGAGTCCCCCCGTGTGACAAGTCTTGTGAAGATGCAAAGAAACCTGCATCGATCCTTGCTGCACCTGCAAACCAAGGAAGACTTGTCGATCGGGTAGTGCTAGTGCCGAGTGTGTCCAGTCTACCTTGTATTATATAGAGCTCCGGCGGTAGCTCCAACGAGTTAGAGTTAAGGTTCGGGTTAGGTTCACCACAGTGTCCGGATATAGAGGGAGACCAGAGGCGGTGGCAAACTGGCAGTG
The DNA here is from genome assembly GCA_017311315.1 of Dendrocalamus latiflorus. Classification (NCBI taxonomy): domain Eukaryota; kingdom Viridiplantae; phylum Streptophyta; class Magnoliopsida; order Poales; family Poaceae; genus Dendrocalamus; species Dendrocalamus latiflorus. The sequence continues at coordinate 754,173 of CM029636.1, forward strand.
CGCGGTGCCGGTGGTGAGGCGGTGAGGCAACGGTGGCACCACTAGTGCCTTGGGTCGGAGGAGGGCGTCGGGCAGTGGGTGAAATGACGTTGGGTGTGGAATCGAGTTTGGTTGGGTGGGGATGTGTGGCAGCGGCGACGCTGGCAACCGTGTCGGGAGGCGAAAGCGGTGGCTAGTAGGGCTCGTCAGCGGGCCGCAGAGGCGCCGGGGACGGCGGAGGGAGGCTGACATGTCGTTGGGGGTGCTCATCAGGGATTGGATGCAAGTGGATTGGGAGGGAAATGACACAGGAGATGTATGCCAGTGGGACTTGTTAGTGTCGGAGGTGACGCTGCGTTAGGCGGTAGGTGAGGCGGCAAGTAGGGCGGTGGGGTAGATAGGGTAGGATTTGAGGGTGGAGTGAGGTGAGGGGATTTATATAATTAAGAGAGAGGATGAATTCCATTAAACCTAGATACAAAGACTTAAAATCTGCGCTACTCTTAAACAGAATACCACTCAAATTTTGCCTAGAGACTCCGAAAAAAGAAAGACATTTACTAGTCAACAATATAGGCCGGCCTATCCCTTGGCCGGGCAGCTGTACTGTCTGTAGGCAGCAGCATACTGGGCCATGGGCTGGATCCATATGCATGCAGTTGAAGTTGGTGTCGAATAGTTTCGCAGGGAATGGGCTGGACCGCGGTCGGCGTTAAGCGTGGCTCACTCTGTCAACCCTCACATTTTTCTGCCTGCTACAGTACTACAATGCACTCCATTTGGTTTTTTTTTAATTTTTGGAAAAATGGAATGATACTCCATGTTTCAGTTTTCATGTTACACACTGCTCCATAGCCCATACTATGTTTCAGTTTCAGTTTTATTTGGTCAGCATCGTTCTCACGGAGAGGAGAAACGTCACTGGCGACTTGGGCCACATCTTCATGGCCGGGGACAAGGCTGGCACAAACATCTGCCGCTACATCTTCGTGGCTGCCGTTGCGAGGCTGCTCGACCGACACATGGCCACGAGGACAGTGTGCCGCGCCGTCGCCTTTTGGCCACCGGCGACAGTTTGAACCTAGCGGTGGCGCAAGCGGGGGAAGGTCGAAAGTGGAGGAGAGGCAGCGGTGGCGCGAGGGGAAGCCCGGGGGTGGGAGGAGAGGCGGGGCCAGCGTGCGAGCACCAAGTGCAGCGGTGGAGAAAGAAAGGAGGAGCGTACAGCGGAGGAGGGAAGGAAGATGAGGGCAAAATCGTCTTTTCATATCCAAAATTTTGTCAAAAGTAACAAGAATACACATAGTGTGGAAAAGCATAGCTATTTCTCTCTCAGGAATGTCAAATCATCAAGTAAAATCTTAAAGTGGCAAATCATCAAACTTATATCTTAGTAATGATAAATCCTCAATTTCCCCTTTGAGAATGCCATGGATCTAATAACTACCACTAACTGATAAATCGAGTACAAATTAATAGTGATCCCTACCTAGACGCGAAGTTGCCTTGCCAGCCATGCATGATGCAGCTTCTACAATAGCTTGTCTTTTAAACTTGTGTCTATGAGATTCTACAATCTTTTAATTATGGTATGAAAAAAGCGTTTGTTATAAAAAAAATACAATTCATATAATAATGTTTTACGTTATCTATATGTCCTAAATTTATGTGCTTGGGTTGTCTCTTCACGAAGAGACAGCTACACTATCTTTCCTTCTCTATCCTTCATGTCAATAAAAATCCTACATGACAAGTCATACGTGTCCTGACGCTACACTATCATGCTATCGTACATGTCCTGACGGGAAAAATTAAAAGAGGAAACAAATGATATTGATTGTTGAGATGCATGTAGCAGGTTAATTACAACAAGCAAATTAAGCTTTCTACACTTGACTTAGCAGACAACCCTTGATCACTACTATTTGGGCATTGCTTTGCTTGCCTGTAGCATCATACTGAGCTGGAGCGCTATATACGCAACATACAATCCACAACAAATTCGGCATGATAATTAACTGTGGCTCTAGCGTTTGCTCTTTATTTTTTTTTTTATCTTCCCAATAGGCTGGCCGACAGATATCATATACGTACGTGATGCATCATGTATGTTCTTGTCTGGACAGAAACAGGACAATCATCGATCGCCAACCTCAACAGAATAATAAGTAATCACTAGGGACTAATGTAACTATATCTTGATGCCGAAAATGTTGAATATTGTTGTGATGGATCAATGATCATGGGAAATTCTAGCCGAAAAAAAAGACTAGAGACTGGCCAACAACACGTGTCCACTCATTTTTATCTCGTTCCTCTCAGAAGGAAAATTAGCTAGCTCACCTGCTCTTGGACGGACGATTTGGAAGAGAAAAATGAACAAGTGAAATGGTTTTTTTGTTTGACGAGTCTTAACACTTGTCACGTGAGTTGTCAGCTATCTTGAAATGTGTCTCTTTTCCCTGCATGTTGCCTGAGCTAAATACGCGAAAGGCCTAGAAACATGCATGGAGTAATAATCTTGAAGCAAAGATGGAGTAATTGGCTGGCTCACAAGGAACAATTGTGTTACTTAACTTGTTGGCAACCATGCTAATCCTGCAAAAAAAAAACAATTTTTTTCCTTGCCGACCAATCGAATCACCTGCATGCATGGTTCGATCACAGCCATCACTACTCAATCCAATGGTGATGCGGATGCGATGCACCAGTCTACGTGTCGCCCTCCTCCATTTATTTATTTTTAATTAATAATTCCTTTTCTTACGGGCAGAAGAAATGATAAAAAAGGAATAAACTTCAAACTCATTAACTCCTCTCGGTCGCGCACTCAAAAAGCAAGTTTCGGCAGACTCCAGAACCAGTACTTCTCCTCCGATCCAATCTCCAAGTTCAATCGATTTCTCGCATCTCTCTCTCTCTCTCTCTCTCTCTCTCTCTCTCTCTCTCTGTTCTTCGCCATTGCCGCGCTCGTCGAGGTGATTGGGTGCTTGTGTCGCCCGCGCTCTTCCGCGCTGATGCTTCCGCTTAATTTTCCGTGTTTTTTTCCCTGATTGCTTGGCCGCTGAATGGTGTAGGGTTTTTGCGGAATCGAGGCGGCGTATGCTCGATTGGGCGTGCTCCCGTCGACTTGGAGGTAACTGATTCTCTTCTCGTTTAGATTGGTATAGTTGGCAAAATCCTCGCGCGGATTCGAGTGAAGCGGTGGTAGATGTTTCGATGCGATGCTGGCTACTCCGTTTGTTCCCGCATTCGTTCATCGATTCCCCGAGTTCGAATCTTTTTTTACTGCAGTTAACGGGAGATAGCCTTTGGTTGCCTTCTTTTTTCATACTCGATTTTTTTTTATATTACGTATTTTTAGTTGGAAATAATACCCCTGCTTCGGTCGAGTGGTAGTCTTGTGTTGCTGATGCTCGCACGCAAAACTGACTACAATGATCGAATCTAACCTACCTGTTAAGCCAACCAGACAGCTTGGATTCATCCCGTTCCAGTTAGCGATGTTGACGGTGCTTGTAGGACCCAACAGGCTGTCCAAAATTTTCTCTCAAGTATTTTTTATCCCTTTCTCCAGTAACTGCAAGTTACGAAGCTTAGAATCAACACCCAAAATCCCGAATCAAAAAGCTCAAGAATTCAAATTCTAAAAATAAAAAACCTTGGAGGTCAGACCTCTACCATGGGCTAGTCTGACCGGAAATCTTCACCGGTCTGATGGTGGTCAGACCGCCCCTGTTTTCGAAAACAGCCCGACACAATCTACTTTTGGTGCAACTTTTAAAATACAAGTTCGGTTGCTATAAAATTTTACATACACCTTGCTTAAGATCTCAGAAACATATTGCATCCATGGATCACAGAAATCCATGTCAAAGTTCAGACTTTTTCAGATTTAAGCAAGTATGCACCAAAATCAGGCAAAAAAAAAAGGAAAACGATGAATATGACTTGCTCGTAGGTAGAAGATGGCCAAGATGACTCTAGATGTATTCTTATATGTCACAACAAGCAAGAACAACAAATAAATCACGCCAAAAATCATCGACTAACAAAATCACTCGGTGAAGCCAAATCGGCAACGTATCCAATGCACTCAGCCATCCCGATGCACTCATGGACTTAGCTCATGTCAGTCGTCCGATCTCCATCCGACGTCCTATATAAACTGCGTCACTTTTCGCAAAAACGCGCCCGCCACATGCGTTGGATTTGCAAATCGCCCCTCGAGCCATCCCCTTCGCCCTTCCTCTCTCCAGACCCGCCTCCGCCCCTCCTCCTCCCGATCCGCCGCCGGTCGCTCCGCCCCTCCTCCTCCCGATCCGCCGCCGGTCGCTCCGCCCCTCCTCCCCCCGATCTGCTGCCGGCCACTCCGCCCCTCCTTCCCCCGATCCGCCACCAGCCGCTCCGCCCCTCCTCCCCTAGATCCGCCACTGGCCGCTCCGCCCCTCCTCCTCCGATTTGCCGCCGCTCGCCCCCGCCCTCCTTCCCTTGAGCTGCCGCTCGCCTGCACCCCCTGCCTAGTTTCGACCACATTTGTTTGACCATATTGGTCGACTACGTAGGTTTCGACCACGTTGGTTCGACCACGTTTGTTCGACCATGCTGGTCGATTACGTAGGTTTCAACCACGTTGGTTGACACAAGGGGGCGCAGGCGGTCGGCGGTGGCTCGGGGGAGGAGGGGCGGGAGCGGGCGGCGGCTCAGGGGGAGGAGGGGAGGGGGCGGGTGGCGGCAGATCGGGGGAGGAGGGGTGGAGCGGCCGGCGGCGGATCGGGGGGAGGAGGGGCGGAGCGGCTGGTGGCGGATCGAGGGGAGGAGGGGTGGGCGGTGGGTTTGTAGAGAGGAGGGCCGATTTGCAAATCCAACGCAAGTAACAGGTTGGTTTTTGCAAAAAGTGACGCACATTGATATGGGACGTCAGATAGAGATCGGAGGACTGACATGAGCTGAGTGCACTGGATACGTTGCTAGCCAAATCCAAGCAAAAAAGGGTTCATTCATGAACTTTCCATGAAAATGTCTAGATGGGTGGAGATTGATTTCTAGAGATCATCTCTATCTCTTATACGTACTTGGCATAGCAAGATCAAAAGGAGGAAAAATAAGAGAAAAAAACCAACCAAGTCAAGAGTAAATCAATCCAACACAAGGGAGATTCATTGAGATGAACAAAAATTGATGTATTGCTACTTAAAGATGAAGGTTTTACAACCACTCCACCTGAATGATCAGAGATCACTCCACAACACTTAACTTCTCTCAAATCCTAATCCTAGATTACTTGAACACTTGTCTCAAATGAGAGGATGGTTAGATGGTTAGTTCCCACATATAAACTGGCAGCGATGCTGCTGTGCAGAGTTTATTCGACGGAGATTTTGTAACTATTTATATTTGTACGCTGAATGTGTTACTATAGTAATCCCTTCCTCCTCCTGCAGGTGCTGAGGGCACCAAGGATGATGTTTGTGTTTAGATGACATAAGTTGTGCTGTGTGTGACTTTGGATAGGAAGCGATGAAAATCAGCGCACTTCTGACCTCTGCAGGCATCAACATTGGTCTCTGTGTGCTGTTTCTGTCGCTCTATTCCGTTCTGAGGAAGCAACCAGCTAATGTCAGGGTCTACTTTGGCCGGAGGATTGCTGACGAGCATAATCGGCTCCGAGAGGCTTTTATTTTGGAGAGATTTGTTCCATCCACTGGCTGGATAGTGAAGGCCCTGCAGTGTACCGAGGAAGAGATCTTGGCTGCTGCTGGGTTGGATGCTGTTGTTTTCAATAGAATTCTCGTATTCAGGTAATAATACAGAACTTCATTTTGACCTCCACGTATCCCTTTGTACCATTATGTTGGTTCCAGCAGAAGTCAAGATATGATTGCTGAGTTTTTGAACATCTATACGGGATATGAATCAGAAGGAGAAGAAAACTTGTAACTGTGACAGCTGCATCTAAAACATAACTTATTGACTCTCGACAATTCTGTAATACACAATTGCAGATCCTGTCGTGTTCTTTTCCTGTTTAGACATCCTTTTTATATTTGTTTAACCTCATTACCCAAATTTGCACAATAATACGTTTGTTTTTTCAACAGCATACGCATCCTCTCCCTAGCTGCCCTTCTGTGTGTTTTTGGAATTCTTCCACTGAATTATTTTGGGCAAGATATACATCATGTTCGGATTCCTTCAGAATCATTGGATATATTTACAATCGGAAATGTGCAAGTGAGATCAAGATGGTGAGCTGAGCAACTTCTTTTATTGTTATTATAAGGTGGTTTTACCAACGGCTGAACTTGTATATTTATGTATTATATGCTGTGTTGACTATTGGTCTTTATAGTGTTTTCTTGTTCTGCCTCTAACTGGAATTGATTGGTTCCATGTATGTCTTCACTCTATTCAAAACTTGAAGAAGTGGACATATTATGGTAGAACAATATACATGCTTCCGTACTCAGTTTATGTGCTGGTTGCATTGCAGGCTTTGGGTCCACTGTGTAGCTCTGTACATAATATCTGGAGTAGCTTGCATTCTCCTATATCTTGTAAGTTTTTGCCCATATGAATTAGTGAAATGTTCTATTTCCTCATACTCAGGAACATATTTAATATTCTTGTGTACCTGATATTTTTAGGAGTACAAGCACATTGCTAGGCTGAGGCTTCTTCATCTTACACGTGCAACACCCAATCCAAGCCACTTTACTGTCCTTGTTCGTGGAATACCAAGGACAACTAAAGAATCATGCAGTAATGCTGTTGATGATTTCTTCACCAAGTATCATGCATCAAGTTACCTATTCCATCAAGTTCTTTACAAAGTTGGGAAAATTCAGAAGATAATGGTAAGCAACATGGGCCATCAAAGAATTACTGAACATTTCTTCTTATGGAGAACATTTCTAATTGTCTGAAGGGAAATGTGACAGTGCTGCTAAGATAGTTGCTATGATTAAATGATGTACTTTCACATAGTTGGATAATCACTATGGTGGGTAATGTAAAACCCTACTTATGATATTGGCATGCAAAGCTTCTCACCCCAGACGGGTGAAATATCCTTTGAGGCCTGGTGGGACAGAGCTAGCAGGGCTGCTGGTGGTCTGGCAAGAAAAGGTTTGAACTCTATTGTCATTTTAGGAGCTTGGGCTCTTTGGAATCACAGAAATCGTTGTGCGTTCGATGGAGCTTCACCAAATCTAAATAGAGTTTTAAATCTTGCTTCCGATGAGTTGAGGTTGTGGGGGGCTGCAGGTGCCAGGGGTATTTCTTACCTGACTGGCCTGCTGCCTGAGTGATTGTTTTTTGTAGGTCAGGGGTCTTTGTAATCTGTTTCCAGACGTTTAGGCGTGAGTGTGTGGTGTTGTTTGGGGTTTCTTTTCCCCCTTTTTATTCTTCTTAATATAATGATACGCAGTTCTCCTGCGTGTTCGTGAAAAAAAAGATATTGCATATTCCTTCCCATGTCATTTTTTTCGGTCTTTTCCATGAAGTGATGAATTAATCTCCAGTTCCTTGAATTGAATGTATACCTTTTATCTGCATCTTTGTATTTCTGCTTTTGGTGTAAATCTATTTCAAACTCTGACAGACTGGTGCAAAGAACGCATATAGGAAGTTCAAACATTTCAAGGACACCACTGTCGATCAGAGCTGCAGAGCAATTACATACCGATGTTGTCTTTGTGGAGCCTCTTCGAATTCTTTCCAGTTGTTGCGCACTGGATTTGAGCAGAACAGGGGGAAAGCTGACCTGAACGATTCCAGCTTGAACTTAGATAATGAGGTTCAACTTGCAAATGAGGTTCGACTTGCAATCTTTCTTATATTGGTTATTTTACCAAATTCATCTGTAAGTCAGTATAAATTTTAATTGTGGAATTGTACACAGGAATGTGCAGCTGCTTTTGTATTTTTCAAAACTCGCTATGCTGCACTTGTTGCATCAGAAATACTTCAAACATCTAACCCTATGAAATGGGTTACCAATCTAGCTCCAGAACCAGATGATGTATATTGGTCAAATCTTTGGCTACCCTATAATCAGCTTTGGATTCGCCGAATAGCTACGCTTCTAGGCTCTATTGTTTTTATGTTCTTATTTCTGATACCGGTGACATTTATACAAGGACTATCTCAGCTAGAGCAGTTGCAGCAGAAGCTTCCTTTCCTAAAGGGGATATTGAAGAAGTAAGTTACACCTAAGATATACTGGAAGTGACCTCTTGTTAGTATACAGTTCATCTTCATATCCAATGACTTGTAGACTGTAGTATGCATCAGATCTCGTCTAGAGTTTAAACAATATGCCCAATTGTTGAGATTTAGACTAACATATTCTGAAGTTAGTCTATTCAAATGTGTAAAGGAACATAGTTTGTTTTATCTTGTGCTTTGATGTTGTTGATGCACTATTCAACATAGATATATGTGCTTTTGTTCAATTGTATGCGGCGTCTATTGACTACTTTTCCATGTGCAGGAAATATATGAGCCAGATAGTAACTGGATACCTTCCCAGTGTCATACTGCAAATATTTCTATACACCGTTGCACCAACAATGATACTATTTTCTACATTAGAGGGGCCTACATCTCACAGTGAAAGGAAGAGGAGCGCTTGTTGTAAAGTGCTTTACTTCACAGTTTGGAACGTCTTCTTTGTTAATTTGTTATCTGGTACTGTCATAAGCCAGTTAAATGTGTTATCAAGCCCAAAGGACATCCCTGTCCAGCTTGCTAGAGCTGTTCCTGGGCAGGTAAACCATGTCTAAGTTCTTTTTTGTCTTTATGCTGCAGAAAGATCAATAGTTTGAAATTCACAAACAAAAGGCTTCTTGCATGCACAAATATACTATATTTGTCCTTTCGGTAATTTTATTCTAACATTTCGCTGCAATTCTGTAAACTTGTTTTCATTTTAGGCTACCTTCTTCATCACCTATGTTCTGACTTCAGGATGGGCCAGTTTATCATCTGAAATTATGCAACTCTTTGGTTTGATATGGAACTTTATAAGGAAATATATTCTTAGAATGAGAGAAGATACAGAATTCGTGCCCTCATTCCCCTATCACACAGAAGTACCAAAAGTTATGCTGTTTGGACTATTGGGCTTCACATGCTCTGTACTGGCACCTTTGATCTTACCTTTTCTGCTAGTGTACTTTTTCCTCGGTTATGTCGTATACCGCAATCAGGTGAGAAACTAGATATGGTATTCTGCTTGGAAGTCCTAACCGTGATTTTTATCCATAAATATGAATATTTTCATCAATCATCATTATTGTGTTGCAATTATAGGTGAACATTGTCTAGTAGCCTAGAACCATTGTATGCAATTAAAATTAGAAAATGAACTGCATATTCTTATCAAAGAATATTTGATGAAACAGCATTTCTTATTTGTTAGGCTTCAACACTATTGCTTTTACATGCTAACGATCTGCCATTTGCATTGTTTTCAGTTGCTCAATGTTTACCGCATGAGATATGACACGGGTGGCTTGTATTGGCCAATTGCACACAACACAGTGATATTCTCCCTCGTGCTCACCCAGATCATCTGCCTCGGTGTATTTGGCCTTAAAGAATCACCAGTAGCTGCAGGCTTCACCATACCTCTTATCATCCTTACTCTTTTATTCAATCAGTATTGCAGAAATCGACTTCTCCCTTTATTCAGAACTTTTCCAGCACAGGTTACTATTGGTTCCATGATAGCCTATAGTGATGAACCTAGGTGAGCTGTTCTCGTGTCTTATTAATTGCTACGTTCTGATTGTGCAGGATTTAATTGACATGGATAGGGAAGACGAACGGTCAGGAAGAATGGATGAAATCCACCACCGACTTCATTCTGCTTATTGCCAGTTCCCTGACACTGAAGATATACCCTTGGAGAAAATTCAGACTGTCGGGAGGGATGAGGACGAAGCTTGTAGCTCGGGTGAGTCGAACGGCAAAGAAACCTGTGAGGAACCCAGAAGGGATCTGTCTCACCCAACACTCAAAAGGACTCCCCGTTAGCCGGCTGCGGCATGCTGTGAGATCGATTACTTTCCTTATCAGATTGCAGAAAAGAGGTTTATCATAATAGAGCATTGGATAACTAATCAATCACTAACCCCTTCATCTGTCCCCTCATGTAAATGTACAGCCATATACATCATACAACATACATCGAGAAAAACGGGTTAAGAATAAGATAGCAATCTACGAGAGCATCATCATGATTGCTGGAGCGCAATTTTGGTGCTTTTGATTCTTCTGATATCCGTGTTAGCGACTCCAGGACATTTTAGTTAGTAGATTCAACCCTTAGCCTTGCGCACATAGATGTAATGCTCAATAGTTTTCTTGTATGAAATTCATATTTTGCGCAAAATGATCCAGGAATGGAGTTGTTCCTCTTTTCCATAGGTAAATCAATTACCCTCTTCTTTTAACTTCAACCCGTCTTTTGGTGTTGGGTAGCTTTCCAAGTTTCCGTCTTTTAATGTTTAATCAGCTGCATGAAGTATTGACGATTATACTAATCGATGTTCTGAGCTATCATAGCTGTAAGCATGTAAAACTGGGATTTCATGCCTGGCTGCTTAGCTCTTGTCCAGGATCTTTGTTTAATCTAATCCATATTTGCCATCATTTTGTATTTTTTTGGCTTCCTTGTGCTAGCGTTTGGTTAGCAAGTATCCGCACATGCAAAAGTCAGGGGGCCGGCTGTCCCCGTCCAACATGGAGAGTAAATCGGTAAAGCTAATTATGGCCCTGTTCTAAAGCTAATCGGTGATGCATAGCCTTCACCGAATTCCATCCAAAAACAAAGAATCCATCACATTCTCTCTCAAAGGCTACAAAGTACCAAGTTAATTGGTGGGGAAAATCTACACTGTCAATTTTAGTAGGTCCAAATTTTAACAGTGTAGATTAAACAAAAATATGTTTGAATTTCATGACGACTAACAAATATAACTCATACAAGAAAACATCAAAGAACTAGGACTAGTAGTGTACACTTAAATAATCTAAAACATCAAAGAAAACAACCCATACAAGAAAAAAAATACTTTATGTATAACCTGTTCCTCTCGTGCCATAGAAAGATGTGGTTATGCTAATTAAGACTAAATTGGCCTTTGGGTTTTTTTCGATGTGGATAAAAGTGGCATTCCGGATACGACACAAAAGAATCGAGGTAGCCATATCCAAGAAGAAACCAACAGATTACAAGAGGATTAACTATTTTCTTGATACTTATGCATACAATAGACTGAATACAAGATGAAGTCTGTCTATAGTTTGATGAAGGCATAAAGGAAATTTAATGGCAACCGCAGTTAGAGTAGAGTAGTGTTAGATGTTGTGGCCCTCAATATCAATCTGCTCCTCTCATTGTGACCTGCTACCCACACCATGCTAGTCTTGCTATTTTTTTTGCAAGATTGGGAGTCTGGACTAAAGCATGAAAGAGAGGTATATAAAATATATATAGAATTGGAAAAGTGATAAGTTTTGACCAAAAGAAGCCTTGCTGAAAAATTGAGTCAATATTTTGTTCCCTAAAAGCATATTCACTATCATATTTCTAATGCTATCACAACTTATCATGCTTACTGATTTTTTTCAATCAAAGGTCATCCTTCAATTATGTTTTCTTAGGATGTATTTTGTTTTTTCTTAAAATAAAATGTATTTTAGCTTCGAACTTTTCCTAATATTCCAGTATTTCTAAAGCACCTAAATATCATTAGCAGCGACGTACAATGCTTTCAAAACACTGTAACATATATAATTAGTCTAACGCGCCTAAGTTATCTTTTAGTATAAAATAAATTATACTAAATCTAGTTTGTAAATTGCGCGGGGCACCTGGCCGGGCTAGTTTTTTTTTTTTTGGTTCTAAGAAAGAAATTAAAGTAATGTCCATTAATTGTCGATACTGGTTTGCTGGTTGGGGTCGCCCTCGCATCAAAAATAGCACTCGATCGTCTCTTCGGCGCCGCTAATCCACCCGCGCCAAAAATAGCATCGATCCCTAGCTCTCTACATAAACGCATCAACTCGCTACTGATTCATGCAAACCCTACGTACGTGCCTAAATACATTGCAAAAGATGTGCCGCCACGCCACGGCGATCGCCGCCGTGCTGTGCCTTCTCCTGGCCAGCCGGCTTGCGGCAGTCACCGGTCGGAACGACGCCCAACTGCCGCTGGCGATGCCGGAACTGCCACTGAGTGCTTACTCCCAGCCGAGTGAGCCTGCGCCGTCCACGCCGGAGGCGCCGTCGGAGGCCCAGCCCGCGACCGACCAAACCGAGACCCAGCCGTCGCCGTCGTCGGACGAGGCCCCCCCAGCAACCGATCAAACCGACGACCAGCCGTCACCGGCGTCGTCGTCCGATCCGACGGACGGCCTCAACACCAAGGCCATCAACGACATTGTCAAGGAGCACAACGTGTTCCGCGCCAGGGAGCACGTGCCCCCGATCAAGTAAGCATGATCAAACTTACTTACCAGCGACGGGGCCAGAGGGGAACGGAAACGAAATGCACGCTCATCAGATGGTGACGACGTGCAATGCAATGCAGGTGGAACGCGACGCTGGCCAAGTTCGCGCAGCAGTACGCGGAGGAGCGGAAGGGGGACTGCAAGCTGGAGCACTCGACGGGGCCGTACGGGGAGAACCTGATGTTCGCCGAGGGCAAGGACTGGACGTGGAAGCACACGGTGGACGAGTGGAGCGCGGAGAAGAAGAGCTACGACTACAACTCCAACAGCTGCAAGGCGGGAAAAATGTGCGGCCACTACACCGCCGTCGTCTGGAAGAACACCACCGGCGTCGGGTGCGGCCGTGTAACCTGCAACACCGGCAACACCATGATGGTCTGCAGCTACTGGCCGCCAGGCAACTACGACGGGGAGAAGCCCTTCTAAATCCTAATTAAAATCCATCCCATGCATGCATGGGATCCAGGGCTAAACATTTCGGCCGAAATTTCGCTAAAATGCTAAAATTTCGTCCGTTTCGGTGGATGTCGAAAGGAAAACTATTCGGCCAAAATTTAACCGAATTTACCCCATTTGAAATTTATGTAAATTTCATTTAAATTTTGATTAAATTTTGTCAAAATTTAAATGATATTTGAATGTTTCGTCTGAAATTTCGGCCAAATTATTCGTTTCGCTGGGCTCCGAATTTTTTTTTCAAACCGAATTAATTTTCCCTGATGGGATCTGAGTCCAATTTGATCGCTCCGGCCATCTCTGATTGATATCATGGTATGATCAAGCCGTGCATCTTGCATGCATGTGTGTGCAATGTAGAATCAAGTAGCTAAGTAGTACTTTCGATTTTCTCACGAGTTTTTTGGTACCAACAATTAAGAAGCTTTTTCCCTCACTTGCTGCATCAAAAACTTAATCACAAGCTTCTCATAAAAAAAACACCAGCTGTTCTAGCGAGATTTGTAATATGAGTATCTTTACGCTTTGCCCAGATGTAAGGAGCTATTTTAGGATTCTATTTCTTAATACCATGACCAAAATGAACTCCTGCTTCTGCATCTCTTTCAAACCCTCTTCCTAGCTTCTTAGAGCTTGGGGAATTTCTTACCCTTTATACTTAAGTTCAGACCTGTGAAGGACAGTCGCTCGACGTAAGGAGAGGAACGAAATATCAATAGAGGACTGAAAACTGCAGAGTATAAAATTTGGGTAGGGTTGGCAGGGAAAGTCCAACTGAAAACTTTCTTTGATTACCATTTTTCTCCAATTGGCTCAGAGATTGCGTTTGCATGCGCTTATCCGGTAACCTCCTTTGAATCCTTCATTTAGACCCTCTCTATTAGTATTGGCATTGGCTCAAGAGCAAGGACCTTATTTGATTTCATGGCCGGATGAGTTGTTGATTACTTACACATACAGGCTCCGGTTTCTTTTTTTTTTTGGTTTATTTAAATTAGAAGCCACTTGAAACGTATCGACTTCTAATTTTTATTTATTTTGGCTTTTTTTTTGCCTTTTCTCTTTTACCTTATTCCTTTGCATTATCCATATTAAAGAAAAAGTGTTCAATGTGACTTTGATCATGATGAGATGAGATCAGAAGCTCCTAAATTAGCAAAATTTTGCACAAAGCCCTAAATCATGCTTTAGGTATGCATTTTTACCAATCTATCCCCCTTTGACAATTGAGTCATCAAGATACGTGGAAGAAGATAAAACATAAATGAAATGAAGTGGCCGTATTTTATTCATTTTGAGCATTAGGAGCTATGAAAATTATCCAACTTGACATTCTAAGTAATACACAAAGCCATAAAAAATGAATGTGCTATCTAAATCATGGCAAAATATGTATAACCAAACTCAAACAAAGTAAGCAATGATTCTGAAATTAAATGGATTTTAGTATGTCAAGATGTCTAGAAAAGATCCAAGCCATATCAATATACTAAATGGAAAGCTATAATTGAGTCATTTCAGAGTGGTACAAGTTAAAACATTAAGCATTTTGTTCAAGCACTTGATATCACATATACTTGAGCAAATTTTAGCACATTTGGCACCTTTTTAAGTTCATTTTTTGTTTTAGCCGAGCTGCAACTAATTTTTCACAAAATTTTATTTTCTTGGTCATCTACTAAATCTCAAACCTTATGCAACCACTCTAAGCAAGAAGCTTAAGGAAGTAATATTGGTCATTCAAAACTTTCTCTGAGTTTATACCTAGTACAATGACAAGCCGTCTAATGAGAAAGGATCGGTGAGATCAATTTTTTTACACAAAAGAGATCTTTTTGCATTTTCTTGACTTAGTTCAAGAACAAAGAGTTAATACTAACTCATGCTTCACTAATGAACTAGCATAGCTCAATCTAAATCTCAGTGCAGATTCAAGACTCAACTTAACTTATTTGACATGGTATGAATCAAAAGAGAATTCAATATAGCAAGATATGATTTAATTCAAGTTTTTTACATTTAAAGAAGCTAGCATGGCAAGAGTTGAGCTACACATAGAAAGTCATAATAAATCTAGCAATTTAGTACAAGTTATGACAGGATGTAAAACAGTTTTATCATGTCACACAAGGATAATAATCAGGGCTCCATGTATTTATATTACAATGCATATTGCTAAATTTAAATACAATATGATCCAATAAAAAGAAATCCAATATGGTGCAATATAATACTTTCAAACAAAGTATTATCTCAAAATGAAGTCTACAAATTAATTATAGTACACGTTACAAACACGATATCTGTATCAGCCAAAATCACAAGCGAGTAGCTTTCTCTATAATCTCTGTCGCGAACAGTCCAAAATTCAAAATTTTCAACTAAAAAACATAAGCCATAGCTATAAGCCAAAAAAAGAACATGCCTAGCTAGCATTTATACAAATGAACCAAATATCGATAAACTATTTCAAAAAACTATCCCTGATAAATCACTTCGAAATAGTGGTGAAAAAACTGTCCTATTTATTTGTTTAAGGAAAACTATAAACCAAAAAAAAGAATGGAAATCCCATTAAGGTAGTGCTATAAATAGCTTAAAAGCCATGGTTTTAGGCTTCTGCTTCTGTTATAGACTTTTAGCTGTAATTGCACTATAACGGTTTTTAACTTTGATGATTCAAAAAATAAGAAAAATAATAATAAATAAGATAATTAAAAACATCGCTATATTTTTTAGGACAATGTAAATAAATAAGAAAACAAAAAACTAAAATTTAAATGAAAAAACCGATATATTTTAAGTGGTCTGCGGTTTTTAAAAGCTGCAGTCGTTGTAGCAGACCTAATTGCACGTCCAGTCTAGTTTACTCCTAAAGTAGGAGCGTCAAACAATGAATTTACGTATTCTTAGGGCCTGTTTGGAACAGAGGAATTTCACAGGAATTTTGCAGGAAACAGTTCAATTC
Source organism: Dendrocalamus latiflorus (assembly GCA_017311315.1). Lineage (NCBI taxonomy): Eukaryota > Viridiplantae > Streptophyta > Magnoliopsida > Poales > Poaceae > Dendrocalamus > Dendrocalamus latiflorus. The sequence continues at coordinate 770,095 of CM029636.1, forward strand.
CCGCAGGAATCGGAAAAAATTCCCGCATTCCAAACAGGGCCTTAGTGGGCAGTAGTGCCCAGCCGGTCAAGTCACACTAGTGTCTCTCAAGTCAGATCAGGTGCCTGCATCTGCATTGCATATTTGCTTCCTTTGACGTGTGTAAACTCATCGGTCTGATCAGTGTCTTTACTTGCCTGGGAAAGCGTTTTCGTGGCGTCCTCAGTAGCAACCTATGGCCCTCAATGGCGACGTCTTTGCGAGTAGAAAAGCTGGCTTCAATTCCTCTGCGTTTAATTCTTACTAAGCAGAATGTCTTTAGAATAATCACCATTTTGGTGTTGTTTGTCAAGTTAACAAATTACCGCTTTGTCATGTGGTTGTGTTTTGTTGCATTGCAGTTCGTGATAGCCTCTTTGAGAGGAAGAAGCACTCCGACCATCACTGGTACATCATCTATCTATGTATACTGTGACGTGTCATCAGTGTGCATCATCTACCTATGTACAGTTAGTTTATGTTGATGTACTCATGTATATAAGCTTGATATCTATATGAACCTCAGCTGCATCTTCTATTCTTCTGTGTTGTTTCTCATATCTTATTGGCTACTGGTGTGCGTCGGGTGTTTGCAGCAGAGCGATCTGTCGTACATATGTTGTGTCGTGGACTACTGAACTCATTTCCTACGCTTGTCTGCCAATTATTAGCTAGATGGCTAGTAATTTCTTGTCATATAATGCAGCTATATCCATCTGTGTGATCAATCAATGGGCAAGGGCTGGTTCCGTTTCATTACCACATCGTTTCATATAATACTTAGGATAAAACAGCGACAAGCAGCTTTCATAGCTCAGTTGGTTAGAGCACCCGTTTAGTAAGCGGGAGGTCTTGAGTTCGACTCTCAACGAAAGCATTAACATTATTGCTTTCTCTGAAATCTTTTTTTTTTCTTTTCTGGGGCGATGCTATTGATAGAAACATGTAGCAATGTGCACCTTATGATACATAACAAGTGAGACTTGTTGGAGAAAAAAAAATGGTGACTCCCAACAAACAACTCATTATGCAATGTTGTTTCTCTCTTCTTCTTTTTTCAGGAAGGACGTTGTTTCGTTTTATGAGCTATCGGTGATGGCTGCGATGCCTTTACGATCCTTCAGGTTTTTGATGGAAACATCCTTCCTAATCCAGTTGATCCCAAGGCATACATGGTTATGCTTTGCTATAAAAATGGCTCTCTAATTATTTGGTTTCAGGTTTTTAGTTAGAAGGTACCCATTTCCAGTGCCTCTCATTACGCTATTTCACCGTACTGATGCAGATACTTTGTGCCAGATATCCGCGATCGTTATGCTGAGAGATCATGGGATGTGTTCAACAAATTGCCTCAGCGAGCAGACCCCTGAAATGGTGTACTTATGCTTCACCATCCCATCTACTCAAAATGCTAGTCTATGTTCTTCAGAACTAAAATGCATTTATCGAGAGGGAAAAAAAAAGTCGAGGTTACATTGGAAAACTGACCTTTAACTGCCTGGACTTGAAATGACATCCAGAACAAGGGTATTTAAACCAGTCTGGTTTACAAAGATTACAAAATTTGGCACGTAGGTACGCCAGTTTAGCTGTGCTTTGACCCAGCAAGGCTAAGGCGGTTCTATGAAAAGCTTCTTTCCTTCCGTTATGATAGATGCTTGCACTGACCACAGAAAGGTAGCTTTCCTGAGGATTCTCAAGTCTCTTTTTTTTTCTTTTGCAGGAGGAAAATTGGGATTTTACTACAAGGAATATGAGATTCTGCCACCACTTCCAGGTTATTTTTGACCTTACATTCTCTTTCCCTTTAATATCGAGTGCCGGTCTTTATACCATTTCTCACCGCTACACTGTCGACAACTTAACCAGTGGATCTTTAGATGAGATGGTGGAACATCAAATAGACGAATTTGATCCTCCATCAGAGGTTTTGGTACTTCACAACCTGTCAATGTCATCAAACGATTTAACATGCCAAACTTTCTTCGGGCCGTTTGAAAGAATTGATTTAGGTTCGCGCAATAATAGAAGGGCAATTCCTGTCAATTAGGGGCCATGCTGAGAGATGCGGCCTGCCAGTGACTCCAAATCGGATTATAGCAACCGGTGCTGCATCGTCAAAAAAGATCATTCTGAAGACAATGGCATCCATTTCCGGCTGTCCAGTTTATACTGTTCAGAGACCAGGTAAGTACAAAACATATACACAACACTTATATATCAATCTGCTCCTGCCTCATTTATCCATCTTACATGTTCTCACAATGATAGACTGAATATCTGAATACTATGCATCTAGTCGACGTGCATGCTTGTGACGCTCCTCTATATGTCGTTCGATTGATACAGACTCTGCGTCCCTGGGTGCTGCTCTAAGAGCAGCCCATGGGTGGCTCTGCAACCTGCAACGCGAGTTCGTGCCCTTCTCGTGTGTGTACTCAGGCACATTAGATAGAACATCACTTAGCATGAAGCTGGCTGTTCCATCTGGACACTGCGAGGGGGACATTCAGCTTCTGAGCAACTATAGTTTGTTGGTGAAGAAGAGGCTAGCTGGAGATTGAGCAGAAGCTTGTGGAGAGATTCGGTCGACGTGTCTGAGGTAGCTATTTATTGCTAACATTTGTGTATTGATATACACTTCTGTTCCCAAGATTGAGCCTAGAATTTATAGCAGTCTTGAAAATACGTTTCTTGACAAGGATGGCCGTTAAATTTGCAAAATCTGGTACTCAGCTAGTGCTGCTACTTACCACTGCATGCACTGCTACCACTAGTAAATTAGTGGATTCTTATTGCCACTACACCAGAATCTCTTATGCAGAACAGTTCACATAAATGGCACAAATGGCACGGTAGCCACTTTTTTTTCAAATTTAGCCCCCTCAGACTCTGTTTTTGCAAATCTAGCCTCCTCCGTGAGTCTACTATAACTCGGCTCCGTTTTTACAAATCTAGCCCCCTCTATAAACCTACCGAGTAGCTCAGGATAGCTCAGCAGGTGCGCTGCTGAGGCCCCACTGCGGCAGCTCATAATTAGTGTTTAATTAAGCTCATGATTTAAAGCTAATTAAATACGATTAGTACTAATTAAGCATACACTTACGGTACACAGTGCAGTGGCTGGCGACCTGCCGGGCTCGGTAGATTCACGAAGGGGGGTAGATTTGCAAAAAGAGTGTCTAGAGGCTAAATTTGGAAAAATGGCTATAGTTCTATTTATGTAAACAGTTGCATTATATATGGTTAACAAGAGGCTGGCTAAATTCAAAATAGCTTTTGGCTTTCAGCTTCTTCATTGCAGAAGTTAGAACCTATTTTCAACGGGATACCTTCTTAACTAAAAATTATCAGCCAAAAGTCATCAGCAAACGTCATCTTGAACGGCCCCCTCGATGCCTATGGCACAACGTGCTTGCAAATAATGCCCCCTCGATACCTATGGCACAATGTGCTTGCAAATAACCACCTCACCTCTCTTTCTCTTTACAAAGTTATCATTGTTGCACTAAGTGCTGATATATTTTTTGACAAATTATTTTGTAACCGGAGGGGGCATACCACAACGAAGTCATGAAAACGACCGCAACTATTTTGACACATCCTGTAATTAGCAGATAGAAGAAAAGATAAAAATGCAATATATCTTTTTTGCTTTACACTTTGATGCTTTACTCGTTTTCCCCTTGAAATAGAACTCTACGTCTCTACCTTAAAGCGTTTCTTCGTGATCAAAAGCGTAATTGGGGATTTTGTTTGCTTGGGTCACGGAATGAAAAATAAAATCTCACGTGCCACACACACATTAAAGATAGTGAAGAACTAGACCGTAGGATAACTCAGTTACTTAGAAAAACCACTGGCTACTCCTACAGAGGTTTAGTTTCACTCTCACCAAGCTGTAAAGAACCAAAGATGAAGAAAACCATTATTGTATATTACTTTATGGAACCTCAAGTGTTACTGGAGCAGAAAATTTTTCTATTTTCTTAGCTTTTTGAATATCCATCACTAAATTTCACACGTGGATTATAAGATTGTTTACACTGTGATTCGGATGCCACGTGGAAGTAATCATGGACCTCCTACTAATAACAGAGTAAAGGCTGAGTCAGCTTCCATGGCACTCGTACGCTAATCATTCCGTCCTATCATGCAATGTACTCACAGCCACGTCACTGTCAGGGCCCCACAAATAGAATCCGACTAACTTTTCAAGTGGAAATGTACCCTGCACTTCAGCCAAAAACTTCTTTCATGACTGAATTTTCATAGTAAAAAAAAAGGGAGAAAAGACATAATTTTTTTTTGAAAAAAAAACACACCTAGAGAACGGCTGCAAAAAGAAAGCAAATACTCTTCATCGTCTAGCTTTCCTGTTCCTTCGTACCATCACTCTCACCAAAAAATAAAGAGAAAATCTATGGAACAATATACCATTCTTAGCGTTTTTGATGGTATGGTAATCATCGCTCAATTTTAAACATCCAATGTCCCTTTGTCAAGCAAGGCTCCTCACGACTCCAAGACCACTCCCCTCTTTCATCTCCTCCCTTTCTAAAAAAAAAAAGATTTCCCCCAAATCAGACGGTATTGCTGACCCAAATTGGCCACACCACCGATCTCCTCCTCTCCGACCGTTGCTTCATGGCGCCACGCCTTCTGCCATCTACATTTGCACATCGTCTTGTTCTCTAGTCTCTACGGCATCAGCTATGAGCGCGAGCGAGGGTGGCAATGAGCAGGACCAAGGCGCAATATGCGGGCTAGACGGTGGTGAATCGACAAGGACGAGAGACAAGCTACGCCGGGAGTGCCCATGGGGCCTTGGGCTGTAGGCAAGATCAGGTGGGGCAAGCGGCGAGTGAGCTTGGCCAAGGATGTGGGTTGGGGTGGCACCGATGGAGGCTGGGAGCAAGTCAAGGCTTGCGATGGGCGCGGCGACTACTAGTGCAGTGGTGGGGCGAGACGCTGTGGTGGCCGCCGGCGAGCGCGACCTGGCTATGGCTTGAAACTTATAAAAATCTCTGGATGTTTCTAAAATTTCTAGAACTTGTGTGATTTCTTATGAACATTGCTAAAACTCGACCAATTTTTTTTGAAAATGCTTCTACTAGTTTGAATATTGCTTGAAACTCACGATTGAAATTGGAAGTTTTAGTTTTTTTATTTTTTGAAACTTAACGATTTCATTGAGGGTTCATTTATGGAACTCATGAAACGTGAAGTTTCAATTTTTGAAACTTCTATGGATTATCACTTTTCAGTTTTGGTATCTCAAACCCACATGAAACATGAAGTTTCAGTTTTTCTAAACTTGAAACAACATATGAAACTTGATGTTTTAGTGAAGTTTTCAGTTTTAAATCTTCAAAATTGTGTGAAACTTGAAGTTTCAGTTTTCTGAAAATTCAAGCACTCATTAATCTGGAAGTTTCAAAGAAGTTTCATAATGTTGTGAAACTTGATATTTTAGCTTGAAATTGATTATTTTATATTTGAAACTCGGTGAAACATTAAGTTTTATTTTATGAAACGCACTGAAACTTGAAGTTTACGATTTGAATCTTGCTCGAAAACTCAAAGTTTTAGTTTCTGAAACCTAAAACTCACCACCTCTAAAACTCGAAGTTTCAAATTTTGAAACCTTTGAAATTACCTGAAATATGGTGTCTTCGGTTTTCGAAACACATCGAGACTTGTTTAAAACATGAAAACTCAAAACGTGGAACCTTTGAGACGTGCTAAAACTTCAAACTCGAAACCTAAAACTTGCGTGGAACTTTTATGCGACTGAAACATCATGAAACTGCTATACCGTTGGAAATGCATCCTAACGGAATACCGTGGGCAGCAGCTCCCAAAAATAAAAGGCAAAACAAAAGGTCTCCATGCATGCATCCAAAGAGAAAGGAACATTTCATCAAAGCCAAATGCACTAATATGATAAATACATATTTATATTTATATTGGTCCATCCACTCGATGGGGGCATCAGATTCTGCTTAAACACCAAGCGGACTCGACCGTATACGAGTGATGAAGCACTTCAAGAAAACGACCCAATAAAGCTGGCTACTCGCGATCATCTATATATCTCGTAGTGCAAGGGCGAACAACCTTTGCAACTTGCATCGATCCTTGTATGCTTCTACCTCCTTAATTGGTATGATAATGGTATTTTTGCCTAATTAACAGGACCTCATAACCTTTTGATTCACTCTTCCTTAACTAGTTACTAATCACTCTTCCTTAAGTAGTATACTAAAAGAGGGCTCCTACGTTAATTACAATATATAATATTACAGCTTGGGCTGGCCGGAGCCTTTGTTGTCCTTGGCTGTCCGGCCGGCGGCCGGGCCGGCCTCGGCGAGCATCTGGACGACGTCGGCCATGGTGGGGCGGAGGGCCGAGATGCTGCAGGTGCACCGGACGGCGATGCGGAGCGCCTGCACCATCTCCTCCTTGAAGGGGCTCCACGCGAGGCTCTTGTCGAGCGCGTCCGCCTCCGCGGCGGCGGCCACCTTGCCGGACACCCACTGCACGATGTCCCTCGTGTCGCCGAACTCTGGCTCGATGGGCTTCTTCCCCGTGACCAGCTCCGTCAGCACCACCCCGAAGCTGTACACGTCGCACTTGGTCGTTGCCTTGGATGAGTAGGCGTACTCTGCATGCATGATATGATCCACCCAACGACTGAATCGAAGCACGAACGAACAATGAATACATGCATCGTGTCTGATGATCGGTAAGGGGGTTAATTACCTGGCGCGAGGTAGCCGTAGGTGCCGGCGATGGTGATGGTGGATGCATCGCGGTCGCCGCGGGCGTGGAGGACCTTGGCGATGCCGAAGTCGGCGACCTTGGGCTCGAAGTCGGCGTCGAGGAGGATGTTGGAGGACTTGACGTCGCGGTGGACGATGGGGAACAGGAGGTCGTGGTGGAGGTAGGCGAGGCCCTGCGCGACGCCGAGCGCCACGCGGTGGCGCGTCGGCCAGTCCAGGAACCCCCAGCCGCCGTGCAGCGCGTCCCAGAGGTTGCCGTTGGGCATGTACTCGTACACGAGCAGGTTGCTGTCGGCGCCGGAGTAGCAGCAGTAGAGCTTCACGATGTTCTTGTGGCGAATGCTGCCCAGCGTCTCCACCTCCGTGCGCAGCTCGCGGTCCAGGCAGCCCCCGCTGCCGTTCTGGTGCTCCTTGGACAGCCGCGACACCCACAGCTTCTTCACCGCCACCAGCTCGCCGCTGCTCAGCTCGATCTTGTACACCGTCCCGGAGCCCCCGTGGCCGACGATGTTCTTGTCGATCAGCGCCTCCACTATCTCGTGCTGGTCGAAGCTCAGCTTGTGGAAGCTCGTCACGTCGTAGGACGAGCTCGACGCCGGCGACGTCGGCTGCCCGTCGTGCTCCATGTCCTGCCGCGCCCGCATCATCCACCGCCTCACCAGCACCAGCACCGCCACCACGCACACCAGCGCGCACACCCCAACGATCCACACGTTGCTCAGCCCCCTCTGCAGGCTCGGCTTCGGGCACAGCGGCAGCGCCGGCTCCGTCAGGTTCAGCCGGAACGCCACGCACAGCCCCGGGTTACCGGCCACGCTCTCGAGCAGGCCCTCCTTGATCAGCGGCAGCGGCACGGGCCCCGACAGGTTGTTGTTGGAGAAGTCGAGCGAGTTGGGCAGCAGCGTGCACAGCGACTCCGGGATCGGCCCGGACAGCGCGTTGTTCGACAGGTTCAGCACGTTCAGGCTCCTCAGCCCGGCCAGCGACTCGGGGATCGACCCGTTGAATCGGTTGCCCTGCAGGGACAGCTGGTTCAGCCGCGTCAGCCGCCCCACCGTCGCCGGGATCGGCCCGGCCATGAGGTTGTTGCTCAGGTCGATCTTCACGAGCCCCACCGCGTCGGCGATCTCCGGCGGGAGCACGCCGGACATCCGGTTATTGGACGCGAACAGCGAGGTGAGGTTACTGGCGCCCGCGACGGCCGGGGGCACCGGGCCGGTGAGGTGGTTGTAGGAGAGGTCGATGATGGAGGCGTGCGGCAGCGCGAAGATGCCCGCCGGCACCTCGCCCTCGAGGTGGTTGTTGCTGACGCGGAACCGGAGCAGCGGCTTGCACTCGGCGTACGAGGCCGGGATGTCGCCGGTGAGGAGGTTGCTGAGGACGAGGATGTACTGGAGCTTGCCGTTGGCGCAGGCGTACGGCGGGAGCGGCCCCGTGAGCTGGTTCTCGGACACCTCCAGCACGTTGAAGTCTGAGTACCGGCCGAGGTCAGCGGGGAGCTCGCCGGTGAGCTGGTTCTTGTACACCGACAGGATGCGGAGCTGCGTCGAGTTCCCAAGCACGGCCGGGATGCCGCCGGTGAGCCGGTTGGTGTATAACTGGAGCACGCGGAGCCGCGGCAGCGCGCAGAGCGCCTCCGGGATGCCCCCCGTGAGGTGGTTCTCCGACAGGTCGATGTCGGTGAGCTGCGTCAGGTTGCCGAGCTCGGCGGGGACGCCGCCCTCGAGTTTGTTGTAGTAGAGCTCGAGGAGCTGGAGGTTGGGGAGGCGCGCGAGGGACAGCGGGAGGCGGCCGGTGAGGAAGTTGCCGCTGAGCTCCAGGTCGGTGAGCGTCGTCATGTTGCCGAGCCACGCCGGGATGCCGCCGTGAATCGACGTCGTGGAGAGGATGAGCACGCGTAGCCTCCGCAGCGCCATCAGCGACTCCGGCGGTCGCCAGATGTCGAAGCTGGGGTTCTCGTTGAAGTTGACCACCTCGAGGGTGGTGACGTTGGCGATGGACGTCGGGAAGGCGCCGGAGAAGCCGTTGTTGGACATGTCGAGCACCCGCAGCGCCCGCATCGGGGACAGGTCCGGCACGGCGCCCGACACGCCGGCGTAGCTCAGGTTGAGCACCTCGAGGGACGTGCAGTTGAGGAGGCCGGCGGGGAAGCCGCCGCGGATGTCGTTGTACCCCAGCCGGACGTCACGGAGGGCGGGCAGCGCCGCGCAGACGCCCGGCGGGAGCCTGCCGCTTAGCCTCCACGACGTGACGTCGATGCCCGTGACGTTGCCGCCGCGGTCGCAGGCAATACCTTGGAACTTGCAGTAATCCGGCGCCGGCGACGAGAGGTCCCACCTCGCCATGGCCGGCCCGGCGAACTCTTCCTTCATCTGGGAAAGGTACGCGGCCTGGGTGTCCAATGCCGCCGCGCCGCCATCGCCGGCCACAAAGAGGAGGACAAGACACCACAGCAAGGCTGGAACCGAACAGAGTGTGTTCACCATAGCCTAGATAGTACCTGTGCTTCTTCCTCCTCTTGTGCAGTTGTGCTTCTTCTTCCTCTTCCTCCTCCTCTTCTTCTTTTTCTTGTGCTGCTTCTTCGTCTTCTTCTTGAAATGTTTGTGTATTTGTGTGTGCGCGCTTGCGATGTGGGATCAGAAATGAAATGGGGGGAGTATATAAGTGGAGGGAGAATCTGTGGTGGTGATATAAAGGGGAGGAGAGGGAGGAATGTGGTGTGGGGCCTGCAGCTGCAGCCCGCGCCCAGAGAAGAGAAGAGATGCATGGCTTTAGCTTAAAGAGCCTTTCTTTGGCTTTGCATGCTTGGGGGATATATGCCCAGACAACGAAAACACCCAAACTGATGGATGATGGATCATGATTCATGCAATGCAATCTGCAACCTTCTCCATCATCTTCTTCTCTTCTGCAGTGCAGTGCCTGTAGTCAAACAATTGTGACATGCTATAGGGCATGTTCTTTTTTGCTGCGGTTTGTGGCTTTTGGCTTTTGAGCTATTTGTACGAGAGATTACAGAGTAACAAAAATTCACGTATGGTTTTTGTCGTTATAAATGAAGTCGGTAAAGCATGTACTACAATTAACTAGTAGACTCTATCTTGGAAAGATACTCCGTTTAAAAACTAGTTACTGTAGAAAAGCCGAAAAGTAGCTTTTAGAAACTGAAAAGAACATGGTTGTAGTCTTACCATTGGTCTGGCCCAGTCAAGCCCATTCTGTCTAGTGGATAGTCAGAATCTACAGTAGACAGAGCCTACTCTTCGGCACACTGGTAGCACAGGTCCAGCCCGGGCCATATCCAACTAAACCCAGTCGTGTTTCACACCTTAATTTCTTTTGTGTGCAGCAGAGTCGGTAAATCGGTATGTAGAGTCAGGGGTGCATGATTCTATCAAAAAAAATTCCTATGTATTCTCAATAACACGCAGTGGAAACACAAACACACAATCTAACCAAAGTCAATATCCAAAGAACACAACTCACAACGGAATTCTTGCCCACACTAGTCTGACCGCGAGCTTAGGTGCAGTCTAACAGCTAGGCCCTAGTCGGACCGCTCAGCAGTTGGACTGCTAGGGTACCGGTCTGACTGCATGTTGGTACGACTGCTTCGATCCTTGCGAGCTGACCACTTGCCGAGGGAAAATGTAGAACAACACTGTATACAATTTGAGAAAAGAGTAAACTCTCGTACCACAGATCCAAACACAGTGAAACTTGGCACAAGCCCTTTCTTAGATGTCACAAATCTATTCTAATTATGGATAATGAAGATCGATGCCAAAGTTCTAACTTTTATTCAAAACAAAGAAGGTTATACCAAAACCGGACAAAAGAGATAAACCTTGATCAACTCTTGCTCATGAATCCTTGATGATCTAGATGACGTTGGATGAGTTCTCACATGTCATAACAAACTATATCGCAGCACGAACTCTAGCCAAATCACTCACAGGAGCAAAACTAAAAAAATCAGGTAAGCTCAAAAACTCTTTCTAGAAGGTGGCTAGATAGATGAGGTCTGATCTCCAAGAGATATTTTCACCTCTTACATGTCCTTAGTACTAGGAAAGATCAAAAAGAGAGAATTTTAAACAAGAAACTAAGCAAATCAAAAGTACAAAGAAAGATCCATGACACAATTCACCTATGCAAATTTTAGATGTTCATTTCACTTAAAGAGAAATGTTTTACAACCACTCTCTCAGAATGACAGAGCTTTAAGCCTACAGTACATACACAAAAGGCTTCAACATAAGGAAACCCTAATATATCCTCTCTCCACTTGCGACTACTCCTTGGTTATAAGTCTCTTTACGACTACATAATCGTAAGTCCTACTATGACCACTTCTTGATCGTAAGTCTCTTTATGACCACATAGTCTTAAGTCCTACTGTGATTACTCCTTAGTCATAAATCTATCTATGACTATATAATCGTAATTCTTACTACGACTACTTCTTGGTCGTAAGTCTCTCTACGACCACATAGTCGTAAGTCATATTGCGACTATTCCTTGGCCGTAAGTCTTTCTACGACCACATAGTCATAAGTCGTATTACGACTGCTCCTTTGTCGTAAGTCTATCTATGACTATATAGTCATAAGTCCTACTGTGACTACTCCTTAGTCGTAAGTCTCTCTATGACCACATAGTCGTAAGTTCTACTGTGACTACTACTTAGTCGTAAGTCTATCTATGACCATATAGTCATAAGTCCTACTATGATTACTCCATGGCTATAAGTCTATCTACGATCACATAGTCATAAATCCTTCTGCGACCACTCCTTGATCATAAGTCTTTCTATGACCACATAGTCATAAGTCCTACTGCGACTACTCTTTGATCGTAAGTCTCTCTACGACCACATAGTCGTAAGTCATAATAGGACTACTCCTTGGTCGTAAGTCTATCTACGACCACATAGTCGTAAGTTCTACTGCGACTACTCTTTGGTTGTAAGTCTATTTACGACTATATAGTCGTAAGTCTTACTGCGACTACTTCTTGATCGTAAGTCTCTCTACGACTACTCCTTAGAACTAAGTCTATCTACGACCACATAGTCGTAAGTCCTACTGCGACTACTCATTGGTCGTAAGTTTTTTTACGACCATATACTCGTAAGATGTCCTACGACCTGGTCATGGACTTTCCTACAAATAGGCTATCTAATGCCCCGTAGGGTCGCTTGACAAGACGGTTAGAACCTACGTTTATCTCTCCTAACCACACACGTTCCTCCCTCTGACAACAACCGTTGTATGGTGAATCACCTCCATGTCTCTCTGACAATAACTTCCATTGGGTGGTTATCTCTCGGACCGATGAGACGTCTTTTGGCGTAAGACAACTGCTGTCATTTGGTCAACTATATAAATGATGATGTCAGAGAAGAGGAGGAAGGGGGCAGATCCAAGCAAGAGATAGCGTAAGGCATTTCTCATTACACACTCTGTAATTATTCTCTCTGAGCAATAGCAACATAGGACGTAGGGTTATTATTCTTCCAGAAGAAGGCCCGAACCTATATAAAATTCTCGTGTTTTCCTTCTGCATAACCAGATCTTAGTGATAAAAGTTTTTCCCAAATCCGAACAAATCATACGTAAGATCGGTATTAAAATATCGATAAATCTCTTAACACACACAATGGCTTATATAGTGGAGGCTCTCACCTCCCACTTAACCCTAGCAATCAATAACCCTTAGTGGATCACAACACTTACAAATGGAGAAATTCGGCAATTCACACACAAATGGGTTTTACATTTCACACGCTTGTACGCTTTTTTCAAAACATGATTTTTCATAGCTCCAATAGCCCGATAAGACTCTTCATCCTTAAAGATATGACCTAAATCACTTAGACCAATAACTCGATTTTGCAAACCGCCACTCCATCCAGTATTGGGCAATTTCTTCAATTACCTCTCATCAGTCTTCACGAAGATGCGATGCATAATTCCTCGTCGTCAAGATCATACGTCTGCTCTGAGGCTGTCACCACTCGAAGCGCCCAAGTCCTACGGTGCACCACATTATACCATAGTCCATGATGCTCAATTACTTGCCGTCAAGATTATACGTCTGCTCTGAGAACCGTCATCACTTGAAACACACAAATCCAATTGGTACACCACATGCACACACTTGCATCTTCATGATATCTGTCTTTCTTCTGTGCTTCTCTGCTTGAGATGATGCTCAACCCAGACTTACATAACATGATATGTCCTCAGGACCCTTCCATAGCCTCGGTCTTGCCGTCAACTGTAACAATCATCAAACAAGCAATCGATCCGGACACAAATAACTTGTACTTAACTCTCATTAGCAAATCACATGCATAGATATACCCATGACTCACACTAGCATGGACTTCCACCATGAGTAATACTTGCATGGACTCCACCATGGCTAACACCGCTGAAACCAACTAAACTAAGCAAAATTCAACACCAGGGCGTCTATGCCGGTCAGACCGCCCAACACTCACTGGTCAGAGCACCATGCACTGGCCGGTAAAACCGCTCTTCTCGGTAGTACCAGAACTCCAATGCCAGTACTACCACACACCGGTTAGACCGCCACCACGGTTGGTCAGACTGCAAGCTGGTCAGACCTCCACTACGAGACCGGTCAGACCACTAGCAATAGAAAGCAATTGCAATTATTCAAAATCAAACTCAAAACATTAATAGGAAGGTATAAGCAAAATCAAATACTAACTACAATGATTTCCATGTGGTCTCGCAGGAAGCCATGTCAGTTTTATCAGCTTCACTTCAGGCAAACCAGTGGTTAAGGATAACCCAAAGAGCAAAGTCAACTGAGTGCATTCTTGCTGAAATGGATGGAACTGTTGCTGCTAGGCTCGAGAGGCATCACAAAACTACTGCAGTTGCTGCAAGAACAGTGAGGGCAGATAGCAGAGACAGATGCCTGGAACAGTGCTGTTGGCAATCCTGCAATATCCATGGGGAACAAAGCCTCAAGTGGCGCCCGTCCCAATCATTGCTAACACTTTAGGAGGAGAGGGAGCAAGGAGGTGACAAATGTAAAGCCTCTTCTTCCTAAAAACAATTGAGCACTCTCTCAAACAGTAACACACACAACCTGCACCAGAAAGTTGTTGTTGTAGGCTAGTAGCAACTAAGCGTGTGCTACTGCTGCACTAGTGGCCTGAATGATGTGTGGTTCATTAACAATGCTGCGTATGCCAATCTGCATCTTTTCTGTTTCAGCGTGTACTTGCTCATAAACTAATGGTGCTAATTTAATCACGGGACTTGACCAAATGGAGTAAGGCCTAAAAGCATGCGTGTTGATAAGCAAGCTTTTGGGGAAAATTTTACTGCTAAAAGATCTCTGGGAATTGCGTCAAGAGTCAGCCAGTCAACATTCTCTAAAACCTGGATTCTGTAAAACGCAAGATATTTAGTTTAGGCACTGCACCATTAGTGCAAGAACATTTCTGGATGTTGGCACATATTCTCAATAGAACAACGCAAACATAAGCTTGAACACGTGTGATCCAACATGTCCTTCTTTCCTTTTGTTTTTCCTTAGTAGGAGTATTGGCATCTGGATAGCACCGAATAAAATGTCAATTCTCATTAAACTGACATAATATATAACATTAGAAAGAATGGGATATGTAAAAAAGCCAAATAAATTTTCCTACATTTTGTGAAAAATGTGCAAGAACAAATATTTTTTTTGTGGTGGTGGGTCCATGGGGAGGAATCCATAGTGGATAAGGAGGTGTCCTCTGAGTGTCATGGACTCATGCATGGTAAGGTGGTGAGTGCACATACATATATAGATGCTCAATCAAAAGGACGCACTTTGTGATTAGATAAAACTCACCATGGTGGGGGAGGTGGAAAAGGGGACCTTGACATGTAAAAAAAATTCATGTGTTTCTTGAATCTCTTGATTCCTCAAGGCATTAGGTCCAGAAGCACATCAGGCTTATATTATTGGTTGTTAAATAGAGTGCAAGACGATTCGCCACATATGGAAAAAAAAAAACGGGGGCTATTTTTTTTGTTCTTCTTAAGTTAACTGACTCTCACTGATGAAGCTAAACAAGATTATATTGTGGGGCTAATTGTTGACACGACATGCTAACACAAGGCACCTCACTTCGTGCACACAAGAATATTGAGAGTCTGGAATAAAATCGGATACATGCCATTTCTAAAGTAAGTGATTCAGGAATACTGTTTTTTTTTTTTTGCCCAAATGGTGCTTGTTACTGTTGTCAGTGCGTGACTGTAATACGAAGATAACAGCAGCACAAGTTGAAATGGAGGAGTTAGGTATGGTAAAAAAAATCCTTTTCCTTTTCACCGTGGAAATAGGGTGTTAAAAACTTTAAAAATCTTTGGTAAAGAGGAGAAATGATTACGGCCATTAACATTGTGAAAACACTGTCATGTAGCATTAGCTTATAGTGGAGGGAGGATGAATACTCCTTTTGAAATGGAAGGCACAAAGTTGCATCAATTCATTCATCCTCAGTAGTCAATGTTGCAGATGTAGCAAACCTGAAGCTGGTGGACTAGTGCCTACCTAGCTTGTAGCAGCTGGAGCATCCAATTCCTCCAGGCTTAGGAGGCTAATTAATCTGTTATACAAATTGCTAATGACGTCAAAAGCGCAGGTCTTCCTTTTTCATAAGAGTATAAGATGCACACGCTCAACACACACTCATATATACTACCCGTGCATACGCACGAATGCATGCCTGCGATACACGTTAGGGATTTATTGGAAGCACCCAAGGTCTCGTGGAGTACGTGTACACGTTTTTCCACTGAACAAATGCACATGTGTACTTATAAGGTGGTGCTCATTTGGGTTTAAAAGCTCAGGTTTATAGCTTTTTTGTAATGTAGCGATTGAAAATGCACTATAAATATTGGTAGTTTTTCAGTGTAATTAAATTTTTAAAAAATTATATCATTACGGACATTGCAAAGAAATAAGAGAGAAAAAAGACAAAAAAAATACCCAAAAACACAAAAGAAAGATAAAAAAAATTAGAAACCAGAAACAGACCTCACACACTAACGCGGAGGCTGGGACTTTGAATGCTGGGCTTCAAATTAAATTGGATTATTTAGTCCAGTGGCACTACAATTGTCAGGGGGGATGGTAGGACTAACTAATCAACATTCACCAATACTAAGACCATCCTGATGGTCTTAGTATAGCTTTTCGGCAAGCCGTCCTGGTCCTTCTTTCCCCCCGAAGGTATTCCTGGTCAGTCTTAATATTCTTGGGTTGACTAGAATCCCTGTCTTTTCGGCCGTGTTTGACTGACAGAGACTTGTCAACGGTAGCAACCCACTGCAAAAAAGGCCCAACTAAGCCCGGAGAGTCTACTATGATGTTTAATGGGCCTAGTAGGCCGGCCCGCCAATTCACAAACGCGATACCCGTTTCATTATTTCGCGTGCCAAAGCTGCCGGAGGCAATCTAGGGTTCAGTCTTGAATCACAATATGCTGATCACAAAAATCAGTCTTGTGCGCTTGCTCTGTGCATTCCTCTTGCTGCACAGCTAGCAATTCATTAGTTGAAGACACACTGAAAACATGGACTCAGAATATTTTAGACAAGTTGAGTGTGTTACTATAGATGAATCGCTGTGCTTTACTCTGTAACAAATCATGTGGTGTGATTCAGTCACTGTTCTCTTTTCCACCTTACCTCCTTAGCTGGGGATTTTGTTTCAAATTGTTGTATGCTTGTACATATATCTGTGCTCTTATCATTGCTATCTGCTATCCTCCTAATGGGTGGCTCACTTGACCACCACGGTGTTTCTTGGGAACAAAATCTTAATAGAGCTAGCAATTCATTTATTTGTTAAAGATCGTACTACTGTTTCCTTGCACAACTGCTTTTACTTTACAATTAAGTTGGCCTAGGCAAGACTTCCCATGATGTTATTCGAGGTGTTTTCGGTGGCAACGTTTGGGTTATATATAGTATTATAGTATGTCTATAATGTAGTTGCCTATCTACCTTTTCCCCATTCCAGAAACTGTATCTGAACAACGGCAAAGGAAACAATGGCACTATCACGTAGTATGAGAACATGTTTTGCTAGCTCAAGAGACTCTAAAGAGGAGTTCCAGCTCAAGAACGTAGTATGAGAAAATGTGTCCTCTTTCCTTTTTGCCAGCTATAGATCACTGGTCTTGGAAGATTAGGAACTGCCCCTTGCTGGTGTCTCTTAGTGTCTCAGGTCCTAATGACATGCTCCTTGAGATCTGAGGTGATCAAATCATTCGATCACCTCAGGAGTTGTTTGCTTGCTGCAGTATTTTCCATGAGTCAACTGCAAGGTTATGTTTAAGTTGCATCAACTGTAAAGGCTAGTTTGCTGCTGTACTATTGCACACGTTTTTGAGGCAATTTTATTTAGAACTCCCAATTTTACGTGGGTAGAAGTGACATACTATAGCCCATGATTTTTAGGCAGTTTTAGTTATATTGGCAAACTGTTTGGCGGCAATTGGACTAATGACATATTTTGGAGCATATGCATTATGGTCTAACTAATTGAAAATGCTATAGGTCAGTTATGTGGCCAAAATTCAGTCGATCTTAAAATTGATTATTTACATGTTTGCCATGCTATAGCCCTTGAAGTCAGTCTAAGACGATCTAATGAGTTGTTCAGCTGACTTCCAATTCTAGCTAATGGGTTTAGGTTCTCTGACCCAACAAATTCCTGGCAGATTTGGCCTACCATAAGGTTTCTTTTTCTTTTCTTTTCTTTCTTTCTTTCTTTCTTTCTTTCTTTCTTTCTTCTTCTTTTGCTATTTGTAGTCTTCTCCTACAATGTGAGTTTACTTTCCTTGGGCTGATTTACCATATAAATGTCTGACTTGATGGGTAATTGTTAGTTATCAATTATCAGTTGAATTCAAATGTGACCATTTTTAAGCTAGTTATTTATGATGAAATGAATTCAAACTAATGTCATATTTTGAAGCATTTTTTTCTGCTGTGCTATAACTCACGCGTGAAGACAAGAGGCACGTATTCAAATATTAACTGTCACCCCTTAGATTGTATAAATAGGGAGGCCTACGTGCCTGCAACAACAAGGAAATCATTCATATTCATTGTCACACTTGTAAATACTCTTCGGCCACACTAATAAAGTCTATTGATGATTAGTGTTTATCTTTGTTATTCTTGCAAGTTCGATGTTGGCAACCTAGTCCCATGCATTGATAGCCACTTTCAGGTCTCAAGCCGCACCCTCTTGTTGAGAAGTGGGACAAGGATGATCCGCGAGTGGAGATTGCGGGAGAAGGAGATGATATCAATAAAGGAGGGGTGCCACTTGATGACTCAATGTATTCCTCAAATAGGGACTGTAGGAAGTAGTCAGCCGCGGCTGACATGATCTGGAGCACGTGGACAGGCCGTCACGCTCTTCTTCGTTGGCTTTTTTCTCCAAGGATGATAAGACATCTACTAACAGCTGCATGTGGATGTCTTCTTCATCTGGAGCACGTGGATGTCGTATACTCTTATCATCCTTGGAAAACCTCTTTTGAACCTTATTTGCATGGTTTGATAAGTTTATTGATCTAAATGCATACTGGAAAAGGAATTTGCCGTCTCGTGAAGTAACCATCGAATCAACGCAATTAAGGGAAAGGGTGGCTCATCTGGAGCAGCGACGCGGCCCGATTCGGCCGTCCGTCGATGGGCCGGCGGAGGAGAGGGATGGGGCGGCTGCGCGGGACCCGTCGGAGCGCCGCGCCCGCCGGCGTGGGCGAAGAAGAAGATGGGCGGCAGGGGAGAGGAAGGAAAGAGAGCGAAGCATTCCGCACCCCCCCCCCCCCCCACCCCGGGGGCTTCCCTTCTCCGCGCGCTGCCGAGCCGAGAGGAGAACGGAGCAAAGTGGGCGGGCGCCGGCGGAGACCCCAACCCTAGCCTAGGCCGCCGGTCGGTCGGGTCGTCTAGGGGAGACGGATCGGGCGGCACGAATCGAATGGATTCGAATAAAAAACCTCTGGGAAAAAAAACGAAAAATCTGATAAAGAAAAAAGGCCCGAAAGAAGGGCAGCCCGTAACCGGCCCACCAGAGACTGGGCCCACCTACCCAGAGAGTCTGATTCTGTTACTGCAATTTGCAACATCTGAAGCCCTTGTTAAACACACACAGACGCACAAACACGCAGACGACCAACATCAGTCCCGTTTGAAATTTTACTTGCTATCGCCAAAATTAAACTGTTTTCTACAAAATTCATGTGAAATCCGTGCCTTCTCAAGAGGGGACGACATTATGCGCGCCCTGTATCGATCGAATTGGCCAAGACTTTTCAGCACACTGGCTAAGAATAGAAGAAAAGATGGGAAAACGACTGTGTGTTGGGCAGCAACTTGAGTAGTAAAAAGCTGCAGATACTATCATCATCAGAACAAGAAGCCTACACGTAGAAGACGAATTGACATGTCTTACGGTAGTAGCAGTACTGCTTTAAGCATGCAAGAAAGTCCATGCCTTGTATCAAAACGTGGACTGACTGATCTCTGCAACGATTCCCGGACGGGTGGGTGAAAGCACTGTGCCATCCAGCTGCGAGAAGATAACGACGCCTCCGTTCTTCTAACGTAATTCTCCTGAACCCAATCCCCAACCGAATTGTTCAGCGTCAACGATGATGATATGTATGCAGCATTGGAGCCTGGCTCCCTGTGCGGTGCAGGTCAGGTAGCAGGAATCTTGAGTTGAGGCCCCGTTTTCTCTGCAGAGATTGAGCGAGTCCAAGAGAATGTTTGGCATGGAAAGGGGGAGCCTGCAGAATTTTTTTCTTGACTGCTTTGACCAGAGAATGATTAGCAAAATTGCATCTTTTTCTTCTTACTGTTTACCGTTGCACACATGCTGATTACTGCGTCGAGATTGCCTGCTGGCTCGTTATTCTGGCAACCTCACTGCTTGCTACGTACGTACTGCATTGACCCGTCCTGGCCAATCCTCTCTGTTAGGAATAATCAAAATTGTAGAAAGTAAATATAAGAGTGATATGTTTGTTGGTTTAGTTTGGTAACTATCTCAAGTTTTTTTTTTGTAAGTTTGGATCATTGAGTGATTCCAGCAGTTTGTTAGACAAGTGCTAATTTATTTCCTTATTAGTTGGTTATATAAGGATGTAACATGTAAGAGAATGAATGAGGCGAACAAGAGGAAAGAGAAAAAGCAACACAAATCAAGTTCGCGTTGGCAAAAATTCTCCCCATGTCTTTGTGTTTGTTCATCTTCCCATAGTAGTGTGTCCACAGGTAAATATATGTGTAGGATCATGTTGTTGTGTTCTAATATTTGGTATCAGAGCCATACCGAGGACAAGATCAATGTCGCCATCAAGCTGCACCATTGTTGCCGGCAGTGATTTGTCGAGGGTGCCGGAAAGAGAAAGCAACGTCTCTCTTCAATACCCTATGCTGAACAAGAGCAACTAAAGCACGAGGGTAATCAAGATGAAGGTATTCATGAAGGTCCAAGGTGTTTGGGAAATTGTGGTGGCCGACGACGTTGATGATGTTGAATTATGTGGGCCAAGCCCATACAATAAGAATAATTCCTAAATTAAATCTCAAAGGCCCACTCATGCAAAGGAGGGTTGCATGTGAACTTTAGTACCATATTGCTAGTTCTAGGAGAGGAAGACCACCTTAAAAGGGATGATGCACTCCTAGCCACTTGAGGCATGTGTGGGAGAGAACTAGAGGATCACACGCGCGCGCTCGCTCGCCTCGCCGAGCCGGGCCGGGCGGGGGGCGTGGGCGCACGGCACCTGCGTGAATGGTCCGCCAAAATCGGCTCCAGATGCTTGCACAGACGCGGCTTCCTTTTGCAGTTTTATTTTTGCTGTTTTGAGTGGCGGTGAATCCGGATCGGTTACGCATGACTAATCCGTTTCGGTTACAAGTTATGGAGAACGTGCAGGCATCTTGATCACACGTCCTGATTCTTCTATAAATACTGAGTCGTCGCCTCCATACAGTATAGCGAATCAATCTAGGGTTTTTGCCTCCTCCTTTGTACTGCGCCGTCCCACGTAGTCTACTCCGTCCCGTCCACCGGCGTGCACTGCCGTTCAGGAGAGCATGTCTCTGGAACCGTCGCCTTCGAAGTCCTGCACCGGGAGAGGGCGAATAAGGTTTTTGGGGAGCGCTCTGCGCGACTGCTTGCTGTAGCTCTGGCTCGTCTTCCTCGTCGTTCGGCTTCGGCGAATCGTCATCGAACTCGTGTCATCCACACCGTGCCTGCAGCGTCAACATCGGCAAACCGATCAGAACAGAATCATCGGTACGTAACAGTCATGTTCTCCGTATTAGATCTGTTCATGTACAGTTTCCTGGTTTACATGTTTAGATCTGTTATGCCTGTGATGGTTCTGTTATTTTGCGTGCATGATGTCATGATTTATTTATGGAATAAATTGAACCTACATGTGCTTATATTTTCAACAATCCAAAAACCTTATTGTAGGCACTGTGGTTTTACTATGGCTGGATTTGCCGATGCACTGAGGCCGGATAAATTCTCCGGTGTGCATTTTAAGAGATGGCAGATCAAGGTCACTCTGTGGCTTACTGCTATGAATGTATTCTGGGTTAGTAATGGCAAGCCTGAAGGTGTTCTTGATGCTGAAAAGCAGAAAGAATTCGAGACTGCCACTACTCTCTTTGTTGGATGCATTCTTAGTGTTCTTGCTGACCGTCTGTGCGAGGTGTATATGCACATGACAGACGCAAAGGAGTTATGGGATGCACTGAATTCCAAATACGGTGCTACTGATGCCAGCAATGACATGTATGTCATGGAGCAATTTCATTACTACAAGATGGTTGATAACCGTTCTGTAGTAGATCAGGCTCATGAGATACAGGCCATTGCCAAGGAACTCGAACTCCTGAAGTGTGCCTTACCCGACAAGTTTGTGGCTGGATGTATTATTGCGAAATTACCTTCTTCATGGAGGAATTTCGGAACAGCACTCAAACACAAGAGACAAGAGTACTCTGTTGAGAGTCTGATTGGGTCTCTTGAAATTGAGGAGAAAGCTCGGGAAAAGGACGCTGTGTCTAAGGGTGATGGAGGGCTGTCTAGTGCCAATGTGGTACAGAAACCCTCAAGCAAGAACAAAGGGAAATTTGTCAAAGCCCAACAGACAACCAACTTCAAGAAAAAGAAGAACAACAACAATCAGGATGATAGAACTTGCTTTGTGTGCGGTGAGCCTGGTCACATGGCCAAGAAGTGCCCACAACGCAAAGGAAAGAAGGCACCTGTAGGACAGACTTCTAAGTCTGTCAACATGACCATTGGCAAGACTGGAGATGGGACTGGGTATGGTAATTTACCTACTGTTCTTTCAGTTAGTCAATCTACTAATTGGTGGATTAATACAGGAGCTAATGTACATGTGTGTGATGATATTTCGTTGTTTTCCTCTTATCAGGTCGTCCGGGATTCCTCCGTCCTAATGGGGAATGGGTCACATGCTACTGTTCATGGTGTTGGCACGGTAGATCTGAAGTTTACTTCGGGAAAGATCGTGCAGCTGAAGAACGTGTAGCATGTCCCTTCTATAGACAAGAATCTCGTTAGTGGCTCCCGTTTATGTAGAGACGGGCTTAAGTTGGTATTTGAGTCTAATAAAGTAGTCGTGTCTAAACATGGATATTTTATTGGTAAAGGCTATGAGTGCGGAGGCTTGTTCCGCTTTTTCCTTTCAGATTTCTGCAATAAGACTGTGAACCATATTTGTGGCAGTGTGGATGATGAGGCTAATGTTTGGCACTCACGTCTATGTCATATTAATTTTGGTTTGATATCTCGGCTTTCCAGTATGAATTTAATTCCAAACGTTTCCGTCACCAAAGGTTCTAAATGCCATAGCTGTGTGCAATCAAAGCAACCTCGTAAGCCTCACAAGGCTGCCGAGGAGAGAAATTTGACACCACTAGAACTCCTGCATTCAGATCTTTCTAAGATGAATGGCATGTTAACGAAGGGTGGAAAACGATATTTCATGACATTGATTGATGATGCAACTAGGTTCTGTTATGTGTATTTATTGAAAACGAAAGACGAGGCTTTAGACTATTTTAGAATCTATAAGGCAGAAGTTGAAAACCAGTTAAACAGAAAGATAAAAAGACTTAGGTCAGATCGTGGTGGAGAGTATTTCTCAAACGAATTTGACTTATTTTGTGAGGAACATGGCATTATACATGAGAGGACGCCTCCTTATTCTCCCGAGTCAAATGGGATTGCCGAAAGGAAAAACCGCACGTTGACTGACTTGGTGAATGCCATGTTAGACACTGCGGGCTTACCCAAGGCATGGTGGGGGGAGGCTTTGCTAACATCTAATCATGTATTAAATATAGTTCCTAACAGAAATAAGGACAAAACACCATACGAGGTATGGATTGGGAGAAAATCATCACTTTCTTACTTGCGTACATGGGGGTGCTTGGCGAAAGTTAATGTGCCAATAACTAAGAAACGCAAGCTTGGACCTAAGACTGTGGAGTGTGTTTTTCTGGGATATGCTAATCA
The DNA here is from genome assembly GCA_017311315.1 of Dendrocalamus latiflorus. Lineage (NCBI taxonomy): Eukaryota > Viridiplantae > Streptophyta > Magnoliopsida > Poales > Poaceae > Dendrocalamus > Dendrocalamus latiflorus. The sequence continues at coordinate 793,527 of CM029636.1, forward strand.
TAGCATTGCCTATAGATTTTTGATAGTTAAAACTGAGGTACCTAACATGCATGTTGGTACAATTACGGAGTCTCGAGATGCAACGTTCTTTGAGAATATTTTTCCAATGAAGGATACACATAACACTACTAGTCAACCTTCTGAAATAATTCCCAGTTCAATCACACCACCTGAACCTTTTGAACATACACATGAACTTGTCAATGAGGAGGATGACAGTGGAGCTCCTAGAAGGAGCAAGAGACAAAGGATATCCAAATCCTTTGGTGATGATTTCACTGTGTACCTTGTGGACGATACTCCCAAGTCTATTTCAGAAGCGTATGCATCTACCGATGCAGACTATTGGAAGGAGACTGTCCGTAGTGAAATGGATTCCATTATCGCTAATGGCAACTGGGAGCTGACAGATAGACCTTATGGGTGCAAACCTGTAGGGTGCAAGTGGGTGTTCAAAAAGAAGCTTAGGCCTGATGGTACCATTGAAAAGTACAAGGCTCGGCTTGTTGCCAAGGGCTATACTCAAAAAGAAGGCGAAGATTTCTTTGACACTTACTCACCTGTTGCTAGACTGACCACAATTCGAGTACTACTTGCTTTGGCTGCCTCATATGGTCTTCTCGTTCATCAAATGGACGTTAAGACAGCTTTTCTTAACGGAGAGCTGGATGAGGAAATTTACATGGAACAGCCTGATGGATTTGTAGTAGAAGGTCAAGAAGGCAAGGTGTTAAAACTGTTGAAATCTTTGTATGGCCTGAAACAAGCCCCTAAGCAGTGGCATGAGAAGTTCGATAGAACACTGACATCTGCAGGCTTTGCTGTCAATGAGGCAGATAAATGTGTATACTATCGCTATGGTGGGGGTGAGGGAGTTATTCTATGCTTGTATGTGGATGACATCCTGATTTTTGGGACAAACATCAATGTGATAAATGAGGTCAAATCATTCTTGTCTCAAAACTTTGATATGAAAGATATGGGAGTGGCTGATGTTATTCTAAACGTTAAATTGGTTAGAGGTGAGGATGGGATTACACTTTTGCAATCTCATTATGTGGAAAAGGTCTTGAGCCGTTTTGGCTTTTCTGACAGCAAGCATTCTCCAACACTTTATGATCCTAGCGTGTTACTTCATAAGAATAAGAAAATTGCTAGGAATCAGCTGGAATATTCTCAGATAATTGGCTCACTTATGTACCTAGCTAGTGCAACAAGGCCAGACATCTCCTTTGCTGTGAGCAAGTTGAGCCGGTTTACATCTAACCCAGGAGATGATCACTGGAAGGCGCTTGAGCGAGTGTTGCGCTATCTGAAAGGTACCTCGAACTTTTGTCTTCACTATACTGGGTACCCGTCGGTGCTGGAGGGTTATAGTGATTCCAACTGGATCTCTGATGCTGATGAGATCAAAGCCACTAGTGGATATGTTTTCACTATTGGTGGTGGTGCTGTTTCATGGAGGTCTTGCAAACAGACCATTTTGACGATGTCAACCATGGAAGCAGAGCTTGCGGCGCTAGACACTTCTACTGTTGAGGCAGAATGGCTACGGGATCTATTGATGGATCTACCTACGGTGGAAAAGCCAGTGCCAGCTATCCTTATGAACTGTGATAATCAAACCGTTATCGCTAAAGTGAACAGTTCTAAGGATAATATGAAATCGTCTAGGCATGTCAAGAGACGATTGAAGTCTGTCAGGAAATTGAGAAACTCCGGAGTTATAACCTTGGATTACATCCAAACAGATAAAAACCTGGCAGATCCCTTTACAAAGGGACTATCACGGAATGTGATAGATAGTGCATCGAAGGAGATGGGTATGAGACCCATGTGAGTTATCTATGGTAGTAACCCAACCTATGTGATCGGAGATCCCGTGAATTAGGATCTGGGAAAAACAAGCCATTAGTTAACTAGAGGAGAGTAATTTCAACCCTCTCTATGTGAAGATGCAATACTCTCAGAAACTGCAAGGCAGGTTGGTTAAGGCCTTAATGTGTTCCATTGGCTTTCAGAAGCGAAGACGTTATCCTGCAGAACGTTCTTGAAAGAACACACCTATATGAGCCCGACTGTTAGTCGCAGTCTATGAAGATTTTGGGAAAATCTCCTACTAAGCTCATGAAGAGACCAAGGAGTATGACTTATACGCTCCAACCGAGGGGTAGCATACTGGCGGCCTAGTATCAGTTAAGTCTTTAAGTGAAGCTTGCTTGCACCAAATTTGCAATTTAAGGCGTAGTCCATTGTTCAAGTTGTGAGTAAGTGTAGCTTGGAGTTCTAGGTGGATGTTCAACCTTAATCGGTCTCCATCGAAACACTGATATATAAACAGTATATTGGAATTCAGGCAAATCTCTGTGGGACTTTGAGATCTGGTGGGGGATTGTTGAATTATGTGGGCCAAGCCCATACAATAAGAATAATTCCTAAATTAAATCTCAAAGGCCCACTCATGCAAAGGAGGGTTGCATGTGAACTTTAGTACCATATTGCTAGTTCTAGGAGAGGAAGACCACCTTAAAAGGGATGATGCACTCCTAGCCACTTGAGGCATGTGTGGGAGAGAACTAGAGGATCACACGCGCGCGCTCGCTCGCCTCGCCGAGCCGGGCCGGGCGGGGGGCGTGGGCGCACGGCACCTGCGTGAATGGTCCGCCAAAATCGGCTCCAGATGCTTGCACAGACGCGGCTTCCTTTTGCAGTTTTATTTTTGCTGTTTTGAGTGGCGGTGAATCCGGATCGGTTACGCATGACTAATCCGTTTCGGTTACAAGTTATGGAGAACGTGCAGGCATCTTGATCACACGTCCTGATTCTTCTATAAATACTGAGTCGTCGCCTCCATACAGTATAGCGAATCAATCTAGGGTTTTTGCCTCCTCCTTTGTACTGCGCCGTCCCACGTAGTCTACTCCGTCCCGTCCACCGGCGTGCACTGCCGTTCGGGAGAGCATGTCTCCGGAACCGTCGCCTTCGAAGTCCTGCACCGGGAGAGGGCGAATAAGGTTTTTGGGGAGCGCTCTGCGCGACTGCTTGCTGTAGCTCTGGCTCGTCTTCCTCGTCGTTCGGCTTCGGCGAATCGTCATCGAACTCGTGTCATCCACACCGTGCCTGCAGCGTCAACATCGGCAAACCGATCAGAACAGAATCATCGGTACGTAACAGTCATGTTCTCCGTATTAGATCTGTTCATGTACAGTTTCCTGGTTTACATGTTTAGATCTGTTATGCCTGTGATGGTTCTGTTATTTTGCGTGCATGATGTCATGATTTATTTATGGAATAAATTGAACCTACATGTGCTTATATTTTGAAAAGATGAGTGCAAAGATCAATTGGCCCTTGTAGTCGTCTTCCAAGGAGTCCCGAAGGAGACCCTTCTCCTACTCACAAAAAACGAGACGGTGAAAACTGCGTGGGACACGCTCAAGATGACGTACATCGAGGTCGACCGCTTTAAGGAGGAGCAGGCGCTTCTCATTGAGACGGATGCCGACGACGAACTGGCACTACTATGAAGCAATCTTGATTAAGGGAGATATTATTAGGAATAATCAAGATCGTGGAAAGTAAAGATAAGGGTGATATGTTTCCTAGTTTAGAATATGAAAATAACACATCTCCTAATCCTACAAACCTAACTCTTAACCATGGCAAGAACAGAGAAAAAGTAGAGATCCTAACAGACAGTAGAAGAAACCGTACCGACAAGGCCTTTATGTCTAGACCCTTTCGCCCTTGATGCAGCACGCGAGCTGGATGTCCTTGACACCCACCATCGCTGATGCTGACTTGAGCATATTAGTAGCTAGCTGTTTCCGCGGCGTCTTGCCTCCCATAGACTTGCGCGTCACCTTAGTAGCCAGCTGCTACCGTAGCGCCTTACCTCCTGTAAACTTGTGCGTCATCTACTTCATATGGTACGCGCGAGGAGGTTGGGGTTTGAGTGAGTATTTATAGGGGAGGGAGAGGCGGGAGTGTGAAAATTTTTGACGCGGGGATGGAGAGGTGGAGCTACGATCGGTAGGGTGGGGGTTGGTGGGCTTTTATTGGCTTGGATTGGGTTGTGGAGAATCGACGGGCCCAGCGGTCAAGGGCATAATTATCACAGGTGGTTTGAATCATAAACTGTTTGTGATAAATAATTACCACAGACGGTTGGAACCACAAACCGTCTGTGATACATAATTGCAATATATATATCGGTGCAATGTAAACAACTACTCTCAAAAGATGAAATAGCAAAGTTTAATATGGCTTATATATGCTAAAATCGCAATGTAAACAACTATAACGACTTCATTTATATCGGCTAAAATCACATGTAAGTTTCTGTTACTCCGTACTCTCTCTCACGAATAACTCAACAATTATAAACCATACCTATAAGACATAAGTGAATAAAAAATGTTGTGTAATGTTATTGCTCTCTTGATGCAAAAAAAAAAATCTTGGCCAAAGGTTGCTTCTTTGGGCCGAAGAACACTGTGCCCTGACACTGAAGCGTGTTGTTGAGACATCAAGATCTTGAAGAAAGGAGCTTTTAAGGGCGGCACACTGACGTCATCGTTCCAAATCTGCGACAGCAATAAACAAAAGAGAATGGCACTGCGCTGCAGTACGCATCGGCCATCGCCATTAGGAAGTTAGGAACAAGTGCAGGTGGATCAGTTCACATCAGGCTTCTTCGAGTTCACCTCAAATACATCACGGGATGTGTGTGTGATCAATTACTTCGGTTCTCCGTGGCCCTGCACCAGTTAGTTTAGGCCATATATAATAATATGATATCAGATATCTATAAATGTTATCACATAGAATACAAGATAATGTGAAGGAGAGAGGGGCATAGAGAATTAGACCGTCTATTATACAGTAGTTACTGTAACACGGTAAATAACACATATTGTGTAATAGAGAAGCTGTCTATAAAGACATGCAAAAAGATAACATATTGTATGAGCCATTTTTAGCGTTGTCTATAGATAAAATAGGGGGTATTATAGATAACAGTTATCTATACCATTGTATATGCCTTATGCTTTTTGTTTTTAACTTCTTAATTTCGTCATTTTTTTGTTTTTTGGGGCTTTTTTGCCTTTTTTCCCCGTATTTCTTTGCATTGTCCGTGATGAAAGAACCTATTTTTTCTATTTTAATTTAATTACGCCGAAAAAGCTTACAACGGCTACAGTGAAAAAAGCATCAAACAGTGCCAAATAAACCCAAAATCCAAAAGTATAAGCCCAAATGAGCACCCCCAACTGCAGACGGCTACATGAAGTTGGATTTTCTTTTTATCTTATAACTTACAATTTTCTTTGAACAAATAAATGAGATGGCTTCCCCACTATCGTTTCAAAGCAGTTTTTTTAAATGGTTTATTGATAATTAGTTTGTTTGTATAAAGCGTGCTATGGTAAAAAATCATCGGCTATAGTTGAAAAGAACGCAACCGTTAACTAAAATCGGTCAGAAGGAGATCCGAGAATTGCCTCAGTGATGTAGGCAGAAAGCAACTGCAATTTATATTTTTTACATTCACGTCGAATAACTATTTTTTTTGGCGAAAATCCTGCGTGTAAAGTAAGAGTAGAAAATTATGAACATGGAAGGCTCAAAGTTGAATTCAATCTGGTTATGGTGTGATCATGAGTTTTAAGTTGATGCTAATACTTCACGTGTTAGTGTAATCGTATCCATCCTTCTCAACAGAAGGCATTTGGAAAGGCGTGTTCGCTGTTGGCACAAAAAAGTCGATGCATGGAGAGCAAGAAAACGTGCCTTTTACAGTCAGCATCCATGCAGATGCACCCACTCAGAACTACACACCCAGAAATCAGGCACTAGTTGCTACTGCTTGCAATTAACCTCCCAAACTTTGGCAATAAAATACACCATGCATGGCTAATGAATCGACCAATTATTGAAGCCTTTCATCGATCCATACGCTGGCTTTTTTAGCACTTATAGCTTTTGATTTATATTACAGTAACTAACTTTTAAACGATATATTTTTTAAGGCGAGATCTATAAGTAGATTATAGTACAAACTGTACCGAGTTCAACTGTACCGGTCAAAATTGCATGTGACTATTCCCTCTCACGAACAGTCCAGAATTCAAAATTCCAGCCATAAGTCACAGCTAGCCCAAAAGAACCTACCATACATGTACATGTATGTACCCAGTTATTCAATGATATAAATATAATATAATATAGCTTGGCTTGAGTTAAACTAATGCAGAGCTGTCACTGATCTCAAGTTGCAATTTTTATATGTCCTCTTCCAGTTTGGTAGTATTACACCCTTATGAAATTGGAGTACTCTTGTCTGGCGATAACCAAACGGGTCCCCAATATATAGATAGTGTTCATCAGCCTAATGCTCCCTCACTAAACTAATCCAGTCGAATTAATTACCAATAAAACACTCATCGAATCCCTCGAAATCATCCTTAACACGTTGTGAATCATGCTTTATTCCATGGTGGGGAATAAGGTCTAGCCTCTGTGTATTAATCAATATTGTATATGTGTTCGTCTATGTATACCAAGGTTTAAAATAGCCGGCTATAGCCACCGCTATAGCCGGATTTAGCCTTTGGGAAGGCTAAAGGCTAAGAGAAATCACTTTTAGCGCTAAACATTTTTTCCCGCTATTAGCCGGATTTAGCCCGCTAAATCCGCTAAATGGACTGCTATTTAGCCGGCTAAGTCTGGAGGGAAAAAAAATCTGAAATGGGCCGAATTCCCGTCTGGCCCAACTCGTGCTTAACCCTAGCTCCACAGTGCCACAGCCTCACGCGGTCACTCCTCAACCTCCCGACACCAGCCTCCCGACTCCCGAGTCCGGACTTCGCCCGCCGCCGCCGCCATGCCTCCCGAGCCCGTGCCGCCCGCCGCCGCCGCCGCCACGCCTCCCGAGCCCGTGCCGCCCGCCGCCGCCGCCACGCCTCCCGAGCCCGTGCCGTCCGCCGCCGCCGCCGCCACGCCTCCCGAGCCCGTGCCGTCCGCCGTCGCCGCTGCCACGCCTCCCGAGCCCGTGCCGCCCGCCGCCGCCGCCGCGCCTCCCGGCCGCGCCCACCGCTTGACCGCGCGCACTCCCGCACGGCGCGCTCCCGCGACTTCGCGCGATCCCGTCGGTGGCGGCAGCTGAGGAAGATCATGTCCCAACCAGAGCAATAGCAAGGCAAGTTTTACACTTTTACTCTCCTCTGTTCCAGTGTTCTTCTTCCTTCCTTTGCTCCATTCAGACTTTAGAGATTGAGAGGTTTTAGTTTGAATAGCTAGCATGTTAGTGCAGGGATGCTCATATATTACTAATCCGCTAAATGAGGCTATTTGAGGCTATAGCCCGCTATAGCCTTTGTAACCTCTGCGGAACCCAGCCGCTAAATGTCTTAGCCGGCTATTTGAAACCTTGATGTATACACATGATATACAACAACTGCATATATATAATCAGATCTTCTCGGTTTGCCCTACCAACTAAAGACGTTGCATTTTATGCAAACTCTGTGGCAACCTTGCCCTGCATATCTCAACAACTTTGTGTGTGTGTGTATATACAAAACTTTGATATCCATTTTTTTTTTTCTGAGAAGAGCTTTGATATCTTTACCTTTAGTGCTGTACAAATCGCGCAAATATCTCTTAAATAAAGAGGGCCAACGAGATAGATGCAGCACTAACGAAAACCTTACTGAAACCATCAAACCTTATGCAACGGAAATATATTCTATTGTATGCACGACTCATGGACGAGTAGAGAAGATATATACCGGGATTTGATGCAATGCTAAACTATTTGAAAACAAGATATTGTTTTGAGTTTTAGTTAAAGAAACAACCTAATATTAGATGAGTGGTTGAGAGTTTATATTGAATTAATTGTATAGACGACTACGGTACATATCTGAAAGGATTGATGCAAACACCGCAACTTGCAAAACATATAACAACAGGTCCATTTCTTTAGAGATTACATGCAGAAAAAGGTCAGTTTGGTTTCTCTCATCAATGATTTGGATTGAGCAACAACAAGTACTATACGGCCGGCAACTAGGACCAAAACTTGCAGCCTGTGGTTGAGAAATTCTCGTCACCATGCATGCCGCAACGTGCTCAAGCCTGTCCATAACTTCATCATCATTTTTTCTACCTCACAGTGCATGAAAGGACGCACGAATGCGATGTTAAGCATGAGCGCATCATGCATGACGAGGAATTACCATAAGTTTCTCTCTTTGTTGCCTGCTACTGTTTTTGTATCATCAAAGGAAGAGGCTTGCATGTCACTTGGATAGAGACATGCAAGAGCTAGTTCAGCTTAATTACTTTCTGCTTGTTTCTTCAGTATTGCCGCTGTAATATTGATGCAACGCCGAGTTCAGCCTCCTAACAATCTCCTCCACTGTGGCGTTGAACCCCTCCTCAACCTGAAAAATTGCACCAAGTAACATTGATCAATAAATAATTAAACATGTGAAAATAAGCTCATATATACTAGTGTGTCTCTAAATTTGATGCATGTATTTATTGTTCATATATGTACCTCATGAAAAGTTAAATATGCATCCAAACTGAAAAGTTATATATGCGTGCACGTACGTAGGAAAGGGATGTCTGGAGTAAAATTCACCAAGTCCGACGAATTGACTCTTACAATGAGATTTTACATTGTCTTAAAACAAAGGGATTAGTAGACAATGCTACATTGGCTGAATTTTCACCAGATGTTCCTATGTGAATGCTAGGATATACAGTTTGTTTGGAAATTGGTGAACTATTGAGGGAACTGTGAGTCTCAAAAAAAGAGAATATACTTGGTTAGTGAATAAAAAATTATGTGAAAAAGATCACCTTCTCTCCCGGCCCATTGCTAATAAAATTAGGTGTCAATTTCTGCTTGCCAGCAGTTTTTTCATTGCATTTTGATTGATTTATCTATTCAACGACTCGATCAAAAGTCTTCAACTCGATCAAATGAAGACTTGTGCAAAATTTCATCAAGTTTTTTATAGCTGAAAATTTCATCCACCTGATCTTATCCAATATATATATTGCCAATATATACACGTTTGAGTCCAACACTTCAACTAACGGCCTCGCTTGTCATGCTACCCTTAAATAATTCGTTCTGGTGCAGTTGTCTTCAACACATATGTACAGTTTTTTAATCCTAAAATCCTAAAACATGGAACCCACAAAGTCTTGTTCATATATATCTAGTATAATGTTTTTATCTGTGTTTGAAGGGGAGTACGTACACCTCTCTCCATATCCCTCAAAGATTTTACAGAATTCCCATGCATGGAGTACACTGACAAGTACACTAGCCCATACAAACATATATAATTAAATAGAGAAATCTTCAGAAATTAATGTAGAAGTTATCTACATGAAATAACTAATATATATGCTCCAGATACACTGATGATGCAGTACACATGCAGTTATCGCGCTTACTGTCGTACTAATAAGAATCGGCATAAATATGATCACTCAGCGATCGATCGATATTCTTTACACCATTATAAATAACACTCTCAGCGAGGTTTGAACCCACAACCTCTTGAGCATAGTTGTCTTATTACCAGTTATTGGACATTTGGACTACGATCGAATTGGCTGACTCTTGAGCACTATTAATTGTTAAATTAGTAGAATGAAATGAAAACATGGTACTTTCATCTTGGTAGATTCAGCAATTGTAATCTGTGTGCAGTTAGCCCCTATGTCAATGCATGTACTGTGTTATATAGCATGCACGATCTTCTAAGGAACTCTCACAGTATGTAATTGCACCCTAGCTAGTTCTAGAAGTATGCTAATTGCAGAAACAGTTTTACCTAAAGGAAAGATAACAAATTTTGATATATGATGACCGAGTTAAATTAGCAGTGGAGATCATGGATGCAAAAATATGAATGTATAATGGTACTTGCTTTTGCGGTGACGGTGATGAGGACGGTGCAAGCCGGGAATGGCATGACGCTGGTGTGGGTGATGGCGAGCCGGAGCTCCTCCACCTCCGACAGCACCCTCACCAGCAGCCCCCTCGCGTTCTCGCAGTGGATCCGCAGCAGCACGCTCTTCTCCGACAGCCGCGCCTCGATCTCCGGCAGCCGCGAGCCCCCGCCGTGAGCTGCCGATGAAGACGGCTCGCCGTCGTCGGCGTCGGAGGTTAAGCATGGCTTCTTGACGAGCACGACGGACTGGATGCGGTTGGTGTGGCTCCTGGCGTTGTGGTCGGCCTCGAGGGTCTTGACCTTCTCCTGCAGCTCCCTCGCGTACTTCACCGCGTCCCCAAGGATGGTGGCCTTGTCCATCTGCACGCAGTGCATTTTAACTGATTGATCCTAATAATTACAAGGTGATATGCTAATACTACGTGTGGATTTTGCTACAGATCATATGCTTACTGTTTCGCATTGCAGCTAGCTGCACCCTACTGTAGATGTGCATTTCTGTATATTGATTTTTCCAGGCGAAATTTAACTATCTTGTACCCCGAAATTAAGCTATACTTCTTAATGCATTAACGAAGAGAATATGCTTGCCGTTTTGTTGCAAAAATAAAAGCACCGTGCTGTGCAAGCTAAATGCTTGCTCACCACAGTGGCGTTGAGAGATGCAATATTGCAATGCATGCAATATCTTACTGTCTTACCTGCAGTTTGTTCATGTTAAAAACAAACAAGAAAGAGGACAAATTAATGGCGGGGTTTTTTGGCCATGAATTATGGCTAAAATTTTTAAATTCTAGATTATTCATGAGAAGTAGTACATAAAGGAAAATAGTCACATACGATTTTGATCGGTATAGCTAAACTCGGTATAATTTATACTACAATTTACTTATAGACTCTGTCTTAAAACCCCCACTTTTTAGAATCTAGGTACTATAGCATAAACGAAAAGCCTTAAGCCATAGATGCTGCCGAACTGACCCACCAAATCCAAAGAGAACCGCTCAATGATGCACGACAAGGTTAACTGCAGACATGAAATTAAAGAAGAAGAAGAGGAGGAGAAGGAGGAGTGAAAATCATAAAGAGCCAATCAATCAAATCATAACATTAAGGAAAAGCCAATCAATCAATCAAAAGAAAGAACCTTCTTGAGTCCAGGAATGACGGTGGAGAGCTCGATGAACCTCTGGTTGATCTTCTCCCTCCGTCGCCGCTCCGCAATGATGTGATCCTGCACGTACCCCGACGGCGCCGCTGCAGCCCCCTGGGCCCCCGCCGCAGTGGCCCCCAATCTGCCCCCTCTCTTCCCGGTCGGCATATGCCCTCTCGAGGGCGCGGCGACATCCGACAGCGAAGCACCCGCACCACCACTCATCTCATCAGTTGGCTGCGCTGACGCGACGATGAAGTTCCAGGTTGTGGGCCTATTGCCATCGTTGCCGGTCCTGGTGCGGGTGGTGTGGGGGGACCAGCCGGCGGTCGCGTCATGGTCCATGGCGGCTCTGGGGCTATCGCCGGAGTTCCAGCTGCTGGCTCGATGGTCGACCTGCACTGTCAGGTCCTGGACGCCAGTGGCTGCGGTGGTCTGGGAGGTGCCGCGGAGCTCTTGTAGAGTGGGGAGGGAAGAACCCTCACCGCCCCCACCATCGCCATCAGTGTATGTTGGAGCGACGGCGGCAGTCAAGGGGTGCTGCTGGTGCAGCGTGTTCATTGCCCACTGCATGAAGAAACTCGAGTCATCCATGTGGATGGATTGATCCTTGCTTGCGTCCCTTCATCAACGAACAAGCCATGAAGAACACATGTAAGAACATTGGATTGATCGCTCGATAAGCATATCTGTAACCTGCACGAAATCAAGAAATGCTGGCTTTGCTCCAACAAAATTGGGATCTGATCTCCCTCTCTTAATATCTTCATCAGTTTATGAGAGAAGAATCCATCGAGATGATAAGAAAAACGAGTTGCAACAGCAAGTGGGTAGCTTTGCAGCCAGCCAAGCCTGCGCAGGTAAAGCTCGTTAAGCTGAACGCTAGCTAATCAATCACATGTCAGCAGGAATGAAGTACTGGAGCTGATTTGAGAGCTAGTTAAGCCAGCATAGCACCACAGGTGCATCTTGCCAACTCTTTAAGAGCTAGCAACTAGCTAATTAGGAACAAGATGTGATCGATGTCTCATCTTCTTTGCCACATCAAAAAGAACGAACAAAAGCAAAGAACCCAAGAAAAGCTAGCTCCTCGCAAAGAAGGAACAGATCGATATATGTATGAAATACCTCAAATACCTGCAGATGGATCGATTGGTGATTGGGAAGCCTTCGTCAAATCTGCAGCAAGATTTTGGCACTCCTATCTTGGCCTAGCTAACACTACTGTAGACGCCTCTTGCAGCATCGATCCATATAATTAAGAGTGTATGGCCTATTTGTTTGGTAGATGGATCCCTGTATTGGTGTCGACATATATGCGTCCTATTTCTCTATCGATGTCTCCTCTCTCCCTCCTCTATAATTCCCCTCTCTCTCTCTCTCTCTCTCTCTCTCTCTCTCTCTCTCTCTCTAGAAAGCAACCAAGCCGCAGAGAGCAGATAAAAGAATAGTTTTCTCGCTATTGTTATGTGGCCTAATCCGGCTAATGTACATATATTATACTTGTCTTTTACACTAAACCCCAAAGAGAAAGCTGCTGTGCGTGAGGTTGAGAGCTAAAGGCAGTACTGCAATTAATTATAATTTCAATCCATTGATCAACTGGTGATCTGACACGACACCATGCAACATATATAAGGTCGTGGATTAACGCAACTCATGTATGTGTTGCTAGCTACATATAAAGATCGACCGATGCATAACACCTATATAATACTAGCTAGAACGTAGTATGTGTATTGTGTGTTGGTGCACGTTCCAAGTCAACTCGCGAGCTTATATTAAATCAAACTAGACATGTATAGCTTCACATTAGTTAATTGTGGAGGCTCAATGACCGTTTCTAGGTTTTATACTGGCCTCCTAAGGCCCTGTTTAGAATGCGGGAATTTTTCCCGATTCCTGCGGGAATTGAACTGTTTCCTGCAAAATTCCAGTGAAATTCCTCTGTTCCAAACAGGCCCTAAACATGCATGACAGGATGCATCAGATCAAATTAAGTCAAGTGTGCGAAGTTTCACTCCGCTATTGGATTGCTCTTCCATGCATGTAATTAATTATTTTAAAGGGAAATTAATGAACATATGCCAAGAGGATAGGATGGAAAGATATGTAGATTTTATTTGACATTTCCTGCTATAAATCACATATCTTCTCTTCTATTTTATTATTTAGCTTTTTTATATTTACTATTATAAAAATATAAGTTGGTGGTCATCGGTCCGTTCTCCGTTCTCTCTTCTCAGTCGTCCGATCAAAGATCAGCCATCCAGATCTGCATGTAGGTAGTTCTTCCGCTCATCGTAGAAAAGGTCGAGCTGACGCGTGGGCCGTGCTCCTCCTCTTCTGTTCCCTTGCATCCTCCGCCTCCCGCAACCACTCCACCTCCCGCAACCGCCGCCTCCTTCTCTCCCCCGAACGCTCGTGCCGTGCCTCCTCCTCCTCCTTAGCGTCGTCACCAATTCCTTTCCCGTACGGTAGCGTCTGGTCGCAGTCTCCTAACTTTCCCAGTAGCGTCGCATCCCTTCGTCGCTGCCTCCCCAACGCATTTGCCCGCCGCCTCCTCTCCCCATCTGCCCGTCACCGCCTCCCTGCCTCTACCTCCCGCAACTGCCGCCTCCTTCTCCCCCGAACCCTCGTGTCGCACCTCCTCCTCCTCCTCCTCGGCGCCGCCACCAATTCCTTCCCCACGCGGCAGCATTTGGTCGCAGTCTTCCAACTTTCCCCAGTGCGCCGCCACCAATTCCATCTCCCATCGCCCCTCCAACCTGCAGCACGACACTCGGCGATAGTGGCCAGTGGATTGGAGAGAATGGTGCTCGGCAACAGCGACCGGTGGATCAAAGAGAAGGGCACTCGGCGATGGCAGCGGCTTTCTCTTACTACGCCCACCCACGGGGCTTTCCCCCGCCACCGCCACCGCCCGACGGTCGCTCGCTCGGTGAACTTCTCTTCCTGCTCCTGCTCTTCGCTCGGAGCCTGTTGCGCTGTCTAGCGATTTTAGTCTCCCAAGCTGGCTGTTGAAGTCTGGTTGAGGGGTCGTGGTCAAAGTCGAATCTGTGGTTGAGGGGGGCCGTGGTCGAAATCAAAAATCCGTGGTCGAATTCGAAACCATGGTCGAAGTCGAAGGGTCGTGATCGAAGTCGAAGCCATGGTCGAAGGGGGCAATGGTCGAAGTCGAAGGGCTGTGGATGAAGTCGGTCCGCGGTCGAAGTCAAAGGGTTGTGGTTGAAGTCAGGCCGTGGTCGAAGTCGAAGGGTCATGGTCGAAGTCCAAACCGTGGTCAAAGGGGATAGTGATCGAAGGGGCAGTGGTCGAAGTCGAAGGACCGTGGATGAAACGCGCGGAACAATCAAACGAGCTCTATAAGCCACGTCCTTCTGTAGCCACGTGCCTTTAATAATGCTAGTCGATAAGGGTTACCCCAACGCGCAAATCATAGAAGCAACTAGCTACATATAAGCGCGGCGCACGCCGCGCTAGCTACCGTGCGGACCAAAGTAAAAGAGACGGTAATTCGCAGAGCGTTTCATAAAAAAAACCAAGGGCAAATGCGTAATTCCGGGAGGAACAAAGGGGCTTTTTAAAAAAAATCGAGGACCTGTAAGGACCTGTACGTAAGTAAATAAGGACCTATATGTAATTTCGAAAACCCGCGGGGCGCTATCAAAAATTTTTCTGTAAGAAAAAAACTTGCAGGGACCTTTTCGCGAGGAAAAAGGACCTATACGTAATTACTGAAAAACCCGAGGAAAGTCGCTCGGCCGGCCGTACGCAAAACCCGTCGCCACGCGCCGGCCGGCCGAGCGACGTGGCGCGGCTCGCCATCCAGGAACTCCCCCGGGTATTGAGGGGTTCCGATTAATAACACAGTGTGTGACTTCAATAATGAATCGACACGTCATGGATCAAGTAGTAAATCACCAAGGCAGGTGGGGCCGGGGCAAAAGGCCAAACCTAATTAGTCACGTGCTAGCTAGCTGCATGCAAAAACGCGCGTGAGCTGTAACAAAAAAAACCAACCATTAAGACTTTGGGCGCGTGCTAAAACACCGAGACTTTAGGCACCGCCTTTTAGAGTTTCAGTTTTTACCTTCTGATTTTTTTGCTTTTAACTTTTTAATTCTATTTTTAATTTTTTAGTTTTTTTATTTTTTATATTGTCTATGATGGTATAACCTTTTATTTTCTAAAATTAAATTACGCTGAAAAAACTAACAACAGTTATAATACAACATAAATTATAAATGTAAGCTTGAAAGCTCAAATAGGCACCACCTTTAATTTCAAGTGAGGCCTGCACTGCATGCATGATGCACGGCACGTCTGATCAAAACATCAATGATTCGGAGTAATTAGTATTACTAATGTCAAATTGCACCGTACTGTATCTATTTCACAATGGATATATAGGTATTATTGGTGAAAATTGACAAGATATCGGGAGAACTTAAATTCATTAAATTAGAATTAGTCTTGTCGAATCTAGGCCCCGCTCGGTTGGGCTGAAAAGTTGTGACTTATGGCTGAAAGTGCATTGTAGCTGCTGAAATTTCACTGTAGCTGAAGGTGGCTTATTTGGTGTAATTAAATTTAAAAAAAATTAAAAATAGAAAAAATATGCTAGCTCATCACGGACAACGCAAACGAATACGGAAAAAAAGAACCGGAAGAAAACTAAAAAAATCAAAAGTTCAGAAAAAGGCGAAATTTATAAAGAGTGAAAAATAAGCCAGAAACCAGAAGCTGAACTCCTGATCGACCCCGATCACAATCATGGATGGATGGATCCATCCGACAGCGCTAAATTGGGTGCGAATAGAGGCCAGCCAGCTAGCTGACAAGTAGCGATCGATGGATCGACGAAGGAGACCTGCTGATACATAATCGTCAGCGTATCGTGGCGAATCCCTTGAGAGTAGAGACGAATTAAAAGTATTAAGCTGAAGCACACTAGTCAATATCATGCATCAACATATATATAATCTAAGTCCAATCAGCAACAGGACCTTACGTACAGAGATCGATTGTGCGCGCGTAGGCCTCGAACCAATAATCGCCTGACAAATCTGAATTAAAAATACTTGTGTTGGAGTAAAGTACAAGATGTCATGCATCGGATCAACTACTGATCAGTTGCATGTCCAAATAACCCTTAACTTACGCGTAAGAACTACGTAACGAGGCGAAAGGCGAAGCTTGGGTATATAATTCCTTTAAACATTCTGCGAGTGCAGTCATCTTAAGATCAAGGTGCCATAGCAGTTGAGCTATCCGATGGTCGACAAGTTCAAGCTACAGATATCCTGAAATGATCAGTAGCCTTACAGGATATCTACCATAAATCATTCTTAGCGAGTAGACACTGCTACAGACAGCCCTATCACAGACGGTTCGAAACCGTCATCACAGACGGTTCCTGAACCGTCAGTGTTTAGGTGTCAGTGATAGTTGGTGGTTATCACAGACGGTTCCCGAGCCGTCTGTGATAAAAACATTACAGACGGTCTTGATTACTAACCGTCTGTGATAGGCGAGTATCACAGACGATTTTTTATAAACAACCGTCGGTGATACTCGCCTATCACAGACGGTTAGTAATCAAGACCGTCTGTGATATATAGAATATCACAGACGGTTTGTAATACAAACCGTCTGTGTTTGTAATACAAACCGTCTGTGATATACAAACCGTCTGTGATATTCTGTATATCACAGACGGTCTTGATTACTAACCGTCTGTGATAGGCGAGTATCCCCGACGGTTGTTTATAAAAAACCGTATGTGATACTCGCCTATCACAGACGGTTAGTAATCAAGACCGTCTGTGATATGCACAATATCACAGACGGTCTGTATTACTAACCGTCTGTGATATTGTGTATATCACAGACGGTCAGTAGTAAAGCCGTCTGTGATAGCAGTCACACCACATACGGCACTCTTTGAAACCGTCTGTGATATGGTATCACAGACGGTTTTTAACAATGAACCGTCTGTGATACCAAGTGCATCATCCATTTTATATGCTGTTTCTTGGCTAGCCTCAGGATATGCTAGCCATGCCCTCTGAAAGCAAGCAGATTACAGATAAATGACAGATATAAGTTAATTGCAACTCATTACTAATTACAACAAAATTCGATACACAGATGAATGTAACAATATCACATATATAGAATGAAAATTGTTACACAAAATCTGACAAATGTATTCAATTGAAGGAATTGTTTGATTTGTACAGTTGAATCCAATGTTTCAACATCTAATTATCATCATCGCCGGCGTGGAACTCTCCCCTCTTATTTATGACCTCTGCTATCAAGAATTGGGAGATGATTGCACGAATATCGACGAGATTGTCAAGATCATATGCACTTCCGTCGAAGTTCACCCGCTGTCGCTAGGAGCAATGTTAAGTCATTAATTAGCATGTGTGTGTAATATAATCAGAAAATAATAATTATTGGAAGGACCTGACAAACCTCTGGATCATTGATCTTAGTACCCATGATTTCCATCATATGGCGGCAAACGTAGAATCCACATACGTTGCCCTGTAGCTGCTGGTGGCACTGCAAAAATAGAATTACATACATCGGTATTGTCAATTCTAGAGGCATTATTACAAAGTATGATATAGGATTATTGTGTTGTAGCGGGTACCGGAAATCGCGTGTTGTGTCGTAGCGTGTCACTGGATTTGTCGTGTGTTCCTCCTTGGGCAACATATTCGGCAAACGCCCTACGTGATTCAAAAAACTTAGCCTCGGCCGTGGCAAACAAAAGAAATATTACAATAGAGTTATGTATGGAGGAAATGAGTTTACCTGTTAAGTACTTCTTGCACACGACTGAAGTCGTGGTTGCTCCTAAGGAGGGAATCAAGGTATATTACCTTGCTCCACTTTGGTACAATCACAATCAAAATCCAGTGATTCCTAGTCATATGTGTCGCCACAGTGATTAATCCTAAGTTCATGCTGCATGTAAAGTACAAATGAAACATATGTGTGGCAACTAGTGAAGCACTTACCCTTGGTTGAAGGGTACCATGACGTACTCCTTGTCGGTGTGAGCAATCAATCCCCTCGTTATGTAACCTTCCACGAAGGATGCATCTGCGTTGATAGATTGCTCGGAGACCAAGTGAGGGTCGAGGAAACCCACCGGTCGTCGCGATTTCCGGGCTTCTTGGATCATGTATCTATACATAAAGAAAGAGTAATGACATTTATCTGTATAACGTGAATGTAGAACTTCATTGTACAGTACACTTACAGTGTCCAGCATCGTAGAAGTGAGGCGTCGAGTTCGTCGAGATTGAATAGTAAGAATAAATCTTCGAATGTCACGACGATGTAGCCCAAGTCATGGAGGAAATGCGTCTCGTTATATTTCACAGTGAATGCACTCTGCCGGTTTGGCTTCATGTTGGACTTCTCCATGTACCAGGCATGCAATGTATTGCAAATCATACCAATTAATTTGGCGTAATTGTGAATCGGGCACCAACGACACTCCTAGAATAAACTTCCATGGCACGGGACCCGGCTTAATTTTCTTCGCATGAGCCTTGGAGGCCTTGGAGCCTCGCTTATGATATGTTCTCGGTGGCGTCTCGGCGGGAGCCGATGCAACAGACTTTACTGGATTTGGAGGTGGAGGTGGAGCCACCGGAGCCGATGTGCCAGGTCCAGGGCGACGTCCCTCTTGGGCCACTGGATGTGAAGATTGTGGCACGGACATGTCGAGGACGATGTCCCTCTTGGGCCACTGAATGAATGTGTGGACGGCATCCCCTAATGTCTTAATCTCTTCGTTTGGGGGCTTCTCAAGAGGGACGGACTTAAAAATATCATTAATCATGTCCACCTGGACCTTTATGAAACCGGTGTCTACTTGTACACCGTGCACCAGCGTCCCTGGCAGCAATGGATACACCATGCCGCGCCCAGCGTCAACGAGAATAGAGCCAACAAGCCTGACTCTGAGGCTGCAAGGGATGGGCTCCTACATAACGATACAAGAGCTGAGTTAAGGCGTCCACCAGAGAGATCTATGTACCATTCTAAAGAGGTACATTACCTTAATGTCATCAATACGTAAGTGGTCGTCGCTATGTTCAGAAATTGGTGTGGACGCGCAGCTACTGCGACGTTGAGGGGGACTGGGTACCGCAGTACTAGGAGTGGGTTGCGAATGGTTGCGGACTTGTCTCAGTTCTTCCCGCAACGAATCTATCTCTCCTCGAAGTGAGGCAGTCTGCTCTTGAAGTGAGGCAGATAGTTGTTCCTCAAGTTGAGCACGAAGCTCCTGTTTTATTTGTTCGCTGCGGTACGCCTTGGATCTCTTCCTACTCCTATATGTCTCGGAGTAATCTGGAAATCCTTGCCTCCAAGGTACATAAACCCCCATGCCTCGTGTGCGACCTGGGTGCTCCTTGTTTCCCAAGGCCTGTGATAGTAAATCTATCTCCCTATATTCTTCAAAGGAGCCACGAGAAGATTCGGTAGTCAATGATTGCTGCAAGAGGCAATTAATCATGTTATTTTTGAACCCATGAAGTTCAAGAGGTGTTAACAACTATGTTGTTTAACATATTTTATCATGCGTTGGGACACTTCCTCATCTGCGGGGTTTTTGAAAGAGACACCCGAAGATGTGGTTGATGACCTCGCTCTTAACCAGTTTCGAGCGCGCTCGTTTGCGATCCCGGCAAATGGCGGAGAGGCCTCCGATCGGATTGCGACCTCATCCTGCATCCTCCATTGCGGGATTTTACCCGCGTACCCAGCAGTGCCGAGTCTGTGAGGGTGCGTGTTTTGTGACTGGAGATCCTTGTGCGCCGCACTTTGTTGTACAAATTCAGGCGTCGTCTTCATCTGCACAAAGGCCTCCCATGTTTCCGGCGACACGAAAGGATACTTCGTGAAGGGCGTGACATCCTCGGCCACGTACTTCGTCACAAGAATGCTCTTAAAATTCTTCCATGCTTTTCCCATCGCGAGGAGCGCCTGCCGTTGCACGAGTCCCTATGCTTCTACTGGGAACTCGAAGGAATTTGTAAGTTCCTCCCATAGCTGATTTTTGTGATCCTTTGTCAAATCTTTCCAGCTTGCTATGGTGATGGGGACCCGTTGCCTTCCAATTATCCTGCAGGTAGTCCGAAATGATGACGCTGCTTTCGATGGTTCCAGAGGAGTCCCATTCGGAGAGACCACCGTGATGGTCATTCGGGCCTCTGGCCATTTCGATACTCCTCGGCCACGTTTACTTTTCGCAATCTTGGGAGCGTGAGACCCAGATGACGACGACGAAGACTGTGTGGACGCCATCTCTCTTCTAAGAAAAAACTAATTGCAGTGAGCTATGGACCCAGCTTGTCAAAGTTCTATGAATCAAGTGACACAAACCAGTGCATCAAGTTCATTGAACAAGATACACTGGAGTGTGTCACTTGCTTTATGCTCTTTGACAAAGTTCTAACGATTAACTAATTGCAGTGAGCTATGGGCCTTCTAAATAGACCTTGCAGCTAACAAGTGCAGCATATATTATTGTTACAAGGTTCTATGAAGTGCCTACAGTGAGCTAAACACCTGCAGCATATATTATATGCTACATAAAATACATGTGAAGCATATATCATAAAGCTAACATGTTGAGCATATAACATAAAATTCATATGAAGCATATAACATAAAATTCATGTGGAGCATATAACATGTGAAGCATATAACATGTGAAGCATATAACATGTGAAGCATATAACATAAAATTCATATGAAGCATATAACATGTGAAGCATATAATATAAAATTCATGTGGAGCATATAACATAAAATTCATGTGAAGCATATAACATAAAATTCATGTGAAGCATATAACATAAAATAAGCGGCGTCGGGAGTGACCGGCGGCGTCGGGAGGGAGCGGCGTCGGGAAGGAGCGGCGGCGTCGGGAGGGAGCGGCGTCGGGAGGGAGCGGCGTCGGGAGGGAGCGGCGGCGTCGGGAGGGAGCAAAACCTAGCTAGCAGGGGCGCTGCAGGGTGGAGAAAAGAGACTGCGCCAGAGCGGACTCCGCAGACCTAGCTGCGGGTATTTAAAGATGAGCTATCACAGACGGTTCTATCAATATAACCGTCTGTGATATGCACTTATCGCAGACGGTTCTATCAATATAACCGTCTGTGATATCAATATTATCACAGACGGTTCTATATATATAACCGTCTGTGATATTTATATTATCACAGACGGTTATATCTATAGAACCGTCTGTGATGTTTTATCACAGACGGTTTCTTTTGATAAACCGCCTGTGATATTTCACTATAAATACCGGTAGCTAGCTAGGTTCCTATGTCATTTTACAATTACAATGGAACATAGATACATTTATGAAAAACGCAAGCATAACCATAGATATAACTATTTGTTAGTTCCTTAGTCATTTTACAATTACAATGGAACATACATACATTTATGAAAAACACAAGCATAACCAATATCATTTATTACACTTTGGCTATATCATTTTAAATAAAGCCCTTCACGATGATCGACACGCATATAGCTTGGTTCATCGCCTTTTTCTTCCTCGAGCCTGATGCCTTGTCCGAATGGAGGCAAATCATCAAATTGATTGTACTCTTCCTCATCCACAACATTCTCAACCCCGACAATCCTTCTTTTTCCCTGAAGAACTACATGGCGCTTCTTATTTGCCGGGTCGGTTACATAAAATACTTGAACAACTTGCCTCGCGAGTACGAATGGTTCATCTTTGTATCCTACACATTCGAGGTCTACGGTAGTGACGCCGTACTTGTCAACCTTTACACCCCGTGGAAGTTGGACCCAACGACACCGAAATAGAGGAATTTTGAAAATTACGTAGTCAAGCTCCCAATCTCCTCTACAAGCCCGTAGTACGAGCTTGGGCCAGCGGTACTGCCGTGCGCATCATAGGCATCTATGCGGACACCTGAGTTCTGCACTGTGCTCTTTCTATCTTGATCTGTTGTATAAAATGTGTAGCCATTAATGTCGTATGCTTGCCATGTCACAATTGTAAATTTTGGCCCTTTTGCCAACCATTGTAGTGTTTCACTTGACGACCTCCTAGTCAATTGCGCCTTGAACCATTCGTTGAACTGACGGTTGTGTTGTCTCGTGGTCCAAACTTCTGACTGGCCTGCATTCTCCTGACGTAGCATGTCCTTGTGCTCTTCAATATATGGGGTCACTTCAGTCATGTGTTGTAAAACCATGAAATGGGCTTGAGTATACGTATTTTGATCCGGAGTTATTGCTTTCCTCCCGATAGTCCCGATACCCTCTAGCCTCCCCTCGTGACGAGATAGAGGTACACCTATCGGCTCTACCTGAGCCATGTAGCCGATGCAGAATTCAATGACCTCTTCTGTTGTATAACCTTCGATGATGCTACCCTCCGGTCGAGATCGATTGCGTACATAGGACTTCAGAATTCCCATGTACCTCTCGAAAGGGTACATATGACGTAGAAATACGGGGCCACATATTTTTATCTCTTTCACAAGGTGGATAATGAGATGGACCATGATATCAAAAAATGATGGAGGGAAATACATCTCTAGATGACATAGAGTTGTCACCACCTCGGTTTGCAGAGCATCTAGTCCATCCGGATCAATGACCTTCTGAGCAATTGCGTTGAAGAAATAACATAGCCTTATGATTGTCACTCGAACCTTGTTCGGCAAAATACTTCTAATTGCAACAGGTAGCATTTGAGTCATTAGCACATGACAGTCGTGACTCGTGAGACTTCATGCCAATTAATTTCAAATGTTCCATGGAAACACGTTTCTTCATGCTTGTCGAGTGACCGGATGGAACTTTCACACCATTTAAGGACTGGCACAATTCAGTTCTCTCAGACTTAGACAGAGTGTAACATGCTGGGGGAAGGTACGTCCGGCCTTTATCGGTCTCTATCGGTGCTAACTCGGTCCTGATGTTCACAGCGACCAAGTCACGCCTTGCGTTAACACCATCCTTTGTTTTGTCAGGAATGTTCAGTAAGAGACCAATCAAACTGTCACATACATTCTTCTCTACGTGCATGACATCGATGCAATTGCGAACTTCTAAGTGCTCCCAATAAGGCAAGTCCCAAAATATTGACCTCTTTTTCCACATGTTCTTCCTCAATTTACGTCCCTTTCCAAACACAGCATTTATATCCTTGACCATATCATACACCTCTTTCCCGCTAAAAGGTCTTGGTACTGAGTCATCCTCTTTTTTCCGTCAAATTGTTTTTTCATCTTGCGGTATGGGTGATACTTTGGAAGGAACCTACGGTGACGCATGTACACAGTTTTTCGGGAGTTGTTCAACCACACACTCTCCGTATAATCTAAGCAGTGCGGACACGCTTTGGCTCCTTTTATACTAAACCCTGACAGGTTACCAAGGGCAGGAAAATCATTAATGGTGCAGAACAACATGGCCCGTAGAGTGAAGTTCTCTCGTTTGTCCGCATCCCATACATGTACCCCTTCATTCCACAGTGTTGCAAGATCTTCCACCAATGGGGCTAGGAACACATCAATATCGTTGCCAGGTTGCTTCGGCCCTTGGATAAGTAGTGACATCAAAATATATTTCCGCTTCATACACAGCCAAGGAGGAAGGTTGTACATGCACAGAGTCACGGGCCAGGTGCTATGTCGACTGCTCATGTTACCAAAAGGATTCATTCCATCTGTACTCAACCCAAACCTTATATTTCTCGGTTCCACACCGAAATCTACAAACATCCTATCGATGTTCCTCCACTGGGCAGAATCAGCAACATGTCTTATCATTCCGTCTTTCTTACGCTGCTCGCAGTGCCAACGCATCAATCTTGCATCCTTGCGGTTTGCAAATAAACGCTTCAAACGGGGGATTACAGGAAGATACCACATCACCTTAGCAGGAGGTCCTTGCTTCACCTCGATGCCCTTCCCATCATCAGAGTCATTTTTACGTTTGTATCGGGATGCTTTGCACACCGGACAAACATGTAAGCTAGCATACTCTTTACGGTACAGGATACAATCATTCCGACATGCATGTATTCTTTCTACTTACATTCCTAATGGACAAAGAATCTTCTTGGCTTGGTAGGTGGTTCTCGGCAACACATTTCCCGTTGGAAGCATGTCCACTAGGAGACCTAATAATGCCGTGAAACTCTTGTCGGACCAACCATTGCTTGCCTTCAATTTTAGCAGTTCTAGAACTGATGACAACCTCGTGTATTGCGGCTTGCAGCCCGGGAACAAAGGTTTCTCCGAGTCCTCCATCAAGCCTTCGAATTTACCAAACTCTCTCTCACTATAGTTCCCTTTTGCATCACGTAACATCTGATCCAGATTATCATCCTACGACCTATCCTCATGATCCAGATTGTCATCCTGCGACCTATCGTCATGATCCAGATTGTCATCCTGCGCCCTTTCCTCATGATCGAAAGAACAGTCCACAACTGGCATATCGTTGCCTCCCTCGACTATGTCATAACTACCTTCTTGTGTACTCTTCTCTTCACCGTGACTGGTCCAACATTTGTACCCTTTTCTGAAACCCCTTCGAATCAAGTGAGCTTCAATCTGCGCTGAGTTGCTAAACATCTTGAGATTATCACAATCAATACATGGGCAATACATATATTTCATCCCCTTCTTCAACATATCCAGCTCGGCCGCCCTTCTAAAGGCAGACACGCCAGTAATGTACTCTTCACTCACACGGTTCTCAATATACATCCAGCTTCGGTCCATCTACGCTACACAAGTGAAAAATGGGTGTCAAAAATGATTATTACCTCTACTACTAACCTCTGATCAGATCACTAAGAATGTTAAGTAATTGGATACTAATCTCTGATCAGATCACTAAGAATGTTAAGTAATTGAGTATGCTAACCTCTGATCAGATCAATAAGAAGACGGTGATATTTTTTCACCCCCAACTCCCTAAAGCCGGCCGCCTTACTCCACCGATGCAGCGCAATGAAGACAGATTGGTGTCGACATCCTTCAAGCAAGTACGCCAAGTAATTAATACTACGCAGAATATCACAGACGGTTCCAACTACAAACGGTCTGTGATTTCTGCCTATCATAGACGGTTCGCATCAATAACCGTCTGTGATAGTCTCATTATCACAGACGGTTCGTAACACGAACCGTCTGTGATGTACATAATATCACAGACGGTTCTAAATATCAACCGTCTGTGATTTATGCGTATCACAGACGGTTCGTGTATAGAACCGTCTGTGATAGTCCTTCACAGACGGTTTACATTACAAACCGTCTGTGATAGTTACACGGGGATGAACTGTTTCGTCAGGGCATGACTGTCAACTCGAAGCATATATTGCATAGCATTCGAGGCACATCCGAGGCCTGCTGCTGTGTCTTGAGGAATGCCAAGAGCTGGTCTTCAGATGTGGCTGCCACATCTGAAGACCAGTGTGGCTGCCACATCTGAAGACCAGCTCTTGGCATTCCTCAAGACACAACTGCAGGCCTCGGATGTGCCTCGAATGCTATGCTATATATGCTTCGAGTTGGCAGTCATGCCCTGACGAAATAGTTCATCTTTCCCGACAAAATTCAAGGCAATTTTATTACAATAGTGCAAAGAAAAGACATTTCAAGATTCTTGGTTGAGCTGGTCGAGGAACATGCAAATACAGAGGCAAGCACAAAAACTCAACAACACATTCAGATCGATCTATTACAGGATAACAAGTTAACAAACCCTTCGTGGCACGACGGTTCATACTAAACAAGACACACTTACGGCAAGAGTGTGTTGTTTAGTATGAACCGGTCGTGCCGCGATGGAGGTGCTAGCTCACAGCGGAGGGGAGATGCATGCAGGAAGCTAGCTAGTGGATGAACTCACGCGTGACTAGTACCGGTGGAAAGGTTGATGGGGAGTTATTAATAAGGGCCTGGCCGTGGGAGGAACTGGTGCCAGCCATTCGATGTGGAGAGAATAGACGGGTGAGATCGAAATCCTGTGTATACGCCAATTATTGGTGACATGTGATTATTACACACCAATTATCAGTGACATGTGATTATTACAGACGGTTCTTAACAGGAACCGTCTGTGTTATCTGGCTTTTCACAGACGGTTCTTAACAGGACCCGTCTGTGTTATCTCGATTGGTATAGACGGTTCGTATTAAGAACCGTCTGTGAAAGTTCACAGACGGTTATTAACAAAAACCGTCTGTGATGTCTCAATTATCACAGACGGTTCATGTTAATAACCGTCTATGAAAATATCACAGACGGTTGCCAGTAAAACCGTCTGTCATAACGCTTCGCGCGTGTTTCTATTGCCAGAACGCTTCGTGTTTCGATTGCCAGAACGCTTCGTGTTTCGATCGTCTAATTAACGTCTCTCGATCGTTATACGAAGCATCTATATCATTAATGTTTGGGTATACGAACCGTCTGTGCTAAAGGTTAAATATGCGCGCCTAATCCAGGTCTCTTCTACGTACGTACAATATGGCGCCTTCTACTATTCTTGTGATCATCTCCTTCCTCTCATCTGTTCATCACGAATTGTTCGGCCGGAACCTTACACAGGCGGCCAGCAATTTGCATCTGGAGCAGCTTCTCCGCACCCGCCCTGCTCTCCTTCCCCGACTTTCTTGCATCCGTCAGCTTGACCTGATCCTCCGCCGTCGACGGAGGCGTCTCGCTGCCGCTCAAGAAAGGGAAACAGCCCTCACCCTGGTTCTTCTCCACAATGTGCGCAATGCGGAAGAAGCTCTACACGCATTGCAGAGACTGATGGATAGCCTTGCCGATCAAGCAGAAACGGCAGATTCTGAGGAATCTTTTCATGCTATCCTGTACGACATTATGGATGCTGCTGATTATTTGCCCAGGCTGCACGAGGAAGTGCTGAGGACAAGGGCAATCTTAACGGCGTTCGAGAATTTAGCGGCTGATCCTCCAAGTCCCCAAGTTGAAGAAGAAGCTTACGAAGCCCAAAAGAATACAATCTGGGAAACTCTTTACCTGTGCGACTTTTGTAATAAATTTGCCTCTAATTGAAATGAATAAATTTGCCTTTAATTTGTGACCTCTTGTCTCAGTAGTTCTGTAGTTAAGTTATTAGAAGCAATGTGTACTTATATATTAACCTCTGATCTAGAATATGACAGACAAAGGGACATCACAGCCGGTTCTTGTGAAAAACCGTCTGTGAACATTCCCAGACGGTTCTTAACAACAACCGGCTGTGATAGTCGACACAACACAGACGGTTTTTAATAAAAAAACCGTCTGTGATAATCCCAGATTATCACAGACGGTTTTTAATAACAACCGTCTGTGATATTCCAGTATCACAGACGGTTCAGCAGTAATAACCGTCTGTGATACTCCTTTTTCCCGCCACAAATACCACAGACGGCCTTCAAATTAAAACCGTCTGTAATAGTTTACATTACAGACAGTTTCACAAAACCGTCTGTGATTTGCCGTCTACTATTAGCCTTTCTGTAGTAGTGAGAGTAGTAGACCAAACATTTGAGATTTTTTTCTTTCTACAACATGAATGGGTTAGCTCAACAAGCATCTACCATGGCTTTACATATGTCGTACGGTTCGGCAGGAGGGAATAACGTACCTTTGTAGAGATAAGATTGTTCCGAAATCTTGAGGTTGGTAAGACATTAGTATTATCTACTGATTTGCGAGCAATAATATATAAAGACATCCATCCACCCTCCTCTCTCTCTCTCTTAAAAAACACAGAATCAAAATGAAATCTCTGCGCACGGCCTTGGAATGAGAAATGAAAAAGAACAAGACATCGGCAAGGCAACTACTATGCTAGCATTGTTAATTGCAAGGTTTGAGTGGTTCCTGCGATTTGCAGCGTGATATTGAAAGCGGAGTTCACACGGGCAGATCACCGTGCACTAGCTCATGATCAGAAATAAATACCGTTGTAGCAAGAGAACATTCTCTCTCTCTCTCTCTCTCTCTCTCTCTACTGTTTAAGAAATAAATTACGTACATGAGGATCGGAGCCAATCAGATTAGGATTATGTAGTTCTGGAAAAAAGATATTTAGGATTATGTCATGATGCTCAGATTTGCAGCAATACTTCTTTTTTTGTGAGAGTGATTTTGCAGCAATTCTTAATAGGGGTGGAAAGGATTGGGATCATGTTGGTTACATACGGAAGATGCATAGAGAAAAAAAAAAGGTATTTTATTTGTAGAACTTGATCCTATCCATACAGCTTCATGTAACTTCCTGGATTGCCACTGATATAAATTCAAATACGGCTGTCTTTCCCTGCATGTACACTTACTAAATCGTTGATGTCTGAACGCCACGACGTTCAGCGTAACACAGACTCGTAGCTAGCAAAGCAGTTAGGACTACCCTTGACGTACTATAATTCAATTCGTACAGCCAATTTTGATCATTTAAATGCTATAAATATCTCCAGAAAATGCCACTTGTATTAACTAAAGGTGTTTCGAAAGATTTTGTAGTAATTTCAGCATGTGTAATTATATTGTGGCCCTATTAGATCATTTCTCCTGTAGTCAATAGAATTTGATAATTTTCTTACCTATCGCATCATCCTGTTGCTGTATTAGACCATTTTTCTTGACTGTTGCAATTATGTCATAGATTCTGTTATGTCCATGGTGCCCTAGTTTTGTAGTTCCATAAGATAATTACAAGCAATGGTTTCGCAACGTGAGCTTGTGATTTGGAAATTTAGAGATTCATCAGTGTAATTGCAATAGCTTTAGGTAGCAAATTTATTCATATGGTCTGCACAAGTAACTAGTAGAGTTAACGGGCTTTCAGGTGACTGCATTTGAATTTTTGTTGGACAGCATTGTGTTAGGATGATCTCCACCCACGGTTGGCCCAACGGCCACCTGGGCCTTGAGCTCGCGCCCTGATCGGGGGCGCCCAACCCTAATGGTTGGTGGGCCCCTGTCACACTGCGCTATAAATAAAGGTGGGGGTCGGCGGCGCACTTCACGAGGTTGAACGGAGCCGTACTGCCCCACCGACACTAGCCCCAACCCGATCTCGAGGGGGAGCGCAGCCAGTGACGGGAAGCCCCACTGCCGCGCCACCACAGGACAGCGCCGCCGCCGGTCTTCACCACCGCCGTCTCCCGACTCCACCGACTCCATGGCGGACCCCTCTGCACCCGCAACCAAGTCGACGGATGGTCGGTACCACCACCTCTCCTCTCTCTTTACTCTCTGTTCTTTTTAGATCTACCCGCATCCTACCTTGTTCTTCCAGTATAGCAACCCTACCCTAGCAGATCTACTACTAGTGATCCTGTTCTAATAGCTAACAATGGTATCAGAGCGTACTTTTAGTAGATCTAGTTCTTCGGGTAGAAAGAAAGAGATTAGAAGGAGAAGAAGAACTCTAACCCTAGAAAACCCCGATGAGAAATCCCAAACCCTAACCCTGACGCAAGATGCGTCGAGAAAGAAAAGGGGAGGACCTACCGTGGTTGAACCCCGACGCCGCCTTGCCGGCACGCGGGAAGAACCGCCGCGGGAAGAAACGCCGCTCGTCGCCACGCGCATGAGCTCCAGATCGGGCACCGCCAAAGGACCGCTCGACGGCGGCGCGCTCACCCTCGGGCGAACGCGCGCACCAGCGAAGGGCCCTACGGCGGCGCCGCCGCTCTCTTCTTTTTGGCCGTTGTCGCACCGCGGCGGCTGAGAGAGGAGAGGGAGAGAAATGTGAGGGTTAGGGTTTTCGGCCGGCGCGGGGAGGGCTTTTGTCCTTCCGATCTGCACGCTCCGCCGTTGATCCAGATCGGACGGCTGGCGTTGGCCGGACCGGCTTTGAGCCCAGGCGGGATCGCGAAATCGTGGCCCAGGCCCAGGTTGCGGCCTGGGCGCGGAGGCTCCGCGCGCGCGAGGGCGCGTGAGGCGCACGTGAGCGCGAGAGAGGGGCGGCGCAGCGTCGGCGAGCGCGTGAGGCGCGCGCGAGAGAGACGCGGGCCGCGGGCAAGCGCACGCGTGAGGCGCGGCCGAGCGGGCCACCGAGGCCGCGCGCGGACAGGCCGCCGAGGCCGCGGGCGCACGCGCGTGAGGCGCGGGCGAGTGGGCTGCCGTGGGCCGCGGCCGCGAGGAGTGGGCCAAATTGGCCGGATGAACAGTAAAATGAGTTTTATTTAATTTCAGAAGCATTTTTTGATGGATTTTAATGAAATTTGCACCAAAATCTCTGTAATTTTTTGCACCAACGTGTTAATTTTTCAGAGATTGTTGTTTACAGTATAATGCTTCTGAATATTGAATTATTTTAGAATTTTTTCCGCTGCGAGCTAAAGTTTATTATCTTCTTATTAAATTCGAACCAACGGGAGAATTTAATTTTGAGGAGCAGAAATTTTAAGTTTTCTCTAATTTTAATTGGAACCAACGGGAAAATTAAAATTAGAGGATTACAATATTTATTTACAGTTCATGTTTATAATTTTGCTATTTTCTGACCAAAGTTGATGATAGCAATATTATAAATTGATTTATTCATGAATTTATGCATTAATTCTATCTTCTGCCCAACGGTGATGTAGAATTAATGTCAAGAATATTTTGCATGTTTTAATTTTGACCAACGTTAAATCAAAGCATGCAATTATTATATTGTTATGTTTCCTCATTTTTTCTGATACTGTTTCAGGACTCAACCCCATGGCATACATCTCGCACATCCCGGCACTTGATGGGAACAATTATCGGGTCTGGCGAGAAAAGTATGATTTAGCACTTGCGCTGTCCGAGAATGACTTAGCCCTCACCTCTCCGTGTCCTACTGAGCCAGAGGACCCGGTGAGGGCAGAAAATGAGACTGATGCTGATTTCACTGCCCGAAAGCGTGATCATGCAGAAGTCAGAATGAAATACGATCTTGAGAAAAAGAAATGGGACATCTCGAATCGCAAGTGCCTAATGGTGGCTAAGGCCACCATTGCAGATCCAATAAGGGGATCCATCCCAGACTGTGACACTGCCACAGAGTATCTACAGAAAGTGAAGAATCAGTTTACTGGTTCTTCAAAAGCCACAGCAAGCACGCTGATTAAGAAACTAGTGAATGAGAGATACTCTAGTGGTGGAATAAGAGAACACATATTAAAGATGAGCACAACGGCAGCTAAGCTAAATTCAATGGATATGGGGCTCAAGGATGAGTTTCTAATTCATTTGATTTTTGCTTCTCTGCCAAAAGAATTTGACACTTTTGTTGTTAATTACAACATGCAGCCCGACAAATGGGATATAGAAAAGCTCATTGCAATGTGTGTGCAAGAAGAGGAGAGGCTTAAAACTTCACAGGGTGACTTTGCAAACCTTGTGAAGAACAACAAAAGAAAGAACTTTAATGCCAAACCACAAGGGAAACCTCAGTGGGATAGTATCTCCTCTTCTAAGTCACAGGGAAAGGTTCCCCAGTTTCATAAGCCCAACCAATTTACAGTAGACAAAGACACCTGTAAATTTTGTAAGAAGAAGGCGGGGCACTATCAGAGGGATTGCCCAGAGTTCCTGAAGCATCTGTTGAAGAATGGTAAGGATGTCATTACATTTATAGATGAATCCTTGTATTTAAGTTATGAAAAATCTACTTGGTGGATTGACTCAGGTGCAACTGTTCATGTTGCCAATTCATTACAGGGATTCCATACGAGGAGGACCCTACAAAGAGGAGAAAGAACAATTAAAGTTGCGAATGGAATTGAAGCCGAAGTCGAGGCCATTGGAGATCTCTCTTTAGAATTTCATGATGGTTTTGTACTTAGGCTTTCAGACGTTCTTTATGTACCCTCTTTGCGCAGAAACTTAATAAGTGTGTCGAAATTAGATGATGATGGTTATGATTGCCATTTTGGTGAAGGCAAATGCAGACTTGTGTTTAATAATAAATGTGTTGGTCTTGCCTTCCGACAAGACAAGCTTTATTTATTATCACTTTCTGAGAATGTGAATCATGTAACCATTGAGAATGAGAATACCTCTTCGTCTATGAATGAAAGAAAAAAGCGGAAGATAAATCATGATGCATCGTCGAAATTATGGCATTGTCGTTTAGGCCATATTTCGAGGGGGAGAATAGAACGATTGATTAAGAAAACACTTCTTCCGCCATTAGAATTTTCAGATTTAGAACAATGTATTGATTGCATAAAAGGAAAATATGTTAAGAAAATAAAGAAAGACGCCAAACGAAGCGCAGGAATTTTAGAAATAATTCACACAGATATCTGTGGTCCATTTCCTGTGATAAGTGTGGATGGTTATGATTCATTTATAACATTCACAGATGACTATTCGCGTTATGGCTACATTTATCCAATTAAAGAAAGATCAGAAGCATTGGATAAATTTAAGATATTTAAGGCTGAAGTAGAAAATCAGCACAATTTAAAAATTAAGATAGTAAGATCCGACCGTGGGGGGGAGTACTACGGTCGGCACACCCCGTATGGCCAAGTTCCTGGACCTTTTGCAAGGTTCTTACAGGAAAATGGCATAGTTGCCCAGTACTCTACACCGGGCGAACCTCAGCAGAA
The DNA here is from genome assembly GCA_017311315.1 of Dendrocalamus latiflorus. Classification (NCBI taxonomy): domain Eukaryota; kingdom Viridiplantae; phylum Streptophyta; class Magnoliopsida; order Poales; family Poaceae; genus Dendrocalamus; species Dendrocalamus latiflorus. The sequence goes on from CM029636.1 coordinate 826,321, forward strand.
TGGAGTGGCTGAAAGACGCAACCGTACCTTAATGGATATGGTGAGAAGTATGATAAGTTACTCCACGCTACCGATAAGTTTATGGATGGAGGCGTTAAAAACCGCCATTCATATTCTTAATCGAGTACCAAGCAAGTCGGTACCCAAAACACCGTATGAGTTGTGGACGGGAAGAGAACCCTCACTTAACTATTTACGTGTGTGGGGTTGTCCTGCTGAGGCTAAAGTTTTTAACCCAAATATAGGGAAGCTAGATCCCAAGACAGTCAGCTGCCATTTTATTGGCTATCCAGAAAAATCGAAGGGTTATCGCTTCTATTGTCCTGACAGACATACGAAGTTTGTAGAAACAAGACATGCTGTCTTCTTGGAGGATGAGATGATCAGGGGGAGCAGAGTAGCGCGAGAAATTAACCTAGAGGAAAAGCGGGTACATGTGCCCACTCCGATGGTTCAGGAACCATTTTTCACGCTACCTGTTGTTGCTACACCAACAGTGCCAGACACTGTAGTGACAGCACCTGTTGACAGTTCTCCTGTGGGAACGATGAGTGAACATGAGGAACCTGTCCTTCAGGATCCCATAGAACCCATTGTCACCCAAGAGGAAGAACAACAACAGCCTCACACAGAACAAGCGTCAACTGGCGAGGGACTCAGAAGGTCTCAAAGAGCCAGAAGATCAGCTATCCCTAATGATTACGAAGTCTATGAAACTGAGGATTTTCAAATGGAGGGTGATCCCACCTCTTTTGAAGAAGCCATGAGAAGCGCTCATTCATCCAAGTGGCTTGAAGCTATGCAGGATGAAATGAAGTCAATGAGCACCAACGGTGTTTGGGACTTAGAAACTATTCCTAAAGGAGCCAAGACAGTAGGCTGTAAATGGGTCTACAAAACAAAACATGACTCTAGAGGGAATATAGAAAGATTTAAAGCGCGACTTGTGGCAAAGGGCTTTACGCAAAGAGAAGGTATAGATTACAATGAGACATTTTCTCCAGTCTCGTGTAAAGATTCTTTTAGAATCATAATGACGCTTGTAGCTCATTATGATTTAGAATTGCATCAGATGGATGTAAAGACGGCGTTCCTAAATGGGGATTTGGAGGAAAACGTTTACATGGCACAACCAAAAGGTTTTGTTGTGGAAGGAAAAGAACGTATGGGATGCCGCCTGAAGAAATCCATTTACGGATTAAAACAAGCATCAAGGCAGTGGTACTTGAAGTTTGATAGTACAATAAGAAGTTTTGGGTTTAAGGAGAATGTAGAGGACAATTGCGTGTATGCAATGTTTAAGAATGGGAAATACATTTTCCTAATCCTGTATGTGGATGACATCTTACTTGCTAGTAGTGATGTTAGCCTATTACAAGAGACCAAGAAGTTCTTGTCCTCGAATTTTGATATGAAGGATCTTGGTGAAGCTTCGTTCGTTCTGGGAATAGAGATTCACCGAGATAGAACTAAGGGGGTTTTAGGTTTATCTCAAAAGGCATACTTAGAAAAGGTTCTAAAGAAATATAGTATGCAAAATTGTAAGCCTTCACCTGCTCCTATAGTCAAGGGCGACAGATATGGGGAATTTCAATGCCCCAGGAACCAATATGAGATCGATCAAATGAAAGCGGTTCCATATGCTTCAGCTGTCGGAAGCTTACAGTATGCTCAAGTGTGTACGCGCCCTGACTTAGCGTTTGTCACCGGGTTACTTGGCAGATTCCAGAGCAATCCTGGAATAGAACATTGGAAATTAGTAAAGAAAGTCTTGCGTTATTTGCAAGGAACAAAAGGCCTCATGATGACATACAGAAGATCAGATTCACTCCATATAGTGGGGTATACAGATTCTGATTATGCGGGAGATGATAGAAAGTCGACATCCGGATATGTATTCACTCTCGCAGGAGGAGCTATATCGTGGAAAAGCTCAAAACAAACCGTCACTACATCATCCACAATGTATGCCGAGTTTGTAGCATGTTATGAGGCCACGGGGCAGGTGAATTGGCTAAAGAAATTCATACCCAGGTTGAAAGTGGTAGACGACATACATAAGCCACTAAAGTTATACTGTGACAATGAACCAGCAGTATGTTACGCTCACAACAATAAGTCAAGTGGTGCTGCCAAACACATTGACATAAAGTATTATGTTGTGAAAGATAAAGTCCGGGATCATATAATCAATCTTGAGCACATAAGGACAGAAAAGATGCTCGCGGATCCGCTCACAAAAGGCTTACCGCCCAATGTGTTCAGAGAACACTTAGCCGGCATGGGTTTACGGGAAAGCCTGTGATTCCTGGACAACAAGGGCCCAGTTGAGAGTTCATTTCAAAACAGAGAAGTGCATTGTGGCTGTTGAATCTAATGGCATAAGACCGTGACGATGAGGCACGCTCTATGCACTGATCTGTGATGGAATGAGAAAAGCAATGAGTGATAAGTATAGAGTTCAGAATATAAGTTGAGATCAAGGGGGAGAATGTTAGGATGATCTCCACCCACGGTTGGCCCAACGGCCACCTGGGCCTTGAGCTCGCGCCCTGATCGGGGGCGCCCAACCCTAATGGTTGGTGGGCCCCTGTCACACTGCGCTATAAATAAAGGTGGGGGTCGGCGGCGCACTTCACGAGGTTGAACGGAGCCGTACTGCCCCACCGACACTAGCCCCAACCCGATCTCGAGGGGGAGCGCAGCCAGTGACGGGAAGCCCCACTGCCGCGCCACCACAGGACAGCGCCGCCGCCGGTCTTCACCACCGCCGTCTCCCGACTCCACCGACTCCATGGCGGACCCCTCTGCACCCGCAACCAAGTCGACGGATGGTCGGTACCACCACCTCTCCTCTCTCTTTACTCTCTGTTCTTTTTAGATCTACCCGCATCCTACCTTGTTCTTCCAGTATAGCAACCCTACCCTAGCAGATCTACTACTAGTGATCCTGTTCTAATAGCTAACACATTGGTGTGTAGTGCTTCATCTGAAATCAACCGAAGGTGGTCAGATCGTTGTTTTAAGTGTAGGTTCTTATGTAAAAGCTCATTGCACATAAGAGGAAAATGATTAGTATAGCCATTTTGCAATTCTTGTGAGTTGGATTGCTCCACAAGCATTAGAGTGTACTTAGGCACCAATGCTTTCAAGTAGCAAATGAAAATTCAGCATTGATGCAGTGCAATTCTGAAAAGTTCTGGTCACCAGATGCACAATTTTACAGAAACAGTAGGACAACTATGACACTCAAAAGGTACAATGAAGCAGTCTGGTAGTTCATTTTAGCTCACCTTTGACATCAAATCTACGCCAGTCGCCATCTGCAGAGATATACTTGTTCGTTTTAGGTTCTTTCGTAAAAGCCCATTGCACATAAGAGGAAAATGATTAGTAGGCATTTTAGTACTAAACGACACATTTCCCAGTGCCCAATTCGACCATCATCCGGCCTGCATGACTGCATGTTAGTACTAAGTTGAAGTGAGATGTGAGCAGTAGCACAAGAAATAATTACACTCGTTAACATTACTAGTACAAATGATGGTAGAATAAATTTGGCACTAAGCTATGTGAGTACCCCTTAAGCAAAGCAAATGTTAACAGAAAGTACTTGTGTGGCGACGTTGTTCGACAGTTTTGTAAATTGCAATGCTTCTGTAAGTGTTAACAGAAGGTACACAATGTAATCATGTGTGAGCCTCCGACTTGTGATTTGTGAGCAAATGGATCAATTGATGCAGCGGACAACCACCAATCTGAACAAGAGAGCAAGAGATTCGGCTGCACGCGGTACGCATGCCTCTGAACCCCAGAAAATTGATTACATGACATAGGGAAGGATGACCTTCTAGGATTTGCTATTGTAATTTAGAATTCGTCATTTTAAAAGTTGGCTTATTCATAATATACCGTTTTGGCCATTTAATTACACTTTTCTCCTTTTTTTTCTCCCTTTTCCACATGCGATATGACCTTATTACCCCTCTGCACCGAACCCACAGTATATATTCCTATGTCGCTTGCATCGTAGCCTCATCTCTACATCCCTATCTTGTTCTTCTCCGCCGCGCGCTACCTCGCCGGAATGTCTGCCTCCGCCACCGCTCGACGACCACCGTAGTATAAGAAGCATAAGCAAAATCTGTTACTTACTGCAGCAACGGATGGTACATCAGACCATCTTAGTGAACCATGGGAAACATCCATACCAAAGATAATTGTTGGAGTCTCGGACATGAGATGGATCGCATCGCATATGAATTCAATCCACCAAGCTTATTGACGATAGAAAAAAAATACAAATCTTAAAGTAACAAAACCCAAAATTATGTATCATATATTACAGGTGACAACACAGAACATACTGTGAACCTTGGCATTCATCTTTAGCCGCCCATTTGTGATGTACAGATTAGTGATCTCGGTAGGAGCCAAGCATTGCGTGACAATGCCCAATTCCGCAAGACATTTAGGCTCCGTTTGGCACAGCTCAGCTTCACTAGTGAAGCTGTTTTTTTTTTGTTTCAGCTTCACGAGCAGCTTCACCGATGAAGCTAAATCTGTTTTGGAAAACTGTTTGGCAAAACAGCTTCACCAACAGCTTCATGCATGGCTGAGAGAGGGCAATTGTCCAAGATACCCCTGTCTACCTGACTTGTTCTAATATTTAGAGTTGTATGTTTGTATATGGTTATATGAATTAAAAAATAATATATTTGAATGAGTATGAATTAAAAAATTAAAATAAAAATAAAAAATTAAAAATTAAAATCATTAGGAAGCAATATTAGTGCCTTGTTTATGTTTCGTAGTCAAATCATTAGGAGCAGTGAAATTTTGGTGAACGGGAGAGGTGAACGGGATGGACTAATGGCAAATGCGTGTAATTTTGGTGAACCAAAGGGGCAGTTGGTTCCTAGGTCTGCGGGCTTGAGGGAGAGAGCTGTGAAAAGCTACTTTTTTCAGCTTCACCTCTCCCCATTCCTTTGTGAGAGCAGAAAAAAAGGAGCTTCACCTATGAAGCTGTTTGCAAAAAGGGTGTTTGGCAAAAAAAACAGCTCACAACAGCTCATGAAGCTGTGCCAAACAGGGCCTTAAGCTTTGATGGCTCTGATAAGAACAGAAAAAATATTTGTATACTAGACAGAGGCATAACAAGTGTATCTGTCCATCCCCTTTATTTGTTTAAGGGAAACTATAGGCTGAAAAGAACAAGGCCATATTCCCCTACCTCAGGATGTGAAAGTGTTAGATGAATTTAATCTTTTGTTCTTACAAGGTCATACTCCCCTGCCTCAGGATGTGATAGTGTTAGATGAATTTAATCTTTTGTTCTTCTCTACTCAAGTTCAATCCATGGGGCACTCTGAAATATTGGAGAGATATAAAACTTTTTTGGACGAAAGCCCCCCCCCCCCCCCCCCCCCCCCCCTCCCGGGTTTTTTGTTGTAAGCAACAAGGTTCAGAGACTACGGAAGGAAGATACATTCCATGAAGCCTTACAGTTGACAGCAACTACCAAGTTCAACCTGACAATATGCAAACGTCTAAGCAGCACAGAGAGAAAGAATCTTTCGACAAGAGATGCACACCCACCCACATGTTGATCTTGGAGATAAAAAGAAGAATTTGCAGCATGGAAGGTGGCGAGTGCCGCGCGCTCATTTGTCTGAATTTTGTTTTTTGTCTCAAGTGGCTATTAGGTGTATTTGTTTTGCATTAAACTCCTACTACTGTCTTAGTAGATTAGATGGCAGCTCTCCTGCCCTCTCTTAAAAAACCTACCAAGTTCAACTTAAAACTGTAACCCCTCCCTCCCTATATTAGAGAGGGGGGCTAAGAATTTAATTATGGGACAACTAGCGTCAGGACGTACCATTAGAAGCTTCGTTGCAACAATTGGGAACAACACATGAAACAAATTAATTCGCTATCTCAACAAAATTGGGTTGTATCTCAAAAAATGGAAGCAAATTCCAATCTCTCGACATAATCCACTTTAAATTGCACAACTCATTCTTATAATCCGCTGCAGATGTTCTGGGAAGACGTAATGCAACGAATCCTCATGCAGCAGCAGCTGCTGCCCACCCGCGACGCGGACTCCGCCATAGATCCGCTCCGTACGGCCGTTGCCTCCTCGCCGCCCCACCGGAGCGGCGTTCCTCCCTGGCCTCACGGGCTTGCGCTTGGAAGAGGGACGCTCAGCCATAGCTTGCGGGAGTGGAACTTAACCTCACAATTAGACGGATGATTGGTACCAGTTCCTCGCAAGAGGGAAGACACCAGTTAGAGTCAACTATACTTAGTTACATACTACTCAAGTAGAGAGTTGGCTAAGCGCGCGCCTGTAGCTCAGTGGATAGAGCGTCTGTTTCCTAAGCAGAAGGTCGTAGGTTCGACCCCTACCTGGCGCGACTTTTGTTGTACCTACTTTTTTTGGGCACGCGTTTTTTTTAATGTTTTGGTGAACCTCCCCTTCTCTTTCTTTTCCCAAACCCTCAAAGCAAAGCAATTTTTTTTAAACCAAGGACAGAAACTCTTGTCATTCATTTTAAAGAGAAAAGAATTACACTGCCCTGAAGGTGAATCCCACACCCTTCTCTCTCTCTCTTTTCTCAAATCCTCAAAGCAAAGCAATTTTTTTTAAACCAAGGACAGAAACTCAGTCATTCATTTTCAAGAGAAAAGAATTACGCTACCCCGAAGGCGAAACACCGATCAATGCAAAGCAGCACAGCAACCCCAAAGCGTTCATGCTCAATGCAGTCACCATGGTCGTTGAGCAACCAATCTAATAATTCATGCCATTTTGTTTTCAACACTGATTCCTGAGTTTCTGAGAAGGCAGTAGTTGCCAGCAGGAGCCTTTTCCAAACAGAAAAGTGCTATGATCTGGATTGCCTGATAAAACCAGCTGACACTTGTGTTGTAAGCATGATATCATGGCTCGGTAAGTAACAGTGTAACACCCTCCCAAGATAGGAACCATGGGAATGAAACATGCTGCTGGCTTATTTCAGAAAACTGACCATGATGACTGGATGCTGTAATTCGGTCCATTTTCTGAAGCCGGTGATGGAATGAAATTCGATCTTTTCCTCCAATCCTCCTGCGTACTGGTTCTGTTTTCAAGTGCTGGTTTACCTTTCTTGACAGTGTGTCCCAACTCATTACATTTGAATTTTCTTGGCTTGGGTTCGTGCGATACAACTTCCACAGCTGAAGATCTGAAGTGCTTGTCGGGTATTTCAAACATATCATGAACAGGAGGATGCTTGCTGGGCAGAGATTTCGACGGGCTCAGATGATGCTACATGTAGATTATTTGGCATCAGAACAGGGCATGAACTTCAGGTCTACAGCCAGGACCGTCAAAAAATGACGAAGTAGTAGCAATGTTTTACATCCACTCAGTTCTCAATACCAGGAAGGCTTCTTTTTGCTGGATACTCCAACGGTGACTATTACATTTGGGACACACTTGTTTGCTCAGGTATGCATTTTCCGTTAATTGATAGATGCATTTTGATTCTGCAAAAAGAAAAACTGACACATCGGTGAAGTTATCCCTACTTTTGGAGAGAAAAGAATGCATATGTAGATTCAGTGAAGGTTATTGAAACATGTAAGATAATTAATGTTGAGCCAGTTGTACCAATGCAATGTGTAAAATTACATAGGCACAACGCTAGCAAAGTTTGAATGCGAATCTCCACCTTGAAATGACCTGAATATTAAGTGAATGACGGCTAAAGGAAAAGCATCCCACCTCTAGAGGATTAGTAGATTGCAAGTGCTGCATATTGGAACAAAATTGGTATGTGGAGTGTGCTTGCCCGTGTATTTCCTAGCACTGATGAGAATCTTTTTTTTCTTTGAGGAAAAGCACAGATGAGAATCTTGCATTAAGAGGATATTGGATTTCAAAGATATATTGTTGTCCTGTACTAATTCTTCGAACGGCCCAGGTAGTTCTTAATTTGGGAACTCAGCAAAACTCCCATCTGACAGGAGTGCATTATGTGCGAGAAGCTGGATACTGATTTATCGAGAAAATTGATCATTTGCCACTTTGAAAAGTGGGCTTCGCAAAATTGCTACTTTCAAAATTGTCTTCGCAAAAATGCCATGCAATACATTTACTTCTTGATTACCATGCCATTTGAGCCATTTAACTCATTTAATATTTTTTTTCTAATTTCAGGGGCTGAAAAAGACCTTTCTACCCTAACCCTAAACTCAAGACAACCTAATTAGCGACTGGGTTCTTGTCGCAGGCATTCGCCGACAACAAGCCATCAAGGATGAGGATTTCCTCGAGAGTTTTAGGATAGCATATGTAGGGGTTGTAGAGCATGCAGTTTGGTGTACTGGCCGGGATTGCAATGTGCCAATGGTGATCACAGAGCAGAGCATGGTGAACCCGGAAATCGTGTTCGCTAATCAATGTCTAGATTTGAGGAAAGGGGCTGAGATTGAGGATTGCTAATGTCTCTGAGGCAGGGAAGCTTTTATGTTTTTCGTGGGCAAGCAAGCATCGCAAGAATTCATGCCCTACACACAAACACCAGAAGGATCACACAAGCATCTAGCAAACAAAGAAAGAAATCCACCGGCGGTTTGTTAATTTTTTTATTTTCTCAGTTCCTTTACCATGCCGCGCCAAGATCACAGCCAAGCCAGGCCAGGCCACCGAACACAGCAGCTTTTTATGCACAATTTCGCACGCCATGCTCACGGAAAGAACACGAGATCCTCCACACATCCACCACCAAAACCACCAGGAGAGAGCTCACAGATCCTCCACAGACACACACAGAGGACACATCTTCGGACGCATGTGGTACAGCTATCTATGGGAGGGAATAATTGTGATTCAAGAAACCTAATTAGGGGCCAAGAAACTAAGGCAAGAACGGCGAACCTGCGGAAGCTTGACGGTGGTGGAGGCGGCGACGATGCAGTAGCCGAGGAGCTTGGAGGCAAGCGGGAGGAGGCATCCCTTGTCCGGGATCTTGGTGTCCGCGAGCGCCGCGAGGACGCACCCGAAGTTCATCCCCAGGATCTCCAGCTCCATCATCCCCACCACGGCCGCCGATCTCCCTCTTCTCCTCCTCGCCTAGGCGTTCAAGACAGCAAGGGTAGAAAGGTCTTTTCCAGCATCTGAAATTAGAAAAAAAATATTAAATGAGTTAAATAGCTCAAATGGCATGATTATCAAGAGGTAAATGTACTGCATGGTATTTTTGCGAAGCCAATTTTGAAAGTGACAATTTTGCGAAGGCCACTCTTCAAAGTGGCAAATGATCAATTTTCTCCTGTTTTATCCTAACACTTTTGCCACAACTACCCACCAAATTGGTGTGCATCCTTGGCCTGTGCACAACTCCATATGCGTATGTTTGTCTGTTTACTTGCATTCGGAGCCAGCTCGGATTGGAGGGGATTGGCAAAGGAATTTTAGATGATGTACTTTGTTTCGTATAAAACTTGTGTGAGATTTCTTCATGCCAAACCACCATTAGGAATTGGCAAAGGAGTTTCAGACTGAACACAGATTTTTCAAAGACGTCTCACCCATCACAAGTCACAAGGCCAAGCTGTTTAAGCCGTTCCAAATAGTTTTTGACTTTTGATCTCTAGATTCTAAAAACTAAAAACTATTTGAAATACGTTAGCTTTTTAATGTCTTTTTTTCCTTTTTCTCTTTGCATTGTCTATATAGATATAATATTTTTTATTTCTTTTTATTTTAATTAAATTATTTAAAAAAGGTTAACGGCTACTACTATATCATCATTTCAGAAGAAAGGCAAAAATGACTAAAAAACGATTTAAACAGACCAACATGGTGCCCAACCCAACCCAAAATAACATACGACCACAGCAAGAGGGGGCGATGGCGGGAAGGCTCGGCGTTGGCGCCATCCGTTCCCGCCTCTTCCCCTCCCTATTTATTAGTCTCCCACGCCGCCGCCGCCTCCTCCCAAGAGCCCTCACAACCGCAGCAATGGCCGCCTCCAATGGCACCGTCTCCGTCCAGGAGCCCGCGCAGAAGGTGGCCAAGCTCTCGCCGCTGCTCAAGGTCAAGAAGCTCTCCGCCAACGCCGTCCTGCCCTCCCGCGGCTCCGCCCTCGCCGCCGGCTACGACCTGTCCAGGTACGCATCTGATGAATCTCATCTCAAGAAACCTCTCCCACCTTACCTTTGCACGGGCGTGCGGGTCTCAAGATCGATCTCCCTCTCTCCCTATTGTGTTGTCAGCGCGGTGGAGACGGTCGTACCGGCGAGGGGGAAGGCGCTGGTGCCCACGGACCTCAGCATCGCCATCCCCGAGGGCACCTACGCGCGCATCGGTGAGCCTCCGCTTTCTACCGCTTCTAGATTTTATTTTTGCCTTTAAGGTGTTGACGGAATGCTTGGCCCGGTTGTGCGTGTGGCCGCACTGCAGCGCCGCGGTCGGGGCTGGCGTGGAAGCACTCCATCGACGTGGGCGCCGGCGTGATCGACGCGGACTACCGCGGCCCCGTCGGCGTCATCCTCTTCAACCACTCGGACGCCGACTTCGCGGTGAAGCCCGGCGACCGGATCGCGCAGATGATCATCGAGAGGATCGCGACGCCGGAGGTTGCCGAGGTGGATGACCTCGACGCCACCGTCAGGGGCGAGGGCGGCTTCGGATCCACCGGCGTCTGAGGGGGTGAATCGGTGCTGGTTGTAGTAGATTAGCTAGTTAAGCTGGTAGTGAGTATGCCATGAATCTTTTGGATGGTTAATGGTTTGTATTATTATTATCCTTGGTGATGATATGCCCACGCCTCGTCTCTCCATTCCACACCCTCCCCTAATTTGCTCATACCCATTGGGTATTACGGTAATGATGATGGGTAGATTATGATTAGGAGATGGATGCCTCCTGCAATGACTTTGTATCAATGACTTCGTATCTCATTCTCAGAGAGCTTGATGATTATTGCAGAGTACTTGATGATTATAGCTAAAAAGAGAATTATAAAGCACATGTAATTTCTTTACCCATTTTATGTATTGTACAGTGCAGCTGAGCACTCGAGAAAAAGCACTAGTTAGATTTTTAAATTTTCTAAATTTTGCACGAATTTCTCACTAATTTTACCAAATTTGCACAAACACTACTAGATTTTTCACAGCTAAATAGGGAGATGAGAGTAGCTAAATAGGGAGATGAGAGTGAGGTTAGAGGTATGGATAATGGAGGCCATATGCCCCTCTATTTATAGAAAAAATTCATATTTTTTTTAATTTTTTGCTCTTTTTTTCGAATTTTTATTGGAGTCTAAGGGTTGACAGGTAGTCATCTATGAGATATGCTGGAAATCAAGAGAAATATATAGCATACCATAAAATTGCTTGATTATATCTTCATTATAGCTTGATTTGAGAGCCACAAAGTTTTGTATTCCAGTCATCTAAAACAGTCTATAAGTTCCATCATATTTATCAATGGAGTCTAGGTGTGCCCAATCAACATACTTGTGATCAGCAAATAATCTACTTAGACCATACAATTGCTCATACACTTGTTTTTGAAATTTGGTATAAAACCTTGGATTAATGGAATTTACAGGCATAAGCTAGTTTCTGTGATGTAATCGAGCATATTCTTCTGTTGTGATTTTTCTGAGGTTTATTGAAGCTCTTCTCGATCCAACTAAAATATAAAAATTACCAAAAACAAAAGTCATGCTTGCCTCTTAGTCTTTGTTAAACCCTTTCTTTATTTAATGAATTCATTATCAAAGGTAGAGAAATTATGGCAAAAACGTATGAATTGGGCTAAGTAGGAGAAAATAAGAGGGTTTTAGATTTTTGTGCCTTATTACAAAATCTTGATTTGCTTAATTTCTTCTCACCATGACCAAGGTAAAAATGAACAACTATTCTTTCAAATGGATCTAGAGTAAGAATTTTCTAAGTTTAAATGATTTTAGAGTGCTTATGTTGAAAACTTGATTTTTCTAGTTTCCTCACTTCGTTTTCTAGCTCACTTAGCTGTTTTCAACTTCTATTAACTTCCTAAGCCAAGTTGCGTTCTCTTTTGCAAAATTCTCTTTTATTTTCTAAAACCAGCTCAACTTTATATTTTTTTGAAGAATTGCTAATGTAGGAGATTGAGAGACCATATAGAAAGTCCAGTATATATTTGTGATAAACATTTGTTATTTTGGTTGAGTTATGCCAATGTTGCATATGCGATACCAATTGTTCATCACAAACATATCCACCAGGCTTGTCACATCAATATGGTAACATATTAGGAGAACTTCAGGATTTTAAGATAAACTGCATCTGTCCAGAAGACTCCCAGACCACCACTCCTCCCATTGCTTTTGACTGCAAAACTAACTGAAACCGAAGCGTCCATCTCAAAATTTCCATCCTCGTTTTCCCAATTTGAGTTTCCATTATAAAAAAGATAGATGGGGGCAACATCCTTCGTGAGATTGCGAAGCTCGCGACAGTTCCAGCCTAAGAATTTCACTGTGCCCGGCGGCGCTCCTCGAGGGAGGCCGCCGATCCTGCTTCTCGTGCTTCAGCTTGTGTTCTTCCTCTGTCTCATAATTTCCCTGCCATGCAATCTCCGCCCAGAATTTAGCACTTGCTTTAGCAGCAGCACCGTCCGGCTAAACCAGCAACTCGACCCGGCACAGGAACTAAAGCCAGCTTGTCTTCCTCCTCCCGACCACAGCAACTCGCTCCCTTAAAGAGCACGCATATCCAAAAGTACCCATATATGATTAGCAATAATGGAATAGAATAATGCAGATCAGCATCGATCTCAAGTCCTACTTCCTGTTTCTTTTTTATCAAAACCATAGACGATGTCCGGTGTATGTGCACGTCAATGACATTCACATTTGTTATCTTAAGCCTTGATTGTGTATACACGCGTATTACCCATGAGCCATGGCATACACTGCGTTGAAGAGGCCATACACTGCGTATTATCCAGCTTAACGAATGTTAGTCATACTAATCTGCTCCCAGTACGCGCACTAAATTGGCAGGATCTACATGACAAAATGACAACGTTCTGATAAAAGCTTTGATATTGATTGGTTGCTACTAGTTTAATTGTTCACCAGAGTCAATCGTACAATTAGCAAAACAGCACTATATACTTACGTTCTAAACAGGTCTTAATTAATTTGGCAATGCTATTTGATTATGACAGGTCACTGCATAAGCACGGCACGTCAGTAGTGCCGGCCGGTCCAACCAGAAGAGTACACCGATAAACCTAACCCACGGTACCAAACGCCAAGTGAAGCCATGCGAGGCTACCTCTTACTGTTAATTCCTCTTCCTTCAATCGGATCCTAGCTACGTGCACTAGCTAGCTGTATCTTATCTTATGCTTTGATTAGACAAGTAGTCGGTGGGGTTTTTTCCGCAGTGGCTATAGGTTTTTAAATTTTAGTCGATATAGCTGAACTCGATATAATATCTATTATAAGCTATTTGTAAATCTTATCTTTAAAAAATTATCGTTTAAAAGTTAGTTACTGTAACAACGAAACCAAAATCTAAACATTAACTTAACTGAAGCCAACCGTAAGCTTTTCTTTTTTCTTTTCACATTAAAATAAGGATATATAAGTAGAAAATATCGTAATAGCTATATTTTTTTAATCTTTATAGTGTATTTATATTATAGGATGATGTTTTTTTAAGGATAAGGACTTATGTCGCTGGACCGAACGAAAGTTATTAAGATCAGCTTGCTTGTCACAGTTGTATTCTGACCCCTCCCTTGTCTTCTTCTACTGTCTGTACTGTTTTGTGTCTTCTCCTCACCGCTTGTCAACCGTACCGTCTGCGAGGGAATCTCTCTGCTCTGCAAACCTTGTGCAATTCTCGTCCGTTCTGAGACGGAATTATTTTCATGCTGCTCCAACAGTAGGAGTATTTGTTTGGCAGGATCCATCCATGGCTGCTTCTGTCCTGTATATGCATGCATGGGGTACTTCAATTCCATCGAATACTGCAGGGATGCACGTATGTATACAGTCAGTATGCTACCCTACACTACACTGTGTATACTGTACAGGGTGGTACTAGAATGTAGATGACCATATGATAGACAGTTAGAGTAGTGACGGAGCCAGAATTTGATTACGCCCTGTGCTCAGTGGTGGAATGATCTAGACTATCTGGGTTGAACTATAAAAATGTTACTTAGACTAAACTGAATTTACCTAGACTGTACACTAGATATTTTTCCATACCTCTTATTAAAATTTATCTTCTTCAGGATGTGGCTTCGCCTCTGAGTTAGAGGATTACTGGAGTCCACAAATTGCAATAGTTATTTATCTAGTAGAAAAAGCAATTCCAACTAGTCAACGTTACTCCCTATATGAAAGGCCGCTGCAATTCCGATGCCATGTGGCGTGGAATCGTCCCTGACCACGAGGCGAGCGCTATTATTGATCGCCTCCCAATGCATCACCCGGCGAGATGCTAGCCTGTTCTCTCTCTTTTTTTTTTATCTTTGCTTTTTAGTCCACTTTTAAATTTAACAATTTTAAATAATTATTATCTGTTGAATTATTAAATCGTAGCTAAAAACTATGTATCACAACAACAACAAAAAAAACCACCTCGTATCATACATGAACGTGACCCGGTAAGGATTAGAACCAATGGTTCCTGCCTTCTCATTTTGGCCTCTAAATAATCTGAGCCTCGACTGAAGAAGCCGGCCACCACCAAATCCAAGCGGCACTCAATCCTTCCTTGGTGTGCCGATTAAACTGAAATCTGCAACATTTCAACTGGCTGGCCGGGGTCTGTACATTGAAGCCATGCCCTGACATTAGTTGTCATGATCTTAGCTAGCCTAGAAGAGCAATTAAGGTGGTGCTCTAAGTAGATTTTGACTTAAACCACCACCTCGGTCTTAGCCGAGATGCGGTGCAGAGGTGATGACAAGTCGCCGGCGGTGATGTCGACGGCCGGCGGTTGGGGCGTCGCTGGCTGAATGGGCGGCTGACGCGGACGGGGTGGGCCCACCACCGCCCGACCCGCACCTGCCATGCATTTGGCATTTCGGAATCCAGCAGGAAATGGAGGTATCTCTCCAGCCGGTGGGTGGGCCCCCCCCACTGCCGTTAACTGTTTGCTCTTTTTTTTCCTGCTCCTCGCTTTCATCCAACGTAGATACATGGAGTCGGTTCTTTTTAAACTGATGGTTTATGATATAAATATTTGAATTTTAACTATTTGTGAGAGGCAATACTTACAAGAAAATAGTCGCATATAATTTTGACCGATACAGCTAAACTTAGTATATTTTTTAGTACAATCTTCCTATTGGTCCCGTTTTGAAAAAGCACACCGTTTTAAATTTAGTTACTGTAGACAGTACAACTATAAGTCAGCTGAAAGTCAAAAAGAACTTAGCCATAGACCGTCGTTGCGTCTATTCTTTTTTGTTTTGTTTTATATCTTTTAACTGCGGTTTATAACTTTTAGACTATTCATGAGAAAATAATACAGAGTAACAGAAACTCACATACGGTTTTAGCCAATAGAAATAAAGTCGTTGTAGTGTGTACTACAAACAACTTATAGACCATATCTTAAAAAATACATTTTATTTAAAAGTTAGTTACTATAAAAAAAATTAAAAATTAATTTTTAAAAACTAAAAAGAAGAAGCCAGCATTGTCTCCTCTCTCTCTCTCGCTATCCCAATCAATCGGCCAACTACTTTGCTTGCTTAACTCTCTTTTTGATTCAAACCTCACATCTTCTCCTAATCCCTGTAGGGAAGGAGGGTGACCACTAACCACCATTCTGCAGACCTACATCACACATGACACATATGTTATAGTTGATGGCTTATGGTTATAGCTGATGGTTTCTGATCCTAATGTGAGTGTTCATATAAACGAATCAAATGTCGATATACCGCTTTGAAAAAATTATCTCGATAAACTGCTTAAAAAAACCGTCCTATTAAACCGCTTCGAAATAATGACGAAGAAGTTGTCCTATTTAGTTGTTCATAGGAAGCCATAAGTCATAACCTGAAAATTATAACAACTGATTTTGCTTTTCCCCCCTTAGTGAAACTCTATTTATATAAACTTAGTAGGTTTTTAATTGCAATGTTGATTCAGTGGTATACTTTTTGTTCAAAGTTAATCTAATGATAATACTTGACATATGGATGAAAAGAAAACCCAATTGACAATGACAGAGAGAGGATCCTTCTGCTTCCCCTTTGTTCTTCTAGCTTTCGCTTATTTTTCCAAAGCAGCATGTGTAGTCCCTTTGAGTTGTTCTGATGTATCATCTCCATACTTATATCTTATCTATTTCATGTAACTACATCGTACAATAGGGACAAATACATTATAATTAAATAGGAAACAGGAGGATGTTAAGGTCTCCTGGAGTGAGACTGCATTTCTTTATAACACAGGGACATTAACGCAAATCTCCTAAAAGAACAGAAATGCAATTATTTCCACGCCTGCAAGAGAAGGAATAATTAGGGCTCTTGCTTTAACGCCACTCCTCCTCTTCTCTCTCTTCCCCCTACCCGAATAAATTCCTCCTCCACTGCCGCAAGAAAGGCACCCTCCATCGCAAAAAGCTTCGATCTTTGTCTCCGTTTGCGCACAGTTACTCCGGGTTCTTGTCCCCGAGGCCTCACTCGATTGTGACTCCCAGGTACTTTCCTCGCGCTTCGTTCTCCCTGTTTTTCTGAGCTAAATCAGGGTTTCATTCGTTCTTGGGCCACCGATTGATACGTTTGGGAGGCCGTGATGGGGTACGTGTTTTTATCCCTTTTTTCTCTGCAAATTTGGCTTTTTTTACATGGGCAGAGGGTGCGAGAGAGTTTGCCGTTTGCGTTCCCCCCAATCTGAATTTGGAGCTGGAATTTGTAGTCTTGGCCAAATGCTCGATTTTTTTAGATCTGCCTGGATGAGTTTTTCCGCAGAATTGACGATTAGATGCGCCCGCGAGGCATGTCATTTTCTTTCCCTTTTTTTTGGGGCTTTCAGTTTTGATCTGAAACCTTCCCGATTGTAGGAGCAATCGATTCAGTGTGCGGTTGGAGAAAGCTTGTACTTGGTTGCAGCTGCTAATTTTGGTCATGATTCGTGGTTTGCAGAATAGGCGATTGGAGCTCGTGGTGGTGAATTTTTTTTGCCCCCTGCGTGTACATTTTTGGGGGGCCAAATCATTGAGTGTCACATATGAGGAGTTGGAGAATCGGAGAAAGCTCGAACATTTGGGTGAATTTGGTCGCCGTCCCAGTCAATTTCGCCATCGCAGCTCTGGAATTCGCCATGTGGAGCTCCGTCTGGTGCTTCCTGGCCATTTTCTCCACTAATTTCTGAGCCAAAATCTTGTGCTATTTTTTTGCCCCCAATCTGTGGGGTTGTGAGAGCAGCAGGCCACTGGATCCATAGTAGTTGCGGCAAAAGGAACAGGGCTCCTTCGAGTTGGGATTAGGTACAGTCTTGAGCTCAAAAGGGCTCGTTTGGTGGGAACTTTTCGGTTGCTTGTTGTGTGCCTAGCTTCTCGGTGAGCCAATTGAATGAGGATTGCTAAAATTGGGGATGAAAGAACCTTCTAATTGAGTTGAGAGAGAAGGTTATTTTGATTGGACTGGATTTGAGGATGGAGGAGAGGTTTTTTGATGCAGATGGTGGGTTTGTTGGCAATTCGAGAGGCGAGGATGACTTCAGGAGCTGCTGTGGAGATGAGGAGGAGTGGGAGGACACTGAGGAGTCCTTCACAGCTGGTGTCGCAAAGGGGGAGCTTGATGATACTTCGGTGCGGTTGTTCTTCAAGGGCGTGTCGAGCTCGGAGGAAGAGGGGAAGAAATTGTCTGGGATCGGGGTGGTGATGGAGAGGTCACCTGGGGTGCCTGTTCTTAGGGTACAGAAGAAGCTGGATTTCTTTGTGGAGGAGCTGGTGGCTGAGCACTTGGCACTGATGGATGGCCTGTTGGTGGCGTTGCAGAATGGGATACGGAAGATCTTCGCTTTCACTAATTCAGAGAAGCTGTACTTTCAGGTAAAGAGTTTCTGATTTTTGTAATAGCTGCTTTTCCCATACGCTTGTTTATGCCTGTTCACAGGATTGAGTTCTCGTAAGATTTGTTTCAGTCAGCTCACTGAGCTTCTGTTGTTTTTTTTTTTTTGCCATTTATACCGATATGATTTTTCATTTAGTCCTTGTGTTTGACACAATTAAAAATCACATAATTGCCTTCAGTTTTATCAAACTGAAATATTGCGGCTGCCTTCTTGAGGTGTATTCACAGAATCATGTGCTTCATGTTTGGGAAATTCACCTGCTTGACTGGTAGACCATAAACGAATTATTCCCATGATAGCTGATTTTGACTTCTTGCCCTCTTGGCTGGTTCCAAATTAGTCAAGTTAATTGATTCAATCAGTCACCACAGATAATTTCCTTACTACTGAAGAACCAACGGCTATGCACTATACACCTATTACTGGCTCAGTGTTGTTATATCAAGTCTTACATATGAAAAATATCATATGGATTAAAATGCGAGGAACAAAATGCTGAAAAGGCAGTTAATTTGCAGTAACACACAGTTGCGCGCCCTGCGTGCTGCTAATGCAGCAGGCCAGCAGCTGCATATGCTTCTGTTGATTTGTGCCGTTTTTGTCATTCACAGCTTACCCCCTCTATTCTGGCTTTTAATCCCGGGAGGAACCTGCTGAGCAGGCCGCCTGTCTCCCTTGTAAATGCCTCTGTAAACATTTTTTTTCGGTAATGAAGATTTTCAGGAGGGCTTAACCCCCTCCGTTGCCTCTTCAAAAAAAAAGTTATATGCAGTGGCCTATTTATTGTATTTTATCTGGAATGCTGCTATAGAATGCTTGCTAGTCTGTCATGTTATTTCAGTTCAATTACACTGAACAGTTTTTTCTTTTCTTGTTCTTTCGCCGACAGATTGCAGAAGCTGAAATTCTTGAAGACCAGCTTTTGGTAGCTTTAGGGCACAGGATTCTTGAACTGGTTGAGAAGTTGGAAGACTTTGATTTAATATTGCTTCCTAGCTTTGAACTTGAGAGGCCCTTGCAGTTGGCCAAAGAAGCAATAGGCATCATGTATCTATCTCCCTATGAGGTTAGCACCTGCCCAATTTGTTGCGAGGAAAAACGAGGTTCTCAGATGATTAAGGTGGGTTGTTCCCACACATATTGCTATAGTTGCTTGATTGCATATGTTGAAGAAAAGCTGCAAGCATCAAAACTGCCTATAAGATGCCCACAGTTAAGGTGTAAATATCATATTTCAGTTAGTGAGTGTAAGTCATTCCTTCCAGTTAGCTGCTATGATTCCCTGGAGAGAGCTTTTGCAGAACCTGGCACCTCAGACATGGAAAGATTTTATTGTCCCTTTCCAAATTGTTCAGTTTTATTAGACCTTAGTCAGCACTTTTCTAGGGCAAGTTCAAGTCAATCAGATCTCAATTGTGTTGAGTGCCCAGAATGCCATAGAGATATCTGTATCAACTGTGGAGTGCCATGGCACATCATGATGGGCTGTGATGAGTACCAGAGCTTGCCTGTCGAGGAAAGAGATGCTGGAGACTTATCTTTGCATCGGCTTGCACAAAACAATAGGTGGAGGCGATGTCAGAGATGTCGAAGAATGATTGAACTCACACAAGGCTGCTTTCATATGACTTGCTGGTATGCTTTACATATTTCTATTCCATATTTGACAGATATTTTGACAACGATAATCTTCAACCATCCTCAGATGCATGGAATTTCTAAAGAAATTGGACAATAATTATATGTAGAAGTGAGCTGTACTGTAGTGTAGTCTAAATCAGTATGCAAATCCTAAAAGTGGCCATCCCAAATGCCAGTGATTCATAGCTTATGAACAATTGGTGATTATTGTTTTGGTGAACCTTCTTAGTTTGCTTTGGAGTAGTGTTATGAGTTTTGCCCTCCTTGACAAAGTCCTAATCTGTCCAAGACTCCAAAATTGCAAAGTTGAAAGTTATCCAAACCAATAGAAAAACGGTAATTAGTTATATTATGTCAGCCCCACCATATTCTCGGACCATGCTCAGGTAGCCTTCAATGATTCTGGATTCCCACAACAGTAGTATGTTTATGTATGCTTTGTTGCGTCCTTTTTTTTGGGGGGGGGTCTAAGATGCATTACTGTAAATCTGGAACAACAATAATGTTTCTCTACATTGTGGTTTCATTTGCATGGCCATGGCCATCCTTTGAAATGCACACGCGGTAGATTCAACTCCCAAGTTACCTAAAGTAATGAAATATGTTCTGTTGTTGGCACCACCACACATCTATGGCCATTGCCTGAAAATGCATATTCTAAACATAATTGATTCATCGATGCATTTTCCCATTCCTAGCGCTGTGTTAAAGGTCGTTTCGTCTCTTGCGCAGGTGTGGGCATGAGTTCTGCTACTCCTGTGGTGCTGACTACAACAATGGTGTGCAGACATGCCAATGTGTGTTCTGGGATAATGACAGCATTGAGCCTTCCTCAGCGGCACATTCCAGCCAAGCATCTGAGTTATGGGCGTGGGACACATTCGACTGCATGCCCACCGCCATTGAGGGGTACTCGGAGCAGGAGAGAGCGCAGCTGGCTCTGATTCAGAGGTTCCTCACAGGGGGTTTCAGCCTGGGGGACCACCCGTGCCAATCGCCACCCCGCTGCTCTGACTCGTATATCGTTGACACCATGAAGGACCTCCACCAGCTGCCCTGGCTCGAGCGATTTGTCTCGGTGATCAGCGACAGCTACAACGAAGATTACATCCAGTGAAAAACATTATAGATAGCGTTAAAAAAAATGGCACATACTGGGTTTCGTTTGGAATAATATGTTTCCATGCCCCTGTTGAAAATTGACACAGGAAAAGTGATATGCTTCTATACTTTGGTTGTGCTTTTCCCCCTTGTATTCCCTCACTTGGTTTTAGTACATCAGCAAAGAATTTTCTTTGCTGTGTGTGTTTTTGGTTACTTGTCTCGGGTGTGTAGACGCTGGTTTCTTTGGTGAGCTACATATGCTTGCTTGGGAGGTTTCAGAACTTCCTTGTCCTCGTTGATGATAAATTAACTATACTAGGAAATCCATTAGCTGGTGCATGCCCTCGTTGCCACTGTTCATGATAAATTAGAGAATTTCCATTCTGTCCGATGAAACGTTTTTGTGATGGAGATGCTTTGTTTCAACTTTAAACCGTTATACATTAAATCGAAACCCAAATTATTCTCTGTGATGAGAAGTAACGTATACTCAGTTTGGCCAAGCTAGTGCTTCTCTAACCAAAAGAAACCTGACGTATACAATCAGCATGGGTACATAGTGTTCCGTTGCGCATTAGCGGCACAACCTGAATATAATTGCAAGGTCACTGCACGATCTGAATCAAATCAAACGAATCTGTTTTAAGACCTCGCTTTATTCTGTTTCACTCGTTAAGGAATACTTAAGCATGAACATGCACTGTAGCAACGCTTCTGAATCTCTGCAGCAACATTCACATTTACAGGAAGAACATGACAAGGTACGAAACAAGTAGCAAAGGCTGTAGTGTAGCAGCTGGGATGGCAGCAGCCACTTTACAAGCTTCCACTGCATATCTGGCGCATACATACTTCTCTTGGATTTCAGGCCAGGGCATATGTAGTCTACACTCCACACTATGCTTCACGAGCAGCATGAAGAACTGCTCACCATCCTCTCAGCTGGTCTCTCGGTGAGAACCATTCCTCCCTGTGGATTTTGAGCCTGCTGTCCCTGAAGCAATCTCTTCCCTGAAATTTAACATTCGATGCTTATAAATTACTAGGAGCAGGCAATAGACTTTTTTTTGTACAGCCAACAGCTGGTATATCAGAAATCCAACCCTAAAATGATTTATAATCTATACTCACCAATCTCGTAGAACACATCGTTCACGTTGATCGCTGTTTTAGCAGACGTTTCCATGAAGAAGAGTCCATTCTCTTGAGCATAAGTCTTCGCTTCCTGCACCACACCATCACACGGTATTGATCTTTTGATAAGGATTCGATAAGTGAAGTAGAGGAGGCTATACTATTGAATTTTTTCACTAGTAGTATCATGTCACACACACACACAATAGCATCTCTGATTTAATAGAACACTATAGCAAGCAAATAAGCTGACACAGGATACAAAACATTGTTGCTCCCATGCCCAGGCATTGTAACTTTCATAATCTCTGCTTACATGAAGCCAAACTGGTAGAAGGATTTTACTTTTCTTATGTTTCTTCTACAGTCAAAACTATTACAATTTACAAGAGAAGCATAAGTTTGTTGAGAGCTTCAGCTACTCATTTGGATCAGGTCTCCATGAAGCTAGAGCAGAGGATTAGCCAAACACAATTTTTGCTATTGTTTAACATATAATACCATATTTTATCATCCAAAATTCCAAATATCTAAATGCATCTGGAGAAAATGCAATATTTCAAATTGCAAGGGCTCTATTATGTTGATTGCTGAAAGCAATTGGGAGGAAGTAAGCATATCATTAGAAGATGCTGATGGCAAATCACATCTCAGTGACACAGTAGTTCCAAACAAAAATGCAGCAATGCATGCATGTAGCGTCAAAAGTGGTATTTAAGAAGCAGAATTACATACTTCCATTGGCACCTGCCTCGCCTCTAACATGTCAGCCTTGTTCCCAGCAAGAGCCATAATTGTATTTGGGTTTCCTGTATAGAAACAATCATGAATCAATAGCTTGTATATCAGCCAGCTCATTTACATAAAACGTTTCAGATATATCCTGTCTAATAATGCCACCATAATCACTAGATCAACTTCTTACACAACAATTGTAAAAATGGTCCATCAGGTGTAAAGTATCAATACAATTTATTTTGATTATGAAGTAGTAAATGGATTACCTTGCGCTTGAAGTTCTTGAACCCATTTTTTTGCACGTGTAAAAGAGGTCTGTAAGGTAGAAAATAATAATGAGTATCACCACTCCTACCTTGTTTACATAATGTGTAGATTCTTAAAATAAAAAGGTGCAAATGACAATGGATTTAAATTCGTTTGTGGTGCAAACCAGGATGGATTTGAATTTCCATGTTGTGCAAATCAGGGTGGATTTAAATTTGCATGTGGTGCAAATCAAGCCAAGATTTACCGCAATGCAGATTATGAGTGGGTAAAAGTTATATATGAAACTAGGTATGAGAGATCCCTAGCAATATATAAGATCATGAAAATCAAAGCTAAATGATCTTTTGTTATCACGAAGTAACAACTCATGGAAGACCAGATGACTTCACAACCGAACACAATATATTCCCGGAATTTGGCTTGCTCACAAGATGCAGGCAAGGAATAAAATGTGCACACAGTTTGTTGGTCCGACTTTGGTAGTACATCATACTGCTTTACTTCTGATGTCTCATTAAGTAAAGCAACATACGTAAAAGAAGGGGGCACTAATTACTAGAAGGGCGAAGTGGACACGCAGTTGGAATGGCACATCCCTTCAGAGCTTAGTGTGTTGAATTGTATTAGCAATATAATGCCTATGCCCACATAGAGAAACATATCCATACAAATCACTAGAAAAGCCAACTTAGACACAGAGCTCAGCAGTCACAGCCCATAAAAAAGGTGTGCAGAAACAGAACCATCCTTCCAGTATACTGACAGTGATATGCCTTCTCAGCAGAACCATTATTATGCTGACAATTTTTAGTAGTATCAATGAATTTAAGTTACAGGTTGACCATTCAGACAGAGAAGAACATATGGTCATTTGGACAAACAGGCATACGCTGTCAAACAGTGCAGAGAATGAGCGGGTGCAATATAAGATTGTATGAAAACTACAAGACCAACAAAACATTTACACCCAAAACACTACTACACTGAAAGTTCAAAACTTTTGCACTTAGACCAACGATTGAACTATGGAAGAGACCAAATGTTAAAGACTTAAAGTTGGAGCCAGATAGTGCTGAAGACCTCGTTTGATGCTTTGGTTAGAGGATTAAGGGAGATTCTCATCAAGAACTACTAAGTGCAAGTAATTTCTATTAATCGTGGCTGTGGTGTCAATGTGTCATATTTATTATCTTTAGTCAAAGGCAAGCATGATGCAGTAAACTGTAAATCATAACATCAAGTAATTATAATCAAGATCTACTATATAATTAGTTCAAGTAAGTCATTGTGTGTTCTACTAACCGCATTTGTGATGTCGTAGACAACTATCGCAGCAGCAGCTCCCCGATAATACATCGGAGCCAAGCTGTGATACCTCTCCTGTCCTGCCGTGTCCCAGATTTCAAACTTCACCGTCTCGTTGTTAACTGCCAAGGTCTGAGAGAAGAAAGCCGCACCGATGGTCGATTCCTGCAGCAAAACGAACCAACAAATTAAGCATCCCCAGCACGCAGGCCTGCTCAATTTAGATCGAAACTTACACGTAAGGAAAAAAAACTCACCTGGTATTCAACAAACTGGCCTTTTACAAACCGGAGAACCAGGCTTGACTTGCCGGTGCCCACATCTCCGAGAAGAACCTGGTGATCCAACACAGAAAGTAAACACATATCAGCATATGGCAGAGCTCAGAATCTGTTATACAAGAAAGTAAGTCCCTCACAGTACCCAAAATATGTATTTTTTTTCATGATCACATGTAAACTAATTCATCGTATCCGACAAAACAGAGTTACAGACGATACAATAGTCCTAAGTAAACGAACATATTGGCATCGGCTCATCTGATCGGGACGAACACAGAGCGATTTGCAACAAGATTAGCCGAAATCCGTGGACCAAGAACCCAGACCGCGCAACTCAAACGTGGGCGCGCCATCTGCGACGAAATCAAGAAACGAAATCGAAGATTCGGGATGCGGGTTCCTCACCAGCTTGGCGTTGCGGATCTTGTTGCCGGCGTTGGCCGCCATCGAATCAGGGTTTGGATCGGAGGAATCGCCGGCGGAGCTTGGGCGAAATCAAATCGCGCCAAAGCGAGCGAGCGATTTGGGGAAGAACTCCTCCTCTTCAAGGGAAAAAAATAATTTTTTGGGGGGGAAATCTTGCAACGCGTGACGTTCTGCGTGGTATGGCGTGTTTGCTTTCTCTGTTTCCTTCTCCCTTTCGGCTTAAGGCTAAGGAATAAGCAGAGCAACCGTTTTACAATCCGGTCCCTCTAGTATTGCGTAATCATTAGTAAAAATAAATATTTGATTAGGACATCCACTTATAGTAGTACGATTGGACGAATAAGATTCGTTCTTGAATTTGGACCGGTTTGGCCTAAATTACATTTTCTTTTTCCCCTGATAACATATAGATCGTAAATAACAATTTCTTTTCTAACGAGAAACTACAGTTTTAGTTACGATGCCATAAGCTAAAACAGTTACCCGAGTAAGCTCGACTGCCAGCTAGATCACGGGTAAAATGCGTGCAATCGACTTTTAGGAACTTTAATCCACAAAGATACATACATACAGTGTTTACATTGATGTCCAAAATGATGTCTGAAAGACATAACTAAGTTGCTTCTTCGTCTACAGGATCCACATGAGGGTCAAAGGTCAGCACCGATCCGGCGTATATATTGAAATTCGTTTAAAGTCAGGGTGATTTTTAGAATGTTTGCCACGGGCTTTGGGCCCGGATGGCGGCAGCAGCTGCGCTGACACGGCACGGTCATGACGAAGACTCTTGTCATTTGTTGCTGAGGAAGAAGAAATGTTCAACTTTTGGACACCGGCCGTGCAATTTGTGCTAAGCTGGGAGTAGCTTTCAGAACGGTGGTGGGTCAATTGGCCTTTGCAGGCCGCTAGCTAGCCCTTTCTAGAATGCTCTCTTTGGCCCGCTCGATTGAGCTGAAAAGTTATGATTTATGGTTGAAATTATACTGTAGCGGCTAAAATTTTATTGTAACTGAACATGACTTATTTAGTGTAATTAAATTTAAAAAAATTCAAAAACAGAAAAATATGTTAGCTCATTACGGACAACGCGAACGAATACAGAAAAAAAAAGAACCGGCAAAAAGCTCAAAAAACCAAAAGTTCAGAAAAAAACAAAATTTATGAATAGTGAAAAATAAGTCAGAAGCCAGAAGCTGAAGCTAAAATGAGTGGGGCTGTGTCACACTTCTTTTATCATGTTCAGACAATGTTGTCCCTGCTGCGATGTTCCTTGGGTGGCATTAACAAAGCAACCTGTCTTCAGCCAGAAATCATAAGAGGATTAGCTTGTCGTATTATCAAAGTTGAGGTTTTTTTTTGTTGCAATTACTTCTCTTTGTTATCACTTAAGAGCTAGTGTTCAGCATCCAGCAATCTAGCATCTTATCTCTACACTCTTAATTCCCTGTGGATAATGATCTTTATGCACTTGCAACCGAAAGAAAAAGTCGTGCGCGTAAAAGTACTATTATCTATTCATTTTTGGTTTGTCTGTTCGCACTCTAATAAGATCACTGTCATGACATCTCAACTCATCAGCTTCCTCAAAACCTTTTGTTTTTTAGATTCTTCCTATGGCCTTATATTTTTGGACAAAGACGGTGAAAGATGAGTGACGACAATGGCGATTAGGATTAGGTGCTCACGATATAGAATGCTCCTGTCCCAGTGTAGAGGTTAGAGAGTATCAGAATACGAAATAGTAATGCAATTAGTAGCAGCAGGTGAAGAGTACTGTAAACCGTGAGCTTTCAGAGAAGAAGAAGATGGACATAGGATTTAAGAGAGAGATGGAAATAGATTTACTTGGTAAAAATCGATCAATGGAGACGACTCCAATTAAGCTGTCAGTTAACTAGCTAGCTAGGGAATATGTGCTGGCCAGATGTATGGGGTTTCTTCTGCGAATTTCATGCTAGATGCTTGACAGCTTGAGGTCAGTATTTGAGAGGCTTGGAAGCAACGTCTTCATGCCTAGCTAACTACGCCATCACTCTGAAGCAATGCATATTGATTGCTAAGCTACATATAATCATGCATGCAACTTGTTCGTAAAACATGTCGTCACTACTCGCGCATGCATGTATGGCTGCTATGAACAAGTTCTAGTAGCATATTTCGACCGCAAGTATTAATTCCATGTAATAGAGAACAGGTAAAAGTATTTTATTTATGTTACAACTTCGATCCAGGAGAAAACACACATATCGCAAATAAACGATGAGAACACAAAATAATTTCTGAATTTCTCTATTCTCTTATTTGCTCCCCTTTTTCCTTACTTTTCTTACAAAACTGACTACAAGCCTCCTCAATATATAGGCTAATAATCTCCTACTAGTATACGTATTCGGACTTCAAGTTGGACACAACTTCAATTTGAGTTACACACGAAGATAGATTCTACTACGTCTTGAACTCTAAGTCAAGATTATTTCTAACAATTTTCCCTTTAATTTTGACTTGACATACTCTAGTTTTAGTCTCAATACATTATGAACTACCAGCCACGCCTTCACATGAAGCGTTCTACATGCAAGTTACATGTAGAAACTCAACTCAACTGGTACAGGTTCATCCGGATGTAAAGATTCTAAAACATTGAGGCAATCGGTCTCAACTACGACTTACTAAACTCATACTTGATATAGAACGGTGACACAGCTCCTCAACGTTCTATTTCCTTTTCACCTTACTTGAGTTTAGACGGCGACGCATATTCTTAACGTCCCTGACTCAACTCATTATCAGAGCACTGTTGATTCATCATCGTTGAGCGCTTCAGCAACAAACACTTTCTTCTTCTTCTCTCCTGCGCAAGCCACAGGCCACAAGCATTCTTCTTGGTTCCTGTGCTACTGCTCTATCTCGTGCGCTGACCGAGAAAACAGAAGGACGTGCTGCGCGCGTCTTTTTCCCGAGAGAGCTGCGCGAAGACGAGCAACATGCGCCTCAGGAGCACCGCACGAGACGCGCTGAAACAAAATTGCCGAGACGATTTTTCCAATGACTCGGTTCTCGCCTGAGACCACTTGTTAAAACTTTATTCCAAGAGAAAACCGCAAACATCGCAAATAAACGGAGAGAACACAGGAGAATTTCTGAATTTCTCGATTCTCTTACTTGGTCTCCTTTTTTCTTGCTTTTCTTGCAAAACTGGCTACAAACCTCCTCAATATATAGGCTAATAATGTCATACTAGTATACGTATTTGGACTTCAAATTGGACACAACTTCAACTTGAGTTACACATGAAGACGAACTCTATTACAGTTTGAACTCTAAGTGAAGATTATCTCTAATAATTTAAAAGGAAATTGAGGAGATTAAGCAAGCAAATTAAAGAGTAGTCGTAATTCAACACACGGCCGGGCAATCCATCAATCGTAAGAGTAAAGTCAAAAAGCAATTACTGATGGAGTAAATTAATTGTACCCCTACGGCCCTACCTTTGTCGTTTGTACTGCCATGCATCTGAATGGATGATCTTTGATTAGCACATGCTCATTTCTCACAGTAGCAGGTTGGGAAGTTAGGGCCCCTGCTTCGACAGAAAAAACGACGTTAGGGCCCAGCTGCAACTCGATGCCTGGCCCATGGGCCTTGAGGGAGCCCAGATGAGACTTTTTTTTTCTTTCTTTTGATCAGAAATAAGCATCGGAAACTAACTGATGCTTAATATGTTTAGGCAATGTGACAACTTCGAAGTACTCCTACATACCCAAAAAAAATTGGCTAAGAGAACTTCCCGGTGTGCTGGTATGAGTTTAAGTTGTTCTAACGCGCAACCAAAATGTTGTGTATTCCTTTTGATCATATTTTTCTCCTTAGATGTAAAGTTACTCCATACAAGTGTAAAAGCTTTTTTCTTATTGGTTTCTGTGAAAAAAAGAAGAAAAAAAGAGAGAGTTAGTTTCCATTGCCGGGATTTGAACCCGGGTCGCCTGGGTGAAAGCCAGGTATCCTAACCGGACTAGACGACAATGGATCTTACCACGAGCTTGCACCTTTTTTTTTCTTCACAGCAGATCAAACGCTCGAAAAACATAACGAGGTGAACAGTTGCCATGTATGAATGACCAGAAAAATTACAAATTACCATTCTTTTGTGTCTGAAGTAGTAGTCATGACAACATCTCGACCATGCATTCTCACAGCAGTTGGAGACTGAGAGTAGTTTAACTTGAGCTTTTACCTTTGGGGCAAAAACTCCAAGCAGTTCGTCAAATGGGTAGAAGTAGAACGACAGCGCCAAGGACTTAGCACATCAACCAGATTGATGGACGGTAACATTTCCTCCCCTGATAGACAGTTGATAGTCCTTGACACCAACCGTACATCGTGAAGCCAATTTGGTCCTGTAAATCTTTTTCTACCGAGCCGGTTCAAAGGACGAAAAAGAAAGCTTCCTGCTTGTGCCCTTGTTTTCCAGCATGCACTTTGATCTCTCTTTTTCTAAGCTTTGTCTCTAAAAGTCAACTAACTCTTTCAGAAAAGGACACTGAAAGATTGTTTCACGCTTGGCACTCTTTTACTA
Organism: Dendrocalamus latiflorus; assembly: GCA_017311315.1. NCBI lineage: Eukaryota > Viridiplantae > Streptophyta > Magnoliopsida > Poales > Poaceae > Dendrocalamus > Dendrocalamus latiflorus. Next base: position 855,903 of record CM029636.1, read on the forward strand.
ACAGCTAGCCACAAAGCTGATGAACAAGTCTTAATACCAGTCTTAGCGGCTTGTAAAATAGTACTTTTCCTTTGATGTGATTGTTCCAGCTAAAATGAAAGTACCATCAAGAAGTTCTACATGGACCATACCTCCCCGCTTGCAATTTCGTAGGAATTACCCCCATTTTGTTTTATTTACGAGGATTCCTTGCACTGTTATGTATGAACAACGACGAGGCAATAGCTTGATCGATTAAGTACTGTAAGACGACGAGAAAACTCAGAAAGGTTGGGCTCAGTAATCGTTTCATTTTGCAGTGGATTCAGCTATATACTTATCTAGTATGAAACAATAAGATTCCCTGTTTCGTACTTGATAATAAAAAAAAGCGATACCTGTAAGACGAAGATTGTTCAGCAATTTATACATTTAGTCAAATTTGGAGAAGATTGTTCAGGAATTTTTAATGCAGTGCCACCAAAAAGAAACATGTCAACCGAGCTCATGAGGTCATTAGACGGCACAAGTGTCTCCTCTTAGACTCTTCCAATCAAATTGTACTGTCGATCTTTACTAACTCGAGGAGACAAGAAGACATGGTAGATGCAACTGGTAGCGATGTGTTTTTGGAAGCATCGGACACTTTCCCACCAAGTGGTTTACTAGTCTTCAGGCCTCAAGTAAACTGATGCTTAGATGCTCTGACCAAATCAGGAATTCTCAGACATTGATACCATGGTCGGGTGTCGACGGGAAACAAAGGCCACTTTATCAGATCATCCGTCCATGATCGATAATGTGAGACGTATCTATACTATCACGTCTAAGACCGATGAGGCTAGACGAAATTATGGTCTAGTGCCGACAAGGCCAGGTCACGACCCCATCTGCACATACCAAATGGATGAGACCGGACACTCCGTTGCCAGGCACGAGGAGGCAAAGGCAACGCACACGTTTGCGACCGATGAAAGTAGGCGTACACATGACTGGACACCGATGAGGCAATAGTCATTCTCTTCATCGAAATATCCTATTTGTTAACCGACATGATGATGGCGTACCATGACTGGCCATCGGCGAAACAAAACCACCCGCATCACATTTGCATCTTCACCACCTACATCTATACCAACATCATGCATGAATATGGACGAGCAACATAAATTCAAAGACAAAGACCATAACATAGCTTAATCGAAGGTATTCTATAACCTTACCTCACCGATGTAATTAACCAGACGCCGTGCAAAGAAGCCGAGAATCAACAGACTATGCAATCTCCAATTAGATATACCTAGACGAGAAGACAAAAAGGTGAACTCCTGTAGGATATGTAATTTTATATATTCAGGACAAAATTAATGAAATACAGCGTTGCCGACGTGTTCCGTGGTATTTTTGTTTTCACAAACACGCATGAAGACAAATGAAGCACACAGTGGCGAACAGTTTTGGTTAACATGAGTGATCAGGTTTCAGTTTGAAGCTCAAGGTAAAAACACTCATTTTTCTTGCAAGTGAATAGTTCTGTGAAAGGAAATATCAAGCCGGATTCACCGCACATATGCGGTGACATCAACGCTTTTGAGATCATGTATGTTTGATGAGTTTTTGCGCAAAACGGCCGGCTACGACTACGCTGCGTCAATCAGACTGATCCGACCACGTTTTGCCAGTACGACCACGTTCGCGATCACTTAGGGTTTCGAGTAATGCTTTCGATCACACATATTGACCACGTTGCGTCGATTAGACCAGTACGATTATATTCCGATCGCTGGGGGGATCGAGCAGTTGTTTTCGATCACATTGAGTCGACCGGCTGATACGACCACGTTGTGGCACACTATATCGACCAGCTGTTATGACCACGCCTGCTCGAGCACCCGCTACGACCACGTTCTTGCAACCACGTCTTCGACCGCTTGGGTATCGAGCACGTTCTTCGGTCATGATTTACGATGTGTCGATCAGACCGATACGACCACGTTGTGTAGTTCGACCGCGATTGCAGATCAGCAGCAACAAGGCATGGTTGCACCGTATCCTCATCCAGTTAGAGATGATGCTTAACAAATCTCTGATATGAAAACAGAGTTCTGGAAGGTAACTAATCCGTAACCAATCAAGAATCTTATCTCTGATTTAAACGGTGCAACCGACACCGTGTTGAAGCTGTATATGGCACCTACGGCCCCCTATCGAGCCTATAAAAGGAGAGGCAGAGACGGACGCAGGAAGGGGGAAGCACACCCCCGCAGATAGATACAAAGGAAGAAAAACCGCAAACATATACGAGATGGAGCGAAGATGCAAGCACACCCACAGAGAAACAGAGGCGGAGGGAAAGAAGAAGGAGAAGTTAGAGGGACCTAAGGCACCAATCAATACAAGCTCGAGCCATGGCATCCTATGATGAGAACGGTAAAAATATCCGCACCTCTCTTTTCTCTGCATCTTAATCTGCATATGATGAATAGCGGCTACAACAGCAATGTCGCTAAGCAACTACGGTCACTCAGGTGCTCTGGGGCTCACTGAGATGTGGCTCACAACCTTTGAGGAGGTTCCCGATCGCCGACCAAAGTCAAGCAACCACGATCACTGCCGATCACTTCCCAAGTCAGGCCCCTCGACCGCTCGAAAAGCCAGCCGCCGCCGGTCGCTTTCGAAGTCCGGCGTGTCTCCGATCGTGTCACAAAGCGTGTCTCCAATCGCTTCACAAAGCCAAGCAACTACGACCGCTGCTGATTATTCCTGAAGTCATGCATGTCCCCGATCACATCGCAAAATCGAGGTCGTTGATCGCTCCTGAAGTCGTGCGTGTCTATAATCGCTTCGCAAAGCTGAAATCCTCAACTGCTACCGATCACTCTCGAAGTCGTGCACCCCCGATCACTTCCCAAGTCAGGCCCTTCGACCGCTCGCAAAGCCGAACGCCTCATATTATTTCTGTGAGGTGTCTCCAATCATGTCACAAAGTTGGGCCTCCGATCGCTTTGCAAAGTCAAAGTCCTCATCTGCTACCGATCAATTTCGAATTCAGGCCTCTGATCATTTGCCGAAGTTAGGATCACTGATCACTTGCCAAAATCGGGGTTTTCCAATCGTTTGCCGAAGTTGGATCTCCGACCGCTCCTTGAAGTCAAGTGTCTTCGATCGCTCCTCGAAGCCGAACACCTCCGACTGCTCGTCAAAGCCACACACTACTGGCTGGTCCTCAAAAACAGATGCATACGGCCAATTAACAAAGTCAAACCTCTCTAACTACCTGTGGTACACCTACTTCTTCAGTTGTAGATCGCCGATCACAGTGCTTCAGTACCCCCAACGAGTACTTCCTTACGACTAGGCTTCATGAGTGCCTTGTTCAACTCAGTGTGCTACAGTACTTTTACAAGTATGCCTTACTGCCACGGTGATGCCATGATGTTCGACCATGGGGCTACAACATTTTTTATGACCACGGTGACTTCCATCCTCGGATGTTTCCCGACGCATTCGACCACAATGAGTTTCGACCACAGCTGTCTTCTGATGGGTTTCGACCATGGACGTTTTCCGAGTGGTTTCAACCATGACTATCTTTCGATGGGTTTTGGCCACGGACGTTTTCTGAGTGGTTTCGACCACGATGGGTTTTGACTGCGGTAGTCTTTCGGTGGGTTTCAACTACTGTGACTATTCGACCACGGACGTTTTCGATGGGTTTTGATCATGGCAGTCTCCCGATGGGTTTTGACCATGGCTATCTTTCGATGGTTTCGACCACATGGATTTCGACCACGGACGTTTTTCAAGTGGTTTCAACCACGATGGGTTTTGACTATGATAGTCTTTTAGTGGGTTTCGACTATTGTGGTTGTTTGACCACGGACGTTTCTGATAGGTTTTGACCACAGTGGGTTTTGACCACGGTAGTCTCCTGATGGGTTTTGACTACCGTGACTATTCAACCACAGACGTTTTTCGATGGGTTTCGACCACGGTGGGTTTCAACCATGGTTGTTTTCCAATGGGTTTCGACCACGGTGGGTTTCGACCACAGCTGTTTTCCGATGGGTTTTGACCACGGCTGTCTTCTGATGGGTTTCGACTACTATGACTATTCGACCATAGACGTCTTTCGGTGATTTTTTGACCACGGCTGTCTGCTGATGGGTTTCGACTACTGTGACTGTCGACCACGGCTGTTTTCCGATGGGTTTCAACCACGGTGTGTAGCCGATCCCGGTTGTCTTCCCATGGGTTTTGACCATGTGACTTCCGACCAAGGAGATTTCCCGATGAATTCAATCATAGTGATGCTCGACCACTAAGCGCTTCTGATAGGTTTCGACCACGATGAATTTCGACCACGTCTGTTTTTCGATGGATTTCGCCCACAGTGGATTTTGACCACATACGTTTCTTGGCGGGTTTTGACTCTGATGAATCTTGACCACAGACAGTTTCCTATGGTTGTCGATCACATTGATACTTGACCTCCGTGGCCTACTCTACTAATTCTTCCGCTCAAACTATACCTACGACACCGATTCTAGCCGCCATTGTTGTCAAATTGGTCATACTAGACGTTAATCATGCATACTTCAAATCACTTCTGATGTGTCCGTTCGATACCAACGAGGTCAATGGCATAGGCGGGCGTGGTCAAGTTTGATGACCATGCTGTCAACGGCCCTATAGACTGACGAGGTTATGGATAATGCCAACGCCCATACCTTCATCAATCATTCATCCTTGCATGAGGAACATAAAGCGAAGACTAAAGACACCGACCATGCGCAGCTTAATCGAAGATTTTCCGTGGGTTACCATGTGGATGTAATTAACCGGGAGGCCTTCTGAGACCCCAGGAATTAGGACACCATATCGTCTATGTCAGATCTGCTATGCCAAGCAAGCTACAAAGCGCGGGCGCGCGCGCGTGCACACACATATGTATATATATAAAGGGATTTATAATTTTGTTCTTCTTAAATGAATGAATAAAATACATGTTTTCCCTATCTTTTGTTATGTTTATCTATTTTTTGTGTACTTTAGTGCACTGACACGCCTACATCTTATAACCCCGGGACCAGTGGCGGAGAGAGGGGGGCTGGGGGGCCTGGCACCCCCCAACCTGTCAGTGCACTCCGATGATTAGTTTTGGCGGAGAGGAACAAGAAGAGAGGACACGGGACAGAGTTCAGTTTCGGTTCTTACACAGGCTATGGATTGGTCTTTATATGAGTCCCCTCCAATTTCCATTAGGAGAAACCCCGTTGCTACATAGTTAAGAAGAAAAGAAAAGCAGAAAGAAAGAAATGAAAAGGCAACATGACAGGCTGCAATGCAAAGCAAACCTGTAACACCTTGTTACAAAATACTAGTCTATCCAACATCATCAGACCTCCAAAAACTCTCCACCTCACATGAGCGAGCATCATTACAGAACATCCAGAATTTATATCCATAATCATTGTCAGTCCGCCATCTTCTTTGCACTTTAGCTGCACTGTTAGTGCCCCGCCTCTGCTGCCCTGGAACACCTCCGCTGCTACTTTCTCCAGCAACTTGGCGCCACCATGATTATCCCATGTTCTTGCTCCTGCAAGTTTGCCCAGCAATTTAACCAATGACATAGCATAAATCAGAGAAACTGGATCTCAAGGCATTTTCTTGCTGGTAGTCGTAGAGCTAAGTTTAAGTTAATAGAGATGTAATTTTCTTTGCATTGTAATTTGCGAAATATATTACTCTGATATGTAACTATTGGATTGGTAAATCCGGCATAGTTTATTGATTCTACTCTACTTATTGTCCATATTGCCCCTCCATATCCAATTTCTGGCTTCGCCCTGCCCGGGACCAGAAATTCACGAGCGATTTCTCGCATCAAACAATGTTGTAATTTTTGTATATTCAGTACAACATTTCCAACGTGTTCCGTTGTATTTTTGTTTTCACAAACACGCATGAAGAAAAATGAAGCGCACAGTGGCGAACAGTTTTGGTCAATATGAGTGATCAGGTTTCAGTTTGAAGCTCAAGGTAAAAACACTCATTTTTCTTGCAAGTGAATAGTTCTGTGAAAAGTAAATATCAAGCCAGATCTACCGCGTATATGCGGTGACATCAACGCTTTTGACAAGCGTGATTCAATTGCATGATAACTAGCTTAGATCAACGCGCAAAACCGTAAATAATTGTTTTCTGAACGTGAGATAGCTTTATACAGCTTATCCATTACAGCAAGATTTGTTGGTCGTACTTAAAAGTAAATCATGTGAGGCATATAACTTATGCACCATGCACAACTCTATTATTACATATTTCTGAAAAAAAATACACAGACAAATACGTTAGACGAAATTTTGTTTGTTCGGACAGCAGTATTGCGCATGAAAAACTTGTTTGCTTCTCGAGGGGTGCTGCACATAACTATTTTACATTTGCAAGGAAGCAATGGTGCCATACAACTATACAAGCAACAATTTGGTCTTGAAAGGTTAATTTGTGGGCCCAAAGAGCTACAAATTCTTCTGTGCGCGAATATTTTTCAGAAGACTTATATGTGCCACCTTTAAAAAAATATTTCCTTCTTCTTGCAAATCTACATCTGTATCTGTTGACTGCATTTTCATCCATGGAGTTCAACTTACTTTGTTCAGGCCGAAAATGATGGATTCGACCCTCACACTTTTCCAAAGTTGGAAATCTTCAAAATTCTCTCCTCCTTTATTCACACGGGTAAATCTTTGCATGAGATCATAGATTGGTTCTCTTGGGTATAGTTATTTGGAATTGTTAATGTTAAAACTTTGATTAAGAGAAAACGCACACATCGCAAATAAATGGGGAGAACATAGAAGAATTTCTTAATTTCTCTAATCTCTTATTTGCTCCCCTTTTTCCTTACTTTTCTTACAAAACTGGCTACAAGCCTTCTCAATATATAGGCTAATAATCTCCTACTAGCATACGTATTCGGACTTCAAGTTGGACACAACTTCAACTTGAGTTACACACTGAGATGGACTCTACTACGTCTTGAACTATAAGTCAAGATTATTTTTAACAATCTCCTCCTTAATCATGACTTGACATACTCTAGTTTTAGTCTCAATGCATTATGAACTATCAGTCACGCCTCCACATGAAGCATTCTACATGCAAGCTACATGTAGAAACTCAACTCAACCGGTACAGGTCATCTAGATGCAAATATTCTAAAACATTGAGGCAGTCGGTCTCAATTACGACTTTCTAAACTTATACTTGACACAGAACGGTGATACATCTCCTTAACGTTCCGATTTCTTTTCACCTTACTTGAGTTTGGACGGTGACACATCTTCTCAACGTCCCTGACTCAACTCTTCACCAGAGCATTGTTGATTCATCATTGCTGAGCGCTTCAGCAAGAAACACTTTCTTCATTTTTGGCTTGGGGCATTATGAAGAAAGTGTCCATAATGGTTACAATTATAACACCTCACTTTTAACTTATCAAACTTCTGAATCTGACAACCTTGGCCACCACCCTTGAAAGTGTTCTTACCTTCACGCTTCAATGATCGGATCTCCCACTCAGCATGGGTCAATAAGAGTTGTTCGTCACCTTTGTTGCTATTATCGCGGATGCGTTCCTCATACGCCTTAAGACGACCGATGACCTCTTCCATGGTCATTGCCTTTAGGTCTTCAAATTGCTCTATGACTGAAGCAATTGGGAGAAACTGTGAGGGAACAACATGATGGAATTTCTTCACTACGTATAACTCTTCCACTTTCTCGCCAATGGCCCGAATCTTGTTGACAACGGCCGTCAACCAGACAGCGAAGTCATTGATTGACTCCATTTTCTTCATACGCAGCACCTCGAACTTGGTCTTGAGAGTTTATACCTTTGCTTCCTTCACACAATCAACGCCAAGATGCTCTCCTTTTTGGCCAGTAGGAAAAGCGTCTCTTCTGGGATGCCCTAATAGATGGCCGCCAATGCCATCTGATCCTTGCACACATCGACGTTTCCATTCTTGATTGTGTCCCACACTCCTTGAGGCTTCATGTATACCTTCATCTTGATTGCCCAAGCTGCATAATTGCTCGTCGTGAGCATCGGATAATGCAGCGAGACAGCGTAACTCTCATTCACCATCATACTGGATGATGTCTCATCATTGGTGACACCACTTCCCGAAGAATGCGACATGATCTTGAGCACGGATCAAGATCTCGGGCTACTTTGAAGCAGCTCTTGAACCGAGGGAATGGAGAAAAAAAATCTACGTTGTTTTTTTTTCTTTTCCTCTTGATGACTTTTCTTGCTGTCTTGGTTATGCTCTCTGTTGCTTCTTCATTTGGACTCGCTCTGCGTCTGGCATACTCGCAGCATGGCTTTTATTTCGCGTTTCCTTGCGTGCGACTCGGAGACGGAAAATGACTTTGGCTCGGAGAAGGACATCGCGACGCTCAAGGATGCCAAGACTCCACGCAAGACCGTGAATTGAGAGCAACTCTGCGAGAGCGACACCACATGAAGCAGGCTCACCGATCGAGGACGCGCTGTGAAGACCAACGTCGTGCGAAGCTGCGCAAGACTAGGCCAACGTGAGGGCACGCCACCTGAGATCCGCAGAAGAAAAAACGTGCTGGTGATTGCCCTCATGTCTTGTCTTCCTTTTGCTTCGTACGAGGCATGATTGAAAGTGCGCTTCGACTAAGACGACGCGCGCGCGATGCTGTGCGCTGCTACTTCGATCTGCTCAGGTTGCGTGCCTTTTCTGTCGAACAAGACGCGCCGGCCGCCAGAGATCGGGATTAAATCCCAGCTCTAATATCACTTGTTAAAACTTTGATCCAAGAGAAAATGCACACATCGCAAATAAATGGAGAGAACACAGGAGAATTTCTGAATTTCTCTATTCTCTTATTTGCTCCCCTTTTTTCTTACTTTTCTTACAAAACTAGCTACATGCATCTTCAATATATAGGCTAATAATCTTCTACTAGCATACGTATTCGGACTTCAAGTTGGACACAGCTTCAACTTGAGTTACACATGGAGACAGACTCTACTACGTCTTGAACTCTAAGTTAAGATTATTTATAACAATTAATGCGCAGCATCACCATCTACACAGTGACTAAAGCTCCATTAAAAACAGTTTTTAGCTTCTGCCTTCTAGCTTTCCGAAGTTGAAAGCTGTTTTGAACATGTTGACTTTCTAACATAGTTTTTTCTTTTTCCCCTATTTTTCTTTGCATTGACCATGGAGTTATAATAGTTTTTTTCCCTCTTTTTATTTTTTAATTAGATGCATCAGCTAAAAACTAATAGTCGCTAATGTGTCTATTTTAGCTAAAACTATCAGCAAAAGCCGTTTTCAATGAGGCCTCAATCCTATGGCTTTAGTTTGTTCAGTATGAATGGTCTGAGATTCTTTATCTCTAGTCGTACAAACTAGTAAAGGATTATAATTGTCCAACTAATTAGAAGCTTCTCTAATTAAGTACTGTCCTTGCGGATATACCTCAATAGTTTTAAAAGTCAACTCTACTTGACCAAAAACAAATTGACCAAATTTAAAAGCTAATGCTGCAAAAGTGTAGAATTTTAGATGTCTTGATGGAAACCTAGCAGACTAAAGGCATGCTGGGAGGAGGGAACATTGGGAAATTCAAATTCCTTTCATGAGCTGCTAAGTAATGTAATATAATTAATTGAAGTCGCGAGTCGGCCGAAACAAATCAATAATAACACTCCTACCAAGTCAAATAGTATGATCTCTGCCTTGACTTGGTAGAATTGTGATATATTATATGTGCCTTCTCAATAATTAGCCGCACAATTAATATTTTCCGGACAATTCTTTTTAGCATTACAAACAAAAGAAATTTCTTTGACTGAACATAAAAGAAATTTTGGTCATAAATTTTCGCTCTGCTGACTGAACCGTGTTTTCTTCTAACAATAACGTGTCAAAATACTGCAGATATTTCAGTTTGGAGTGAGTCATCTAAGGCATGATTTGTCAAAAGAGAAGTGCTAAGGAGTACTTGAGAGTTATTTGGGGTTGGAAGTACTCAGATTTTGGGGTGTTGGATTTTTATCCAACGGATACGCCATATCCCTCCCTTTTCAAAAAAACGAATCTAGAGCGTTGGATCTCTATCTAATGGATCCTCCCATATTCCCCCATCTCCAAAAAAAATATGAGTGTTCCGAATCTAAAACTTGAATGGAGATTCAACATCCAAAAAATCTAAGAGCTCTCAATCCTAAAATACTCGAGTATTTCCTAGACACCTCTTTATCAAAATACTACAGACCTTTAGACCGAAATTTCCAACAACTTGTCTGACTATCTCTTCGACCATATAGTCCGAGAGTACTTATAAGGGCCAATTAATTATGGAGAGGTCATCAAAGACATTATTAATACAGCGGCAAGGCCGTACACCGGAGCCAGCATTTGTTGCGTCACCATGTAAGCATAAAGCAACTAGACCTAGAAATATCATTCTATTGATCAGACATTGGTTAGGTTTACAAGCAAGCTCTCCTTCAGATCAAGTCATGAAGATGGACGAGGAGAAGTACTTGGAAAGGATCAAGGAGAGCTGTACTTCCAGCCCAGGTGGACGAGGAGAAGATGAAAACGAGGAGGATTTGGTGTTTCCAGGCTTTCGGTTCCATCCGACTGATCAAGAGCTCGTGGGGTTCTATCTGACAAGGAAGGTGGAGAAGAAGGCTTTCAGTATCGAGATCATCAAGGAGATCGACATCTACAAGCATGACCCGTGGGATCTTCCAAGTAAGTTTCGATCAATTCGTCTCACGCACATGCGCCCTTGCATAAGTCTGCATGTTTTTGTTCTTCTTTGATCATCCACACCCCATATGCAGAGATAAGTTTCATGATAAATTCACGGTGCAAAACTGTAATACTTAGTGTTCAGACGATCCTGTTTTTATAGCGATCTTATCCAGCTGATGCAAATATAAGCTAGTTCTTATCTACCTAGCTGCCTCCATCCTTCCTCATAATTGAATTAGTATTTCTTCCCTGAATTTGTTTTTCCAAAGATATATACTCGATCTTGTCTATACATTGGGTATCTTGATTACTAATTAGGCCCTACAAATTAGTATTCGTTTCTTTGTAAGTACTGAACAAGAAAATCCATTAGAGAAATCACAATAGGTTCTCAACAAGACAAACAAGAGAGATTAATACTATTGTGCATGCATGCATGCATGATTAGGGAGTATATGTAAATTGTTGTACGTGCAGAATCGAGCCATCTGCAGCAGGGATCAGGGGAGGAAGAGTGGTACTTCTTCTGCCTGCGGGGGAGGAAGTACAGGAACAGCATCAGGCCCAACCGCGTCACCGGTTCCGGCTTCTGGAAGGCCACCGGCATCGACAAGCCCATATACCCCTCCTCCTCCTCCTCTTCAAACGCCGGCGAGTGCATTGGGCTCAAGAAGTCGCTCGTCTACTACCGCGGCAGCGCCGGCAAGGGCACCAAGACCGACTGGATGATGCACGAGTTCCGCCTCCCCTCGTCGCCGGCCGAGGCCACCACTAACTCTCCTTCCCCTAACACCTTCCAAGAAGCAGTGAGTGCTGCTCACTGAGATCGATCGTGTTATCACTGCTAAATTACAAGAACAAAATGAACTTTGTGTTCATTTCTATTTGCAGCACATATATAAGTGTACAAATTAATTAATCACAGGAAATATGGACGATTTGCCGGATCTTCAAGAGGAACATGTCCTACAACAAGAGGTGTCAGCAGCAGCAACACGATCAGCACGGCAAGGGCGCCAGATCCACGATCAGCAACAAACGAAGCCACCATTATCAGCACCAGCAGCTGGAGTCGTACTACCATTACCACCACTACACCTGCAGCGCTTCCACGGCGACAAACAGCTTCGAGTCAGACGCCGGGAGGGCTCATGTTGCTACTCACCACCAGCCGTTTATTCTGTCTGGTTTCCATGCTGGCGCGTCGTCGGCCGCCGTGACGTCGTCGGGAATGGGAGCTCCGCCGCCGTCGGGGTGGACCAATCATCTGATGAGCTTTAGGGACAGCAGCAGCTGGGACGAGCTGGGGAGGATCATGGAGATCTCCACTGATTCAACTTACTTGTAAAATACATATCATTAACTTGCTTTGTGTTGTTGTGGCATTAATACCTGACTTGCTTGTGGATTATAGAACTTTATGTGTATGTCTGTATTAGGAGCTAGTACTGCATGCTTGTATAGTTGTGTGTATGTGTATATGGTACCTACTTGCAGTTAGTGATAGTTTCCTGCAGAACAGCTCCTGAACTTCTTGCTTGCTCTAATATGTGTGCAATTTTTCTTTGAGAGACTGAGGATAACCATGATGATCTGCCAGTGCATCTTTCTTTCAGAAATCAGAATGGAATGGAGAACCGGCTAGTTAGTTCAGTACGTGATTGTAGACTATGCTGTCAGATCATTTGTGTACTGAATCTTTTATATAAAAAACTGTTTGCGTACTGATGAATCATATTTTCTCAAATGAAAAAGGGAAATCAATAGACGCGTATTTCAGCTTGTGCATATATATAATTGGAGTTTGCTATTTAAGACTACCGTGTTGTCTAGTATATCACCGCAACATGCATCAATTTGCATAAAATGGGTGAAGTTCTTGTGGGCTAGGACAGAGCTAGCTGTTCATGTTTCAAAATAGTACAGACCTAACTGTTGAAAGTACCTGCCATTTGCAAATGCATTTTTAGCACAGATGATCCAATCTACTACCATGTATATTCAAAAGGAAAAAATGCTTTTGATTTTTCAAAGTCAGCAACTTCCTTTACTACTTAAAAGGAGTTAGGGAGTGATGCATTCTTTCCCCTTCCTCCCATCCTCCCAAGACAATTCACACCGCCATGTGGCCCTCTCATTACTACAGAAAAGGTCATTACAGACAGATCAAAATAGTCATCACAGACGGTTTCGTGAGTCATCTGAGTTTATGGGTCAGTAATGACATAAGGTTATCACAGACGGCTTTCAAACCATTTGTAATGCAGCTTATCGCAGACGGTTATAAGCACGTAACCGTCTGTGATAGTTGACTATCACAAATGGTTTTTAGTAGAAACCATCTGTGATAGTTGATATATCACAGACGGTTTCTACTAAAAACCGTGTGTGATAGTCAACTATCACAGACGGTTACGAGGTAATAACCATCTATGATACTCTTTTTTGTTCGTAATTCTATTTCTGTTTATTGGTTAGTCTCAGAAAATGCTAGCCATGCCCTCTAAAACAAGCAGATCAACACGGTATACATCTAGTTCACATTCATTCATTTCAGAAATAAGAATATTTATTTCATAAATCAATTAACTGGAATGAAGTAAATTATCCATCCATGAACAAATACACACATGTGCAATTAAGCTCAATCTTATCTAATCAAATTCATTCTACATCGTAGAACACCCTATCTTATTTTATGACTCTAGAAATCAAGAAGTACGCATACTGTCTTTGAATTTGTTTAAGGTCGGTCTGTTTCAATGGTGTTGTAGGGTATAAGTATGAATTCTTTGTTGCGTTGAGCTACCAATACCTTCGTCATGTAATTCTCAGCGAATGATGCATCCTCCTTGATGGTACCAATGGCAACCAAGCGTGGGTCGAGGAAATCAACTGGTGATTTCGTTAATTTGACTTCAGTCACCATGAATCTACATACACGCACAAAAACAATGAGTTATATATGACATTTATTGGTATTACATTAACATAGATCGTGATTGTATACACTTACAGTGTCTACCATCAAATGAGTGAGGCATCGAGAGCGTTGAGTGTGAAGCGGTCGAATAAGTCCTCAAAGGTTACCACAGTGACACCCGAGCACCGTTTTCCCTCCGGCTTGTTGGCATGTTCCATGTAGTACGCATGTAATCTCTAGCAAGCCAGTCCTAGGGTTAGGAGGCGCTCTATCAGGACGACCAATGACTTGTCTAGTATGAATTTTTAAGCCAACGGTAAGTTCGGGATATCATCATCGGTCTTCTTCCCTTGCCGCATCGGCTGTAGTTCGACTTCACGGTAGTCAACCAGGCACGAGATGTAGATGTACCGTGCCCTTGCCATGTCGGTGCAGGTAGCTTTGGTGCAGATAGCCCCCGTGAACTTAGCACCGGTGTAGGTAGCTTTGTTGCGAATAGCCCATATGGACTTGGCACCAGTGCAGATAGCTCCTGTGGACTTGGCACTTGTGCAGATAGCTCGAGTGGACTTGGCACCGGTGCAGGAGCCTTCAAGCAGATGTCCCTCTTGGGCCACTGGATGAATGTTCCAATGCTTGCCCTAGAGTCACGACCTCGTCGTTTAGGGGCATCTGCAGCGGGACGACCTCAAAATTGGCATGAACACCATCCATATTCACTTTTGCAAAACCTGGTGCTAGAGTTACACCGTGCACCAATGCCCCAGACCCGAATGGATATGCTTGACCCTAAGCAACACACAGGGCAACGGAGGCATATCTCACTTAAAGCTTGCACTTTGTAGCCACTCGTATAATGATACAAGATTAGCTACTCCAATAGGCCTATCAGTGGATTGAGCATTCCAGAGATAATAATTATTACCAGGATGTCATCGATAGGAAATCAGTGGTCGCTTTCTGAGATAGGGTTGGATGCGCAGCTACTTCGATGATTGGGGGGCTGCCTAGCATAGGAGCGGCGGGGGCTTTCTACTGATTTTTCGGGATGCCATAACTTTCCATCTAATCTCTGACATACCTTTGCATCTCATCTCTAAGAGATGCCATAATTTCCTCTCACAGCCATGCCTCACGCTCGATTTTGGCTCTCTTCCTACTCCGGTATGCTTCGGAGTCCTCTGAGAGACCCAAGCCTCTCATACGACTCTGGTGCTCCTTGTTTCCCAGGGCCGCAGAGGGTATATCTCTCTCCCTGAGAGCCTGAAATGAGCCTTTGGAAGATTCTACACTCAGCATTTCCTGCAAGAGCCCGATATGTCATTTCACTTCCTATGAAGTTATGGAATAATTACAAACTAGATAGTTTGATATCTTACCAGCGGCATGACACTTCCTCGTCTGTGGGGTATTGAAAGTTGATCTGCTCTTCACCATGACTGGTCCAACATGCATACCTCTTTTTGAAACCCCTTCGAATCAAGTCGCTTCAATCTGTGCTCGGTTCTTAAATGTTTTTAGATTTTCGCAGTTAATGCATGGACAGTACATATATTCGCCTCCTTATTCAACATATTCTCCTCGGTAACTCTTGTAAAAGCAGACATGCCATTAATATACTCTTCATCCACACGGTTCCCAACGTACATCCAGCTTGGGTCCTACGTTACACATATAATAGTTTAGTATTAAATATTGAAGTAATTAATTAGTGTGCAAGATATATACGATCTAAATTAACTATATGTAATTTCTGAACTGTCAATGCGTCGAATCTTTAGGAATACTGACAACGAGATTTGATAAAGAAAACAAATATACATGTGATTTCCTTTTCAGTTTTGCTATTTATAAGTTGCCTAATTTTCTCGCCTTTGGATGTCTAATTCTGATTTTGCTCCGATGGTTCCAAAGTCATTTTGTATGAATGATTTTTTGCATGCATGTTTTGTAAGAAAATTGCTGTATGTAGCAAAATTAATTAATTAAATTAAATTAAGTACAAATAGACTATGAATTGACTAAATCCTACCTAAACCACGCTGATGTAAGTAATCTTCTCTCTACATCAAGCTAAATCGACCTAAACCACTTTTAATTAATTCTCTTTCACCAAAATCTATAGATCTAAATTATAATGTAATTAGAAACAAATTACTAACCATAAGTAGTCAAGAATGAGTGGATCTATAATAACTCTTGCCAAATAACCTCCTTTCACCAAATAGCCTCAAAGCCTTGCCTCCAGCTCAAAGCAGCAGTCTGGATTTAGAATTTAAGATAGAGGGTCGACGGGTCTGTGCACAATTAAATATAGTAAAATTATCACAAACGGTTTTCATTAAAAACCATCTGTGATGACTTAATTATCACATACGATTTTTAAAACAAACCGTCTATGATACTTCACAGACAGTTAAAATAAAAAACTGTCTGTGATATTTGGTAATATCACATATGGTTTATGGTAAAAACCGTCTATGATACTTCACAGATGGTTTCTATCATGATCCGTCTGTAATATTACATCTTCACAGATGATTTTTAGCGCTTGCAGCAACATAGACGATCTCTAAACTAAAATCGCCTGTGATGGTATTTAATATTGATGGTTTTAGAAAACCATCTATAATGTGGTGTCTAGTACTAAGCTTTTTATAGTAGTGTCCCCCATTATGTCATATCTTAAACTCATGCTTTTCTCCCTGTGGATAATCATCACCCCCTTTCACTCGCACACATGGTAACAAACTCTCGAACAACTCCTAACAAATTCGGCCTATACCCATTGCGATCCTTCTCGCTCAATCCCCTGGCTTGACTATGTCGTTGTGATCCGGGCGCGAGACGACAGCTCACCCATTCCTGCTACGTTGTTGCTTCGATTATGAGGTGGAAGCGAGGAGTCCAGGCCCCAAACGGAGGTGCATCAAGCCTGCAGCCTCCTCATTTCCTCGCCAAGCTGGAAACTAGCCGCCACCACCATCGACGTATATATCGGTCCCTCCCCCATCCACCCCGATCGATTCATCTGTCATTAATTACGCCTCCTCGTGCACGCGTGAGTTCTTAACCTAACCTAACCCCGTGTTTTGGTATTACTCCTAGCTAATTAGAGCAAGTATTATAAGAGGCTGTAAGCTGGCTGTATGCTGAGGTGGAGGAGAGAGAAGGAGAGAGAAGAGAGGTGGGCTGTAAGCTTACAGCCAGCTGAAGCACAAGAACCAAGAAACTTTGTGAGAGGAAGGGGTAGATCATACAGCCTTCAGCTGGCTGTAACTACTATATGAGTAGGCTGATAAATAGGCTGTAAGTATCCATACAGCCAGCTGAAGGCTGTATTATAAGACTTGCTCTTAGATGATATGGACTACAGCTCGCTCCACCAAGCCGAGGCCAGCGATGCGATCTCAGCTGGATTCCAACCTTGGGGATTGCCCAATTCCCTTTTCTCCCACCATAATTAGCAGTCTGTCTATGTAGTGAATTTATCGCTAATGCAAAGGCTTGCATAGACTGCTAGAACAACAAGCATCGACAAGTTTAGATCTTGCCCTAGCTAAATCACTCCATTAATTTTTCATTCTACTATCAGTAACTTTAAAAATTAATTGCTATATGCTAATCCTATCTCCTTAATTGGGTCTCCTGAATCTCTCCTCGTTTGGCCAAATTAATTAGCTCATTTCTTCCCTGGGCAAAGTTGTAAGCTATATGCATGTGCATTGTAATTAACATTTGATACTTGCACTGCACTTTCCACTATTCAAAGAAACCTTACAATTTACAATCCATTGTGCGTACTCTTATTTGCATCTAATTTTTTTCTCTACTAAAGTAGATGAAAGTTTGAAAAGAACCATAATTGCTCTCACACTCCTTTACTATGCTTAGTTTAGATTTTCTAATGTGGGGAAAGTTCTGCTTAGTTCTTTAATTGTTCTCTGTCATGGTCAGATTGATATGTTCATTGGATGCAATCTTTGTTGACTTGAGTCTTTTGTTTGTTGTGTTTTCGTAGAACACTATGCAACATAATAAAATTTGTTCGTATAATATTTCGTAACAACATACGGGCATTCAACTAGTTACTATTATTTTTTACACCGTGTGTTTGAAAAAGTACCGTATCATGACAACGTTTTTATGACAAATTTGCTCATATCTTTTTTCACATATTACCAATCTAATATGCGCAATCCTCCTGTGTATTCTGAAAAATAAATAATAAAAATCTTGATATCTTTGGTCAAAGTTGGCGAAAGTTTGATTCACGACATCATTCTTTTACTACGAGAGAATCTAGATATGCTATCAAACTGTTAATGTTTGGTCGTAAAGTGCCTTGCTTTGCCGAAAGAAAGAAAAAGATGAGCGAAGAAACAAAGGTGCACCAAAATAAGCTACGTCAAGTATCCAGTGGACCATCACATATAGATATAGCTCTGGGTGAGTTCTTTTGGATTATGATTTATGACTAAAATTTTTGAATGCAGGATTATTCGTGAGAGATAAGCATGCAGAGAAAAATAATCGCATATGATTTTAGCCGGTATAATTAAACTCAGTACAGTTTGTACTATAATCTACGTATATATCCCATATTGAAAAAACGCACCATTTAAAAACTAGATACTATAGCATAAACTAAAAATTATAAGTCTTAAATGCTAAAGAACCCACCCTGTATATTGGACGGATCATATATCTCTCAGTGCCTCACCCAAGTTCCCCTTTTCTCTAAGCATCTCACAGTTTAAGCTGCTCATCGAGGTGTCTGAACCATGCAATGCATGCATGCATCCGTGTAAAGAGATGGTAGGGTAATTTTAATTCTACCATGCACCGATGCACATACAAACATGGATGTTCAGGCTTATATTTTTGAGGTGAATGGTGCACTGAATAATGGAGGAGACATGCAATTGCAAACCAATTACAGCAGCAGTGACCGATGACACTCCAAAAATTAATAATAATAAAAAAGACAGTGATCAATGACGCAACGTTCTCAAAGTCGAGCTGCCGCTGTGTTATTACCCTGGGTCCACGCATCCGGTGGTGGACCGAACAAAAAAAAATATAAATAATTCATATTTTATTCTAAATAACAGAAATATACTCGCGCAAATATTTTTTACAAAAACGACTTCCAGTCGTTGAATCGTTGGGCGACTAGAGCCTATCGCCCAATAGCCGCGCGACGTGCAAGTTGTCCGTGGGCCGTTAGACGATAGGTTCCAATCGTCGAGCCGTTGGGCGACTTGAGCTTGTCGGCTAACGGCTGGGCGACTACATTTACAGTCGTTCGGCTGTTCCGCGATTGCAAACGACCCATTCCTACGGCAACTAGGAGGCAATATCGGTTGATCTATTTGTGATTTTCGTAGATTATGAATGGTAGATAATCTGTTAGATTTGTAATAATAGTTTGCGACCGTCGTATGTTGTTGTAGTGCAAGAAATTTCATTTTTTAGAATGATTGAAATAACAGCAATTGGTAAGTATGAAGGTAATTGATATTGTGATGTAACCGGGAATTCATACATGGAAGAGAACTTGTTTGTTAATGTTATTAGATGACTTGCTATGCGAATAATTGAATATGAAAAGATGAGGAAATACGCTTGTCCTAATTAAAATAAACTTCATAGTAAAGTTGAGGATAACACAGCGCGTAGTGTTTGATTACATGCATAAGAAAGAACATCACGCATGATGCAACAAACCAAACTACTCGTACGATATATATGCACCTTTTTAGAATGAAACTAAATTCGACTTTCAGAGGACAAGTTAGTGCAGGATGGCCCGACCTACTACGTGGATCAGGGCCATTTTTCTTTCCTTATGAGCTCGACGTTGAACTCCTCGGTAGCCACTTTTGCCTTGGTGTACCAGTACATCAAATCTACGATTCGAGCATTCTCGTCATCCAGGTGTACCAGAGTAAATTGCGCAAAATCGCTCAAGTCAACACCGTTAGGACCTTCACGAACGGTGCCAACATCGTAATGCACTTTTAATATAATGGTATCGGCATTATTGATATCTGCCTGCACATATTTTTAATATACAACTAGTCAAATCGCATTGCACATTATGAAAGTACTGATGTACTGTAGTTTACATTTCAACGATCGTACGCCTATCATAACCAACTATACTACCCTCATAGCATTAACTCCTTATCAGCAGACCACGCACCGACGCCGCTCTGTCTCGCTGCTCGAGCTCTCTCCTACTGTAAATAATTTCTAATGGGTTTCGACAATTTATATGACATATTGATTTAAACGTCAATATACCAGTTATAACAGTATAAATGATTTTTTTAATATACTAATGACATTACATTCATTCGTAATTAATCATAAATGTTACGTTTTTTATTTTGTACAAAGCAAACTATTTAATTTGTGCAAAAGTATTGACTGAATTTTGAATAACTATAAATTTCTACGGATGCTAATTTTGTACAACTATGTTCACTAAATTTTCTATAATTATAGGTTTCTACTGCTGCTAATTTTCTATAACTACATTGAATAATTTTCTATACCAAAGTTACACTATTCTTTTCTACATCTACAATTTTCTACAGATTACTAATTATACACTAAATAAATTATTTACTTCATACAAAAAATTATTGACTACAACATACAAAAATTTTACATAACAAAAATCGCGAAACCCCTCCTTCTTCCTCTCCCTCTCCCTCTCCTCTCCTCACCTCTCCTCTCTTCTCTTTTCCTTCCCTCTCCTCTTCTCTTCTTTCTTTCCTTTCTGCCTTCTCTTTACCGCGCAGCGTGGGTGGAAGAAATGCCAAGGGCTCAGTCGCGTGGCCGATTTATATGTGCCTCCAGTCGCCGAAAGATTGGGCAACTGGATTTGCAGCCGCCTAATCGCTGGACAACTGGAAGCAGTCGCCTGACGGTTCGGCGAATGCAATTATGTCGCCCAACGGCCCACAGATTACTTACGCGTCGCATGGCCGTTAGGCGACAGGGTTCAGTCGCCTAACATTTGGGCGACTGGAGGCTATTTCTGTAAAAAAAATGTTTGTGCAGTATATTTTTGTTATCTCGAATAAAATTTGGATTATTTTTAAAAAATCCAAAAAATCTCCCCGTCGGACCGCCATGGCCGCCGCCGCCGATACCCCCTACTGCAGGCATCGCCGCCGGCGCCGACCCCGCCAGAGATCGCGAAGGCCCCCGCCTCCATCCCCACCTCTCTCCCTCTCCGCGCCGCCGTCTCCCGCCGCCGCCGCTGCCGCTCCGGTGCTCCGCCTCCTTAGAAGGAACAACCACGCAGGAACTGGTCGTGCTTCTCGAAGTTGAAGGGTAAGGACCCCCCAAAATCCCGTCTTTTGCTGCCTGTTTCCTGGATTCTTGCAGTTCTTGCCCAAAAGGAGTGACCTTTCCCACTTCTGTAACATTTTAGTTTGCAGTAGTAGTTCGGTACATATGGATTCAGTTCTTGTATTGTAGCTAGAGCTATTTCTGTTACTCTTCTGGTCACCGGCATAGGAATAATGGGTTATAACTTAAGAAGTTAGAACTGCTATGCAAATGTAGAAAATGGTAGGAATTAGCTAACGTAACCTCCCATCAGTCTAACAAGATGGTTCATGAAGATAATAATCAATGTGATTTCTGACTATTGTGATTATGTCATTATTGTTATGAATAGCGTTTGTATTCATATGAGGCCAATGGGCCAGTATATATACACAAAGTACAAGTGGTAAATATGCAAAGAACCCTTCATAACAATGGGGAATAACAAACTATACATATATCTCTAACACCCCCCCTCAAACTCATGGTGGATCAACAACACTGAGTTTGGAGAGATAGAAGCTGTGCTGTGCTCGAGTCTGGGCCTTCGTGAAGAAATCCGCTATCTGAAGCTCTAAAGGCACATACTGAAGAGTAATCACCTGATCATGCACACTAGTCCTCATGAAAGAAGCATCAACACCAATGTGCTTGGTGAGCTCATGCTTCACAGGATCACGAGCAATACTGATAGCACATGTACTGTCTGACAAGAGAGGGGTCGGTGTAGTGACAGAAACACCAAAATCCTCAAGTAACCACCGTAGCCAAGTAATCTCTGCTGTCAAAAGAGCCATAGCTCGCAACTCAGCCTCTGCACTCGAACGGGACACTGCAGTCTGTTTCTTCGTCTTCCAGGCAATAAGAGAACCACCAAGAAAAACACAGTAAGCAGAGATAGACCGGCGATCAGAGGGATCGCTGGCCCAAGTAGCATCCGAATAGGCCTGAAGCTGTAACGAGCTGGAACGTGGAAAGAAGAGACGGCGAGAGATAGTCCCACGAAGGTATCGCAGAACTCGAAGAAGGTGGCTGTAGTGAACCTGAGTGGGAGCTGAAACAAACTGACTCAGAATATGAACTGGATAAGTGATATCCGGACGAGTAACAGCAAGGTAGACAAGACTCCCAACAAGATGACGATAGCGAGTCGGATCAGAAAGAGGCTCGCCATCAGAGAGTCGGAGGTGAACATTGAGCTCCATGGGAGTCTCAACAGTACGCTGATCAGTGAGAGAGGCGCGATCAAGAAGATCCTGAATATATATCTCTTGGGACATAAAGAAACCATCTGGAGTGGAAGTAACCTCAATCCCAAGGAAGTAACGAAGAGGACCAAGATCCGACATAAGGAACTGCTTACTAAGACGAGCCTTGACAAAGGCAATGTACTCAGAATCATCTCCCGTAATGATCATATCATCAACATACAGGAGAAGAAGAGTCCGACCACGAGACGAAGTGTGGACAAAGAGCGCAGGATCATGATCACTAGCTGAAAAACCAGCAGCAGTGACCACAGAGGAGAAGCGCTCAAACCAAGCACGAGGGGCTTGTTTAAGGCCATAGAGAGAGCGACGAAGGCGACAGACCATGCCCTCAGGAACAGAATACCCAGGTGGCGGATGCATGTAGACCTCCTCACGCAACTCGCCATTAAGAAAGGCATTCTTGACATCAAGCTGAGAAACAGACCAGTGGCGAACAGACGCCACCGAAAGAAGAGTGCGAACAGTGGTCATGTGGGCCACAGGAGCAAAAGTCTCGTCGTAGTCAACACCATGCTGCTACTGGAAACCACGAGCAACAAGACGCACCTTATAGCGCTCAAGAGAACCATCAGAGCGAGTCTTAATCTTATAGACCCACTTACACGTGATGGGATGAGAATGAGATGGAAAAGGAACAAAATCCCAAGTACCAGTACGCTCGAGGGCAGCAATCTCCTCGGCCATGGCAAGCTGCCACTCAGGGTGAGTAACAGCATCCCGGTAGGAGACAGGCTCACGAGTAGCTGCACCAGCAAAGGCAAAACGGGCAGGAGGCCGAATCGACTGGCGATCGCGGAGAGCGTAGCGAGGAGAAGATGGCCCATCAGGAGAAGATGGAGCATCAGAAGAAGATGGAACATCAGGAGAAAATGGCTCATCGGAAATATTCTCAATACGAGGTCGACGAGTGTAGACGATAGTGGGAGGAGTCTGGGGAGTCGTAGGAGACAACACAGGCGGCGACAACGGCGGAGAGGCCACAGGGGGAATATGTGGAGACTCAGTAGGACAGGTGGACGAGGGCAAAACAGATATAGGAGTATCTGGAAAGGTCAGGAAAGACAAAGACTCCACAGAGGAAACCGAAGGAGAGGCAGGACGTGGGTAGAATGGACGAGACTCGTCGAAAGTCACATCCCGAGAAACCCGTATCCGACGACCAACAGGATCCCAGCACCGATATCCCTTGTGCTCGGCACTGTATCCCAGAAAGACACACTCAACAGACTGAGCGGTCAGTTTGGTGCGTTCTCGAGGGGCAAGGAGAACGTAGCAAACGCAGCCAAACAGATGAAGGGCAGAGTAGTCAGGAAGACAACTACAGAGACGCTCAACAGGGATCGCACCCTTAAGAGCAGAAGAGGGCTGGATGTTGACGAGATAGGTGGCAGTGGAAACAGCCTCGGCCCAAAAGTGAGGTGGAATAGAGGCGGCGATCATCAGAGCACGAGCCGTCTCAAGGAGGTGACGATGCTTGCGCTCAGCGACACCATTCTGAGCATGAGCACCAGGACAAGAAAACTGAGCGAGAGTGCCCTGCTCAGCAAGGAAGCTGCGCAGGTGACGAGAGAGGTACTCGCCAGCAGAATCAGCACGAAAGACACGAATAGGAGTGGAGAACTGTGTGTGTATCGTAGTGGCAAATTGTTTATAGATAGGCAAGGCCTCACTACGAGAAGACAAGAAATATATCCAAGTGTGGCGAGAGAAATCATCTATAAAAATAATATAATAACGATGACCCCCTTTCGAAACGAAGGGAGCCGGACCCCAAACATCTGAATGAACAAGATCAAAAGGACGCTGAGACACAGTCTCACTATGAGGATAAGGAAGCTGAATCTGTTTACCTAACTTACAGCCCTGACAATCTAAAGACACGTCTCCTGAGACAGACCCCAGAAGACCACGACGAACTAAGGACGACAGACGAGATCCACACAGATGGCTAAGACGGTGATGCCACTGCTGGAAAGAGCCGGTAGACGAAGTGGCAGAAGCGGAGAGACTGGCGGCGGTGGTGGCAGCGGAAGGAAGATGAAGTCAGTCAAGCTCCCAGAGACGCTGTGAGTCACGGCGCCGAGGGCCAGAACCAACCAGAGCTCCCGTGTGGCAGTCCTGAACACAACAAGAGTCAGAGTCGAGAATAACCCGATAACCAAGGTCAGTAATCTGCCCAGCAGAAAGAAGCTGCAAGGTAAGGCGAGGAACATGAGCAACAGAAGGAACATGAAAAGATGAGTTGCTAAGAGATCCTCGACCAGAGACAGAAAGAGATGTACCATCAGCAGTAAGAACACTGACAGGAGAATCAAGAGGTGTAATAGAAGACAGAGTGGAAGGATCAGGAGTCATGTGAAAAGATGCTCCAGAATCAAGAATCCACGGGGAGGTACCTGACTGTGTAGGAGGTGGTCTCTCAGTGCCCGAAGAGTCAGTAGCAGAACCTGCAGAACCTGTCGAGGGAGAACCTGAAGCAGCAAGTAGGCGTCGAAGTCTGGCTATCTCCTGCTCGGTGAGAGAAGCTGCTGAAGAAGTCGAGGCAGACGTCGTCGTAGAAGCACTAGTGCTAGTAGAAGAACGGCGTGAAAGATGCCGCTTCTTCTTGTAGCACTGGGACTCAGTGTGGCCATCCTTGTCGCAGTAGGAACAGTGAGGACGGCCACCTCCAGACGGAGGACGGCCACCACCACCTGTGGTAGCCGCTGGAGGAGGCATTGTAGCAGGCGGACGAGCGGCGAGCACAGAGGGGAGTGGCATCAGACCAGCACCACTCAAACGAGTCTCCTCTGCGCGTATCTCGGTAAGAGCCTCCAGGAGAGTGACACGAGGGTGGCGTGCAAGAAGCTGGGCACGCCTTTGCTCGAACTCAGGACGAAGGCGAGTAAGGAACTCGTAAACCCGCTGAAACTCCAGGTCAGCACGTACATCCAGGCAGCACGGACAGGTACGACAGCCAGCAGTGCGGAGAGAGTCCAACTAACGCCAAACAGCAGAGCTCTGAGCGTAAAAGGCGTCAACAGTAGCATCACCCTGCTGAAGAGAGTGCTCCTGGCGGACCACGGACAGGTACAGGGCATCACCAGAAGGCTCGTAGCGCTGACGAAGATGAGTCCACATCTGGAAAGCCGAAGAGAGTCCCACCACCTCAGAAGAGAACTGAGGCTGGACACTGGCGATGAAGACAGCAGCAGCCCGAGCGTCGTCATCGTACCACTGAGTGTAGACGGTCAGACGATCCTTGTAGGAATCCAGATCCTCCTGGTAGGTAGAGGCAGCGTCATCATCAGCAAGGCGAGCGGCCTCAGTAGCAGCCTTATCGGCTGTCGAAGGCAATGCAACAGGCGTAGGCTCCGTCGGAGGAATAGGGCAAGGCGGGCAGGTGACATCGCCAGAGAGGACGCCCCAGAGACGAAGACCACGCATGTGAATGCGCATGTGAGACACGAAGTCGGTGTAATTAACACCATCAAAGATCACCGGGCAGCGAGGGAGGGAAACGGTGCCCATTGGTAGGCGGCGCTGGACGGCGTGGCGACCAAGGTAACGAAGTCTAACAGGCGGCGCTGGACGGCGCGGCGGTTAGATCGACGTTTTTTTTTCTTTTTTTTTTGCTTCTTTCGGAAGCTACCTTTCCTTAGCTTCTAAAGGAAGCTACTGAGACCGAGATCCGATCGGCAGCCAGAGGGGCGACCAGGAGGCGGGGCGGCGGTCGGCGGCGGGCCGACAGCGGCCCCCACTTAGGAGCCGGACGACGGCGGTCGGCGGAGCGAGCCGGGTGGCGGCCGGCAAGCGTGGGGCCGGCGGCGGGTCGGCGACGGTCCAGCGGCTGGCGGCCAGGAGAGGCGCGTCCAGCAGGCCGACGGAGGAACCGGGGGTGGCAGCCGCGCAAGGGAGCGGTGGCGCGGGAGCGGCCGGCGTCGGGCGCGGAGCGGCGGCGCAGGAGCGACCGGCGGCGGGGACGAAGGGAGCGCCCGCGCGAGGGAGCGGAGCGGCGGCGTCGGCCGGCGCGGAGGGAGCAGCCGGCGGCGTCGGGCAAAGGCTGGAGGCGCGAGCGGCGAGGGAGTCGGCGACAGGGGAGTCGACGACGGCGGCGAAGGCGGCACGCGGGAGTCGGCGACGGCGGCGCAGAGACGGCGACGGCGCGTGGAACTAGGTAGGCCAAAACCCTAGTTTTGGCTCTGATACCATGTTATGAATAGCGCTTGTATTCATATGAGGCCAATGGGCCAGTATATATACACAAAGTACAAGTGGTAAATATGCAAAGAACCCCTCATAACAATGGGGAATAACAAACTATATATATATATCTCTAACAATTATGCTATTACGTCGATTTAAAATGCATCATGCCTCGCCCTTGAGCAAATACCTGCGGTTGTTCATAGTTTGATTCTGTTGAGGAGATGTGTTTTCCGTGTTTTTCAACAATTCAAGGCAGCTACACAGTTTGTGGCGTTCTAATACTGCCTAGTGTTATCGGGGTCAATGTGACTGACATGTCATATACTATTAGTGGCAACTTGTGGTTACTTGATGAATAGTTATAGCTTTGTTTGTCCCTTCTGCAATTCCGGTTGAGTAACATGCGTTTCTCTCTTCCTCCAGAGTTCCTGCAGATGTCTATCGCTTCGGCAGTCGGCAAGCTTTCAATGTAGTGCGAACAATGTAAATATACATCTTTGCTTAATGTCCTTATCAAGTACTATTCCATTTCTGTGATACTTCATGTTCTATGGTCTGTGCTATGTCAAGATTGAAGTGGAAAACATCAAATGAAGTAGATAAGTTGACATCATTGGCCTATGTAATAAATGTTTTCTATAGAATAAAACATTAGGACTTTAATAGAATGGAAGTCTAGCTGTGCACGTATGTACCTTTCTTATCTGTCTTGTTATTTTAATGCACTTAAACTTGTTTTTTCACCAGCATTTCAAAATCTTGGCCTAGATTGTGCAAATTGGACAGAACCAATATATGCTGATTTAGTGAGGTGCGTATTGAATTCTTTAGCCCCATCAAACTCGAGCATCATCTGTTTACTGCATTGTGTTTACTTTTGGCATCACTGATTTGAACATTTTACCCTTCTATCCTGTTCCCTTCTGTTTGTCCTCTAATAATTCCTTTCTGCTCCTTTATGAACAACATAGTTTGGACTGGGCAGCATGAGAATTTATTTTTTCCCATTACATTGTTTATTTTCCTAAAGCTTCGTAGTTGTCTAGGAAAGCTAGTGGTGACGAGGAAAGTATGCTGGTACTATTCTTTAACAGGGTACGGGCCGTTTCTTCTCCCAACTGCCCTCTTTGGTCCAATAAGATTTTTATTTATTTCTCTTACACGACACAACTGCTCATTATGTAACATAATGTTGTTGAGCTGACTAATTACATTTGCTGACGGATTGAAACATTGGAATTAAAATGCATTAATTTTATCCGTCCTTTCTCCTAACTTGATGCAGATTGGCTGGCCTACATCTTTGCCAACTAGTGAGAAAGGGTCATTTATAAAAAGTGTTCTTCGTGAAAAGGTAGATATATATGTTTCACCAACCATTCCTGATTCCTCGACAACTTTATGCTATGCAGGCGCTTAACATATTAGCTAGAATTGTCACCAGACTGATATTAAAATTTTAAACATTTCCATCACAGCCAGACTATATTGATTCCACCTAAATTTCGCAAATGTGGTTTACCTTTTTTTCATGTTTACGATTAACTATATTCAGTCAAGATTCTAATCTTCATGGGAGTATCATGCATGGTTCTGCTGAGGGGACAGCAAACTGAATTTTATAACTGGGACTCTGGGAGGCACAGGGTTTAGCAGTCAGAAAAATGTTTGGACTTTGTATATACCCTGAAAACAGGGTTACATTATTTATTTCCTGTTCAATGCACTCATTTTATGCTTGGATTTGTTAATATCAAAATGGTTCTTTTCTTCCTATCTTCTCAATAGAACTATCCGTATAGTGACTTGTTTATGCATGATTCTTCTCATAGTTGAAAGCCTTGGAAGAGTTCTCAGCTTCCGATAGCATACCACTGCGGCCTGGAGTTGAAAAGTAAGTCTACTGTTTCCTTTTTATCACAATTTATTACAAATTCCCTCTAGAGAAAGAATTCCAGGAGAATGTGAGCTATTGTTGATAGAGAACTTTCATGATCATTATAAATTAATTGTAAGATGCTATGAGCCTATGACCATAGCTGGTAGTATGTAAGGTAGTTTTGTTTGTCTTACTTAAAAAATTTGCAAGAATTCTGGGCCATTGTACAAACTGAGCATATGTGAGGACTTTGTTGTTATCTGCAAGAATGGACTGAAATCATAGCATCTTTAATCAAAAGTTTCTGCATGTTCTGATACCCATGCAGCATGCTTTAATTTTATCAATACGTGAGTATTTAAAAGTAGCATTTTTGTCCTTATTGATCTTATGTATTCATTTGTGCAATTATTGTCTCTTTTCTGTACTCTGTGCTTGCACTATGAATAACTCTATCTTGGACTTTAAGTTGCCTTACATCTGATATTATGTATGAATCATTCAAAGGCTCATTGATGATGCATGTAGGGAGGGTGTGCCTGCAGCCATATTGACAACATATGGAAGAAATGGAGAAAAGATTTCAAGGTTTGGTTTATATTTATCAAATGAGTAAAATACATTGTGGGTCCCTAAACGTGTCACGTTGGATTACTTAGGTCTCCAAGCTTTAAAATTATAGATTCATATACCTAAACTTATTTAAGTGGGGTCACTATAGATCTCAAGGACGATTCACTAGCTTGACTGCTGACGTGTAGCCTTAATCGATACCAGCATAGTGTGGGGGTCACGTGCGTCTCCGCCACTTGCTCTCTCTGTCTCCTCCACCACCATGCTCGCCTCCCTTCTCCCCCCAAGCTTCCTACCCTACCAACGCCTCTGCTTCCCATCCCCTAACTGTTCCACCTCCACTACGATTTCGAGCCGCTACTCGCATACCTCTCCTCTTCTCCCCCTCCACCGCCGTGTTGTAAATGTGGGCAATATTTTAATTCCAAATTTTACCATGAAACAAATATAATAAATCAGTGATGCAAAACTTACTACTAACAGCAGGCTACTCATCATATTTCAGAATATACGCAAGAAAAATATAGTAACAAAGTTAAACAAACACGCGAACGACTTACTTTTGAGCCTGATGAAGAACAGGAAGTAGCGTAGGCTTGATGCAGTGCAGAACGTAGATGACGCGGTGTAGTGAACGGTCGTGCAGATGTACGCTGCCCAGAAACCTTATTGCCGCCCCGTGCAGGTACTCTCTGCGGCAATGGTTCGAAGATAGCCGCTCTCCCTCCTTCCAGATGCACGCTGGGAAGAAAGGTTGGCGAAGTTCAGACAGCATAGTACACAAGCACAAGATCGCAGAGAAGAAGAAAATGGAGGCAGTAAGATTCTCACATATACTCTGGACATCTCCAGGCATATAAATAGACAGACTGATAACTGACATAATTAAAATAGCCATTTACCCACTGGTAACTGACACATTCAACCAGCAATTTATCCGCTGGTAACTGTCTGTCATTAAAACCCCAATAAAGCCTTAAATTCAAATGTTGGAACACAGAGAGTGGTGCAGAGTTCAGCAAAAGTAAATATGGACTTGGTCTGCCAATGGCACGCCACGTCACGTCATGGTTGCGCATCACAAGTCACGTGATTTTCACGTGAAAATACGCAAATACGCGCGCACGTGTATGACTAGCCAGAACCCTCCTCATACCATCTCTATCCATATTCAAGGAGTGGTGAGAACTTCACCTTATAAATTGATCTTCCTCATCTTGCCTTAGCAATATGGTACTAAACCATGCATACTTTAGAATTAAAGAAATGAGCCTTGCTAATGGGTGCCTCACCCAATGTCAGCATTCTTTTGCAAGACATTAGAGACGAGGCCAAGTTGTGGTGTATGGCGAGGGCCAAAGGCCTTTGTACCATTTGGCCTTAGGTGTTGTGTTTGTGTTTTGGTCGGTGGGCAGTTCCCTAGTTCTTTTGACCTTTTGTTTTTAGCCTCGCCTTTTTGGTGAGGTTTGTACAAGTCTTCTTCTTAATATATTGATGTGCAGTTCTCCTGCGCGTTCGAGAAAAAAAAAGCCTTGCTAATGGGCCAATTTCTAACACGCTGTATCTCTCACGTCGTTGTCCTGGCTGGCCTACGTGTTGGCTCTAGAGCACTGGTGACGATGATCGGATCCAATGGATCTCCTCGCTCGT
Organism: Dendrocalamus latiflorus; assembly: GCA_017311315.1. NCBI lineage: Eukaryota > Viridiplantae > Streptophyta > Magnoliopsida > Poales > Poaceae > Dendrocalamus > Dendrocalamus latiflorus. The sequence continues at coordinate 886,530 of CM029636.1, forward strand.
CGACAACCGCATGCGAAAAAGATGAATGGATCTGGTCAGCGACGACGACAAGCTTCATATCCGGCGGTTGCACTTCCACCGCATAGCTTAGATCTGGTCAGCCACCGGGGAGGAGAGATGGTGGCAGAGGGGTCGGGGATGGGCGGATCCAGCGACAACGATGAAGGGGATTATAGCGTGGATGAAGACAACCGCTGCTGAGGAAGAGGAAGACGGTGGCGAAGGGGTCGAGGACAGCCAGATCCAACGGTAGCGGCGACAAGGATGCCAACTTAGAGGAACACGAGGTGAATACAAATGATCACAACTACAGGGGCTAAATGCCAATTTTATTGCCCACTTGGCTGGTCACATGAGCCGCATGTGACCCCCACACCATGTTAGCATCGATCAAGATTACACGTCAGTGATCAAGCCAGTGAATCGTCCTTGAGACCTGCAGTGACCCACTTAAATAAGTTTAGATATATAAATCTGCAGCTTCAAAGTTTAGGACCTAAGTGATCTAACTTGACAATTTCAGGGGCCCATAGTGTATTTTACTCTTATTAAATTATTTTGTCTTCTCAAGTCTGGAAGTTTGTCTCAAAATAAACTTTGCACTGCCAAGATAACATGTTACTGTAGTTTTGTATTAGTTCATGGTAATGGCATGCACATCTTCGACCGCAGATCTATAATTGAAATTTTAGGCCCTGAGAGAACATCAAAAATAAATATTGTTGGAAAAGAAGAGGTTGAAAGAAGCCTATATGGGCAGCTTGTTCTTGGTAAAGGAGTTGCCTCCAGTTTGGACGAACAACTTGTTAGGGACGCACAGAAGGCTGGTGGGTATTACGAGCAATTGCAGACTGTTCATGTTTTTTTAGTTCCAGTACCATTCGAAGTTATTTCCGAATGCTGTGTTGTGACAGCTTCCGCAGAGAAGCAGAGGATAGCAGAAGGGGTTGCATCCATTCTAAAACTTAGCGTTGACATCAACACAGCATCTGAAGGGCTATTACTATCTGTTGATTAGCCATATTTTTGCACTGGAGAAATATATCTGAATTTCACTGTCCAATCACAATTCTCAGCTCTGCGAACATAATAGTGACGCTGGGAGCCACATAATGGTCTGAATACATTGGATGCGACCTGCAAAACTGCATTCTTATTGCTGGTAGCCAATCTGGTGTCCTCGCAGCTGAGCGCATTGGCATGCCATGCATAGTTGTTCGAAGCAGGTAAACCAATTTGGCCTACAATATACTCCATCATACTGTATTGGACAACAATTTTGTTTGTGCTTGTTATCTTACTTCTGTTCGCCTCTCCCAGCCTAACCGCCAGAGCAGAATTTCACTCTGCAAAGGTCGTCATGGATGGATTCGGCGGCATACTTAACCATATCGAAACTACTGACCAAAAAGTGGTCTTAATAACGAATGAAACCTAGCAATTGGATTGAAGTTGTATGTCATGAATTTGTAATCGATCGACTGAGTGATGACCAAAATGAGGCTTTACTACGGAATACTTGAATGAGGCAATTCAATTCATAGCCTGGTTTGCTCTGTGTTCCATTGAGGTGTAAAGATACTGTGTGATCTCTGGCACTATCCAATCCACCCACCTTATTTCTGATTTTGCCCTCTACAATCTACCTCGCCTTATTACCTAGCAGAGGATCTGAAATTCTGAATCCTTCACCCATCTACCTTGCCTTATTAACTAGCGAGCGGTGGAAAAAAGTGAGTGAGAGATACGTGCGCAAGACGGGAGCAAGAGGAGTAGGATGCATGATGCGTTTGTGATCTCTGTCTTATTACCAAAGTGAGATGGAAACGAGAGATGTAGAGAAACTATTTTGGGAAGCTGGATATTCATATTGGCTTGACTTCATCCACCCTCCTCTCACACTACTGACTGGTGTATGCATCTCCCCTTCTCCCCCAAACACCTCGTCATGTCTAACCCTGATTCGCCTTGCCGCTCAATTGCTGGCATGGAAGGCGTCGGGAAGTTTACGACAACACAATGTTCGGATCAGACACTGCAGTGGCCATGAGATCCCTCCGGTTCGAGGGTCAGTGGTAGGTTGTTCATGGGGACAGGCTGCGCCCAGAAACCATCCGGGAGACTTTTCATTCTCTGCGGCGTGCCTGCTTTGACCATAGAATACAATGTAACTCGAAGTATCGACAGTGTAATCATCCCCAGAATCTTGGCGCAGAGTGAGACCTCACCTGAGCAAGTTGTAGAAGAAGCATTATTAATTACACCTCATGGCAGGACTAGAGCTACTTGCATATATCTGCTACGTGTCTGGTTATAGGAAATTAAGGGATAGCAATCGAGCATTCGCTTAAATCTCTCTCTCTCTCTCTCTCTCTCTCTCTCTCTCTCTCTCTAGTGTAATACAATGTTCTCTCTCTAGTGTGCATGCATCTTTGTGTTTCTGTTCCAATTGTTTGAAAACATTTCGATGTTGAAACTAATCTTGTTGTTGATAGTGGTCGGTGTTCAAGTCATGTGTACAGTGTTCGAGTACTATGTGGTCGGTGCTCGAGTACCACATTGTAGTCGTGTGTAGTCAATGTTCGAGTACTGTGTGGTCGGTACTCGAGTACTGGACAGTCTTGAGCAGAGTACTTATGTGTCAAGTACTGTGTAGTCAAAGATCCCGAAGTCGAAGAGCAGTCAGAGACTCCGGAGTAGAGTACTCGTGCGTCGAGTACTAAGTAGTCGTATGTTAAGTGCTCGTGTATCGAGTAGTAGACAGTCGTGTATCGAGTACTCGTGTGTCAAGTACTCGTATGTTAAGTACTTGATAGTCGCAGTCGTGAATCAATCTGCGTAGTAATCATAACTGCAGCGATTGTAACTGCAGTAGTCGTAGCTATATTGGTCGTAGATCGACAGTCGTAGCTATAGTGCTCGGTCGGAGTTGCGATCGAGAAGCCGTGATCGAAGTACTCATAAGTCGAGTAGCAGCCGTGGTCGAAGACACCGTGGTCGAAAAGCCATCCAAGAGGTGCAGTGGTCGTGAGTCATCACTGTGGGTTCGAGTAACGGCTGAGTAAAAAAGTTAGTAGAGTAGTGGCAGCATGCAATGGAAATGCTAGTAGCTGCATTTTTTCTGTGTTAAAGTTAGTATTTACTGAAGATAATGCACCTTCACAGACTTGTAACTGATTTGTTGTATTCAATAGTATAAAGAAGAAGAGAAAATTGAAAAGTTATACGGCATTATGCAGCGCCAAAAACTGTGTGTCTTGAGTTGATACAGTGTGTTCGCGTGTGTTACGACCACCATGAGCGTGCATTTTGTTCTGTGTCTGGGCCATCAATTGGTATCAAAACTCAGGTTATTCTCCGTGTGTCGGAGAAGAAGCCGAAGGGAGACCTCCATTGTCAAAGAAGAAGAGCTTGGTGATTTCCGTTAGTCGAAGAAGATGCTGAGAGAAGGAAGGAGTTTGTCTCTGATCGCAGTGCTAGGCCTACTACAAGATGATTCGTCCACCTCTAGCCCACAGGCCATGAAGAGGGAGAGCGTGGTGACATTGACATACCCGTAGCTCACCCGCACCAACTACACAATTTGGGCAATGAAGATGCGAGTCACTCTTCAGGCTCAGAACGTGTGGGAAGCAATCGAACCTAGTGCTGCGGAGTACCAGAAGGACCAGTTGGTATTATACGCCATATACCAGTTAGTGCCAGAGGACGTCATGTCTTCCCTCACTGGGAAAGACACGATGAAGTCAGCATGGCAGGCAATCAAGATGGCGCATATGGGACACAAGTGTGTGCGCGAAGAGAGATTTCAAGGGACTGAAGATGGAGGAAGGAGACTTCAACAGAGCCAGTAGTACCACAGGCCGATCGGACCACTCACACAGAGCTAATTAGACCACCCTGATCTTCGACCATACTGGTCTTTGATCATGTTGTTCGGTTCAACCACACAAGTCTCCTACTATGCTGGTCTCCGACCACGATGATCTCCGACCACGTGGTTCGACCATAAAAGTCTCCAACCATGTTGTTTGGTTCGACCACACAGGTCTCCGACCATGTTAGTTTCAACCACATAGGTCTCCACCACGTCGACCATATCAATCTTCGACCATGTCAGTTTTGACCACATAGGTCTTGACCATGTCGGTTCGACCGTGTTGGTTTCGACCACGTCGGTTTCGACCACGCTAGTTTTGATCACATAGATCTCGACCATGTTCATTCCAACCATATTGGTTTCGATCACACAGATCTCGACCACGTCGATTCTGGCCACGCTAGTTTTAACCATGATCACACAGATCTCGACCACGTCGATTCTGGCCACGCTAGTTTTAACCATGCTGGTTTCGATCACACAAATCTCGAACATGTCGGTTCTGACCACACTGATTTCAACCAAGTCAGTTCGACCACTCTGGTCCTCAACCACACAGGACTTCAACCACCTTGGTTCGACCACTCTAGTCTTTGACCACCTTGGTTCAACCACTCTAGTCTTCAACCACCTTGGTTCGACCACACTGGTTTCAACTATGTTGGTTCTTGACCACATAGGTCTTCCAACCACCAACGAATGCGGTAGTACCGTGATCTCAATACCGGTAATTCCGTTCGGTTGTAGTACCGCACACAGCACTGTGGTAGTTTCGATTGTTCTGACAAGTACATATACTTCAACAGATTTTGCAAAACACATTTGCAATCTATAGTATCATACATATAAGGATCAAACATAATTCCCAACAAGTTACAAAATAGATTGCACATTTTTAGAATCATGACACAAGGATTATATATGAGTTTTAATCATTTGCCGCTCAATTACTCCTAATTACTCCTAGGCATGGAAGGCATCGGGAAGTTTACGACAACTACCTGAGAAATAAGATGTGCATTCCTTCAAAAAGAAAGAAAATGTGTAAAAAAGAGAGCGCTAGGAGTTATGGAGGTGATGGGTTTGCGGCGGATCTGAGGCTTCTTCAGACGAATTAAGCTCCAGCACACGCACGAACAGACTCGAACGCTGCTATTAGTGTTTGTCCACTGTTGCTAGATTAACTGGTTCAATACAAGTTGAGTACGTTTTATATGGATAAGTAATGCAATACAAGTTGCAAGGGTTTGCTGCTCGAGTTGGCTAGTAGGCAGCAGCCCCAAGATCATCGTTTCAATTTTTTCTTTTTTTCGTTGCTACTATTTCGATGCCTTGTTCAGCTTGGCGGGCCGTCCAGAAAATTTACCCACGCCTTCGTTCGAAAACATTTTTTTTCTTCTTTTTTTTCGAGATGAGAGTTGCTCTATATATGTATATGACATGATCGAGTAATCACCAAGCATACAAGAAGTAATTAAGCACTCCTCGACCGTCATATTGCATTATTTATTGCACGTAAAATCGATCAGTACATGCACGGTGATCATAAGTAATCAACATGAGTATGTGTATTACAAGCTTAATTACAAGTAGAGTAATTAAACATACATGGCTGAGGCATAAGCCACCAGGAGAGGCATCAACACGGCAGCGAAGCTTGGTGCTGCAGCAGCAGCAGCAGGTGCTGAGTTGAAAAACAACGGGCCGTTGTACCCGAACCCTCCTTGGCCGCCGCCGAACCCTCCCGAGCCCACGCCGAACCCTCCCGAGCCCCCGCCAAGACCAGCGCCGATCCCTCCGCCAACTGCGCCGGCATAATCCTCGGGTGTTGGGATCGGCAGCGCTGACTCCACCTCCGCCGCCGGCAAGTATTCCTCGGGCGGCACGGTGAACGGCGCCGCCAGTGGGATCTTCTTGGAGGCCGTGGTCGAAGACGCCGGCGACGCCGCGGTCGCAAGCACAGCGCTCGAGCCTGACACACCTGCAGCCAGCCAGGCACAGTGAGCTGTTGACGGATTCCAAAATATTAACCTCTCGTCGACGAACACTGCGACGTACGGTAACGACGACACTAGCCTGATCCGTTTGGCGATGCCGGTTGCGTCGTCGGCTGCGCCTGCGCCGCGGCGGCGGAGCACACGAGTGGCAGCGCGCACCACACCCAGGCTGCCGTGATGGCGAGCGCGAGGTTTGACGAGCACATGAGCTTGGGAGCCATCATGGATTGAAGCTTTGGTTTGCCGGCGTCTGTCAGTTGGCGACGAAGAGCGTACACGGACGTGTATGGGATGATATATTTATAGTGTGCAAAATTGTCGAATAAAAAACGAGAGAAAGGATTGCGTACGTAGTGGGTGGATGGGCAGCTCCATCTAACTCATCACTTCGCCCTGCAAGTCAAGCTCACTCGAGTCTGTCCAATGGTAGTTTGCATTTGCCTTTTTCAGATCTGAATTGGTGGACAAACCCGAGAAAGCAAATGACTCGACCTTTTTTACTTCTTCTTTTCGAGGTAGCTGGGCTGATCAGTGCACAGACGGGCTGCTACCGATTCGGCTGTGTGGACATCTCCGTGCACCTACGCCTCAAGAACTATGCCTTCTCGGTTAGGAGCGTTCATTGTATACTTGAATTATCTTCCTGCTCTACATCAGAAGAACCATCTGAATTCTGAAACATCGCTTCAGGATTCAAAACAAGGGCAATTTGGTGTATCTGGTGTGTTGCCTTCGACAAAAACCACTGACAAGAGCGCTTGACTGACACTGCGCCTACAGTCTACTGCCCTTGCAAAGCCATATGCCGATCGAGACCAGGCTTGCTCGATCGTAGTCCCTGTGTCCGCTTCCTCGGGTCGAATTCCATTCCATCATGCGTATATTACCTTTTGTCTTTAGGGAAGGTGGTGCTCTAGATGAGGGTCATCACTCTTGGGGATTCTCCATGATCGATGACCGATTTGATGGGTGAATTACTATTCAATTCCCAATTCTTCTCTGCAGACAGCTGCATGCAGATGTAATCATCAGTTGCAGACTGGCAGATGTCACTGAAATTTTCCTCCTTGCTTGCGCTCTCTGAGAATAGAGAGAGAGAGAGAGAGAGAGAGAGAGAGAGAGAGAGAGAGAGAGAGAGAGAGGATTCAGTGATTCAGTAGGGCAGGCCATGCATATCTCATGTGACTCTTGGTAGACTACCATGCATGAGTACAGGGTTATCTCTCAGAATTCGGCTGTTGGTAGCCACATATTTGTTTGTATCTGCATAATTTTGAGACAAGCCATTGCTTGATATATTGTAATTTTCCAGATTCCATGGCGTTCAGTGAACAAGAGTTTTGTTCACTGAAACTATTGCCAGCCGTTCCTGCTTTCGATAAGCCATGAGTGTGGACTATACCAAGTTGTTGTAGAGCTGGAATGCATGAACCAAACAAATCTCCTTATCGCCTCGCCTCCCTCTCTGCTCGGAATCTCCGACGACAAGAGCTGGGCCGGAACGCGGCGGCGGCGGCGGCGGCGGCACCATTGTCGTCAACGTCTCTGACGACTGCTTTCCTTGGTTTCTCTTCTTAAGCATTCGGGCCAGTCATGCGATCGAGCTCCAGGGACAAGGTTGGTCAAGATTTAATCTCCTTGGGTTAGAAGGATCGATTTCATTCATATTTTCTATGTATCATGGAAGAATACAAGCAGTGGATTGGCTGACTGGGTACCGTAGGATGCGAGAGAGAAGGTGAATGTCGCAGAAACTTCTGATATCCTTTAGCTGTGAAGTTGTATGAGTTGAGAGACACTGCCAAGAACGATAAACCAGCAGTTGAAAACAGAACCAGTACGCAGGAGGATTGGAGGAAAAGATCAAATTTCATTCCATCACCGGCTTCAGAAAATGGACCGAACGTAGCATAACTACAGTCATCATGGTCAGTTTCTGAAATAAGCCAGCAGCATGTTGCATGTTTGCAGGGCCGTCTCCAGGAATTGGAGGCCCGTGAGCGAAATGCAATTGGGGCCCTAAAATATATAAAATCATGTCTAACAAAAACATATATTATACGTGGAACCGTGAGCGAAATGCCGTCGCCGGAGCCGTGCCGTGTCATGCGTCTCCGTGGGGGGCGGAGGAATCACAAGGACGACTGGACGAGGTGACGCAGTTCGCACTTCGCAGCGGCGCGGCGGCACGGACGGGCGACGGAGTCTTCGCGTCAAAGCGATCGCTGAGCCTGTGCCGCGGCGCTTCAGTTGCCCCTGGCCGGCATGGGCTGAGGATTGAGAAATCTAACCTGCTATGGGCCTCTTCATCGTAGACTTTTGGGGGCCCTTCAGTTTTGGGGGCCCTGAGCGGTCGCTCACTTCGCTCTTGGGCTTCGACGGGCCTGCATGTTTGGGAGGGTGTTACACTGTTACTTACTATACCGAGCCATGATAGCACTTGAGTTTTGTTTTGGGAAAGGCTTGGCTTCTGCTCAAAGATGCGTTTGCCACAAGATTTTATGACCTGAATTCTTTCTTTCGGACTTGAATTCCTGATCCAGTGTTTACTAAGGTTCTAACGTTTCGTTGGTTTAAATGAAACTACAAAATAGGTTTTACAATTGTTCAAACACTTCATAACTCAAACCAACAAGTCCACAAATTTAAATTACATGATTTAAAATTTCAAACCATGAAGGTTAACGTTTATAAAATTTAAATTAAAATCTAAATATTTACAATTTACATTCTCACAATTTAAAATATCTATTTTCATCAATCAAAAGTTCAAATTTTGGATTTTTGATATTTGAATTTTTCAATTTTGGGTTTTGGAATTTAAATTGTCGGGATATGAAATTCTGGAATTCAAAAGGTTGAAACTTTCAAATTTAGAATTTATAAAATTTAAATGATCCGAATTTGAATTTTTGAAATCCAGGTGTCGAAATTTCAAATTTAAGATAAAAAAAATAAAAAATGGATTTCCGGAATCCTAGTTTGAAAATTTGGATCTTGAAATTTAAATTGTCTGAATTTAAGATTCCAACATTTAGATTTCAAATTTTGATATTTTGGATTCAAAATTCATATGATGAAATAAATAATTTTTTGAATTCCATAATTCAGATATTCAAATATTAAACAAGTTTGAATTTTGAAAGCTCGGATTTTGACTGACAAATTAAATCAAATGGTAAAAGCGCAACATCAAATATTCCTTTTCACTTATTAATCTAAAATAGCCACTCTTTTATACAGAAAACAGGTTCTTAAAATTGATAGTGATTTGGCTCCTAAGGTAATCTTAGATTCCTAGTTCAGATTACCGATTTCTTACTAAACAATGTAATCTAGAAGTACATGCCAGATGGCTAGATGTGCGGGTGTGCGCCCAACCCATCAGGTTCAAAGTCAATGACACGACACTGGTATCCACCAATTTGAAGAGTACACACACGCGTCCATGAGACATATGGTTCCTCCAATAAATTTCTAGCGTACGTAGGAGACGCACACGTTTGTGTACATGTTGAGTGTATGTCCTGTACTCTCTCAAAATAATAAGGTAATCTAAGATTACTAAAGGATTCCTAATAATCCTGAGAGGATTTTGCCAACCAAAAAGCACCCTAAAATATATGCAAACAGATAATGACAGGAATTGCTAATTAAAGGAAACAAAGCGTCCATGCTTTACTACTGATTTTCTTGTCTTATTGTCAATATACAATGGAACCGCATTCACATGACACGGCAAAGCAAGAAGGAATTGCAGACAAGTTTCATCTTACCGTACTGTTTCACGTTAAGAAAGAAACAAGCTGGAGGGGGGCTGAAGCATAATGGTGGCCATCAAGAGTACACCCCTCGCGTAGCAGACACAAGATACATTTACAATGTGAGTAATTATTTTGTGTCGCGACAAACTTCCAAGTGGTAATACACACTAATCACCATTTCTGGAGCAACTCCTTCCATACGCATCAGAAGAATACTGCAGTTGAACCCCATTATGGATAGTACATATCCTGTCTATGGGTACGCGCTTAGGAGGACCATGTATCTTACTTATCATTTAACTGTTTGTGTAGAAAGTCAAGGACTGAGAGGCGCTGCAAAAGTACAGTACAGAACGAAAGTTAGTCCAGAATCACACACAGGAGCTCAAAGACGAGAGGAGGTAAAAAAGAGCTCAAAGACGAGAGGAGGTAAAAAAGGGTTAAATTATAGCTACTCGTTTCTCAAGACTAGCTTGTTCAGAATCCAGCTTCAACTTCTCAAGGCATTTAATTGCCTCCTCAAACCCCTCGGCTGCCGCATTTTCGTTCCCAAGATTTCTATCCACATCTGCAACTTTGGCTAGCGAAGTTGCTAGATCAATGACCTATATCCAACAGTTGCCACATTGTCAAATAATAGCAGCTTGCAAACCACACAATCAATCATCTATCTGTTCTGTACTTATATGTAACAGCGTAGTTAGAGAAAACATTTAAACCCTGTTGAATAAGTCAAGCCTTGCTCAAAGTCAAACCATACTATTCTTGAAAGGAACATTTTTAATGAATAACAGACATTTATTGTGTAAAAGCAAACAAGGGAATCTAATATTGACATTTTAGCATTGCAGTTTGTCCAGAAAAAGACAATTCACCATTTGATCCTAGAAAGGACAAACTTGACTAAAAATCTGCAGTGAGCCAGTGAAGCACATTTGTCATCCACTTTGCATGAAAATGAATTGTCCAAGTCAAAGATTCAAGAACACATAAAAAAAGTACAGGTGCTCGCCACTATGCAATCAAAACAGGAACTTGCATCAGAAGTGCAGATAAAAATTCTATCCTTCCCACTTCCTGCACATTTGGTTTTACTGCTCACTACTTTATCCTTAAGTTTTCCAACACAATGTAACACATTGCAGTTCAATAAAATTGTCCAAAAAAGTAATAGCTGGTGGCTGGAATAATATTTTTTCCCAAACAAAGTCCAGTGGTAACGAAAAGATTACCAACTAAGGAGTAGGGACAAGAGAGAAGGATGAATAAGATTCCATCCATTTGTTGTCTAAGACATAACTATCTTGTTTGCATTTATGCTTAATCTTAAATTCTTAATCGACACCATAGCAATTACCTGGGAAGCCACAGCTGAGTGTTCTTTTACTGCATTTCTGCGAACATCCAATGAACGGGCATAATAACTTCTTGCAGATTGTAGGTCCCCATCATAGTAGCGAAGGTCTCCAATTTTATTTAGTGAAACTGAGAGCGTATGGACCAACTGTGGATGAATGCAAAAGTTAAATCAACAGAACGAACTTCTTAGTTCTATTACAATGATACTAATATTGAATACAACCTCGAGATCCTTTGTGGGCAACTTCGAGAGGAACTCAGCACTTTCTTCATAGTAAATGATCGCTGAAGGAGCATCTCCCAAGGTCCGACTGAAAAAACACAGTACAGTGATGGGGACCAGGGGGGAAGTAGTGTGCAATGAGTTATCAACAAACTAAGTACAATAAGATCTACTTGTCACTGTGATATTGTGTAATGAATAATGAGTGTATAACACATTGATTGGATAAAGCTGAGTCAGAATCAAGGTTCTAAAACTCAGTAACCGGTACTCGCTCGGTCACCTCACCTTGTAGTGATTATACGGTAATCGGCTTTGTACTCAGCCTTGTAACCGGTTTTTCTATTTTAATAACGGATTTACATATGTAAATTCATATAAAATCAAAGCCTACAAAAGAATGTTTAAATTACAACCTGGACAGCCCCAAACAAAAATATATATATGATATATCAAATAAAGATGTAAACCTAAAAGACTACAAACCTTCTCCATTTCCCCAAATTTTGTATCATCCAATGGAACCAATGGAAACTACAAGCCACGAGCTGTGGTATAATCAATAACATAATGGTAAAGGCATACCTAACAGGACCATTGCTTTCTAATCCAGAAAGCTCTACATTGTTACTCTCGGGATCAGAAGATTCAACACCACTCAGGGCCTTGTTACATTCAGAAATTAAGTACAGAAAGACAGCTTACAAGAACTACGACTTCGAAGTTATTCACCTTGTACACACCAGGTGCAATAGCCACAAGATACAGGGTCCTTGTTCATCTACTGCCGTAGTGGCTGGTGCGTGTGGGACTCTCTGCTGGGTTGTGGGCTTAATTGAACGTAGACTTCATTAGACTTGATTAGCTACTCAGCGAGTACATGGCCTGTTAGCCGATTATCCCGAGTACTCGCCCGGTTATACCGGTTAAACCGGTTAGCTACTCGTTTTTGCCTACTCGTACTCGGTGAGAGGACCTAATCCGAGTACTCGAGCGAGTATTCGGGCAAGTAGACCTAGTTTTAGAACCATGGTCATAATATTATAACAGAGTGAAAGAAAAATATTCAGTACTTCAGAGACATATGACAGACCTTGTGCCTTTTACATTAGTTACCAGACATCCTGACCAGAACTAGGATCTTGCTAACTAACTATTACACAAGCTATCAACTTGTGATTGGCGCCAGGGAAAAAAACCGCCCAGCCGGTAACCGCCGGCTGCCAAAAAAACTAGTGGGAACCAGGAGAAAAAAATGCATGAATATTTTAAATTGAAAACTAAAGTTATGACTACATAATGCACATCCTAAGTTGGTTTAGGCCTTTTTTGTGCTAGATAACGTATTTAATGAGCTAAATATGCTTCAATTATTGTACTCCCAAGAAGGGAAAAAATCAGTGGTTACCGGAAAAAGTGGTGAGAACCTGGAGAAAAAACTGCCCAAATTTTTTCAAATTGAAATTTAAATTTATGACTGCATAATGCACTTTCTAGATTGGTTTAGACCTTTTATGTGTTAGATAACGTATTGTATGAGCTAAATATGCTTCAACTATCGGCTTAAAACCCTGCTAGAGACCCCTCTGAATCAGTTAGTCTGCATTTTGCATTGCATATCTGCTATGTCATTCCAAAGTAGACATGCATAGAGATACAGCATTGTTTAATTCTTTAATGAAAAGAACAATAAACTTAGCTATAGTGAGATTTGTCCTTTCTATTTTTTTAAGGAAAAGGCTACATCTAGTCAAAACTTAGAACAATCAGATAATAGAGCGCATGAGTAAGAACTGTTCTCTGAATGAACAACTCAATATACATTATACAATCGAACTATCAATGGCCAATCCGCAGACAAATTCTTGCTGATGTGCTGAAGTTTTCTTTCTTATGCTGCATGGCAGACACAAAGAACTGAAGTTTCTTTCTCTCTTTTTTTGAGGAAAGCTACGGCCATTTAAAGGTCAGTGCATTCGGGTATTACAATATATGAATAAAAATTGCTCTCTTAATTAGTAAAATCATGCAAGAACTTTACTCGATACATGGTCACATATCAACGGCAAGTTCACAGAAAATTTCTTGCTCATTTGCTGTCATAGACTAGAATGGGAGCCTTGCATGGCAGACAAAGCACTGAACCTCCAGAATACAGCCAACAGCTAATAATAAGTAAAAAATCTGGTGGGATAGACCAACAGTATGTTTCCTAGTTTGCTTTCCAGAGGTAAGTTTCTTATATTGCAAAGAGAAACAACTAGCAAGGGGCAATAGTCAAGTGAAAAGGGCCATACCAGCAGTCCCCAAGCATTCCCAACACAGCTCCAAGCTGAGAACATAGGTCTAGGTTATCTTCTGAAGATTTCAATTCCTCCCTGATGTCTTCTGCGCAAATACTTAGCCTCGACTTTGCACTTTCAATGTTCTGTGCACGAAAAGCCTGGAGGTGTGGAAGTTAGAAGCATTGTCATAACATCAATACCATCGAGACACTAGTACAGAATGAAGAACGGTAAGTTATTCAAATTTCACATGTTAAAGAGCTCAAGGTAAGAGGCTAATGGAGTTGATTTGGTTACTGACCCTCATAGCTTGCTGCACCAGAAAAGCACCTCTCTCCATGGAAACATCCTCATATATGACCTTGTTCTTGCCATCTGCAACTTCCCCATCCCCTGCAGCATGCGATCTCTTGATTCGGGCATGGCCATCAATGAAGCGATCGACAAGGGCTTGAAGCTCAGCATCGGGCTCGATCCCCTCTATATCAGCACCACACAATGGGCAGTCCTTAAAGCGCGATATGCATGCCCTGCCAAGGAGATCCGATCAGAACCAATCCAAGCAAAGGAAACACAAAGTGGCGTTTGATAAGCACAAGACGCACTTGCAGAACTTATGTGAGCACGGTGTGCATTTGCTGCTTTCATGGAGCAGTGCCTGGCAGATCATGCAGCTGAGCGGACCAAGCTTGAACGTGTTGGAGTCGTAGCCAAAGGGGCACTTCGGTGGCACCATACGAGGATCGGTGCCCTTTTCTTCGGCATGGTCTGTGCTTTCCTTGTGGTCAGCGCCGCCGCGATTCTTGCCAGCGACAGGGCATACTGCAGCGCCGCCGCCGTTCTTGTCGGATTTGACGGGGCATACGCCGCCACCAGCGGTAGCTTTGGCGAACGGGCAGAGGGAGCTCATAATTCTTTGTTCGTAAGTTCCCTGGAAACATCAACAATTTGGAGATCCCTAGTTACAAAGCAAGAGCAATTAAAATCGGCCATTGGCTTCATCTAATTTGTGTGCGCCAGTCCACCCTAATCAGAAACCCTAGCCATCGGATCGGCTACGGGCAGCAATCCAAGCAAGGGGGAGGTGAAACGGAACGGAACCGATGCTTACGTGAGGGAGCGCGTTCGGCTGGGGCTGGATCGGCCGGCGAGAGAGCCTCCGCCGCCACAAGCCTCTCCTCTCTTCTCCTCTCCTGGATAGGAATCGCGTGGCGTGGCGCGGCGCCGAGAGAGAGAGAGAGATTTGTTCGTGCACACGCATGGGCCACGTTAGCAAAGGCCATTTGTTTCTCCTTTTTTACAATTTCCCCCCTTCTTCTCTTTCTTTTTCTTGGGAGAGGCCTAGACTTGATTAATGTTTAGTCCACACGTTTCTATTTTTATTGTGCAGTTTTGTATGGGAAACTTATAGTATTGATGGTTGAAGGAAGTATTTAGGTTATTAGATAGTGTGTTGTAGCCGATTAGCTAAGTACACTAATCTCGACAACACATCAATTTATCTTTTTTTAACTTTTATTATTTCTTATAAACCCCAGTATACTACCCAAGATGTTCCATCTCCCCAGAAAAGTGGATTCATCCTAGGAAGGCCAATGGTAAGCGAGGAGATTATTTACCAAAAAAACAATAGGAAAAATTAGCATCATGCTGCACAAGGGCTATATTGAAAGAGTTGAACCAATATTTCTAAATGGATAGGACAGGGTTGTAACACCTCGGGCCATCCACTGAGCCTGGAATGCTACCACCAGTCTAAAACTATACCAATTATCCACTATTAAGCAGAAAGGCATAAGCCACGCAATATGAAGCAATTCTTGTAAGACACAATCTTAATGCTAATTGTCAAAGTCCGACTTTAAAGTCTGATCATGATGTCAAGAGGTGATATGTGAATTACTATTCTACGTGGGAATATATGTGTGCTACTCCCACTCATACATGTCACATTCACCATACACCTAAAAAACAAAGCAAGGGTGAGTCCGAAAACTCAGCAAGCACACAATAAAACAATGACATTAATACAATAATTCAATCAATTCTATGACTGTGAACTGTAAATCATAATATCTGTAATTGTATCATTGTTTCTTTCACTTTCATGCAATGCAATGCGTCTGTAACTGTAGCTTATACCGGTATAGCGGAGTGTTTACCCATCGATGAACCACTCAATTGCCCGTCCTCTTCATACGGGGCCTCAACCTCCACTCCCATGGAGTTCTTACCGAAGTAGGTCCTGTGTATGAATGCAATACATGATGCAGCATGCTTCCAATGTTGGCACTTAATCATAAGTAGCACTCCTTAAGGTATGATTAGCACATAATCATATACATCAACTCATAAATACTATAGATTATGGCATGGAAACACGAGTAGCAAGCATTCGTCACAATTCACTGTTCTACCATGCACTTGCTTATTCAACCTGGCGGACGATGCGTGGATGGCAGCAAACTCGAACCGCCACCTGTGCAAGCATTATCCCGTCTTAATATACCATAGTGATGCACACGCAAAGTTAGGGATGGCATTAATTCTATGCGCGAAATCGGCAAGGTGATGTGGCAGCACGCAGCTGCGTTCAGGCACGTCGCCCCCCGAGCACCCCGCCGCCCACCGATCTCCTCCTCTAGATCCTTCCTAATCAGGCTCTCCCTCTCGATCCTCTCCTCCTCCCCCTCAGATCCGGCCGAATATGCTTGGGTCCGATTGCCTCCTCGCCGTCGACCACCTCTCTCGTCGTCCCCTAGCACTGCTCCACCACTCCCTTGGCTCACCGACTGGCTGTGCCCCAACTCTTCTCGGCGTCGCCCCTACGCCTCCGACTGTAGCCCTGCCTCTGGCCATTGGCACCTTGGGCTCGGCTTCTAGCACCATGACTTGGCCTCCAGCCCTCCGGCTACCTTGGCATCGGCTTCTCCACTACCCACTCTGGTTCACTATACCCTTTTATATACACATTTTTCTTTCTACTTTTGCCTTATGCTCAACTTCCATCTATGCTTGGCTCAAGAATGCCTACGAGTACCTTCACGATGGGACTTGGTGGGGGATGCATATGCCGGGGAGCATGCACTCCCTCCCAAAGGGCGCATGGGGGCTCCTATGGCTTGCTGCCGACGCGTAGGTGGGTGCCATGTGGCTACGTTGCACTATGGATAAGGGAAAAGAGTTAGGGGGATAAGCCTTACTCAGCTTGGGTGGGGGATGTGGAGGCGATGTCAATGGTTCGCGCCTCCTCCTTGTGTTCGGTAGTCCTAGACGACCTAAGGTCGTCGTGGATTTCGTCCTTATGTCATCGGTCTTCCCCAACTCCCCAAGGTCCTCTCCTCTGTTCTCTCTTCCTTGCCTCCTCTCTGTGATGGCTTTGGTCTTAAGTGGTGGTGCTGGCTCTCAGTCTTGGCAGCAAAAAGGAAGTGGTTTGCTTCCTCTGGTTGGGTTGCTTAAAAGGGAGGGGATGCATTGGCTAGGGGCTTTGTTGTCTTGGCCAAGAGAAAGAAGGGAAATCATATTAGCTCTCTCCCTATGGCTTACTTAAGGAGGAAGGGAAAATGAAATGGCCTACTGTGCGCCCGTTGATATTTTGTATGGGAGCTTCGGCCATGGCGGTTCTCTTTCTCCTTACTGTGCCATGCAAAAAAACGCCCTTGCTGTGTCTATTTGGCTCTCTCTCATGCGGTTGTTTTGCTGAATAAGAAAACTTGGACCTCCGATCCAAAGGTGGGCTTGATACTATTCATGGGCTTTCTATTGCAAAAGGTAAGTCGGTAGAACGTGGGCGTTGGATTCTTTCTTCTGTCGAATGATGATGCCGACTTTAGCGAGAGGCGCTGACCGATCCCAGACGGTCTGAGAATCTCAATGAGCGCTATTTCATTTGGCCTCTAAAGCCGAAGGGTTCTGACGGCAAAACCTCTTCTCAACACTTTTATTCTCTCTTGGGTTGTTCTCAATTTTCGTGTTTCTTTCCTTTATCTCTTTACTAGTATTACAAGGGTGAATGCAAAAAAAATTGTCTTCATAAAAGGAATTTTTGAATGAATAGATTGTTAATTCTGAAACTTTTGGTGTCTTCTTTCTTTTTGGACATCATAATTCTCATAGCGAGAACGTGACCTCTAGATCGCAAACTTGCTAGAGGCAGTCTGCTGGGGTCTTTTTTTTTTTACCAGAGATGTACCTGGCCATTTTTACTCTTCAAGTTTTTGGCAGATCCTATAATTATTTTAGAGCTCCTCACAAAAAATATAATTATTTTAAGGCTTATTTTATTGGGTAGCAGAGTATTTATGTATTTCTAAAGTGAAAAAAGAAAGTCTTGATATAGGTTAATCTTAGGGCCTGTTTGGAACAGAGGAATTTTACAGAAATTTTGCAGGAATTTTACAGGAAACAATTCAATTCCCGCAGGAATCGGGAAAAATTCCGGCATTCCAAACATGGGCCTTAATGCCCATCTTTACACGAACACGACCATATATATTTTCGTTAAGTGTGCGTGTGATGGGCGCGTTTGCTTGTAAGAATAAACAGAAAGGAAAAGGAGTAGACTGAGCAAGGGACAGAGAAATTAATGGCGAGACAGTGTGTGGCAGGGCTGGTGGACAAGTATGGTACGCCCTTCTTTATGGAGTCTCCTCCCGCTCCTCCTTCTCTCCACTCGTACACGCAGCTAGCTGCGGCCCCTGCGCCTCCCGGAGGAGACGGCGGCGGCCATGGCGGCACCCGCCCTCGTTCTAACCGTCTTCCTCGCCTCCTTCGTGCTCTCCGTCACCAGCCCTGCTGCTCTGGCTCAGACCTGTGAGTCTTCTCCTTTTCTCCCTCTGCGTACACAGCCAGATCCATCGATTCTTGTTTTCTTTCCCAATTCTGGGGTGGCCTCTTTCGGATTATTTATCGATTGTTTCCTTGTAAAAATTCTGCATGACCCGTTCGTCTGTAAGGTTGTTTCTGATTGATGATACAGGATACAACATATAATGCACAACATGACCAAATCGAAATATTTTCTTGTTTGTAAGGTGTATTTGATTAATAAAGCGCTGCTACCTATGGGAAGGGGATTTTTTGAGATAAAGTGTTCTTGCAGTTGCAACTTCCTGCTAAAACATGTGATCTTACCCTCACCACGAAGAACCTAGAACTAGAAGAGGAAAAGAACAAACCTTTGATGTTTTGGTACTGGTGTGGTGGTGGTGGCCAACAACTATCAAATCCATTGCTCGGTTCATTAGCAAAACCTATCTGTCATCACGCTCTGGTGTCACTGTGGTTTGCTGCACCCAGAACCAGATGTTTCGTGCTGATTGATTTTGGTGCTGCACTTGGCACAACACTTGCATTTCAGTTAAGTTAAAACCAGTCATACTCGCTATGGCTGCGCACTTTGTGCCCAGTTCTTTTTGCCAGCCAGATATATAGAGCCCAATATGTACTTTTTTTTTTTGACAGTGAGCCCAATATGTACGTAACCTTCCTGTATCATGTATTGAATCAAGATGTTGGTAAGCTTTTTGGGCAGATGAGCTTATAATAGGATATACGACTTGTATGCATCCTCATGTGACTGTCTAAGTGTCTCTAAATGCGAGGTCATTGATGGTTCCCAATAAGTTGTTAACATCAACAATTGTCAACTTTCTGCAGCGTCATGCCCTGATGGTTGGCAAATCAGTCCTGATCAGAATAAATGCTTCATGTACATATCAAGCTCCCTTTCTTGGGATAGATCCGAGGCTCGCTGCCATAACTTCAGTGGCCATCTGGCTGCATTATCATCAGTTCAAGAGCTAAATTTTGCAAAGTCTCTCTGTGGAGCTTCCTCTTTAGGATGCTGGGTTGGAGGGCATCGCTACAACACAAGTACTGGCTTTGGTTGGAAATGGTCTGATGATTCATCTCTTTGGAATGAGACCATCTTTCCTGCTGAACCATTGCATGCCAACTGCAGTGATACTGTGTGTGGTCTGGCCTCCATCAATGATGTCTGCACTTTGGTGACCAGCAGTCATGCTAGACTTACTGGAAAAAAGTGCAACGAGTCCCATGGACTCATTTGCATGATCAATCATGGTGAGTCTTCTTTTGTTAATATTGGAGAGTTCTGTATAATTTATTAAAGTACTTTGTTTTCATGGTATGCAAATATAATTGCACTAACAGTCTCTATTTTATATCAGAAGACAGATGCCACCATGATCACTGCCACAAGGAGTATTTCATAGTCCTGATCATTGTAAGCGGCTTAATTCTCTCAACCACTCTAGCTGTCGTGGTCTGGCTACTTGTCTATAGGCGAAACAAGAAAAGAAGAAGATCACGTGAAGCTTCTGGTACTTCAGCTACTGCATTAGTGCCACCGCTATGGAAAGTGTTCACCGGTGAAGAACTTAGATCGATCACAAAGAACTTCAGTGAGGGAAACCGACTTCCTGGGAATGCAAAGACAGGTGGAACCTATAGTGGAATCTTGCCAGATGGATCCAGAGTAGCAATTAAGAGATTAAAGAGATCCAGCCTACAAAGAAAAAAGGACTTCTACTCTGAGATTGGGAGAGTCGCAAAGCTTTATCACCCTAACTTAGTGGCTGTAAAAGGATGTTGTTATGATCATGGTGATCGCTTTATTGTTTATGAGTTTGTCGCAAATGGGCCATTGGATGTGTGGCTGCATCATATTCCCAGAGGAGGACGGAGCCTTGATTGGCCAATGAGAATGAGAGTTGCCACAACTCTTGCACAGGGGATTGCGTAAGTCATTCTGGCCATTTGCATAAATTTGAGTTTCTTTTTCTGTTCCAATGGGAGACAACATGTCTTAGTTCTTTTAGAAGATTTTGATATAATAATTAATGAAAGCATCAAGCTTCTTAGGTCTTAGCTGCAAGTATTTCTGTTATTTCAAGTTCTTTCATAATATCGATCCCTGTCCAGTGTGCTTCCAGCCCAATTAGACTTAAATAGAATCGAGAGTTCAGTGTCTGAAATTTGCATGGAAACATTATTATAGGTTACATTAATGTTTGATACATGCATAATATTTGATACATGCATAAACCTATTTGGTACATGCAGAACTTATGGAACGCTCACATGTATTGGTCCACTATTTTATAACGTGGGCTATAAAAACTCTCAGTTGGATTACCATTTTAGGATTACTTGTTCTTTCTATTATAGTATTATATTACACGGAATACAAGTTAGATATTAGACTTGAGTTTCTTATTAAGTGGCACTAGTGGGCTGCGAATGTTTATGAACTATTATGCATGGGAAACTACTTGGCACGCGGATGCTTTAGTTTGGCTATAAATAATGATAATTACAGAAGCCAACTGTGTTGCACTGTTCTATCGCTGCAAGTTCTCTCACATGAATTTATAACTTTTAAGTTTTAAACTATACAGAAGGATTGCTGCAGCCATATATAATTTTCAAGCGACATTAGTTCACGAGTGTTGTTTGCATTCCACTGAATCATGATGAGCTCAAATTACTATTTAACATTAATGCGAGACATTTGGCTATATTTTTCTTGTCATCACAGCCTTATGTTTAATTCACTACTATTAATTACTATGTACTTACTGGTGCTCATGTTTAATCCAGGTTTTTGCATGACAAGGTGAAGCCCCAGGTAGTGCACCGTGATATCCGTGCAAGCAATGTTCTTCTTGATGAGGAATTTGGTTCCCATCTGATGGGGGTCGGCCTGTCCAAGTTTGTGCCATGGGAAGTAATGCATGAGAGGACTGTCAAGGCAGCAACCTATGGATACCTTGCTCCTGAGTTCATATACAGGAATGAACTGACAACAAAGAGCGATGTCTACAGCTTTGGTGTGCTGCTGCTAGAAATCATCAGTGGTCGTCGGCCTGCACAATCCGTTGAATCTGTCGGATGGCAGACTATATTTGAATGGGCGACGCCTCTAGTCCAGTCACACCGATATCTAGAGCTGCTAGACCCGCTCATTCAGGACTTACCAGAGGTGGGGGTCATCCAGAAAGTAGTCGACCTTGTCTATGCCTGCACCCAGCATGTCCCCTCGGTGCGGCCAAGGATGTCTCATGTCGTCCATCAACTACAGCAGCTCGAGCTAAAGTCAGCAGCATCTGAACAACTGAGAAGCGGGACCAGCACCAGTGCGACGTCTCCAATGTTACCATTGGAGGCACGAACACCTCGCTGAAATCCTCCACTATCAGAAGTTGGGAACCCATCTGTTCTTCTCATGGTCAGTCAGTAGGCAGCACATCTCTTGAAGGTCCGGAGCGACCCAAGAACTACCTGTAACTGTAGCGCAGTGACTTCCTTCTGGGCAAGTACATGAGGGGTGAGCAGGGCCCTGAAGGCCTAAACCTTTTTAATATCATATATTTTGCACTCGTCATCCGGTAGCCCTCTACTGTAGATCTCAATTTGTCGAGTGTAGTGAGCAAACGTGTTCAATGCTTGTGATAGCTACTCGTCTATATTCGACAGAAATGCTAATTTCAGTAGTTTGTGACATTTCATGTCTCTACAGTCTGCACATCAGTAAGGTCTACTATTTACATTTGACAACAAAAATGTGTCGAGATCAGCACACGAGTGCTGGACGTGCGAGGCCTACCATTGCCCGAGAAGTATTCACAATTTTGTAGTGTTGAATGCTCTTGGTCTGCGTAGTTAACTGAGGTGAGCATACGCCTAGCTATGTGATGGGCTTTCGCCTTGGTCTGCTGAAGGTAGGTCTCAGAGGTTGGCTTGCGCTCGGTTCAAATGGCAGCAGCGGCTTCTTGGTCTGTGTACTGGCAACATGGCTGGATGATGCTGGTGGCGTGCTGGTGCTGCAGCTGCTGGGCTTGCTAGCCCTCTGCTTCTTTGCCCTGGGGGCTTCCAATCTCTCCAGAATCCTTGAGGTTTTCTCATCCAATGGTTTCACTGGAGACGACAAGTTGGCATTCTGAGGCTTGGCAGCAGCCCTAGAGGTGACGGCGGTAGAGAAGTCGTCGGTGAAATCATCTTTGATGATGATGAGCTTCTCCCACTCCTCAGTAACGCTGGGGGAGGCCTTCTCCTTGGATTGGTTTGGCACCTTGTTTTCCGTTGGAGCTCGAAATGATGTCTGTGGCTCGCTAAACGAATGAACATGGTCAGGAGCTCCGGTTTGCTCCTTAAATTGGTTCGATAACTTGTTTTCCTCAGGACCCTGGTATGTTGATACCTGTGGTTCACTGAACGAATCAAGATGGTGAGGATCCTTTACGTTATCGGCTGGAGCAGTTGATCTGCAAAATGAAGCCGAATCAATAACAGGACATCTTAGTTGAGCATAGCCTTCGTAGTAGAAGGCAGCGAAAAACCAGCCCAACAACTGAAAACCATCGATCTACCAAAAATAGCATTCTGGGAAAAGAAGCTACAACTGAGAAGGGGGTACCCAAATTGCAGGCTATCCTTCACCAGACAACTCAACCTTGAGTGGAAACCTCTCTCATGTTGTAGAGGGTTATAATCCTTCAGCGCAATCTGGAATATGTAAGCTGTCAGTTGCCAATTACTAACAAAAATGTATTTGGAAAAATTATGGCTGGAGCACGAAGTTAGGAAACCAATGACAGGTTGTCAGCCACACCGTGCAAATTAGAGAAACATGGAGCAATCCAGCAACATACCTTGGATAACGAGGTTTCAATTGAATTCTTGATTTCCTTGGTAACAGTAGAGTTGCAAGTTCGACTCACATCTGGGAGAGGCAATATCTCTTCAGAACCAGCAAGCCTCTACAGCATGATATGTTCCAACCATTAGAATTTAGAACCAAGCAATAACAAACCACAGGTCCTTAAATTCCGGCAATGGATAGAAGCTACATTAAAACTAGGTGCTTTTGATAAAGATAGTTATCCAGTGTTAGGAATTCAATCCAACAGGCTTTTGCACTAAGTACCAAAAGAAGTTCGGTATGCCTTAGATTATATATTGCAATAGAACGCCGGGGGGGGGGGGGGGGGATGTTGCCTATACCCTCAGAAGCATTGGTCCCTTCTCAGATGGTTGGAGAAGATAATAACACTCAAGAGTTCCAATTTTCATAGTTTCAGTATTGCATGCTGAGGAGCACACGAGTCCCTGATCAAGCTTGAAAAGAGTTTCACATAGACCATAGAAAACTGCACAATATAGACAGCATTCAAACATCAGGATCTTTTGAGAAACTAGAGAAATATTACATGTATATTGTTATACCTACTTTGGGTGTTCTGATCTGAGCTCTCATCATTTAGACCAACTTCAACATCATTTGAGCTGGGAATCACAACATGAGATGACCCCATTATGACTCCTGCTGACACACATTACCATTAAATTTAACAAAGTGAAGAGGAAGTCGTTACAGACTAAAGTATATGTATCTCAATAGTCAACAGCAATGGGTACCTTCATTTAGTGAGGCTAACTCAGTGCGCTCAATCACATCAAAAGAAATGGAAGTAGAGGCTCGTTGCAAGCTTGAACCACCTTCTGAAGTGGGAAGAAACAGTACCGTTTGTTTGCCAATCTTCACAGCAGTATCAGTAACATCTGAAGCTGCAAGATGTCGGCTAGTTATTGGGCACAGCCATTTTGCCTTATTTGTGGTAACAAGGTCTATAGGATGACCATGGCACCTGCATATCTGTTCAGTGTATTCTGCATTAACATAACCCTTGAAGAGGCTACAGAATTGACGAAAGGAAGTATAGAGCCATGATAGTTATTATGTGAAGTAAATGAAAAGCTGAAACAGACAGTGACAAAATCACGAAATTCGCATGCACAGGATGAAAATGAAGCGGTCAGAAAGCATCACATTCAATCTTTTTTATGCCATTGCATGTTTAGAATTAAATACTGATAAGTGGCATAAATAATTTCTCTATCACCTGACAAGATGGAAAACCATCAATGATCTGATTTGTTGAAGCATATATATTGCAAGATATTTGGTTAACAGAATTAATTATGGGAACTTTGAACACAAATACAGCTTGCAGTGTCTCTTCCTTGTCATTCTTTAGCTCTTCTAACCACCTCTTGACTAGTCCATGCAAAACTTGGGTCTCTGCATTTCCAAACATTTATAGTGTTAGGGACCTTAGGGTTACACTGCAGTAGTGATAAAGATTAACTTCTCGGTGTAAAGAACTCTTTATATGGCAGTTAAAACTCTGGGATCTCAATCTAATTTCAGGATACAGGAAAAGTAAATATCACGGTTTAAGTTACACACTTACACGATCATGTTATAATCTGCAAATTTATCAAGAAAGATCATCATCTTATCTGAAGATAAAAAAAAGGAATACCAAAAGCAATAAATGATTGCTATAGCCATCAGGCTTCCTTACCAGGACTGTATCTCCGTACAACACAGTTTTCAAGATCACAAATTCCGTTTATTAAACCATTGGAATTTTCAGAAACAACATCATACATGAATGCAACTTCTGTTTCCAACATTACAAACTCCACTGTAATACACTGTTCTGCTGCGTCCTGATGACAATATAATACAAATATCAAACGAATGCCATCATCACGAGAAAAGAATTAGAGGATGAAGTGCTAGCTGACCCCTGTCAAAGAAAATTTTAAAGCCATACATCCATACCATAAGAGATCTCCGGAGAGCTTCCGTGTTTTGTGCAGACATACATATAGCAATCACTTTCTTGGAGATGTCATCAGTGGCCCAAGAATAGATGGCTCTATTGCTAAAAAGATTTGTTAACGACACATCTGCAAGCAAGAAATGTATAGTCAGATAACTTTCTATCTGAAGAGCATTCTCCTATTAAAAATCACACAAATTGAATATGTTTATGCTGCTGAGTTTGTTTTGATCTTGGGAACCATCATACATTGAATATGAAGATCATCCAACCCATACAGTGGTTATTACCTCCAGTAGGTACAGATCCATTTTGCTCTAGAATAAAGCCATCAAGAGGCAAATTGTTCACAGCATGGTGGAAATCTCGAAGGCTAAATTTCTCTCCAGGCCTGTAGGCAATCTTGAGCTGATGGAAGTTGATATATCAGTAAAAGTGACAGGATCAGAACAGTGCATAAGGAATGCATCTGGGATTGAGACTAACCAGCGCTGTAAATAGAATGAAGTATATATGTGACAATATCAGCTAGCAGCTCAAATTTGGCTACATGAGCGAGCAGTGCCATTTACAGGGCAAATTGTAATTAGTTAAGTAACCCACAGAGGCAGCAAATGCATATACGTTACTTTGACTGGCTCATTAGGATGTGTTGTTAGCGCATAAGTAAGGAAGCATGCAGGTAATTCAGTGCAGGGCATTATGACATATTGACATTAATCTTCCCAGATGTGAATGATGACAAATCGACAATGGTAAATCCCAAGTCAGGACACATTCTTGGCATTCAAAAACACCCACGGTTTTTCTATGACAGCATGAAAATCGTCATTTTCAAAGCAAATAAGCAGAAGTTAGTAAAACAACATGAACATTGGAATCTTAAAACAGTCATAGAATCCATCCAGGAAGGGGCCTGCGCTGTAAAAAAGCAAACCAACATGTTAAGGCCTGACTGATCATGAGTAGTGCGTACAGGCCAGGCCAGTACACCTGCGGGCGGGCGCCCAATTCAATTAGGGCCGAAACAAAACAGCGGCGCTAGAGTAGCAGAGCTATGGTGTATCGGAATGCAACAGGATCAGTTAATAGCGAGAGGTTTAATTCGAACTAACTAATCATGCTGCATGCACCACTGAAATAGCTAGCAGGATCATCCAACTAAACCAAAACTAATTTAGGGAGAGAAGCAGCAGGAAGATCGAGAGGGGGGAAGAGAGGTACGGACCTCAGGTGACGAGGAGGAGGCGACGGGATGGACGTAGCAGAGGGCGAGGCGGTCGGGGAGCGCCGCGGCGGCGGCGGCGGCGGCGGCGGCTGGTGGTGAAGGGATGGCGGCATAGAGGTTGGCGAGGTGGAGAAGGCACTGCGCGCGCAAGCCACGGCCATGGCCGTTAGGGTTTGGAGGTCGACGCGCGGAGGAATACAACTGAAGCACGTAACGATCGATCGACCTGCATACCTGCTTGAGGAGGTGGAGGAGGGGAGGGGGGATGTTGCGCAGGTCGAGCAGGAAGCAGAGCAGCGCCATGCCGCGCGCGCCACACTCGATGAGCTAGCCTTCTACTCCGGCGACGGCGAGGGCGAGGAGGGGGAGGAGGCGTCGCGAGGCGAGTGGTTTGTCTTCGAATCGAATGGGTGGGCGGGCGGTTACGGCTTGCAGTGTCATGTACCTCACACGTGAGCGGGCGAGAGGCATTTGATTTGGGCTTGTTTTTTTTTCCGTTTCTAAAATCTGCTTTTCGACTTTTCAACTTTTCTATAATGACTAACTTTTAAACGAAATATTTTTCAAAATAGAATCTACTAGTTAATTATAGTACATAATGTATCAACTTCTTTTATATCGGTAAAAACCGCACGTAAATTTCTGTTACTCTGTAATCTTTCGCATAAACATCATAAATACCATAAGGCGTAGCCAAAAACCACAAGCCGCAGCCAAAAAGAACAGACGCTTAATTTGTGAACACCAACCAACCTAAAGCCTCAAATGTACAACAGTCTAGCTGCTCCAATCCAAGCCAACTAAGCCTGAATCTGAAAGAGGCCTCATCACATCGAAAATCTGACATCACAACCAGACAGATTTGGTGCCGCCTGCCTGTAAATATCTACTGCTCAAATCAATCTGTTTAGAAGTAAGTATTGCCCATCCTGTCCCGTTTATAGTAGCAGAAAAACAAGCATCAAAAGAAATCGATCTGTACCTGTTTGTACCTATCCATGCTTGCTCCATACTAAACTGAAAAAATTGATCATATACCCTCCATTTAGATGGAAATTGAGGATTTACCCTCCTGACCCACGTGTCAGTGACTTATGATGACCCCACGTGTCATTGAGATGTGGAGGGTAAATCCTCAATTTCCCAACTAAAAAGAGGGTATATGATCCAATCTCTCCTTAGAACAGCTACTTCATGGACTGGGGTTTGTCATGCAACTTGCAGCTGCCTCTCTTGCTTCATCAAATCAATGCCAGTTGACAATGGGCAGATAAATACAAGCCTGATCCAAAAACAAACAAACAAACAAACCCCATGGCGCGCGCCTGTAATCCAGTGCCAGAAACACAAGCAACACACTGAACACAGTGATGACGTAGTGGAGGATCACAATCACAGCCTCTGCAAATCTGTGGTGAGCACATTGCATGGCCAAGGGCAAAGACTGAACAAGAACAAATATGCTGTACATCACAACTATACAGCTTCCGCCAATAATTCGCGGCTCAGGATCCTTCAATCGAGCTGAAGGAGCAGTCAGGACTTCTGAATGGAGAAGACAATGCCATCGCCATCGTTTAGAGGCAGCAAGCTAAAATAGGATCCGTTGTCATCGGCGCAACATGCCTGCCACACAATTTGATATGAACCCTCAGGAAATGAGGAGACATTCAACGAGCAATCTGAGAATCCCTGGCCACTGTCAGCTGGTTCACAACATGCAAAGCCTGTCGCCAAGTCCATCTCAAAATGGAAACTGTTCTTTTCGCAGTCTTGTGTATCTCAAACTGTTTGCTTCTCGTTCCTGCTACATCTAAGCAGGATGATGAGCTCGCAGCTAAAATGCAGTACAATTTTGCGATAAGAATGCAAGTCCTCTCTAACACACACTTCCACTGCAAGCAAAGTGTCAGGGACAGCTGGAAGCCACGCGATATTGATACTGTCTCTGTGTGCAGGGTTTGAATCAAATATGGAAATCTCAGCACCAAGGCAAGGCCTGCATAAATATTAAAAATGTTGATCACAAAGTTAAATTGAACAATAATTTTTGCGACTCTTTTTCTTATCTGAACCTGCCTTCTGGTATTTAAATCACCAAAAAAAAGCTATGGTATAAGTGGTATCTGAATAATTAATTCATACAGCGTACATAAAGTTTCCCTCTATATTAAGATGATCTCACTCAAGCAATTGAAGAGAACAGCAGCATATGTACAGTACCTTATTCTGAAGTATTTGGGAACAACGAAAGGCAATTCCATGAACCTCTGCAAAATGCCTAAGAAAAGATACGTACTAGAGGTAATTGAGGGATCGGACTCAAAAGTCACTTCCACAACCAAAGTTAATTATACTATCACTTCATCTGCGGTTTCCCCTAATGGCACTGAAGCCATTGTGGGTGCGCAAGATGGGAAGCTGCGCACCTATTCCATCAATGGGGATACACTTACAGAAGAAGCGGTACTTGAGAAGCACAGGGGTGCTATTACTTCCATACATTATTCACCAGATATTTCCATGTTTGCTTCTGCTGATGCCAACAGGGAAGCTGTTGTGTGGGATCGGACAACTAGAGAGGTACTGTCATATTTCAACTTCTATATTTTTTCTAGTTGTTAATAATGAGTGTTAAACTGTCGTGTTTCTTGTTATTAGGTCAAAACTTGTCCAGTATTGTGCTATGTGGTGTGCAAATTTAAGATTCCACTTGTTAATACATATTCTTAGGCCTTCAAAATTGCTCCAGTACCCAGTGGCGGACCCAGAATTTTACCAAAAGGTATGCCACACCAAAATTTTCATATGCAATTCGGTAAAATCATTTGCCAATTCGGTAAATAATTGTAAAATTTGCACCGTAATTCGGTATACATGCACTAAATAATATGATAAGTCTTAAATTCAAGAATTAAATTGAAAACTTGCACAAATTACAATATAAATAGTTCAAACACCATATTAATAGCCTCAAATATACATAAAAGAGACTTATAATACTACTTGTCTGATTTTTTTGACCGACGCTTTCTAAAGGACATGAAAGTTTCGATTATATTATCTTCATCCACTTCAAAGAACAGAACAAGATCAAGTTTTATTAATTAGGAGATCCAAAAGAAAGATGCACGCATGCCTGACTGATAATAAAGCCTTACATATGCTGTGAAGTTGTAGCATTTCCCACCGAACGAATGGCAGAGCCAGACATCATTCTGGAAGTCATATGTGTCGAGCATCAGTCCCCTCACGCCATTCTGCACACTTTCAAGTAGATCGAATCACATTCCATGATCAGTGTTCTGCTCGTCTCGCAGCATCTTTGCAACAGAAATTTGTAATACATAATTCAGTGTGCCAATTCAGCAGTGCCATTTAAAATGCATATCAGTGGCACACATCGAGTTGAATTTGCAATTTTAGCAGCTCCTATTATCTGAGAGCCTGCCTGTTTCGGCAATTCCAGGAGAAGCAACTTGTAACCAAAAGCAAGGGAGCGTGTTTGGCCCTGCAAATGTACGAAATGTTTTGCACAACAACAGGGACACAAAATAGAAAAACACCTTTATGGCGCCTTGCTTGTTCCAACTGCATTTTGGTAAATCTCTACGCTGCAACCGCTGTGTGAAAGCTGGATTCATCCATTTACAAAGGTCCAGGTAACGAATAGGATGGCATGATGAACTAAGTGAAGCAGCATTTTCGATTTCCTTGAAACAAAAGCAATCTCGTATACATTGACATCATGTAATACCCGAACTAGAAATGATCGTAAACAACGTGGAGTAATCAGATGAATGTGCAGCTTTGAGAATCGCTTCATCCTGTTGGACATCATTCTTGTTCAATCAAAGCCAATCCATGAAAGCAAGACCGTGCCTCGGCTTCATCACGCTCATCCGCAAAACTCAGTGTGATATGGATCGAGCCAATCACTGAATAAGCTAAGCTAATAGAAGTACTATCTGAACACCAACTACATCCTGTATTGACTCTCTTATCGCGCGCGCTCTCTCTCTCTCTCTCTCTCTCTCTCTCTCTCTCTCGATCTCTATCTCGTAGTCTCGTCTGTACGACAACAAAACAATGGCGATGACAGGCGGCTGGGCCCCAAGGTATGCCGTGGCCCACCCGGCATACCCTGTGGGTCCGCCCCTGCCAGTACCACTGTTTTCACTGTTTTGTTTTTGTCATTTTATAGAAGCCCTTGTTGCTGTTTCTTAGCATGTCACATTAACTTAACTATTTTTTGAAAAAAGAAATAGTGCCATGCAATCAAAACTATTTCTTGATTCATCACCAGGCAATCAAGCATCATGCCTTGGCATGCCACATTAACTTAACTATTTTTTGAAAAAGAGAACAGAGCCATGCAATTAAAACTCTCTCTTGATTCATCACCAGGCATCATGCCTTGGCATGCCACATTTTAAATTGCTTTATTTGTAGTCTGTCCGGAACTCCAGATTACACTAAATCTAATATTGTTTTCTTCAACAGGAGTACCAAGTAATTTGCAGGAATAAATCTCAGAGAATCATAACCTATAATGAGGCACATGAGCATGCAAAAGAATAGCATGATGATGAATATGTAAAGAACCAGACCCTTAGGGTTCGGGGAGGCAGTGGCGCACCTTAGGGTTTGGGGATGATGATAAGTCAAATCTCATGATGATAAGTCAAATCTCATACAAGGAGACAGTGGCACACCTTAGGGTTCGGGCGTTGAGGTGTAGGCGGTGGCGACGGCGGCGTGGACGGAGGTTCGAGGAGACGGCGGCGACAGCGGCGTGGACGGAGGTCTGAGGAGGCAACGGCAACGGCGTGGGCTCATGTCAACGGCGACTGGGGACGGAGGTCCAAGGAGGCAGCGGCGACGGCGTGGGAGATCCGAGAAGATCGGGAGAGCGGCGAGACGGGCTAGATCTATAACTGCAGCATACGCGCAAAACCCTATCCTGAGGGTATTTATAGCGAGGCTTATTACAGACGGTTCTAGTTTAGAACCGTCTGTGATATAGTTATCACAGACGGTTTTAAAGTAGAACCGTCTGTGATATAAAGTTATCACAGACGGTTCTAAAATAGAACCGTCCTTGTGCTGGTCGATATAAGGCGCCACTTCAGTCATGTGTTGCAAGACCGTGAAATGAGCTTGAGTATACGCATCCATATCTGGAGTGATTGCTTTCCTTCCGATAGTTCCGATACCCTTCAACCTCCCCTCAAGACGAGATTGAGGCACACCTATCGGTTGAATCTGAGCCATATAATTGACACAAAACTCAATGACCTCTTCGCTTGCATAACCTTCGACGATGCTGCCCCCCGGCCGAGATCGATTCCATACGTAGGACTTGAGAATTTCCATGAACCTCTCAAATGGGTACATGCTACGTAGGAATACGGGCCCGCACATTTTTATCTCCCACACAACGTGAACAATGAGATAGACCATGATATCGAAAAACGAAGGAGGGAAATACATTTCAAGATGACATAGAGACATCACCACTCGTCCTGCAGAGCATTTAGTCCTTCGGGATCGATGACCTTCTGAGCAATTGTGTTAAAGAAATAACATAGCCTCATGATTGTCTCTCGGACTTTGATCGGCAAAATATTTCTAATTGCAATAGGGAGCATCTGTGTCATCAGTACATGACAATCATGAGACTTCATACCATTTAACTTCAAATCTTGCATCAAAACAAGTTTCTTCACGTTGCCGGAGTAATCAGACGGAACTTTGACACCATGCAAGCACTGGCACAGTTCTGCTTTCTCGGCCTTGGACAGAGTGTAACACGCAGGGGGAAGGTACGTTCGTCCATTATCTATTTTTGTCGGTGCTAACTCAGGCCTAATGTCTATATCAACCAAGTCAAGCCGTGCGTTGACGTCATCCTTTGTTTTATCACGAATGTTCAGTAAGAGACCAATCAAGCTGTCACATACATTCTTTTCTACTTGCATGACATCGATACAGTGTCGAACATCTATGTACTCCTAATAAGGTAAGTCCCAAAATATTGATCTCTTCTTCCAGGTGTTCTTCTCATAAGCCCTCAATTTACGTCCCTTTCTGAGGACAACATCTAAATCCTTAACCATATTATAAACCTCTTTTCCACTTAAATGCCTTGGAGCTGAACCGTCTTCCTTCTCTCCGTCAAATTGTTTCTTCATCTTACAGTATGGGTGAGCCCTCCGAAGGAACCGGCGGTGACGCATGTAGATAGTTTTGCGTGAGTGTTTCAGTCACACACTCTCGGTACCATCTAAACAGTGAGTACAAGCTTTGGTACCGTTTGTACTCTGGCCTAATAGGTTAGCAAGGGCAGGATAATCATTTATGATGCAGAACAATAAGGAGCGCAAAGTGAAATTCTCTCATTTGTATCCATCCCATACCTGTACCCCTTCGTTCCACAGTACTTTTAGATCTTCCACCAACGATGTTAGGTACACTTCAATATCATTCCCAGGTTGCTTTGGCCCTTGGATAAGTATCGATAGCAAAATATACTTTCGCTTCATACACTACCAAGGAGGAAGGTTATAGATACAGAGAGTCACGTGCCATGTGCTATGTTGGCTGCTCATGCTACTGAAAGGATTCATTCCATCTGTACTCAGTCCAAACCTTATATTACTTGGTTCTGCACCAAAGTTTGCAAAACTCCTATTGATGTTTCTCCACTGGGCGGAATCAGTAAGGCGTCTTAGCATTCCATCCTTCTTGCGCTCCTCCGAGTGCCAACGCAACAGTTTTGCCTCCTTTGAATTTGTAAAAAACCTTTTCAAATAGGGAATTATAGGAAAATACCATTCCACCTTAGCAGGAGGTCCTTTCTTCACCTCTGTTCCCTCGCCGTCATCTGATTGATTGTTACGTTTGTATCGGGATGCGTTGCACACCGGACATACATGCATGTTTGCATACTCTTTACGGTAGAGGATACAGTCGTTCAGACATGCATATATTCTTTCTACTTCCATTCCCAATAGACAAAGAATCTTCTTGGCTTTATACGTGGTTTTAGGCAACTCATTTACCTCCGGAAGCATGTCCGCTTAAAGACCTAGCAGCGCTGTGAAACTCTTGTCGGACCAACCGTTGCTTGCCTTTAATTTCAACAATTCAAGCACGGTCGACAACCTCTTGTACTTTGACCTGCAGCATGTGAACAAAGGTTTCTCCGAGTCCTCCATCAAGCCCCGGAATTTAACATACTCTCTCTCATCATAGTTCTCTTCTACATCGCGAAGCATCTGATCCAGATTGTCATCGTGCAACCTATCCGAATCCGAAAAACAATCGACATTATCCAGCGGCATGTCATTCACTTCACCGCGCGATGTCATCCGGCGGCATATCATTCACTTCACCGCACGATGTCATCCGGCGGCATATGATCGTTGACTTCGCCATGACTGGTCCAACACGTATAACCCTTTTTGAAACCCCTCCGAGTCAAGTGCGCTTCAATTTGCCCTCGGTTCTTAAACATCGTTAAATTCTCACAGTCAGTGCATGGACAGTACATATATTCCACCCCCTTATTCAACATATGCTCCTCGGCAGCTCTTGTAAAATCAGACATGCCATTAATGTACTCTTCACTCACACGGTTCGCGGCATACATCCAGCTTCGGTCCTACGTTATGTATATATATAACAACTTAGTATTAAAAATTAAATAAATTAATTATTACTACATATATACCACATGCATTGAGACTTTGCTAGCTTAATTCATATTATAAACACAACAGATATTTCCCCAGCGATCACTGAATGTATATAACCAACAATTTTGACAAATTTGACCTCCCACATGACGGAAATTGATCATGTATGGTCAAGTAGATGCAAACCATCTTCAATAACACTCACCAAAACTTAGATCTAAATTGTAATGCAAAGAAAAATAACTTTCATTACTAACCATATCTAGAGCAACCAGGAACTATGAATCTTCAAAGCTCAATCTCTGCCTCCTCCTACCAAATTAATTGGTCTGAAATCGCCTAGCTTGCCTCCTGAGCAAAATAGTGCAGCACCGACAGATCTGGATCGAAATGAAGACATATGCGGTTTTGAGCGGTGCAATAAATGTCTAGCGCCATTATCATAAACGGTTTTTTATTAAAAACAGTCTGTGATAATTTTAAGATTATCACAGTCAGTTTTTAATACAAACCGTCTATGATAATCAGCTTATTACAGACGGTTTTTAATAAAAAAAATCGTCTGTGATAATTCCATAAAAACCGTCTGTGATACTAAAATATCACAGACGGATCATCGGTAAGAACCGTCTGTGATACTCGTTTTCTCCGACGCCATCAACACAAACGGTGTCCAAATTAAAACTGTCTGTGCTAGTGTCGGTCACAGACGGTTTTGTCAAACCGTCTGTGATTTGGCGTCTAGTATTAGACTTTCTGTAGTACTGATGTGAACATTGAAGACGATATGCATGGGTGGATGTAGAACATGGATTAATGCATACATGTAGCTCTTCACTCCACCTAACTATTTATCACTTATGGACATAAATAATTTAGTAGTTCCCATAGCATTGATTAAATAATTCATATTGTTGCTATTTGAGGCTTTATGCAATTTAGACTTGGTTATATTTCATCTTGGTATTGATTGGCCCATATCAAGACCAGTTTATGGTTTATAGTATTACTAAGATTTATGTTTATTATCATGTTAAATGTTTGTTCTTGAAATCTAGTTATCAGTAATGCTTGCTTATGGTTAAAATTGGTAGTGTAAGTAGTTATAGGTAACATCTTGGGTTTTATTAAGCTGAGGTGTTACATTGTTGCGGCTACAGGCCAAACAGTAAACTAGAATAGTAGTAGAGTGATTATGAGAATGAACTGATTTAGCTTGGCCGTCCTCCACGGCCAGGGTATATATATATATGACCATAAAGCTTGATTACAACAATACCCTACGTAGTTGTGTACCATGCAAGGGGTATACACGTCCTTGTACATATCTTACTGGGTCTTTTAGCCCCAAACAGGTTAGATGGATTTAGGTGGGGGCCATCCCTACTTACGTACATGAAATGAGTTTAATCTGCAACTATCGAATAACAAGAGTTTGATGCCGTGACATGCACCTGGTCTTGTAAACCTTATATGTAAACTGTTGCTGGGTATAAATATACATGAACCCAACAGGTTCTCCTTGCGGAAAATACTCTAGTTTTACAGGGGGTATCTGGGCGGGGTTGCTCCGGCTGTAACTGGTGCTCCCGCGCCTGCTGACCAGCTGAACGCCCCTTGATAGTATACGTTACTAGTAGCACGTTACAAGTTACTCTACCTAGCATACTTAGTTTTCCACCCAAGATATGACGTTTTAATTGCATGCATCTTGGTGGCTATTTGTTTCATGTTCATACGTTCACTTGGCAATGGGCGCGTACAAGAAAGCGCAACTTGTAGCAGAGACACCACGCATTGGTTGACCGCATTATCTGATACCATCTTGCATTATTCCTCTATGAGATGAGGATCAATGACTTGAAATATTTGGTGTGGAAAGTTGCTCTCCACAAAGTTGACGATGTCAAGTCCATCCTTGAACATAGGATCAGTTGGCCTTTTGCCTATCAACATCTCGAGCAGCACTATTCCAAAACTATAAACATCCCCAGAAGTTGATGCATGGCCACCTCCCGCGTACTCTAAAGAGGAATGGGTATGAAAACTGCAGTTATGTAAAAGTATTGTGCTGTATTAGATAAAATGATGGTTACTGAAAGTAAAAGTAAGTATACCTGGAGCGATATATCCTATTGTCCCGTTCAGACCGATTGAACTAATTGAACCTGTTGATGCCGACCTAGGGTCAACATAAAACCTTGCAATGCCAAAATCTCCCAAAATAGCGGTCATGTCATCATCTAGAAGGATGTTGCTAGGCTTCAAGTCACAGTGGACAGTGGGCCTTCCGCAGTCATGGTGCAAATAGTCCAGAGCGTCAGCTATGTTAACGGCTATGCTTAATCTTTGAGTTAAGCCTAAACTCTTTGGGGCTTTTCCCTCCCCTTTGTGGTTAAGCCATGTGTCCAAATTCCCGTTAGGCATGAACTCATAAAGTAAAGCTTTGAAATCATTGCCACTGTTGTCTACCGAGGAGCATGCAGTTATGATTGGAAGAAGATTCCGGTGCTGAATGCTTCTCAGGGCTTCACATTCTGCCATGAAGCTTCTCTCTGCACCTTGCATCTCAAGGTCGAAGACCTTCACTGCCACTTCCATTTTGTGTTCCTCTAACTTTCCTCTATAGACTGAACCGTAGCTTCCTCTCCCGACAAGGTTAGATTCTGAGAAGTTCCTTGTGGCTCGAGCTAGATCGTTATAAGAAACTTTAAGGAAATTCTCGTCAGAATAAGTAGGTGACACATATTTTCTTCTTGGCGTCCTCTTCACAATGAATAAAAAGTAGACCCACAATACGAGTGAAATGAAGCCAAATATTGGAATCAATACTCTGATCAGGTAATATTGTCTTTCAAGTTTATGAGAAACATTTGGACATGAGGGCATATGGAGATTGACCGCTCCTCCGCAGAGTCCCCAATTGCCATCGAGTGAAACAGCTGTAGCATTTGCAAATACTCCGTTTCTTGGTATTTCTCCTTGGAGATTATTGTACGACAGGTCCAGCTTATTGAGCAGTGGAAGATTATTTAGAGTTATTGGGATGCTGCCCGACAAATTGTTATGGGAAAGATTGAGCAAGACCAAGCTACTTATGTCGCCCATTGATGTCGGAATGTCTCCTATGAGAAAATTTTGGTCCATTTGGATGGTTCCTAAGTTTTGACATAGTCCCAAAGCATCTGGAATTTCACCAGTGAGCTTGTTTGATGAAAGATGTAGTACAATGAGTTGTTTACCAAACCCTAGAGGTATGTTACCTTGGAGGTTGTTGTAGCTTAAGTTCAACTTTGAGAGTTGTGAAAGATTTCCAATGTTAGGTGGTATTAGACCTTCAAATTCATTTCCATCTAGAAAGAGCAGTGTTAACCGAGTAAGGTTGGCAATGGAGGATGGAATTGTCCCTGTAAAGCTGTTTCTTGCGAGAAATAGACTTTGTAGGTTTTTGAGCTTACCTATCCATTCTCCAACTGCACCACTAAGATTGTTTTGACCGAGTGACAGTTTAATCAAGCCATGAAGATTCCCTACGGTCGGGGGAACTATCCCTGATAGGTCGTTTCTACCCAATATAAGAAATTGAAGATGGTTGGATAGGTTACCAATGGAATCCGGTATAACTCCCTGCAGCCGATTATTATAGAGTGACAGCGTTTTTAGATCAGTACAGTTTATCAAAGCATATAAGAATTCCCAGCTTTGGCTATCCGATGCTTCAAGATTGTTTCCATCAAGGTTTAGAAAATTTAGCCTAGAAAGCTTTCCCAAAGAAGCAGGAATTTGACCCGTGAAACTGTTTACATTTAATTGTATCAACTGTAGCCCTGAAGCATTGCCTAGGGAAGCCGGGATGTGGCCTTCAAACACGTTTCCGGCCAATAAAATCTTTTGAAGACTAGGGAGGGCATCGCCAAAGTTAGACGGCAGTGCCTTGCCGAGCTTATTGAAATTCAAACTTAGAACTTCCAGATTAGACATATTAATGGTCTGTGGGATCTCACCGGAAAGGCTATTATTATCGAGGTACACCTCCATAATATTTGACAATTGCCAAAATCCATCGGGGATGCTTCCTTCGAGTTGATTTAATATAAGTGCTAGAGTGGACAAGCGAGTGAGGTTTAGAAAGGTTGGAGGGATGATCCCAGTGAGATTATTAACGCTAAGGTCCAAATATTCTAGATTAGAAAGGGAACCTATTTTAGGAGGAATTGCGCCCCACAGATGGTTTGCAGAGAGGTCTAGATATTTCAGTTTAGAACAATTTGCGAGCGCATCAGGAATAGTCCCTTCTAGTGAATTGTCATTCAGATAAAGGGTGTCCAATTGTTGGAGACCATTGAGAGAAGGTAGCTGTCCAAAGAAGCGATTGGAGGACAAGTCAAGCATACTAAGGAACGTTAGGTTTGCAACAGAGGAGGTGATTTCGCCTTCCAAGCTTTGGCCGGTGAGGTTAAGCTCTGAGACACGCCATGGTCGTGTCTGGGTGCATATGACTTTCTTCCATCTACAGTAGTGGATGCTGGTGTTCCAAGAGCTCAAAGCTCCTGTTGGATCGTCGACGATGCCCTCCTTCAAGTCGAGCAGTGAATGCAAATCTACGCTGTTCTCATGAACTGTTGAGCAATGGACTTCGTCAACTCCATAACACAGCAGCAACAATGCGAATATTACGAGCATGGCAATTTTCGCCGGTTGTTTGCCACATATAATGCCCATCTTACCTGCACAAAATATAGAACCATAAACGTTGTGGCGTGTTACGCTCACCGGCCGAGTTACATCGTGCCCTTGCTGTGACCATCTATGACAAGCTTATCCTATATAATTCACCTGCAACCCGTGCAAATACGTGTGCGAACAAGTCGTAGTAGTCTGTTTATTAAAGCACAAAGGCTAAATTATGTCAAACCTAACAATTCACTCCCAGCAATAAATAAGGCAAGCCAGATAGAAGTAACAAGCCGAAAGAGAGGTTGCAGTACTAACGAGGAGAGAGAATAGGGCACCTCTGCTCGGCTGGAGAGCGCAAAACGCAGTCTTTTCTTCTTGGTTTTGCCGGGTGGCGATGTGTGAACTGTGAACTCTGTGTAGGATGCTCAGCTACGGTTTTACAGCAGCGTTACATCCACACACCACCTCTCTCGCCTATCTTAGCTTGACACCACCTCTCTCGCCTATCTTAGCTTGACCGCTGCTTGCAGCGTAGACCTTGACCCTGAGTCCTTCAAACCCACCGCTGCTAGTACGACCAGTTCCAAGAGCTTACGACCAGTTCCGACCGCCTCAATCGCTTCTCCGACCACTGTTCACCGCGGTCGAACACACTTACGACCACGTTCACTTCCTTCAACGTGATCGGAGTTGCTTCCGACCACGTTCTGGGCTTCCCGGTGTAGTCGTAGCTCGTTACGACCACCTTCGACTCCCTTACGACCACCTTCACCGTGGTCGTAGCCTTCTCTGCGTAGTCGAACGCTTTACGACCACGTTCTGCCCTTCTTCAATGTAGTCGAAGAATCACTGTAGAATTGCCGTGGTCGTAGCACCTTTTGATCACGCCTGTTAGAACTTTGCCGTGGTCGTAACTCCTCCCGATCACGCTTGCGGTGATCGTGAGTCTTGCACAATCACACGACAAAACAATGCTTTGTATTTTCCCCTCTTTTTGGTATTTTCTCAATGGCTTGGCGGTACATAGAATACATGGCTCTAAGCCTCTTTTTATACCCGGTTGTCCTACTTTAACACGGGTTCTC
Source organism: Dendrocalamus latiflorus (assembly GCA_017311315.1). Classification (NCBI taxonomy): domain Eukaryota; kingdom Viridiplantae; phylum Streptophyta; class Magnoliopsida; order Poales; family Poaceae; genus Dendrocalamus; species Dendrocalamus latiflorus. The sequence goes on from CM029636.1 coordinate 926,382, forward strand.
AACACCTACTCCGACTCCGAGTCTTATACGACTTCGACTCAGTTACGACTTCATCTAGGACTCGGTTTTCGACTTCTGATTTCTTACTCGTTTTGGATTCGATTACTTCCAAAACTTGTGTACGACTTCTAAACAAGATTATTTACAACATTCTCTCCCTAATCTTGTTTCTCGACTTCAATCATGCCGATCTTTCTCCTCATCTCCGAGAACTTTATCTGCCCCAGCGGCTTCGTTAGAATATAAGCCTTCTGTTCTTCTGTTCTGATGTAGTCGATTGCAATCTTCCCTTCTTCGACACAATCTCTGATATAATGATATCTTGTGCCTATGTGTTTGCTTCTATCATGTAGAACCGGATTCTTGCTCAGTGAAATAGCCGATTTGTTATCAACCCTGAGCGTTACCTTCTGAATTTCTTCATCTGACAATTCACTCAACAGTCGAGCGAGCCAGACTCCCTGGCAAGATGCTGCGCTCGCTGCGATGTACTCGGCTTCACAAGAAGATAATGCAACCACTTTTTGCTTCTGAGATTGCCAGCTGATCGGACTCTCCCCAAGCACAAACATTATGCCTGTCGTGCTCTTTCGATCGTCGACATCTCCCGCCATGTCGCTATCACTGTAGCCCGTCAGATGCAACGACTTCCCATCTCCTCTCTTGTACTGAATCCCGAGATTCAGAGTACCTTTGATGTATCTCAGGATGTGCTTCACGGCATTCATATGCTCCTGAGTTGGTTTCTCCATGAAACGACTTACGTATCCAACCGCAAACGAGATGTCTGGTCGGGTGTGCACCAGATACCGTAGACTTCCGACAATGCTCCTATAAGTCGTGGCATCAATTTTCGATCATGGGCCTGTCTTGCTCAACTTCAGATGATTCTCCATTGGAGTTTGACATGGATTGCACTCTTCCATACCCGACTTCTCCAGAATCTTTCTAGCATATCCCGACTGACAAAGTGTTATGCCATTGTCGGTTTGATTTACTTCAATGCCGAGGTAGTAGCACAGAAGTCCCAAATCGGTCATTTTGAACAGCCTCTTCATCTCTTCTTTAAACCTTATAATCTCCTTCGAACTCGATCCAGTAATGATCAAGTCGTCCACGTAAACGCCCATGATCAGTCTGTTCTTCGCATCTTCCCTTGAGTATACCGCATGTTCAGAGTTGCTTCTTCTGAACCCGAGTGCCGTTAGACTTTTGTCAAGCTTCAAATTCCATGCTCGTGGTGCTTGCTTAAGTCCGTAGAGAGCTTTGTTCAGCTTCAAGACTTTCTCGGCTTGCTTCTTGGATTGAAAACCCGGCGGTTGAGAAACATAAACTTACTCCTCAATGTCTCCGTTCAAGAACGCCGTTTTCACATCCATGTGGTGAATCTCCCATCCACCGTTTGCTGACAATGCAAGAAGTAGTCGTATAGTCTCCATACGAGCTACTGGGGCAAAAACTTCTTCGTAGTCGACGCCTTGTTTTTGAACATACCCTTTCGCCACAAGTCGTGCTTTGTGTTTTACGACTTTTCCCTTTGAATCCTTCTTTACCTTGAAGACCCACTTTAACCCGATCGCTCGATGACCTTTTGGCAAATCGGTGAGTTCTCAAGTGTTGTTGTCTTCAATAGATTTTAGCTCTTCCTGCATAGCAGTTCTCCAATGTTCATCCCCCGTCGCTTCTTCATAGCTTTCGGGTTCTTCAGCTGTTGTGTACAGTAACAGCTCATTCATCTGTATTGACTCAGTTTGAGCATAGATCTCATTGATGCTCCTCATCTTCGGCACCCTGCCGTCTTCTTCATCTTCAGTATCAGGTGTGGCTTCCTGATCATTTGCATCAATCGTGTTCGAGCTTTGAGGTGTGATCGTAGCTCCTTCCTCCATTGTCATATTGTCGGTGTCGACTTCTTCAACATCGAAAGTTATCCACTTCGACTTATCTTTCTCAATGTCTTGATGTTCTTCCCACTCCCAATGTTTGTCTTCTTGAAAGACTACATCTCTGCTCACATGTAGCTTATTTTCGACTGGATCATAGCACCTATATGCCTTGGTACCTGATTCCGAGCCGAGGTAGATCATCCTTTTGCTCCGATCGTCCAGCTTCCTCAGGTAAGTCGATGATCTCACATGTGCCAAACAGCCGAAGACTTTCAAGTGATCGACGTTCGGTTTTCTCCCCGACCACAACTCGTATGGAGTAACTCCATCCAACGACCGTGTGGTCGCTCGATTTAGCAAATAGACCGCATGTCTTACGGCTTCTTCCCAAAACCTCCCGGGTAGGTATCGACTCTTCAGAAGACTTCGTGCGGTTTCGACCACGGTTCGGTTTCTTCTTTCTACGACTCCGTTTTGTTGAGGCGAGTACGGAGCCGTGAAGAACCTTGCAATGCCCTTCTCTTCACAGATTGAGTCAAACTCTTTTGCGAGAAATTCTCCTCCTCGATCAGACCTGACCGCTTTTACCCTCTTGTCGACTTCGTTTTCAGCAAGAGCAATAAACTTCCAAAAGTTCGACTTTGCCTCATCCTTGCTCTTCTGCATGTACACCCACATGGCTCTGGAGTAGTCGTCCACGACTAGCATGAAATACTGGTTTCCAGCGTCGGTGCGGGGTGTGATCGGTCCGCATAAGTCGACGTGAACCAGCTCGAGTGGTTGTGAAGCTCTAAACTTTGTTTGCTGTGGGAAGCTGCTACGAGTTTGTTTCGCCACCAGACAACCTTCGCAGACTTGCTCTGGGTGGTCAATTTCCGGTAATCCGACCACCATCTCTTTCTCTGCCATTGCTTTGAGACTTTGGAAATTTATATGACCAAATCTCTCATGCCACAGCCAGGCGGGATCTTCAATTGTGGTCTTCAAACACTTCTGCTTGCATGTTTCGATCTTGATCTTGTACAAACGGTTCATAGTCTGTTGTACCTTCATCAGCAGACGTTCGTTGTGGTCGAACACCTTCAGATAGTTGCCTTTGAGCTCAATTCGACAATCTTCTTCAGTCAATTGTCCAAGGCTTATGATGTTGCTCCGAAGACTCGGTATGTAATATACATCCGAGAGCTTTCTTCGACTTCCATCTTTGCATTGCATCAGGATTGTGCCTCTCCCTTTTATCTGAACAGTAGAGCCGTCTCCGAACTGTACTTTTCCGAGCACACTCTTATTTAATTCGTAAAACATCGAGTACGTACCCGTCATGTGGTTGCTGGCTCCGTTGTCGAGGTACCAGTCGGCTTGTGTCTGCTCTCCCTGCTCCAACAGATTTGGAAAAACTCTCTCCTCATTCAACAGAACCATTGTCGGTTCGTCTACAGTGCAGAGCGATAAGAGTAGTGTAGGCTCTTTGTGCTCTGTAGTTTGTGTCAGGTTTGCTTCCTCTACCTTTTTCTTGCCCCGACAATTCGCAGCATAGTGACCATACTTCTTGCAGTTATGGCACTGGATGTGGCTTCGACATTCAGCAGCGTAGTGCCCATACTTTTCGCACGTGTAGCACTGGATATCAGACTTGTCGGTATGATGGTCGCCGCCTCCACGACCACCTCCTCGACCACTTCGTCCACGACCTCTCTGATCGTAGCCTCGACCTCGTCCATGAGACGCGCCGCGGCCGGTCGATGTGCCACGACCACGACCACGACCGCCCCTCGATGACGAGTCTCCTCGGTCTTTCGCATCTTCTTTACGAGCAGTACTTGCTGACCGTTGTCTTCTTGATAACTCTTTAGGAGCTGCTCGTGTGTTTTGAGCGCTCCGGTTACCTCCTCTATCTTCATCTTCGAGAGGTCTTGCGAATACATAAGCGTGGTCACGACCGGAAGAAACTTCTCTGGTAGCACTCTCAAATACTTCTTCACCGCCACCTCATCTTTCAAGTCATCGCCGAGAGATTTGATCTCGTTTACGACTTCATTGAATCGACCAGAGAACTCTTCCACGGTCTGACTCTTCCCCATCTTCATGGCTTCAAACTCACTTCTTAAGGTTTGAAGTCGAACTTCCTTCACTCGATCTACTCCTTCATGCATGGTTCGCAGAGTAGTCCAGACTTCCTTCGTCGTCTCCTTGCCGACTAGTTGCCGCATCATCGAGTCGGGCACAGCTTGATAGATTGCTGCAATCGCCATCTTGTCGAGACGATCATCGAGGACCTTGTCCTTTTCCTTTGGTTCGACCGCACCCCAGACACCTTGCGCGATCATGTTGACCTTCATCTTCATCGCCCAGACCGGATAGTTGTCCGAACTGAGGATCGGGTACTGCAGCGACACGCTCTGCTTCGCCGTATCAGTCATGTTTAACCATGGCTCTGATACCAACTGTTGGAAAGTCTTACGACCTCCCAAGATCTTCCACGACCGGTTAGAGTCGTTTACGACCGGTAAGGATTGAATACGACCGGTTCCAAGAGCTTACGACCAGTTCCGACCGCCTCAATCGCTTCTCCGACCACTGTTCACCGCGGTCGAACACACTTACGACCACGTTCACTTCCTTCAACGTGGTCGGAGTTGCTTCCGACCACGTTCTGGGCTTCCCGGTGTAGTCGTAGCTCGTTACGACCACCTTCGACTCCCTTACGACCACCTTCACCGTGGTCGTAGCCTTCTCTGCGTAGTCGAACGCTTTACGACCATGTTCTGCCCTTCTTCAATGTAGTCGAAGAATCACTGTAGAATTGCCGTGGTCGTAGCACCTTTTGATCACGCCTGTTAGAACTTTGCCGTGGTCGTAACTCCTCCCGATCACGCTTGCGGTGATCGTGAGTCTTGCACAATCACACGACAAAACAATGCTTTGTATTTTCCCCTCTTTTTGGTATTTTCTCAATGGCTTGGCGGTACATAGAATACATGGCTCTAAGCCTCTTTTTATACCCGGTTGTCCTACTTTAACACGGGTTCTCAACACCTACTCCGACTCCGAGTCTTATACGACTTCGACTCGGTTACGACTTCATCTAGGACTCGGTTTTCGACTTCTGATTTCTTACTCGTTTTGGATTCGATTACTTCCAAAACTTGTGTACGACTTCTAAACAAGATTATTTACAACACCCTACCCGCCTCTGTACTTTTCAGCCAGAACCGAACAAAAGATATTCTGCGCTGATGTGCCACCTGTCTCGGGCGGCTTCGATGCTGACAAACTTCCGCACAAGGATCGGTTTACCGGTTCAAGATTCTCGTTTTCCAAATGCGTTTTGGTTCTTTGTGATGATTGTGCTTCCAGAATGCATTGTGTCGACAGGATCCATTCCTTGATTTGCTTTGACAGTGGCGGGTCAAGTAAACTTGTACATATTCGATTTGGACAAAATACTGCTTCCCACGATTGTGCCAATGGTGAATACCATTCGAATTGGAGAAATATCTAGCGAGAACCACTAACTTGGTGAGGGTGAAAAGCACATTGATTTAACACATGAGGTCAATAAAAAAAGATATACTTTTTGATATACTTTTTGAGTTAAAGAGGAAGTCCTCGGGACAGTTCATCAAAATTCTAAAATTGCAAGTTCAAACTCCATTAATGCCATGAGAAAAAGGTTTGCAGGGAATTTAATTTTTTTATACCGCTTGTTATTGTTTTGTTTACTGTCCTTTTCTACCTATCCCACAACAATCAAATTTGAGCTGGAATTTTATAAGGTGCTTCAAGAATTGCCTACTTGGTTCTTCTCTAGAATTGTCACATTGTAAATACAAGTCAAACAGTTTTAGATTTGGTCGACAACGTATAAAACAATATTTGGATAAACCTTAAAAATTGTTGTATTATTACTAGTTTATCGTGGTTATGTGACAAAGAGTAGATATTGGGGTTACGGAGAGACCGTGGTGAGGTACCCAGAACCTACAACTCAGAGTGGGGAAGAGGAATAGAGTGTGCCACCTACCTTTGGACACTACACAAGTCTTGTCTTACCAGAAATGTTCTCCCCTCCTCATGGTGCCTTACAGGTCATATTTATAGTCATAGGAGAGGTTGATTCACTGCTACAGACAGTCCTATCACAGATGGTTCGGAACTGTCATCACAGACGGTTCCTGAATCGTCAGTGTTTATGTGTCAGTGATAATAAGTGGTTATCACAGACGGCTACCAAGCCGTCTGTGATAACTTACATTACAGACGGTTAGTACCAAAAAAACCGTCTGTGATAATCGAGTATCACAAACGGTTTTTCATAAAACCAAATCGCACTATGCCTTTAGTGGGAGATACCCTCAGGAGCACCTGATCCCCCACCTTGAACTCTAGTTCTTGCCTTCTGACATCTGCGTAGCTCTTCTGCCTACTCTGGCCAGCTAACAGATTCTGTCTAATTTCTGCCACTCGCTCTACTGTTTGTTGGACCCAATATGGTCCCAAAACAGCCTTCTCGCCCACTGCATCCCAACACAGTGGCGATCTACATTTTCGCCCATACAGAACCTCGAATGGAGCTGCTCGAACACTGGAGTGGTAGCTGTTATTATAGGCGAACTCTGCGAGTGCCAAATGATCCTCCCAGCTACCCTTCCAAGACAGAACACAGGACCTCAACATGTCCTCTAGTGTCTGTATAGTGCGTTCGGACTGTCCATCCGTCTGCGGGTGGAAAGCAGTACCGAACTGGAGTTTCGTGCCCAGAGCGCTCTGCAAGCTCTCCTAAAACTTGGAGACAAACTTGGCATCTCTGTCCAAAACTATGGTCTTAGGCACACCATGCAACCTTACTATTTCTCGCACATAGATAGGTGCTAACTCACTCGTTGAGTTCGTGGTGCGAATGGGGACGAAGTGCGCGGACTTACTGAATCGGTCCACCACTACCATAATCGCATCCTTACCTCGCTGGGTACGAGGTAGGCCGACTACGAAATCCATGGTGATATCATCCCATGGCCACTGGGGAACCTCCAAAGGCTGCAATAGCCCAGCGGGGCGCTTGTGCTCAGCCTTCACTTGCTGGCAAACCCCGCAAGATGCCACATACTTGGCGATATCCACTTTCATCCTCTTCCACCATAAATTCTTTTTGAGATCACGGTACATCTTGGTCTCACCAGGATGCACCGTGTACGGGGTACGATGAGCTTCTCTCAAAATGTCATCATTGACTTGGGCCTTTTGTGGCACGCAAAGGCGGCCCTTAAACCGCAATGCACCTGATTCATCAAGGCTGAAATCCCCCGTTTTTCCTTCATCAAGCCGCTTCCTCACTTGCTGAAGCCACCGATCATGTTGTTGCGCCTCCTTTACTCGCTCTGGGATTGCTGATTCCAGCAACAGCTGCATCTCAGCCTGTGCTGTGCCAACGAAACAATAGGAAATTCCCATCCGTTCAAAGTCAGCAACGAGACAACCTAGAGTGGAGAGTGTCATCTTGCGACTAAGGGCATCAGCAACCACATTTGCCTTGCCCGGATGGTACTGCAGAGTGAGATCATAGTCTTTAGTCAACTCTAACCACCTACGCTGCCTCAAATTCAGCTCCTTCTGAGTGAAAATGTATTTGAGGCTTTTGTGGTCAGTGAAAATATCACAGGTCTCTCCATACAAGTAATGCCTCCAAATTTTTAGAGCAAAAAACCACTGCGACAAGCTCTAAATCATGGGTAGGGTAGTTCTGCTCATGCTTCTTCAACTGTCGCGAGGCATACGCGATCACTTTATTATCTTGCATGAGCACGCAACCCAGACCCACTCGAGATGCATCCGAGTAGACCGTAAAGCGCTTCCCTGGCTCAGGAAGTGTAAGAATAGGAGCAGTTACCAACTTCTCCTTCAGAGTATTAAAACTGCGCTCACAGTCATCGGTCTACTGGAATTTCATACCCTTCTGTGCGAGTTGTGACATTGGTCTGGCAATGAGGGAGAAGTTTTTCACAAAGCGCCGGTAATAACCAGCTAGGCCAAGAAAACTTCTCACTTCTTTAACAGTAGATGGCCTCTTCCATTCCACGACAGTGGAAATCTTGCTTGGATCAACTGAAATGCCTTCTTGGTTAATTACATGACCCAGGAAGCTCACTTCAGAAATCCAAAACTCGCACTTCTTCAGTTTGGCAAAGAATTGATTCTTCCTCAGAGTCTCAAGCACGAGCCTCAGATGCTGCTCATGCTCTTCCTCCGTCTTGGAATAAATCAGGATATCGTCGATGAACACCACTACAAAGTCATCCAGATACTTGTGTAGCATACTGTTCATCGTCTCCATGAAGACAGTAGGGGCATTCGTCAGTCCAAACGACATAATTGTAAACTCATAGTGCCCATATCTTGTGGAGAAAGCTGTCTTTTCAATGTCTTGCTCCCGCACTTGGATTTGATTATACTCATACTGCAGATCAATTTTGGAGAACACCTTGGCTCCTTTCAATTGATCAAATAAGTCCTCGATGCGAGGAAAATGGGTATTTATTCTTGATGGTCGCCTGATTGAGAGCACGGTAATCTATACACATGCGCCAACTCCCATCCTTTTTCTCAGTGAATAGGACAGGGGCTCCCCATGATGACACACTTCGATGAATCAAGCCTTTGGACAACAACCCGTCCAACTGTTTTTTCAACTCCTCTTGCAAGGGTCGTGCCAAACGGTAGGGGGACATGGAGATAGGTCTTGTGCCAGGAATAAGATTAATTCTGAACTCCACATCCCGCTTGGGTAGCATACCCGGAAGTTCTTCAGGAAATACATCAGGATTCACGCACCACAGGAATATCCTCAATGTGCAATGGCGCACTCGGCTTCTCCGTAAGGGCTAGAAGTAACCTAGACTTCATTGTACGTCAGCCAGGAAACAGGCTGGCCAACACAAAGAGGGAACACGTGGGTGCATTCTCTTGAAAGATTATCTCCTTCCCCGAAGGAGCTTGCAAGGTGACTGTCCTCCAAAAGCAGGAAATTACGACTTGGTAGTGATGCAACCAATCCATGCCAAGGATAACATCAAATGGCTCTAGCTGAATAACCATGAGGTTGGCAACAAATTCCTCGCCATCTATTGCAACCACATAGCCAGGGCATACTGTGGAGCTAGCAATAATACCCCTTGGGGTACTAGCCACAACCGATTGGGAAATTTGTTGGACACGCAACCTGGCCTTCCTAACAAACTCCCGGGACACAAAAGAATAGGTAGCACCGGAGTCGAAAAGAACAAGGGCTTCATATGAGTCCACTAACAGGGTACCTGTCACCACATCAGGTCGACCCGCGGACTCAGCAGTAGGCAGTGAGTAGACTCCAGGTGGTGTCGGGGCGGCGAGAGCCCCGACGCTCTGCTGTGGCGGCAACGGGACTGGAGGCGATGCAGCATGCTGGAATGGAGGAGTCAGTGCAGGATGCGAGTAATACCCGGCTGGTGGAGCCCATGATAGAGGAGGCTGCAGCACAGGGGCATCCAACATCATCTGGACTGACCCCCGAGGTGTAGTATTTGACGAAGATGAAGATACTGGCTCCCACTTGATGATGCTAGCGGGATTTTGACGACAAATCAGAATTTTGTGGCCTGCCAGGCCACAATGCTGACAGTTCCCCGTCCAGGAACACTCAGCAGCACGATGTCCCTCACCGCACTTGAAACAGATCATGCCTTGCCCTGGAACAGAATGCAAGGCTGGGGTCGCCGATGAAGAACGAGGCGCCGAAGAAGACATCCTCGAAGTCTTGGACTTGGATGACTGTGGGGGATGCTGGCCCCACTTGGACTTCTTAGGAGCGGGCCGCTGCGACGACCCACCCCCTTCAATGAAGCTCCTCTTCTGGTCACCACCAAAAGCACTCGGATTACCAGAGGGTTGCAGTTCTTTAGTGAGCTGCATCTCCAGCTCCATCCCTCTGGCCTGCTCCACCACGGACCTAAAGTCGCGCGGTGCAGTAGCTCCCATGACATGCCGAAACTCAGAGTTGAACCCTCGGCGGAACCTTTTAGCCTTCTCAAGGTCGTTATTCGTGACTGATGCACGAAGCGGATCAGGTTGTTGATTCCCGCCTCGTACTCAGCTATGGTCATCTTCCCCCGTACGAAGATCGACAAGGCGACCTCCATACTCTCCACAAAAGAATCTGGATAATACTTCGCCTTGAACTGCTCGACAAAGATTTCCCAGGTAGCGGGACCTTGGGCAGGGGTCCTGGCTGAAAGAACCCCCTCCCACCAGATGTCCGCCTGACCCTTCAACTGAAAAGCCACATAGCGAGCTTTCAACTGAGAGCTCATCTCTAGGGCTTCGAACTGCCTCTCCATATAACGCAACCAATCCGCAACTTGGACTGGTGTGCCCGAACCATTAAAGGTGTCTAGGCGCAAGTCCAACCACTCACGAAGGTCCATTCTTGCCTCTGGTACGATCGGAGCGGTAGCAGGGGCAACAACGGGTACAACCACAGCAGCGGCTGCCGCGCTTGACGACGAAGTGCACGGACCTCCTCTATGAACTCCTGCAGCAAGGCCGAAGACCTTGCCGGATCTCTAGCTATGGAATGTTCAGCAGAAGCAACCTCTGCACCAGGTGCCTCCTATTGATCCTCAAGTGGTGGCTCCGCTTGGGCATGGCCACGGCCACGGCCCTGGCCTCCACGGCCATGTCCATGTCCTCTACCTCTCGGCATATCTGTTCATGACAGATAGCCAATCACACAACTAGCCCACAAACATCCATTTCAACAGCACAAAGCAACATCAAAGCTAGCGAAAGCGTAATTACAACACAAGACCCATTCCCATCCTATGGTGCACCAATGTGTCAAATTTTATTATTAGGCCTAAGTCAAATTTTAGTTAAATAGTTAAGCTAAGTTATCAAATTTATTTACCACGGATCTAACGCCCGCTCTGATACCAACTGTAACACCCCGCCCACCCTCTGGGCCAGAATGTTACCACCACTGTTATACTCTTACCATTTCATCATCAACTAGAAGAATTTAAGCCAACATTAAATTTATTTATACTGCTGCGTTCAGATACAACATAGCATTTTTAGCGATTACTCTAGCATACTAGTAAGGCTAAGATACACTGAAAGGTAGTACAAAGAGTGCTGATGGTTCATGCCAATTGTTCATGTGCTACACCCGCCCGTGCAAAACGTCCTCAACGGTCACCTAAAAACAACAACGAAACAAGGGTGAGTCCACCGACTTAGCAAGTACAAAGAAAAACAGCAAATAACAGGTTCATTCATTAGACCATAATCATTTCAGTTCTTTAACCACTTTTTCCATTTAATCACTTTAAGTTCCGATGAACCATTCATCGTGCATATGCACATGCACTCCTTACTTATCTCTTTAGCCTATACCGGTATAGTAGAGCGAGCACCCGTCGATGCTCACCCAGGCCCGCCTATTTCCATGCGGGGATCACAAGCCCGTCCTTTTTCATACGGGGACCACAGTAGCCCGTCATTCTCATACGGGGACCTCAAACTCCACTCCCGTGGAGCGTCCACTCAACGTGGACCAACACTATCTCTTTTCATGACATGCATGCAATGCAAGTTCTCCATTTATGCATATCAACATGCCATGTCTCAACGTTCATCATTCATCATTTCTCATCATGCACCTGGAAATGGTAAACTTACCCCAACATGGTAAGCAATGCATCATCCGGAAATAGTAAACTTACCCCAACATGGTAAGCAATGCATCATCTTTCATTTAACAGAAATCACTACCCGAATTCACCACTTTACAATGCACTTGCCTGGTTAGCCTCGGGGACGATGCGTGGACTGCTCCGACCCAGGACCTCCACCTGTACAAACGTCAACATGTCTCAATGCATCTAATCAAAACCAGGACTTAAGCAAACAACGACGATTCTATGCGCTTGACCCGGCTCGGGCAAGAATGCACGGGGTTAAGGACCTGCAGGTACCAACCCCCCATTTTCTTTTCTTTTTCTCCTCTTTTCTTTTCTTTCTTCTTTTTCTTTCTTTCCTTTCTTTCTCTTTTCTTATCTTTTCTTTCCTTCTCTCTTTCCTTCTCTTACCCGGCCGGCTCTTCTTTTTTTCTTTCTCACCTGGCTCCCTCTCTCTTCCCTATTCCCAATCAGCCGAACGGCCTTCTTTCCTCCTCCTCACCGGTCTCACCTGGGGGCGGCACGGCAGCGTGTGGCCGGCTCGGCGTCGCCGGCCCCCACCTCACCGCCGGCGGCCCCTCTACCTGCCCCGCCTCCTCTTTCTCCCCCTCTCTTGCGCGGGCATTACTCTGGCGGCGCGGATGCGCATGGCCGCACAGGAGGCTCGCCGGCCACGCAGCTCACCGGCCACGGCTCCCTCCGTCGGCCCCCTCCCTCTGCACTTCGTGTACTCGGCCGAATGGCCTGCTCGAACCAGACCGGAGTGGTGCGGCGGCGTGCCCGGCGCGGCGTTGCCGGCAGGCCCTCCACCGGCTGCCCCCCGGCCTACTACTCCTCTCCCCCATCTCTCGTGCGGTGGTTCCTCTGATGGCAAGATGGCGCGCGGGCGGCTCGGCTCTCCGGCCCTCAGGCTCACCGCCGGCCGCCCTCTGCGCGAGCACCGGTTGGCGCTCGACCTCGCCCCCCTCCCCCCCCCCCGGTGAACTCGAATTCGTCGGCTACGGCATTTAGCCGGCCGACCACTCCTACTGTCAGGGCAGTGCATTCTTCCCCCCCACTTATCTTATGGCTTTCGGTATTTCCTTCCAATTTTTGGTTTGCCATGGCACCGAACAAGGATGGGAGGTGAGCTTACTTGATTGCCGAGCTAGAAAAAAAAAGAATGGGCGAGGATGAGGTTGAGGTTCAGGTGGCTCCTCATCTTGCCGTCACGGTCGGCCGCTTCCTTGCTCCTCCTCTTCGGGCTCCCTCTTCTCCTTCTCCCTTCTGGAGTAAGCTGTGTGGTCGTGCTTGTGTTTTGGGGTGGCTCTCGGCTTTGGCAGTGAGAAGGAATGGGGAGTGGCTTCCCCTGGTTTGGCTCTTACTTTGGTTGAGGAGATGAGGTGGGAAATGTGGGCTTGGCTGCATGGTGCTAGCTTATAAGAGCACGGTTGGGGGCTGCTCTTTGCATTTGTGAAATGACCGGCATGCCCTCGTTTAAGGCCCATGCCCCTCTCACATAAATGACTGCCCAAGGGCATTATGGTCCAAGGGCTATGTTGATTTTGGGGTTTCTACTGCAGTGGGTAAGTCGGTAAAAAGGTAAGCATAGGATTCCTGCCGAATGACGAAAACCCATAACGCGAGACGGTGCCGACTATCCCTGGGCGGTCTGGGAACCTCTGAGAGCGCTACTCGGTTCTCTAGACGGTGCCGACCGTTCTTGGATGGTCTGGGAACCTCTGCGAGTGTTACTTATTCGGCACTCTAAAAACCGACGGGTCTAACGGCAAAACTACTCTCTTTCCTTTTATTTACCCTTTGCATATTTGGGGTATTACACTGGAAGCCTGAAAGGCTCCGCATTGCTAGGTACATTTGAGAAATCCACAGAAAACGCAGTACAAAATGACAACAGGGAGCACATGAAAGTGAGCCTGGCTATACTATTAAAACTGTGGTGATCCATGTACCCATGGGATACAGCATGGAGATCGTAACTCTGTGCCAGGTCACTTCTTAAAGAACAATTAGCGAAAGCAAGTACTTGGTTGTTATCATGCTCTCTGGTTACACTTAAATGGTTGCCTCTTGCTTCAAGATAAGATTTGTCTTTCGGAGCAGAAGAATGTGCACTAAGTATACCAAGTACATCAGTTAGGATCCCAAGAAATGATACTCTGAGACTAATGAACCACCTCTGGAAAAAGAACTCATAATCTGAATAGGTATTTGATGAGAGGGCATCATTTGCTAAGCACGTTCTGCAGCAAATACCAGCAACATATGCTTGGTAACCATGCAACTCTGAAGATAAATCATGAGTACTGTCAACATTTGTTTCAACACAGTAAAGGTCCTCATGAATATCATCTGTTTCTAGCTCACCGACCAACTTAATGATCGTTGAAGGAAAAAAGCAATAGCTTCATCTCAATTTCTCCAGCAGAAAAAACCAGCAATGATTTGAGCCAAAAACTGAAGGAGCCTGACTCAAAAGCATCTGCAAGTTTTCTAAAGACAAACGACGCCGTTAACCAAAGACCTTTGTGACAACAGTACATAGCAGACCTATAGGCTTCCCAATACCTCTGCTTTCTTATAAGCATTTTCGTCATCTAAAAACTTAAGTGCACACATTTCCTGAGCTATCCAAACAGGAGTAAATAACATGTCAGGGTGCTCTTTTGAATCACCTGATTCTTGGTTACCATCTCTGATTTTACAAGTATTCCATAAAATACAAGCACACATTATCAGACAGAAGGATTCACATGTGCTGCAACACAGATAGGCATTCTGCTACACACACTTAATTAGACCCTTAATGCTATGGTGTAGATTGCAGCTAGCGCCAGATGTTTTACAAAACATATCATGACAAGCATTTGCAAACTTGAGTGTGCAAAGAATTAGATCATGCACTATAGATTCTTTCTTCTTGCTACTAAATTCAGTGGAAGCATATTCTTCCTTATCAAAATCTTTATCCATTGGAGAAGCTTTGATAATTGTAGGTAATGGTTAAAAAGTATCATTTGAAGCGCTAAATTTCTCAGGGGCAACAAATGATTCAACACAGGCGACAGCAACTTCAGAGTGATCGTTGTCATTTATTCGAGCAAGTTCTTTTATCAGGCATCTTAGTTTATCAAGAGCAACAGAAGCAGCAAAAGGGTAGCATGTAACAAGGTTTAGCATAAGGTTGAACAGGGCTCTGTACTTCTTCAATTCAGAGGACACACAGATATGTCTGCTTGTTACTTCCTTGCTTCCCTTGCTGATTACTTGATTGACCAGAGATATACTATGATCCACTATTGCTGTTACAATCTTATTCAAAGATCTGTCATTATTTTCTTCATGAGTTGACGGCATGTCATTGGTAATTCCTTGGCACCCACTGTATGTATGTGTGAATGATGAACTCTCCATAGTGTTTATGGTCTTATGTGGCTTTGTTTGCTTGAGAAAGCAAAAGATATCCACGAGAGTTTAAGTGCAGTACATTGCATCTCCCAGGAAGAACAATGCAAAGAACATTCAGCAACCAGAACAAGCTTAGATAGCTCAGAAGCATTGACATGATGAATGCTTGAAGCTTTACCACAGAACATCTGAAAAGTGAAAAGTACTTTTTGAATCAGATAATAAGAAAAAATAGAAGTCTAAATCAGAATGCACAGAAGCCATTAGTGTTCACCTTTTGCAGAATCCTAAATGCATGGATCTTAAAATTAAGTGGAAAATCCTCATCATCAATTAGCTGTTACAATGTGCCAAAAACAGTACTAACAACAGGAAAATGGCAAGTATTTCTGCTAAACATAAACATTTTAATGCCAGTCTTCATAGAAAGAGAAGATTCATGCCTCAGAAACAATAACACCAATTCCACCTGAAATAACAAATTGGCCAAGGCAATAAAGTTAGTTCAAAATCAATTGACAAATTGAGAGCATTGATAAGTTGATATCTATGAATCATTAGTAGCCCCCAGCTTCTCCGTTAGAGGATTAATAAAAGCATAGACTGTGAATTGAAAAAGAAGTTTGCAGAAGGTAATTTGAATGATAGCAAGGGAACAAACGAAGGGAAGGTGGTTTGGGGCAACATCCAGGAACTATGAAGGTTATGTTTACTATTGAATCAAGGCAGTCATGCCATGTTCTGAACCTCAAATACCTACAGTTGTATTTAATTATGGAAACAAAAACCACCTTTCAGTAAATTGACAAAGGTAAATCATAGAAAATAAAATTTCCAATGACAACTCGAACCATAAATATCTAGAAGACATTGTTGACACTTGGCAAATCTGTTGAAGATAGCAAATGTCATTTGAAAAAAAATACACAACTTATTTTGGTGAACAGCTAAACACAGATACACTTATTGCAAAGTGAACTCAATGACATAATGGGGAACATACTTGCAGAGATGACTTCGACTAAATTCAGCCAAATACATAAGTTACCAACTTGTGGGTTACATTACCAACTTGCCGCTGCGATCTTCTCCTTCGCCGCCGCCCGCCGTCGCCGCCGGTCGCCGGAGGCTTCGAGGAGTTCTCTTCCTGTAAGCGAAGGGAAGGGATAAGAGGACAATTGGATCTGGATCCAACGGTTGGCGTGGCATCCAGCAGCTTGTGTTTTTATTATTTTATAAAGGGAATTCGGTCGTAGCGGCGACTTCCTGACCTGCAGGCATCTCCATCTCCAGTTCGGAACCGAGGCGGCGGCGGCGGCGGCAATGGGCCACCCTTACGCGCCGGCGGAGCTGGAACTCCCGGGTTTCGTGCCGCTGCAGCTGTCGCAGGGCGAAATCCTCGTGCCCTACCTAGGCACCTCCCTCTTCGTCGTCCTCGCCGTCTGGCTCGTCTCCGGTATTACTGTCAGTCTGTCACTACCAACCCCGTACCATCTCATGCTTACTCTTACATGTTCCTTCCTTCCGCAATCGTCTTGCAAAAGAAGAAGAAATTTCTGTCAGCTTCTAGCTGGAAGCGGAGAGGATTCCCTCCCTCTTGAAGTTGAAATTTCATTGTCCAAAATTGGGATCTTTGCATACCATGGGAGACCCAAGAACTGGATGTGATATTCGATTCAGAATTAGCTGCCTGTATCAAATCGTGCTTCTGCTTTGCTCTTCTGCCTGTATCACATTCTCAGCTCATGTCAATATGCCATTGCTTGCAGGAAGATGTGGCAGATTATCCAAGACTGACCGTTTGCTCATGTGCTGGTGGGCATTCACTGGGTTGACCCACATAATCATCGAGGGAACCTTTGTATTCACCCCGAATTTCTTCAAGAAGGAAAATCCCAATTACTTTGATGAAGTTTGTAAGTTCTCGCTGATTTCATTTCCCCCATCGCTATATTATATTAGCGTTCCCAAATCAAAATGAAATGGTGTTTGAGATAACTGACAGTGGGTTCTGCCTGCGTAATTCAGGGAAAGAGTACAGCAAAGGTGACTCCAGATATGTCGCCAGGGACACCGCAACTGTTACAGTTGAAGGAATTACAGCTGTATTAGAAGGCCCTGCATCTCTACTTGCAGTGTATGTCTTGTCATCTGTTGCTCAAGTTCTAGATATGCATTGCAGCTTGCTTTTTTTCTTGTCCAATACATGAAATGCATTTTCAGATTTTGCGTGTTAAATCACTGTTCACTAATTAGATTTTGTTATTGAAGTTCAATTATACCTGGTTCTGCAAATGGGGGTTAAGCCTCACTCGGATTTCAGAATTACCCCCTTTGCTCTTGCTATATACCATATTACCATGTTAGAAATAAGGCACAAGGGAACTTGATGGTTAACCTTTTGTTTTAGTATTATTTCAGGCCTTGGTCAGTAGGAATGTCAGAGCATCATCCTCCAAATTAGCATGCATGCCAGCTCATAATTTGATGTGATATGCTAGTGATAGATCCCTCAAGAGAGCTTATTTTAGACCTTGGGTTATGCTGAAATCTGCAAGTAATGTGCTACAGTAATAGTAGTATTGCATTTACATGGTAAAAGGCAGGAAAGGAAATGCAATGCCCACAAATAAGAGAAAACATGAACAAATGGAGAGTAATGCTCATGGGCTTCTTTATGGAGTAGTTCTGCCAGCCCTGAAATAAACAAGTGTGATGGTGATTTGACTGAATCCAGAGGGGAATGTTAGGGTTATAGAAATAATCTGTTTAAACAGAAATCTGGTGTGCCTACTGCCAAGCGTGCTTTAAAAATACTGTATGTAACTTATAAGCTCCATGAA
This sequence comes from Dendrocalamus latiflorus, assembly GCA_017311315.1. NCBI lineage: Eukaryota > Viridiplantae > Streptophyta > Magnoliopsida > Poales > Poaceae > Dendrocalamus > Dendrocalamus latiflorus. The sequence continues at coordinate 944,229 of CM029636.1, forward strand.
CTTGGTTTGATATTATTTTTGATTTTACAATACATAATCACTGTATGAGTGTATGGTTTTACAGATTGATTTCCACAGTGTTCTTTCTAGACAATAGTTATGGTTGAATAAATTTACAGAACACATGTCATGGGCGTGGGCCTTGGGCCTAGTCGGTTCATTATTAGGAAAACGAGATTAGTTTCTATTTGAGTTAGAGATTAGTTTCCTTGTGTTAGAGATATGATATTAATTTCTATATTTGTTAGAGATATAATTGGGATTAGATTCTATCTGTTAGGAGGCGTCATCTATATAAGAAGGCTACCACATGCTATTGGAATCAATCAGAGAAATAACAAAATCTTCCTCGTCTATAGTCTCTCTCTCTCCTTCTACGCCGACGCCATCCGGCCATCTTCTTGGTGGTAATTGAATGCATCAACATAGAATTTAGTTCCATTTGTGTTTGCAGCTTTTTGCAGATTAAATTGATTGAACCGTGAAGCATAACAACATAAGATAGTAGCACTATCTTCAAAACTAGTTGGTATTTTGTCAATTAAATGGCAGGCTCCTTATCTTCTTGTCTGGTAAAATTGTTTCCAAAGCCAAGTTATGTAGGAGATTTTAGTCCATAATTGTTCTGGTTGTGTGGTTTGTATTCATAATGACAATTGTTCTTGTCGTGTGTTTTGTATTCATAATGTACCTTTTATGTTTATCTTAATACAAGTTTGTTGCTTGCAGCTATGCTATTGCATCCCAGAAGTCCTACAGCCATATTCTCCAATTCACTGTCTGTTTGGGTCAGCTTTATGGATGCTTGGTTTACTTCATTACCGCCTACTTAGATGGCTTCAACTTCTGGGCCAGTCCATTCTACTACTGGGCATATTTCATTGGCGCAAACAGTTCATGGGTTGTGATACCATCAGTCATCGCCGTAAGGAGCTGGAAGAAGATCTGTGCAGCATTTCAAGGAGAAAAGGTGAAGATTAAATAAGGCTCACCGTAGGCACGCTTTGATCGGAACTAAGGCACGCTGTACTGGACACCAAAATTCTTGTGTTCTTAATGAAAATCTGCTTGTACCCATTGCGCAAACAACATTGTCTCAAATAAACTGTGTAATGCTGGAAAAAAATGATTTTGTTTCGCGTCGAACAGGGTTGCTGGTTATTCCCTTAAATAAAAGTATTGCTGCCATGAAAAGCCTTGCTTGTTTTGTACAGTATCATCTCAGATTTCACCTCTGCTCAAGAACCTTTGTCTTTCAGCGAACAGAACAGAAGTGTGAAGACTATTCTAATAGGATAATACCTGTGAAGCTTATTTATGCCTTGCTGATTTTGTATGGTTCAACACTTCAACAGTACACATACAAATATAGGGTTAGTAAAATTGTTGCAAAAATTTGAAATAAAGAAACTCCCTCCTATGTTTATATGGGCATATGATTTCTAATGAAAAAGCACGTATGCATAAACATAAATAAGAGCTTATTTATGCATTGATAGTTTTGTATGGTTCCACGGTACACATACAAATAGAGGGTTAGTAATTGTTGCAAAAAAAAGTGAAATGAGGAAAGTTCCTCCTATATCTATATGGGCATATGATTTCTAATGAAAAAGCACATATGCATAACATAAGAGCTTATTTATGCATTGATGGTTTTAGGAACGCTCGTATTGGCTGTGATTGATGTCTTTTGACTAAAAATAAATAGTAGCGGCCGAAAGAAGTGACCTTAAAGAGGACGTGAGCAGTGAGAAAAGTGAGGAAGAGATGCATGCGCGAAATGGGAGCGAGAGGAGTGGGTGTGTGTGATGCACCTGCGACCCCTTGTTTTATCCCTAAAGCGAGACGAGAGTGAGAGAAGTTATTTCGAGAAGTTGGATGTTCATATTGGCTTTTAGCTTTTTCAAGCAAAAAACAGAAGCAGAAACCAATACGAACAAGATCTTTGTATGGTTCCACAGTAAATGTACATATAAAGGGTTAGTAAAATTGTCACAAAAAATTGAAATAAGGAAACTCCCTCCTATATCTATATGGGAAGATGATTTCTAATGAAAAAGCACAAATGCATGAGAGCTTGTAAGCTCAAAACATATCAAAATCATTCTGTCCCTCCCTATAATAACTTACACTAATTTTGATGTTCTCAAGATTAGTACAAGCCATTATACACTGATATTAGTGTAATTTACTATTCACTTAGTGCATGGAAAAACTGAAAAGAGGAAGAGAAGATAGAAAATTGAGCTTGAGTTGTTGGCCCTATTCTTTTTGGTTTTTCAATGACTTTTGGCTTCTTTCAGTAATCACTATTCATTAAACTAATAAGCCGCAAGCATAAGCCATAAGATGTATCAAAAAAGAACAGTCTCATTATGTGTTGTGGTGTTGGCTTACCAAAAGAGCGGGTACTAGCTAGTCATCTGGGTTTAGGTATTGAAGAAGAGCTGTAGTACTATATGATCCTGTTCGTATTGATTTCTGTTTCTGGTTTTTGCATACAAAAGCCAAAAAATAATACAAACATCCAGCTTATCGAAGCGGCTTCTCCACTCCTCTTGCTACCGTCTCGCTTCGGGGATAAGACAGGGGGTCACGGTGCATCACCCACCCCACTCATTTGCTTCCGTCACGCGCGTACATCTCTTACTCACTTTTTGCACCGCTCATCCTCTCCTTCTAAAAGTCATTTCTTTTAGCCACTATTATTCATTTTCAGCAAAAATCTATAAATCATTGCCAAAAGACATCAACAGAAATTAATTCGAACACCCATATATATTAACCCTTAGGTTCTAGCTAGATGCATTATTTGTTTTATGTGCATTTGTGTTCCTCGAATTGGCATCCAACAATGTGTAGAAGATATATACATGCACACACAGAGAGACACATGCATATACATACATACATATAGGACACGTTTGGTTCATTGGTGAGTGGAGCCTGGCTGCCCCATGTGAACCTGGCTCGAGCCTGGCTGCCCCCATGCGAGCCTGGCTCGCCAGAAACGCAAATGAAATCTGTATCTCGAGAGCCAGGCTCTGAGCTGCCTTTTGCATCTGGAGAGCTAGGTTCAGACCTCGATGCGGGCAACCAAACAACTGAAACTTGCATCTGGGGAGCCTGGCTGGGCAACCAAACAACTGAAACTTGCATCTGGAGAGCCTGGCTGGGCAAGAACCAGGCAACCAAACGCCCCCATATATACCCACACATCTGCGTAGACTGCATGCCGCTTCTAGCTGGCGCCACCTCGATCGATCAGCGTCACATGCGCGTCTGTCTGGTGGGGTATGATTTGTCTCTATCTTCAGATGAGATATAAATTGTCTCTATCTTCAGATGAGATATAAGTTTTAAAAATAATCTTAGATGGTAATATGGTGGTGATCGGTTCGGCTGAAAAGCTTATGGCTTATGGCTGAAAACACTGTAGCTGGCTGAAAAAAGCACTGTAGCTGATAGAGGCTTATTTAGCATAATTAAATTTAAAAAAAATTAAAAATATAAAAAATATGTTAGCCCATTACGTATAATATAAACAAATACGGGAAAAAAAGAACCGGCAAAAAAGCTCAACAAAAAGCCAAAAGTTCAGAAAAAGACGAAATTTATGAATAGTGAAAAATAAACCAGAAGCCAGAAGCCGAAGCCGAGTTGATCAGGGCCATATATATTATGTATGCACTTAGCTAAGCTCCTGCTGCGTTAGCCCGTGAACGTACCGGTGGCCGGGCCGTATGTAGGGGGCGACCATCTCCGGGGAAAAAAAGAGTATCGGACGCGTAGGGCACCAGCAGGCCGCTCGAGGCAAAACGCACGGCGGTTCCCCGTTTTGCTGCCGCCATTGCCTTCGTCTACGGCTCCGATCGCCCAACCACCGCTGCGATCTCCGCCGGAAGTGCACCGTAGATCAGTTCCTTGCGCCAACCGGCTAGCTTGCCTTCAATTTGAAGGATGACAGACACTACAGGCGTGGTTTATGTAGAGAAAAAAAAAACTTGGATTTTGCCTTCACTCTTGGAAGTTGGGCATGACCGATGCAAGGATGCAGTGGTACTGTGTAAGGTGTCGAGCCAATCAAGCTCCAAAAAATCTTGTCTGTACAAATTAATCTCGATCATCCGACGCCTTGTGTTGTGATTTGTACAAATCTCGTCCAAGTATGAGTTTGCGCTAGATACTTACTGCTCCCGGCTTAATAAAGTTTCGGAGATATGCGGCTATGGAAACTGACAATGTCTGTTAAGTTGGCCGATCAGATGTATGTCACGTGTTAACAGCCGTACTAGATATCAATGTCTGTCGTAAAACATACGGAAAAACATAGAAGATGAAAAGAGCGTAAGGTACAGATTTAATGTGAATATGTTTACAGGAAAATTCACAGAAAACCACTATAAAAAAGATATTATAATAAAGCTCTTGCTCTTTTAATGAACTCTCTCTCTCTTACTCCGGAATGTAGCTACACACCTCTAATATACCATCTAAATAAATTTGAAATACTCCTTTATCACTTTAGATATATTCGTATACTAATTTTTTTAAGATACTCCAATATGAACTACATGAAAAAATTGCAACAGGACCATACGTTATAGCGTATTTTATAAATATAGTGCAAATTAACTTCATAGCAATGTTGTGTTGAAAACCTACAACTTTACCTTAAAATCCACATGAGCAATGGTGGATCTTGAAACAATAACCTGAAGTAGACAACAGATCGTCAAAAAAAATCATCAATAATTAATCTCGCATGAACGTCGCCAATAATAAGCACAACGGCCTAAATTGCAACAAAATCTATTTCCAACAAAAACATATAGAACTGACGATACGCTTCAACAGAGATAGTGTAGTATGACGCCAAAGCCTGGCGTCGGACGATGCGAACGATGATGTTAGCGAGCCAAATGCTAAAATAGCCGTCGGAGTAGAGTGTGGAACAATACTTAGGCCCTGTTTGGAATGCGGGAATTTTTCCCGATTACTGCGGGAATTGTCCTGCAAAATTTCTGTGAAATTCCTCTGTTCCAAATAGGCCCTTAGTATAGAGTCAAGTCGTCGAATGGAGTCAAGATAAATCAAATCATCTGCATCTTGGTGCTGTCGCCTTGGGCGTGGAGCTCCTTTTACTCTTTCAAAGAATAAAACTGCTGCTGACGAGGCCGCGCAGGTTCCTCTCCTCTCCTCTGCCAAGGAAAAAAGAAAAGCCCGACGACTTTGCCGAGAGGGCTGCGGATCGGATTAAACTGCAGCTCTCGTACTATTTATTATAAAATATATGATAAAAATAGAAGATAAAAAGAGCATCAAAAAAATATGAAGGTACAGAGACAAAAAAATCATTACAATAAAACTCTTGCTTTATATATATATATATATATATATATATATATATATATATATATATATATATATATATATATATATATATATATATATATATATAGTATAAATAACAGAAGCACCATGGTATCTGGACAATAAGCTCACCTGCTTTTGGATTGCTTTTAGATGTGTGCTAGTGTAATTGGGACTTTCTATTCACGATTAAGACTTTCCATCCATGATTGATTTAGCATGTCTAATATATTATATACCATTGCACTAGTACTCATCTAAAAGCAATATAAAGATAGGGAGGTTGGGTACCCAGACACTATTGTGTCCCATTTCAGCGTCATATATATATATATATATATATAGGAAAAATACTAATTACTCCCAGGTGTAGTTATACCCTGTACATCCACCATTGCTGACTTCTTGAGATTCGTGCTTCAGTTAGAGCCATTCGGACTTAAAAGTCACGGATGTGAGGAAGACCCGATCCAATCTGGGAGTAATTAACACTCCAGCCATATATGGGATCTCAGCGATTTTCCAGGCCTTCACTATCAATCACTAAATATACGGGAATTTGACCAACCGATCAAGTTTCAGATCTCAACGAGGACAGACATGAGATGGAAATACGTTTAACTTTTGAGGAAAACGATGAACATACTACCCTCTTTGTTACTACCAACATGAGATGGACCCGTGAGTACATGTACTCGGTATATATACCAGATAAACATGAGATGGACCCATGAACATACATACTCTATATGCCACATACATACACCCTTCTACATACTCCCTGTGACCATATACTCACTTCTTGAGATGGTTCAATGATGTATATAGTCCTAACTCCCAGCTAAATATGAGATGGACCTAAGAGTATACATACACGGTCTGCAGCATACATACTCCCTGTGACCCGTAGACTAACTTCTTGCGATGTATCCTTGAGTACATATACTTCCAACTGTCAGTTAAACCTTAGATGGACACGTGAGTATACATACGTGATCTGCCATGTACATACTCCCTTCAATATACTCCCTGTGACCCATACACTTCCTACTTGAGCTCGTCATTTGAACATCTAATGTTCCCGATTCCCAGTTAAACATGAGATGGACCCAAGAGTACACATACGTGGTCTACCGCGTACATACTCCCTATAACCAGTAAACTAACTTCTTTCGATGCGTCCATGAGTACATATACTCCCAACTGACAGTTAACATTAGATGGACCTGTAAGTATACATAAGTGGTCTGCCGCGTATATACACTACTACAGAAAGCCTAATAGTAGACGGCCAATCACAGACGGTTTGATAAAACCGTCTGTGACTAACACTAACACAGACGGTTTTAATTAGGACACCGTCTGTGTTGGTGGCGTCGGAGAAAACGAGTATCCCAGAAGGGAAGAAGTGCTACAAAGTTGAGAAAGGCTCCATTAAGGAGTTGCTGTCCGTCTAAGACTGAAGTTGGTAGTATGCGAACTAACGTTTCACCATCAGATTTCAATAACGCACCGCATACCACTAATTACATCATTCAGTTCTTTCTATTGGCAGTATGCAGTGACCGTTATTGAATTGGTGCACAGCTAGTTTCATACCGTCCTTTCTGAGTTTGATACCCTGAAAACTTGCCTAGTCCTAATTGAGCCTGATCCTAATTGAGTTCGTGTAATATATAAACAGCTGGATCCTTGGCAAATGAGTTTAGTAATACATCATAGCGGACAGAGTCTACTAAATTGGCTATAAGTTTTACGGAGGCTGAAATACTTAAAATGTCATAGGAGTATTCATACTACCGATTTGTGTAGTATGTACATCATCCAAACATAAATTAATTCACTATTTGTTTCCTCAATTTTACTAGTATCGTAGCTTCCAAATTTGTGCAGCCATCATGTGTGTGCGTACTTCAGCGCAGAATTTTATGTTTTGCCTTCTCTGTTTTCACTGTTTCACGTCCGAAATTGAATAACAGAGTTCACAAAAATAAATGTTGGTACAAATCATTTTCAAGCCATTTGGTTCATTCAAAAAGTAGTATCAATACGTATGCAAAAGGGAGTACTTATACTTTCGAAAAAAAGAGTATGCACAAATTAATGAGAGTGGTACTAATCATACCCCCCTCGCTACTTTCATCATACAAAGTAGACATACTCCCTATGTACTCAGTAGTTCTCAGAATACAAAGTATTACGTTTAACGCCTCACTGTCCGCGACAACTCTACCCAAGCACAAAACAAATTCGATGAGTAATACCACATACCTCCTTGAAAAAACAAGCAGTGCATCGCAAATACCACCTTTCAAGGGGTATGAGATCCCCTGTAATTTCATTCTGACGAACACTACTGCCTTCTCCTACTGGTGTTTCTTCCCCCATCAAATGTTGTGGCTCAAAACAACTATCAGACATTTATCAGCGTCGATGTTGAAGACGGCAGCTCTTTTCAAGTGCACCAGTATACACTCAAGCAGAAGATGCGATCTCAACCCTGTTGACTATTACCTCCGAGCAAGAGAACGAGGGAAACACTGCGTACGTAACATGGAAAACAGCATAATAACAAAAGCTTAACCAACGGCGAGTAACGCGGCAAAGGATACCTTCCGTACTAGCGATTTGTTACTTAAACGAACAGATTTAATATCCATCTATACTTATGGAAAAGGGAGTATCTATACGTACAAAAAAGAGTACATACAAATGAGAGCGGTTTTGATCATACCACCTCGTTAATTTTTTTCCCTAAAACAACATACTCCCTCCCTAATCAGTTTTACCGATACGTCAATATAACATGGCACAAACTTTCAATTGCTAGAGATATAAAATGACGGAAGGCATACATACGCTAGCTAGCATGATATACTAGTTAGTTTCATGACATACTAGTTAGTTTCAGGTCGTACGTACAAGATAACGTATACTCCCATGTCCACAAATAACTCATACTCATACTCCCATGTTGACAGATAACGCATACTACCTAAACACTTTATGTAAAACACAGTTGGATTTTTGTCCGCCATAATACTCGTCAGGTATTACCAAGTATGACGTATACCACGCTGCCACTTTTTCAAAAAAACAGACTAACTACATGGCTGGCCGGCATGTCCACGATGCCGAGATTCCAGGAAAGGTAACGTCGTTTATTCTCTACCATACTTGCGATGATTAGCGGGTTTCTTACCCAATAGCCCGATCAGGTTGTGGGATTCTGAGGTAGATGAAGGGTGGATACAATGGGAGTAACTATACCTGGGAGTAGAAAAAAGGTGTCATATATATATATATATATATATATAAAAAAGATAAGATAAGAAAGATGGGTTCCAAGCGAATAAGCAAACCGAATATACCAGCATTGTCACGTTTGAGGCGGCTAGATGTCTGGTATAATAATATGCTGCAATGCAAACAGTGACGAGATCGGATGACCCTTAAACATTATTATGTTAAAGCGGATGGCGGCTAAGCTACCGACACCTTTATTTTAGTTTCTCGTTTTAGTCCACTCTGCACGTGCCGGTCTGAGTGGCCAAATCTGACTCCGCAGCGACACGTGTACGCACTACTGATTTGATGTTTCCTGCGGCCTGTTGCGTATGGTCAGGTAATTAATAAGGAGCCCTGCTCCCTCGTCAAAAGTGTAATGTATCAGTAAAACATTATAGATAAATCATTAATTATACTTAAGGATAAGTCAAATTAATCAATTAGTCCTTTTGCTTAACTCCTAGAAATCGTTGCGCCGACCGAAACAGAGCCATAGCTAACCGGCCCCTCTGTTTCTTTGTAAGCAGAGCGATCATATACCAGCCTCCTTTCCTTTCCTGTGTTCACTAATTGCTGTTTCCTAATGTACTCCTTACTGCTCAGTCATCTTAATTCTTGCATCGCATGCTATGGATCATATACTTTCTTTCTTTCTTTCTTTTTATTTTGCTATGGCTTATACAGCTGATATCTTTAGTTTTTGCCCGTTCACGAGAGAGTGTATAGAGAAAGATATATGAATGTGATTTTAGCTGACGTAAATGAAATCGCTACAGTATCTACTACAATCAACTTATAAACCTTACTTTAAAAAGATATTACGTTTCAAAGCTAGTGCTAATACAACTGCATGCGTGGAAGAGCTAGCCAGCTTATTGTGCATTGATTTATTCATGAACACACTGGTAAACCATGCGTCTCATACAGGTAATGATCCGGCGATATCTGGATCATGCATTATATTGCCACAAGGTCGAGGCCAGCTTATTGTTGCACCAGACAAACATACTAGTAGTATTCGATCACCTACGCAGAGGCGATCACACTGGCATCTTGTTCGCTTGTCTCGGCACGACTAGTTATGCCTTGGGCAGGTGGTGGGCAGAACTCGATCCGGTAGTTGGTCCCGGCGTGGCAGGTGAAGGTGCTCGTCTGGTCGTCCTTGGCGTAGCTGTACGCGTCGTGGCACTTGTTCTTGAAGAACCGCGAGTAGTCCGTCGCCGGGCAGACGTGCTCGTACTGCCCCCTGCAGCAGTAGACGTCGCCGCCGAACTTGAGGCAGGCGCTGGTGCAGCCTCCGGGCACCTTCAGCTCCTGGAGGCACTGGGACGTGATGTCGACGGCGCAGCTCGGCCCGCGGCCCTGGCTGCACCCGGCGCCGCCGTTGGTCGGCTGAAAGCTCACCGGCACGTTGAACCCGTCGATCAGGGACAGGTCGAAGAAGTCATCGCCGCCGCCCTGGCCGAGGGTGTACTCGGCCAGCGTGGTGGGCGGCTGGCCGGAGAGGGAGCAGGACAGCGCGTTGCCGCAGTCGCCCGTGATGCAGCTCCCGCGGCCGCTGCCGTCGAAGTTGCAGCCCGTGCGCGGCCAGATCCTGGCGGCCGGGGTGCCGGCGGCCACGTTGAGGTCCCAGGACTGGCCCGGGTCGAGCCGCACGCCGCCGCCCGGGAGGGCGCCCGGCCACACCGTGTAGGAGCACCGGTTGACGACGGTGATGGTGGCCGCGTGGCTGGCCGCGACGGCGACGGCGAGGAGGAGGGGGAGCAAGATGGATCCGGAAGAGGTGGCCATGGTATATTGTCGCTCTCAACTTTGCAGCTAGTGTGTAGTAGCTACTACTGTGATATGCAGCGACGAAGCAAAGGAATTTATAGAAGCACGCAGATGCAGCCGGGTTGGTAGCCAAGATGAACTTGGCCGGTAAAAAAAAAGACCATGTCAATTGTGATTTATTTTCTTGTGTGATTTAAGCATATAGATGTATACATCCATAAAGTATAATTACAATACTATATTTATAGTTGTGCACCTCTAGAGGAGTATATATATCATGGGAGTGTCTATACAACATCCGACTATTTTTTAAGACAAAATCAGTCAGATTTTAAACCGTTAGATGGAGATCCAATGCCCTAGATCATTTTTTTTGGAGGAGGTCATTTTTTTTAGGGGGGCTTGTATGGTTGGATCCGTTGGATAGAGATCTAACGTCCCAGATCAATCTGACCGTTTTTGTCCTAAAAAACAGTTAAATGTTATATAGACATTCCTATATATATTATTACATATATCTTATTGGATCTTATAGCCCTAAATAGGCCAAATAGACTTAGGTGACCATCTTGCTACAGTAGTCAAGATGAACTTTGGCCGGGTCGACGATACTACAGGAGATGCCATTGTTCATGCATGTGCTGTTGCCTTGTCACTTGCTGCAGTATTGAATTGATGCCGTGGACCAGGATGCACGGTGGGGCTCATCGCAGGCGCATAGACAGATGGATTAGATCCATGAATGAATGAATGATTTGATTGATGCTAATGACGTGTTGTACTAGCTGCTTGTGGAAATTAGCTAGGTTTCTTGCGAACATGCAAATTCCACACGAGATCGATATTGTCAATAGTTCATCTACCTTGAAAAAAACAGCTGGTGTTCCGTTTGCGCAAGACCGGATGAGTCGTTCGCTGTTGAAAGTAGCTAGGCTAAATGCATTATTTACTACGCTTTTAAGTTGCTATGTTATGTGTCACCAGCATGGAGGGAGGTGGTGTCATATACCCACGTAGCACCGGTGCCATTTTTTTTTTCAAATGCATGTAGAGACCAGTACAAAATGTAAGGGAAAAGAATCCTATGATATTATGTTTCAATGCATATGAGGTTCGACCCAACTAAGAACATGATGAGGTAGTATTTAACTTGGGTTCTATTAGCTATCTCAATGCATCGAGGCCGGTCAAACGTAGGGATCGCTTCAAAGGGCTATGAACAGCAAGAGTAGAAGCAAGTGCGACAATTTCATATTGCCAGTTTCGATGGAGTGCAGACCCAATCCTAACGATCTTATCTCGACCCGTGGATGATTCAGGGGAGCCTTGAGGCCACAATTTCTCCCGTGCACTCTTTCGTGCTACACGGGGCGCCCGACTGCCTGTGCACGCTGCAAGAACACGCCCCGCAGACCTGTTTGGAACGCAAGAATATTGTGGCTTTCCTTTTAGAGTTTGGGTTTTGTTAAATATCATTCTGATATTTTTTTTCTAACTATCATTCAGATTTACAACTGTTGAATTAGAGATCCAATGGACACGATTCTCCTCCTTCCCCTTGAATTTTACCCTCTTCTCCTTGAAAGAAATCCCCCCTCGAAAACAAAAGCCCCTTGATCTCTAATTCAAGGACCACAAATTTGAATGATAGTTAGAAAAAATATCTGGATGATATCTAGACACTCTCTTAGAACTTTACCTTATTTTTCTGGTAAAATTGTTGCGTTCATGGCTGTAGCCCATAGGGACTCCCGGCTTGGCCTGAGTTATGCTTGGGTTAAGTTGGGCCTAGGCCGGGGACAAGTCGGATCAAGGTCAAAATCAGGTCAAGCTTGAGCTAGGACACCGAATCCCAGATATTTCATGTCTAGCCAAATTGGACAGCCTGCCTGACCATAAGCAGGCTATCTAGCATGTGCCATGATTTTATCCACCTCAGACATGCTCCAACTATTATAGCTCTGAGTTGCATGATTCCATAATTTTTTGTACGGATAATCTATTTTTTATTCGAAATTACATAAATATACCTGCGGGGAATTTTTTTACAAAAATAGGCTCCAGTCGCCTAATGGTTGGACGACTGGAGCCTTTCGCCCAACCAGACCGCGACACAATATATCTCGCTGCACAGTAGAGCGACTGTATTAAGTCGCTCTTCCGTTCGGCGACTTAAGTGTAGTCGCCGTCCCGTTAGGCGACTAACATGCAGTCGCCAGCCCGTTAGGCGACTGCATGCAGCCCCGTGGTTGTTTTAGATTTTGTGAATTTTGTAACGTTGAACCGGTAAAAAATACGGTGAAGTTGTAATAAAAGTTTATGTTCATTGTATATTGTAGGTGTGTAAAAAGTTTTTTAATTTTTTTATGAAAGATTGAGTAGAGAACGATCGATACATACACTGTTAAGTGAGATAGTTTATGTGCGGAGAGAGATGATAGACTATTAGGCCTGGACGAAAAACTCGAAGCTTGTTAGCTCGCTCGGCTCGTGGCTAGCTCGGCTCGGCTCGTTAGGATAACGAGCCGAGCCGAGCCAAGATTTTAGCTCGTTAGCTATAACGAGCCAACTCGAGCCAGCTCGCGAGCCGCTCACGAGCCAAACGAGCCATACTTCCAGGAATTTAGATATGCATATGCTGCTTCCATGGACCTAATTTGTACTCTATTGCATGTGTTAATGTGTAAATTTGTACTCTATTGTACCCAAACGAGCCATGCATGTGTTAATTTGTACTCTATTGTACCCAAACGAGCCATGCTTCCATGGATGAATATATGATGGAGACATTTTTTGGCCCTGGCTCACGAGCCAAACGAGCTAACTCGAGCTTTTTGTCGAGCCGAGCCGAGCTAGCTTTTTAGCTCGTTAGTTATAACGAGCCAGCTCGTTATCCTACCGAGCCAGACCGAGCCGAGCCGAGCCAGCTCGATATCCAGCCCTATAGACTATGTAAATTTAAATAAACTTCATAATATAACTGAGAGTAACATGCCGCATGTTTTTTCATTACATGCATAACATATATAGCATCTGCAGCACGCCTCACTCGTCACCCTGGTGTGCCCCGTCACCGCGCCCGCGTCCTCCCATACGGCCTCGCTTGGCCCTCCTCCGGTGCAACGGGTTAGGACGATTCGAAAAGGTAAAACGAGTAGGAGGGTGTCTATCCCGCCCCTACGCTGGTGGAGTCAGGTGCACCTCTGGCTGTGTGGCCTCCGGTGCACCGGGGAGGGCACTGCCAGAGAGAACCTTCGGTGCTGCGTCGGAGAACTGCCCGGGCCACTCCGCGAAAAACTGGTCCACATCGTCCTGGCCTAGGGAGACGCCGTGCTGCTGGTAAGTACCTGCAATATTAATATCGTTAGTTCGTTGCATGTCGTCTTCGGATAAACACGATATAAGACCCTCAGCATACCCGTAGCTGGCGCCATGGAGGAGGCATACACCCCCTGCGTAGGAGGCATGAAGTGAACCGGTGTAGGAGGCCCTGCCCAGGCTGAACCCCCTGGCTGCTCCGGGTGAGGTGGTGGAGGACGTGTCCACGTAGGTGCACTAGAGTAGTGCCACACTGGTCGGGGTGGCACAGGTGGACGAGCAGTCGGAGCGGTGGGCGTGGAGACCGCCGGTAGCCTCGTGCAGGACAGTAGGCTAACGATACGTCTACACCCCTCGTGCACCCGACGCGCAAAGCTGACGCCCTCCTCATGGGTCAGCTGTGCACCACTGGCGAGCCTCTCCAGTAGTGTGCCGGAGTCGGCACATAGGGCAGAACTGACGTCAGCCTGGACACAAAGACATGAAATGTTCGATTATCGAAACGACATTACCATTTGGGAATCTTTGAAATGACATGTAACGTACCGCGAGGTGGGCGTCGCGCGCGAACTGCGCGGGGTACGTGTCCGTCGGAGCGGCGATGTGTGTGGCAGGCGGGTCTACCACATATACGAGCCTGGTACGGGTCTGCGGCTGGTACCAGCGCAGGTACTCCGCGTACTCCCTGATGTCGTACAGGCGGTCCTCCTCCACGCGGTCGTCGAGCGCACCCTCCCACTGCATGACCCAGGGCTGCATCTTTAACGACCAGTCCGTGCCTCTTTTCACTCCCTTCGTGCTGTGTCTGCGTATAGAACCATTACGTAATGTGAGATACTTGCGAGCACAGTAGTACGTATGTAAATATTTAGCACAAACGATCACTCACCCGTGCACGTGCCGCGGAAGCGATGGTCCGACTGGTACAGGAACCGGCTGCCGTAGCCCGAACTGCCGCATCACCCGCTGGGGTGCGTAGTCCTCCACGTAGATGAGGTACACGAGCTTCCGGCGGGTGAGCCAGAAAGCCAGGTCACGCCAGCAAAGTGAGGACAGCCCGCCAGGAGCACGGGCCTGCACTGCCGTATCTGCGTACGGCTCCCAGCGCACGTCGTCGGCTGTGATGCGGTCGAGCTGCTCCACAAAGACCCGGTACGCCCGCGTGACCTGCACGTGCGCGAACTGTACCTGCAAGAAAGACAAGTTGTTTAGAATAACGATCGTCAATAAGAAAGAAATAGTTGACTGTGTAATACTTACTCGACGACGGCACCAGATAGAACCCATCGCCGGCCGGTCGACGTCTCCCCCTGGATACACCTCGGGCCCGTACGGATGAAAACATTGGACGTCGTCGCGCGGTTTTTATATCCCACCCGCAGTCGCCGAACCGTTCGGCGACTGGAATTCAGTCGCCCAACGGTGGGGCGACTGCAGTTAATCGCCCAACGGTTGGTAGACTCTCCAGCTGTCGCGGTCTGGTTGGGCGAAAGACTCCAGTCGCCCAACCATTAGGCGACTGGAGCCTATTTTTGTAAAAATTTTTCCCGCGGGTATATTTATGTAATTTCGAATAAAAAATAGATTATCCGTACAAAAAATTTCATGATTCCATGGTGCACTGAGAAAAGCACTATTGTAGCTCGAAGCTTGGCTGGATGTAAAGGCATGTTCTTTTCGGTTTCAAAAGAATCGGCAGCTAGTAAATATATTAAAAGCTTCAGAACAATGCAAAGAAAAAAAGAGAGACAAACTTAGAATCTAACATATTTCAAGAGGCTTTTAATTTAAACATATTAAAAGCTAAAAAAATAAAACCCAAAACCATTTGGACCGGGCCGTAATCTTTGATCAATAGCATCACACCACCGCAAGAATGTCTCGTGACTCGAGAGCTCTACTCTGCTTATGAGGAGGTTCGGGACTTCACCTTTCCTGTAATGATGCTAACATCAAGGCAGGAAGATGCAAAGCAAAACAAGCCCCAAAGATTCATACCTTCCTTTTAGACGGGGTCTTAGCATCAGAGCTTTTTCTGAATTTATGTTGCTTTTATCAGAGCTTCAGATTCACTACCAATTAATCGTTGCACGCTTAGCACTTGACCCCAAAATTATCGGCAGCACAAAGCCACAAACTGTACAATCTCCACTCTCTGCTGAATGTGTTTCCAGCAGGAATCAGGATAGCTCATAAAGCTCCTAACAAAGCCTGATCAAAAGATTTTTCAATGAGTGCTAATAACCTTCAAATAAAAATAGTGCTAACTGTTTTCATGGTACTGTTACTATGCCCTGTTTCTGAAAGTATGGACCCTAAACATCATGCAATTTAAGAAGAGAGGCACCATTTACAAAACAAATCATAATTAGGACTCCCACAAGACCACAATGCAATGTAGGCCCCAACTTTATCAAAGTATCTTCAGAACAAAGTAATAAAGACTTAAGAATAAAGAGTAAATTTCAGTGGATATACGCATGAGTTAACTGGCAATACGTAAATGCTGATGTTACAGGCCTGCAAAACCGTTTTTTTATTAATAGTAATTAACATTTTGGAAATTAAAAAATGTACGAAACGTATACTAGGAATTAGGAAGCTAGGAAGGACGCTTTCGCCAACCACTTGGGATCAGCGTCCGTATTGTGATCCAAACTAGAACTCAAGGCAACGAACAAAACCTAAATCGCAAGCCCAAACATATGGTTGGCGCCCCTTTGTCCCCGGCGCCGCTCACCGCGAGGCCGCTGCCGCCCTCCATTCGCGCGCCGTCAGCCGCCCTTGGCTCCAATCCTGGCACCGCTCGCCGCGGCTGCCGCCCGTGAGCTTGCCGCCTCTCGTCACGATCTCTCCCCGGGCCGCCGTCAGCTGCGTTGCACTGTCCATTTTCTTCCACGATCTCTCCCGGGGCCGCCGTCAGCTACGTTGCACTGTCCATTTTCTTCCACGGTCTCTCCCGGGGCCGCCGTCAGCTGCGTTGCACTGTCCGTATTCTTCCACGGTCTCTCCCGGGGACGCCATCAGCTGCGTTGCACTGTCCATTTTCTTCCACGTAAGGTCTCTTCCGGGTCAATATATTCCTCCACACCTTACTGTAACCATGCCGACATTTAGGAGGGCCATGAAATCACACCAATGTAGCATACTTCATCCGTTTCACTGCCATGATAGTTATGAATTACTTATGTGTTTGGTTCATGGGACTATGGGGGATGGGATGGGGCGGTTCTCATTCCAGAGCTGTTTGGTTCAGAGTCGAGTAGGATGGGGGATATCCCTCTCGGGATTATTCTGCGAATATACTCTCAAATTGGGGATGCTCCTGTCCTCCAGAAATGAGGGGATGGTGAGAGATGAGGTGGGACGAGTGGGCCCCACGAGCTGTTGCAATCCCAGAAAAGAGGCTGACAGGTAGACCCCGCATGTCAGATTTGTCATCCCAAACCTTTTGTCCCTAAACCAAACAGAAAACAGGGACCGTCCTATCCCTTGCAACCAAACACCAAACAGGGTCGTTTCAATCCCTAAAAAATAGGTTGGATCCGTCCCATTCCACCATGACTCTGAACCAAACACACGCTACATCTTGGTATGCCTCGTACAATTTTATCGGTTGTTTCTTATTTGTCATAAAAGCACTAATCTTTCTTTTGCTTTATTTTTGTTTGGAAGTACTTTAGGGTAGAAATAATTCGTCGTAAGAATTATGTCGAAAGGAAATTCGTCTCGGAGAAATTCTGATATGTATGTACAAAAAGAAAGCCATGTAGCAGAAGGGAGTGGAGTGAGCCGATTCCTTTCAGAAGAATTGGAAGTTGGTGAAAAGTCATGTAATGATGAGTCATGCGAATTTTACGATGCTAATGTTCTGCAGAAAGTTGACAAAGATAAGGTGCTATATATACTCAAATCATTTCTATAGCATTGTATTTATTACTGTTACAAACTGTTATGCACATAATTATGTGCATTCTGAATCAGTGGTTACTGAAAGGATGGTCGGTATATGTTCAGACTTCAGAGATGATATGAAAATGTTCATATTCAGTCGAAGTATGTACAAAATTATTGTTTGATTGTTTGCGAAAGATGTACAGAAGAAAATTCAGATTGTGTTTTCAAGTTCATCCCAGTGCTATTTGCTTTCCCTGATCTTTGTCTTTTAGCAAAGCTAATGGATTTGGGTTGTGTACCACATGATGTGTGTCACCATATTTTGTACGGAAATTTTAGCTCATATGCTAAAAACAGTGGTTACTTGTTACTCAATAGCTCTATCAAATCCTCTGTGTTGCAAGGGATCTCAAATAGATATTCACGATACCATACAGGTTCTAAACTTATAAAACAAAATAATGTGAGATTAGAACTCGTGATATAGTTTGGGATCTGTTGCAACGCACAGTAACTTAACAAGGAAGGCTATAAGGAAGGTGTTTCATAGTCGGGAGGTCCAGACATCATATAGGGCCAGCCGAAATAACCTGGCCTGAACTACCTTAATTCGGCTTGTTTGTCGGGCCAGGCTTGCGTTTCTCGTCAGGTTTTGCAAACAAATGGGCCAAGCCAAGTTTGGTGTCTTTCTCTTTATTATTTGTGCACAAATAAGTTTCGGTGGATACAGGCATGAGTTAACTGGCAATACGTTAATTTCGTCAGATGCTCTTCTTGCTCGCTGCGTTGCTCCGCAAGGATTATGGGTTAGAAAACAAGAGGGAGGAAGAGATGCAGGACCAATAAAGATTGAAGTAGATAACTTTTGTTCTCCCTCCCTTGCTGTAACTGAATCGACGATTGGATTACACATGCATATACTTTGGCTGGCGTGCTTTTTAGAGTTTTGGATTCATGATATCATTCATTTGAGTACTTTTTGTGTTAACGGGTCAGGTTTTTTTTTCTCACCGTTGTTCTGCATTTTTTTTTCACCCCAACCCTTTTGTGTTTCAACGGCCTTTCTTGTTTGGGCCCTTTAATTTTTGTTCAGCACATTAGTTTATGGCCCACAAAACCCAAGACACCATGAAAAAACCCAAGTTGACTGATCCATGTGCAAGGGATGTGGCGTCGTAGAGGTGTACGCATGTCTTTTTTTTTTTACGGTTAATCAATAGGTGATTTACATGAAGTAAAATATATAAAATGTAGTAATATATGTTGTATAAAAAAGCGATAGGCATGATAACATGTGCTAGGTCTTGCCATGGACATCGGAAATGAATTGGCATCCTCAAAACAGTGAAGCATAAGTAGATGTGGAAATAATTTGGAAATGTTAAAGTCTGGTAATCAAGTTTTGAAACCCCCATTCCTTAATAAGTTATTGTTCTTTTGTGTTTAAAAGTGTTTATAAATAAAACTGCATCCACAACTACTTGATCAAACCCATATATCCCCATCCTTTGAGATCCTGACAAGTAGTTATATAACATTTTTCCATGTGACTTATTGAGTATAGTTAGTTGTATTCAGTCTTGCTTTATTTTCCCTCCAACACAGAGATCAGAAGAAGAAAGGATGTTACAAGTTTCGTGTTAGGGTTACGGCCGCACTTAAGCGTTCCTGTGGAGTTTTCTTTGTTTCTTCTGATTGTAAGTTAAGTTTTGAGTTTGGACGACTTTAAAATTGTTAAAATTGAATGTTAAGTCTTATTTTAACCAAATTAACTCCTTTTAAATATTCGTGAGGAGGCATAATATTTATTCTATCCGTAACTCTCGGACTGTTACAGAACGTAATAACGTTACTGTTCCTAAAAATGGGGGCATTACATGGCCGACATTCTTGACAATTATTTTTGACCTGATTACAATATACGTGAAGAAGAAAAGAATCAACTCGCGCGCGTGACGCCGCATAGCACGGCGAGACGGATCGATGTCGACGCTCCGTTGCCGGCCGCGCTAAGCTACGTCTTCCAATTGGCCTTCATCAGTTCCTCCCGGCCGTCTCCTTTTCTTCTTCTCCCAAGCGAAGAGAATTGGACTCGTCATCTGCGCATGCATGTACACGTACTTGCTAAACAGCATGCTGGTCTTCGTCCCCATCGGACCGGCATGCAATAGCTAGCTTATCTTCCATACCGGCCGGGCAGTACTGAATTGAACCGTACGTATGTGTACGTGGCAGCTTCGCCGGCATATTGGAATTCTACTACACTACTAGTATATATATCGTACCTAATCAAACTCCGTACGTACGTATATGTGCTCCCACAGGCTTATAAGATCAAGCTTATGTTTTTTTAACTGTAGCGGTTGAAAATACGTTGTAACTGCTGTTAGATTTTTCTGCGTAATTAAAATTTTAAAAATAATAAAACTATATCATCACAGACAATACAAAAGAATAAAAAAAACTCAAAAAAATCAATAAGCTAAACAAGATGAAATTAAAACAATTAGAAGTCAAAAAGTTAAAACTGTTTGAAAGGAACCGTTTCAATTCAGCTGCAAAAACATCTTAACACGCAGGCTAGTATATAGCAAGCACTAGGTACGTCGTGTGTGCATGATCGAATACGTACGTGACAAACCGACCGGTTGGAATCGATATGATTCTGGTGTGTGTGGTCAGCCGGGCATGCACTTAATTGTCTGCATCTGCGGGAAGGCTCAGTCCAGCGCGGTCAAGTCGAGAAGAAAACGCACGTACGTACGTGCACAAGCGAACACGCAACTTAAATTTGGCGCCTTTAATTTGGACGACTTCACCATCCATGCACGCACGCATGTACGCGCACCGTTTTCTGCAGATAAGGGCAAACTTCTTTTCAATTTATATTTTTATAATTTTTTAAACAAATGGATAGGATGATTCCTCTATCCTTATTTGGCAATGACTTATCGAGACAATATTTGTGAAATGGTTTATCGGCTTATCACCATTCAGTTTGTTCACACGAGTATTTGCGCTTAGATCAAAAACCATAAACCACACTTGTAAACCATAAGCTGTAGTCGAAAAGAACCTAACCAAGGTATACAAGTGCTAGCTAGTATGTTTCCACTGCCATGCTTATATGTACTAGCAAAATACCCGTACGTTGCTGCAGATCTCAAATAAATGATAACACGAATTCAGAACTCTAAAAATGAAATGATTCTGAGTTTCCTTGAATGCATGATTTAAAGAACATGCCAAAATATATGCATGTGTAGTCCATTCGTCATTTCAGTTATAGTAAAGCTTGGTGTTGTTTGGACTAGGGCTAAGGCTGGTTTGTTTGGACTTCATGCTCATAGGTTTTAGATTTTATTATACTAACTGGTTTTCAAATAATGTATCTTTTTAAGGTAGTATCTATAAGTTAATTATAGTAGACACTGTACCGACTTCAGTTATATCGGTCAAAATCGTATGTGATTGTTTCTCTCTTCATACTCTCTCTTGCAAATAGCTAAAATTCAAATGCCATAAGCCAAAAGCTCACGCACGAACGAAATCAAGAGCTTAATTTGAAATTTATTTATTCATTTATCTCATGAATATGCACGTAGCCATGCATGTCATACATACAGGTAATGATCCGGCGATCAGCACGCCCTTATTGCAGTAGGTACAGACTTATTTATGTAGTAGAGCAAAGGTGTATAGCTAGCTAGCTAGCGCTGATCCGATGATCTATGGGCACAGCACGATCTGGTAGTTTGTCCCGGCGGGGCAAGTGAAGGTGCTGGTCTGGTCGTCCTTGGCGTAGCTGTACGCGTCGGGGCACTTCCCCTTGAAGAACTTCGAGTACTTCGTCGGCGGGCAGTTGTGCTCGTACTGCCCCCTGCAGCAGTACGTGTCGCCGCCGAACTTGTCGCACGCGCTGGCGCAGCCTCCGGGCACCTTCAGCTCCGGGAGGCACTCCTTCGTGATGTCCACGGCGCAGGTCGGCCCGCGGCCCTTGCTGCACCCGGCGCCGCCGTTGGTCGGCTGCATGCTCATCGGCACGTTGAACCCGTCGATGACGGAGAGGTCGAAGAAGTCCTGTTCCTTCCCAGCCCCGAGCGTGTACTCGGCGAGCGTCGTGGGCTGCTTCCCGGAGACGGTGCAGGCCAGCTTGCCGCCGCAGTCGCCGGTGATGCAGCTCCCGCGGCCGCTGCCGTCGAAGGTGCAGCCCGTGCGTGGCCAGAGCCTGGCGCCCCGAGTGCCGGCTGGCAGGTTGATGGCCCAGGACTTGCCCGGGTCGAGCCGCGCGCCGCCGCCCGGGAGGGCTCCCGGCCACACCGTGTAGGAGCACCGGTTGACGACGGTGATAGTGGCCGCGTCGGTGGCGGCGACGGCGACGGCGAGGAGAATGGCGAGGAGGGGGAGGGCACGGGAGGACGTTGCCACAGATGCCATGGTTGTGGCTGTGGTTCTCGATCGACTCGTGATGGTAGTCGAATGCATGCACAGCGATGAAGAATATAATGGAGAGATGGACACCAGCTAGCTTGGAGTTTGGAGGTATTTATAGCAGCCTGCCGGCCGGGGTACGCTAGTGAGGTAGCAGTTTAAGTTGCGTGTACAAGCTACTAGGTTAATTCCAAACATTTTCCATGGTCGTGTTTACTGCTACTAGTGAGGTAGCAGTTTAAGTTGCGTGTACACGAGATGCCATACACATACGTACGGTCTAGAATCAAAACGCCACCTCATGCATGCAGCAGTACAAGGCGCCATGCAATACTGTCGGATATTGAGCGGATACTTCTTCTCAAGTATATTACTGCTAGATATACACAATATATTATATGGGTGGATTTAATTTGGACCTCTTGATCGAGTATTGGATGTATAGCTTCAACTTTATTTAGCTTACACAGGCATGCATGCTTTTGAGCTAATTAACCAGAAGAATGTCACTGAAATAACTAGTGTTTTATTTATGGAGTATATCTAGCTAGGCTCACTATCTAAAGAAGTTAATACAATATTCAGGAGTCAGGCCCCCGTGTTTGTTGAGACATGGAAAGAAACCGAGTACCTAACTTTGGTGATAACACTTCCTATTTGCCTTAAGATATCATGGAGAGGTATTTGAAACTATTTTCTAGTCAATGAGTGTGGAATTTCGGTCCACAACTGATATGGGGATGCTCGATTTTCACGATATAGGATTGATGTTGATAACTTGGATCCGTGTAACATGACGAATCGATAGTGCCAATCACTATCAAAACAGCAACCTACGACAAAAAAATTATCCCAACCACACGTCCGTAATCCCGTCTACTTGATTATACAAAGTAGACGTATCGTCGCTCCTGTAAAACATAAGGAATCACAAGAAATGGATTGAAAATATCTAATTTCTCTCTAGGTTATAACTACGTGTCAAACTGTATGAAGAATAAAACTATAATTCTCTCTAAATAATATTCGTGGTGGAATCGCAATGTGAAGGCAAATTGCTAGTCCCTGTGCTTGATGGTCATGTGTGCTGGACCGCCAGGGTCCAATAATATAGCCCATCGTCTTCATCGTAAGTTTGTAACTCATGGACTAGGCTTCTTGGGCCCGTTGTGCTCCCACGGAAAACCTTTAGTGATCACCGAGTCACAAGCAAGGCTAACAATTTCGGTTGGAATTTTTTCGGAGAGTAGCGAAATCACCGAAATTTCGGTTATTTTGGTTTGGATTTCTTTCAATTTTTTTAGTAATTTGAATTTGACTTTTGATGAAACTTTAGAATTTTGAGAAAAAGGTTATCGAAGATGGTAGAGATGAACTAGATATTGGATATAGATGAAACAGAGATGAAAATATAGATGAAAATATTGGATATTTGATACAGGGAATACAGTACTTGTTGACGTTTTCCCTCCTTTGAAAAAAAAGTAGATAGCAACCAGAGTTATATGTGGTACTAGTTTTGAATGTACAATAAAATGTTGGATTTGTGATAGTAAGTGGAAAGCTAGAAATTATCTATGGGTTGTAACTCTGTGGGCTATATGAAAACTTAGAAATGACATTTGTTTTCGGAGATTACAGTGGATAGAGATGAATGTGTTATGGCGTCGGGTTGGTCAATATATTAGGAACTAAAGGCTGTTGTGCCCTACATCGGCTTGGAGTATATGCGTCTCTTCATATTGACTTTGGAGGCCATGGCGAGGATAGCTCCATAGACCAGCTGGTGGTAAAGAGAAAAAAATAATGGCTAGATGGATACTATATCAATGGAGAATCTGAAGAATGGAACAAACTTTTAGAAAATGAAAACACAAGGAGGCTAAAAGGAAGAAACAGAAGCTTTGCTTGATTGTAGATTCTCCTACGAGCATGACATGGTCGTAAGTTATCCTACGACCACCTTGTGGTCGTAGATTCTTCTACGACTGAGCCAAATTTTTGACTAACTTGTCTACGACAACCTATTATATCTTGGGTCTGTCTGATGAGGCGGTTAGCATGTGCACATATTCTTTGGAATAACTGTCCATAACTTCTCTCTGACAGTACCTGCCATACGACGAGTGAGATACCATGACTCTCTAATAATAACTCCCGTCAGATGGTTATCATCTGAAACGTTAAGACGTCTCTTGGCATGGAATAGCTGTCGTCGCTTCGCAAGCTATATAAGTGTTGAAGTTAGAGAGAAGAAGGGATAGACCCGAGAGAATAAAAGTAGAGCAACACATTCCGCATCACTTTCTCGGTTGTAATCTATTCATTGAGCAATAGTCACACAGGAGTAAGGTTATTATTATCTTAGAAGAAGGTCCCGACCTGTATAAAAATTCTTTTATTTTTTCTTTGTGTGATCGTAGCCAAGTTGGTAAGAGATCTATGAATCTAAATAATTATATATAAGATCGGTGTTAAAACACTGACAAACTAAACTAAATGTTGAAAAAGCTGAGGGAGATATGCTTTTTCCCAGCTTTTGGTGGGCTGAAGTTAGGACCAATGGTGGGCATTCAGTTTTTACAGTTAACGGTTCAGTTTATTAGGTAAATAAAAATCTCAATTTTTGAGTAGTGACCACCGAAATTAACCAAACAAAAAATAGAACTAACCAATTTATTTCGGTTTAGTTAATTCAGTATTTCGGTTAACCGAAGCTGCTTGGATTGGTTGGGTCGTGCATGACTTGATGGGCCGGCATGACTTGATGCCCGTGCGCTCGTCTGTTTGCTCGTAGATGTATATGTTGGGTTACTGTTGGCCCAACTCCCAGCCCACGCACCATCCTCAGCCTGTGATATGTGGGCCCAGTTAGGTTGAATAGTTAGATTTATAATTAAAAATCCATTTTAAGCTATGAGCCACCGACAGTTACACCTCACTTGTCCGTATTTTACAAAAATGGTAAAATCCTGAACAGGGGCCCCACCTATTAGCCGTTGGGTTAACAATTGATTTTTCAATAGAAAGAAAAATAGAAATTAAAATAGAAAAGACGCCTTCAGTTTTAAAAAAACATGCTTCCTCTAGAAGGTAGCGTATTCGGCAGATTTCACCTTGTATGTAATCCTCTCAGTGTAGTCACTTCCTTCTTTTTTCCAAGATTTTCTCTTGTGACAAAACTTTAAAAGTCCATAATTTTTGCATCCAAACTCTAAATTAAGTGAAACTTGTTTCTAATTTTTGAAATCATGCTATTTCATGCCTATGTTTGAATTTATTTGGTATTTATTTGCATTAATTGGCTTTATGCGATAGATTCTGATGTACCAAAAATGGTTCAAAGTTGATTCAGAGTAAGCTAGGGACAAGTATTCGACAGCAAGGCAAGCATCTATTTGATCATGTTGATCTCATAATTCAATGCTATATATTTTGTTTGCTCAAACTTTTATGTATGTATGTATGTATTTTTAGTTGAATCGCTATATTAATAAGGTTAATACCTATACCGATTTGTTGTATTGATTCTATCTTAAAAAGTTGCTATACTTACTGTGCAGAAAATTGGGTGGGTATAGGAGTAACAGGACAGAAACACATCTGGGCGTCTAGGGAGGGAGAGAAAATTGTTATAATGGGACTCCAAACAACGTGTTTCGCTATAATAGGACTTCTAACGTTGACATCGCTAAAATGACACCCGAAACATTGGCTTCTCGTAATACATAACATTTGGCTAATGTTCCGAAATACCCGAACATTGGAATTAAAAGAGTCAAATGTCATGTATTACGAGAAGCCAATGTTTCGGGTGTCATTTTAGCGATGTCAACGTTAGAAGTCCCATTATAGCGAAACACGTTGTTTGGAGTCCCATTATAGCAATTTTCTCAGGGAGGGAGGGGCGAGGGAGAAACGTCATAGATAATATTGGGGATTTTTACCTTTAACCCCTCATCTTTCCTTACGAATCCACGTCAGGTATTTCTGACCTGTAAGGAATACGGCGTCCGCTCGCGTCAGGATCTCTTAATTTTTCCTGAAAATAGGTAGCACGAGACATGGAAAAACAGAGAAATTATTAATCATGTGATGACCAGAGCAACGTTTATTTTTTTGCCTTTTCTCACCCTTGAGTGAATGGCAGAGCTTCTGTACCATTTTTTTGTTTGGTAAGAAAAGCACAAAATAAGATGGATATTACTGGATTTGGTCATTTTCTCCTGGTCCGCGAGCCACATTTTTCCACAGATTTTAGCATGAAGATGCACAGGACTACGAGAGCGACAGTGAGGAAATTGAAGGCTATTTTGTCAATTAATGTAGAACGTAGCACAATTAATATAAAACCAGAACCAGCTGTGCATACTGTAGAAGTTTCTGAGAAAAAAAAAACCCATCTCATTCATATACTATGTGGTTAATCATATCGTCACAGCTCGTGGCGCGCGCCAAATTGATCAAATACGTACGTAGGTGTTCAAGTCTTCAGAACGTACGTACGTGCCGAATCAAATTAGAACAGTACGTGTACGCAAGCAATGACTGTACGTCGTGCCCCATCGAGATGTACGCAGTCACAGGCCTTCGATTCGGCGGCCGACCGGAGATAGCTAGCAGTATGCTCCGGCCGGCGACAACACAACTAAGGCCATGTATGCAACAGTCTTTATCTTTTGATCAATTTCAACTAACCTAGAGACAATATAAGACATAACATCTTCGGCAGTTCGTCTCTTAATTAGATCATTCATCTAATTATTTTTATCGATATTCTAATATTAATCTTACATATAATTTATTTAAATTAGAAGAAACTTTAGAATGTAGCGTATTCGGCATATTTCGCCTTCTACATAACCCTCTCGATCAGTATAGTAACTTCTTTCTTTTTCTTGGATTTTCTCTCATGGCAAAACTTTAAAAGTTCACAACTTTTGCATCGAAACTCCCAATTAAGTGAAACTTGTTTCTAATTTTTTTAAATCACGCTCTTTCATAATCTGCAAAAATAATTGAGTTTTGACTATGTTTGCATTTATTTGGTATTTATTAGCATTAATTGGTTTTATGTGATAGATTCCAATGTACCAAAAATGGTTCCAATTTGCTCAGAGCAAGGGGCAAGTATTCAACAGTAAGGCAAGCATCTATTTGACCATGTTGATCCCATAATTCAATGTTATGTATTTTATTTGCTCAAATTATTATGTATATATGTGTGTATTGATAAGGGAGGGGCGAGTGAGAAACGTCGTGGATAATACTGGGGAATTTTACCTTTAACCCCTCATCTTTCCTTACGAATCCACGTCAAGTATACATGTTGGACATTTATTTTTGACCCGTAAGGAATACGGCGTCCTCTCGTGTCAGGTTTTCTTTGATTTCGTCGGGATCTCTTAAATTTTGCTGAAAATAGGTAGCACAAGACATGGAAAAACAGAGAAATTATTAATCATGTGATGACCAGAGCAATCATGTGATGACGTGGCATGGCGGCCGACGGAGCGCACTGGGGCCACGGCTCGCCGGCATTCCAGCGGCCGGCCGGCGGCGACGAGGGTCGGAAAAGAAAGTGGAGGCAGAGAGGAACTCACTGCTATTTGGTGCAGGGCTAAAAAATGAGCAGAGGTGGCCGGCAACAAGAAGGCAGTGACGGCACATGGCTCCGGCGGGGACAGCACTCCGGTGACAAAGAGGCTCGGCCGAGGAGCGATAAAGATCGACGGTGCTGCGGTGATCCCGAGGGCGACGTCGTCGGGGCGTGAAGGTGGCCGAGGCGGCGAGGAGAGCTCACCGGAGAAGTGGCGGAGCTCGGAGAGAGAGGAGCGTGGCGCGGGGTGGTGTAGAGCCCAAGAGAGGGGAGCGAGGTGGTGCAAGGGGAAGTGGTGCCTAGGGGGTATTTATAGGGGTATAGGAGGGCAGAGCCGACGCTAATTGCTCATCAGAGATGGCGCGGGTGGCGGCGGCAGTTGCGAAGGAACGTGCGGGAGTGGGGGAGGTAGGCGCGGAAATGGGGGAGGAGGCGGACGCGTGACTTGTGGGGGAGGAAAGGGAAGGCGGCAACGGTCTCATGGGAGAGAAGGGAAGGGGCGGGAAGGCTGGCGGTAATGGCGGTGGTGGCTGCTGAACGAGGAAGAAGAAGGGCGCGGGGAAGAAGAAAGGAAAGAGGAAGGAGGCCTGATAGGCGGGGCCTAGGCACAGAGGGAGGAAGAGAAGGGCGCCGATAGGTGGGGTCAGGGAGGAGAGGCCGACAGGGTGGGTCCCAGGTGGAGAGAGAAAAGGACGGGAGGAAGGGGACGGTGGGATGGGCCGGCCGGCGGCGTCGTGGGCAGATTTGGGCCGTCCACGCGTCGCCCAGAGAGAGGGAAGGTGGGATGAGCTGGGATGGTCGGATGTGATCAGGCGGTGACATGGGCGTATCCTGGCCGTCCATGCGTTGGCCCGTGAGAGAGGGCAAGAGGTTTTAAATTTTATTTTGGTTTTTGATTTTCAGAAAAGCCAGAAAGCACAAAAAGGCTAAGAAAAACCCCAAATAAATTCCACAAATTTCAGAAAAAATCAAAGAAATTCCTGGAGCCATTTTGTAATTATAAAAATATTTCCAACTTAATTTGGTATTAGATTTTCATAATAAAAAATATTTTTTAATTTAAAATTACATTTTAAACTCCAGAAAACCAGATAAATGTCCAATTAAATCTAGATAATTAATGTAAAATAGATTTTTCATGCAAATTCAAAATAACCTTTGTTTAATCACATATTTAGGTTTTTATTTAAATTATTTTTCAAAATCAGGCTTATTTAAAAGCAGAAAATCAGGGCAAATGAAATTCAAAACTCAGACAACCAAAATACTTATTTTTAATTTAAATTATTTTAATATTATTTTTTAAAATAAAAACATGGGATGTTACACCCCACGATGGACTAGATCATCGTAAACAAGCTAGTTAGAAATATGCTAGTTGTAGAAGGATCCACGACCACGAGATGGTTGTAGAAAATCTTACGACTAAATGGTCTAAAAAGACCCACGACCACGGAGTAGTTGTAGTAGGACTTACGACTATATGGTCGTAGAAAGACTTACGACCAAAGAGTAGCCGTAGTAAGACTTACGACTATGTTATCGTTGGAAGACATACAAGCAAAGAGTAGTTGTAGTAAGACAGTAGAGATGGCAACGGGTAAATACCCATCGGGTATTGCCATTCCATACCCGTACCCGCTAGGTGTAAATTTACCCGTCGGGTTACCCGTATCCGCACGCGGGTAGAAAAATTTACCCATACCCGTACCCGCGCGAGTATTACTACCCGACGGGTAACCCGTACCCGCAAGCATACCCGGTTCAACACATAAAAATATCATCAATTTAGACATTCATTAATCATACATGCCAAGCACAAAAGCGTCTAATGATCAAAATTAGTACATCACATAAACATACTTGACATGACCATATCAACATATGACAAACAAATAAACAATCAACAACAAGTAGATAATAAAATTAACATTTGAGTGGAATGTCTAGTTGTCTAATGCGGGTATTCATTACCCGCGGGTAGGCGGGTATGGGTAGTATATACCCACACCCGCACCCGCCTACCCGGCGGGTAGATGATTTCGCCCAATAACGTACCCATGGGTACATAAAATTTTCCATACCCGTCTCTTTATCGGGTAAAACCCGTCGGGTATTCGGGTATCGGGTACCCATTGCCATCTCTAACGACTATGTTATCGTTGGAAGACATATAACCAAGGAGTAATCGTAGTAAAACTTACGACTATGTGATGGTTGTAGAAGGGCTTACGACTAAGTGGTCGTAGAAAGATTTACAACTACTTGGTGAAATCTATCCCTTAACGATAAAGGATATACTCGGAGAACATATTGACGTAATAATTAAAGTATTATTATATCATCATCAATTTTTATCACATTTTTCCTCACACTCTATTATCATTCACGTTGGTTTATGTACTTTAGGTTGTCTCTTGCATAAAGAGACATCACATCTTTTTTCTCATCTTTTTTCTCTTTCATGTAAGATTTTTATTGATGTGGTATAGCTAAAAAAAAGTTGCTGACGAAGTACTTATTAGAGATGCTCTAATGGAAGCCCAACCTACTAGAAACCTCTCATGGGCTCTATAATGTTTGGGTCAGATGTACGCACGTATATACGCACGTGCTGTGAGACTGTTACACCAATGACTAGCAATCAGGTACTACACTAGCTAGCGATCCCCTCTATGTCAAGAGAGAGACTACTGACAAATGTTAGCCACCTGCACAAGCACTGGCAAATGACTAGCAATCAGGTACTATACTAGCTAGCGATCCCCTCTTTGTCAAGAGAGAGAGAGATATTCCTCAAGAGAGAGAGAGAGAGACTACTGACAAATGCTAGCCACCTGCACAAGCACTGGCAAATGACTAGCAATCAGGTACTATACTAGCTAGCGATCCCCTCTTTGTCAAGAGAGAGAGAGATCTTCCTCAAGAGAGAGAGAGAGAGAGACTACTGACAAATGCTAGCCACCTGCACAAGCACTGGCAAATGACTAGCAATCAGGTACTATACTAGCTAGCGATCCCCTCTTTGTCAAGAGAGAGAGAGAGAGAGAGAGATCTTCCTCAAGAGAGAGAGAGAGACTACTGACAAATGCTAGCCACCTGCAAAAGCACTGGCAAATGACTAGCAATCAGGTACTATACTAGCTAGCGATCCCCTCTTTGTCAAGAGAGAGAGAGAGAGAGATCTTCCTCAAGAGAGAGAGAGAGACTACTGACAAATGCTAGCCACCTGCACAAGCACTGGCAAATGACTAGCAATCAGGTACTATACTAGCTAGCGATCCCCTCTTTGTCAAGAGAGAGAGAGATCTTCCTCGAGAGAGAGAGAGAGAGAGAGACTACTGACAAATGCTAGCCACCTGCATAAGCACTGGCAAATGACTAGCAATCAGGTACTATACTAGCTAGCGATCCCCTCTTTGTCAAGAGAGAGAGAGAGAGAGATCTTCCTCAAGAGAGAGAGAGAGAGACTACTGACAAATGCTAGCCACCTGCACAAGCACTGGCAAATGACTAGCAATCAGGTACTATACTAGCTAGCGATCCCCTCTTTGTCAAGAGAGAGAGAGAGAGATCTTCCTCAAGAGAGAGAGAGACTACTGACAAATGCTAGCCACCTACACAAGCACTGGCAAATGACTAGCAATCAGGTACTATACTAGCTAGCGATCCCCTCTTTGTCAAGAGAGAGAGAGAGAGAGATCTTCCTCAAGAGAGAGAGAGAGAGAGAGAGAGACTACTGACAAATGCTAGCCACCTGCACAAGCACTGGCAAATGACTAGCAATCAGGTACTATACTAGCTAGCGATCCCCTCTTTGTCAAGAGAGAGAGAGAGAGAGATCTTCCTCAAGAGAGAGAGAGAGAGAGAGAGACTACTGACAAATGCTAGCCACCTGCACAAGCACTGGCAAATGACTAGCAATCAGGTACTATACTAGCTAGCGATCCCCTCTTTGTCAAGAGAGAGAGAGAGATCTTCCTCAAGAGAGAGAGAGAGAGACTACTGACAAATGCTAGCCACCTGCACAAGCACTGGCAAATGACTAGCAATCAGGTACTATACTAGCTAGCGATCCCCTCTTTGTCAAGAGAGAGAGATCTTCCTCAAGAGAGAGAGAGAGAGACTACTGACAAATGCTAGCCACCTGCACAAGCAATGCATGCCTTCTAGACCAATTCTGCAGTCACGCACCGATGTGGTTGCTCCGTTGTCTTGGCTCGCATGAACGGACAGAGAAACACAGCGGTGGCCGGCGCGGCGATCAGCTGCTGGAATTGTCTCCGCGGTACAGAATTGATGCCTCTTGCGTGGTTCTTGGCCAGGCATATTCTACACTAGAGTACAAATACCTTTGTATGCATGCCTCTCAAATTCTCCAGATGCTCTCGCCAATCACAAAAGTGTCTTCTCTTCCTAAAAATGCGAAAGGGTGACTTTAATTAATTAGTTTTGGGATTCGTACAATCAGATTTTCCAAACTTTGTTATCTTATGGTTATTTAGATAGATTTTCACAAATCTTGAAGCATCATGTACAGATATATACTTACCAGTGTAGACACCCTTGGAGGCTTGCACGTGTATATGAACATTTGTTAGTACAAGAGCGGGATCCGGGAGGGAATGAAATGCTATTTTCTAAACTTTGTTATCTTATGGTTATTTAGATAGATTTTCACAAACCTTGAAGCATCATAGGCAGCCTTGGAGGCTTGCACGTGTATGAACATTTGTCAGTACAAGAGCGGGAGCCGGGAGGGAATGGAATGCTATTTTGTCCATGTACAGACACAACCAGAAAGCGAACCATCCCTCACGGTTCAAAACCGTCAGGAAAAAACCAAAAACCGTCAGGTTATATTTTTCTGACGGGACCCCGTCAGGCAAAAGCCCTCAGGGCTGGCTGGAAAGGAAAATTGAATTTTGCTGACGGTTGCCCGTCAGGAAAATATAACCTGACGGTTGAACCCGTGAGGGAAAAAGTAATTTTCCTGACGGGCGAACCCATCACGAAAATTCATTTTCCTGACGGTATTACCCCCGTGAGGGAAATTTTAATTTTCCTGACGGTACTACCCCCGTGAGGAAAATTTTAATTTTCCTGACGGTACTACCCCCGTGAGGGAAAAATGAATTTTCCTCACGGGGAAAACAGTCAGCAAAATTTATTTTACTGACGGTGCAAGAACTGTCAATAAAATACTGACCCGCAAGAAAAATGAATTTTCCTGAGGGTTTCAACCGTGAGCAAAATTGATTTTGCTGTGACAGAAAATTTTACATCGTAGTTATAACAGATATTGTCAGCCACAATAAAATCAAATAACTTACAAGATAAGCATTCGTGCATCATATAATCAAATTAATAACAACACCATACACATCAATCAAGAAACATATAATTAAACAAACATATAAAAAGTTCGATTTTCATAAGCAATCCATAGATTGATTCATATTCACACAAGCATACCAATCCATAAACTTCATCTCCATATTGGTTCATCCATCCAAAAGACATCTAAAATCAAGTACCACATACAAAAGTCCATTTCCATTACATTCAAGTTCAGCTAGTCAAAAGAAATATAAGAAATAACTGAAAATCACATGGCAGCATGGTTGTTGTCGCCATCAATGTCGCCACTGCAGTTGTCCCTGTCGTGTACATCAACGTTACCATCGACAGCACCGTCATCTGGTTGTGAGCCCGAGCCCACATGAGAGGATCCAGTCCCAAGCCCAGTCCCAGTCCCTTGCTGCAAGGTGAAAATATTATATCAACTTGAGTTGAAGAAGCCGTAATGACTTGTAATGTTGTTTGAATTATCACAGTCCTATATTAAATACACATCTCACAATATCATGTCTTGTACAACATGCATGGTAGCTAGTTTTCATAAGTACACAAAAGACCATAGCAACAAAAAAAGGATCTAAGTGTTCATAGCTAGATGCAGGTTGGCATATACTCAAGATTAGTTTAGCCTCGTAAACAACTCACAAGTATGGGTGTACTAACTAGTAGAAAAGTCATTTGCCACCTTACCATCATCCATCTCTGGCACATTTGTCAATATGTACAAGAAAGCAACCTTGTACTCTTCTGTTGTGAGATCACGACAGCCACGAGGGCTAATGCATCGACCCGGGTATTGAAATATGACAAGGTCACATGAACTTTGAAATGTGGAGGCACCATCATCGTACCGAGGCATATTGTTTCTAATTGACCGAACTTTAGGGTTAAAATATAATGATAGAAAATTTGTAGCCTCCTCAACTAGGTAAGCCTCAACAATAGAACCCTCAACTCGAGCCTTATTCCGTACTTTCTTCCTAATTTTTTGTATGTACCTACATGGAGTAGACCAATTAATTACATATATCATTAGGCTAGAAAGATAAAATAGTGGTATGAATTATTTTACCTCTCATATGGGTACATCCAGCGGGCTAGGACAGGGCCTCCTAGTCGAGCCTCATAAGGAAGATGTATGATTAGATGTTGCATCGGATTAAAGAACCCAGGAGGAAATATTTTCTCTAGTTTGCATAGAAGCACTGCAACATTCTGCTCTAGTGAGGTTATGTCATCCTTGCTAATCTCTTTAGCACATAACTTCCTATAGAAAAAACTGAGCTCAGCCAAACATAGCCATATATTTTCAGGAAGGAAGCCACGAAATGCAACTGGTAGCAAACGTTCCATGAATATATGGAAGTCATGACTTTTGAGGCCAAATATCTTCCTTTGTAGAAGGTTAACGCCTCGCCTAATATTGGATGCATATCCATCAGGAAACTTCAATGTTTGAAACCACTTAAGGATCGTTGTCTTGTCATTATTATTGATGCAAAAAGGTGCCCTAGGCTTGTGCCACTTCCCATTGTTCTTCAGCTCCAAGTGCAATGAAGGACGGTGACAAATCTCAGCTAAATCTTGTCTGGCCTTCACATTATCCTTAGTCTTATCGGGTATGTCAAAGCATGTGTTCCATATAGTTTCAGCTACATTTTTCTCATTGTGCATCACATCAATGTTGTGTCGAAGCTTTAATTTATTGAAGTATGGAAGTTGCCAAAAGCAGCTTTTGTGGGTCCAATGGTGAAGTTTACCAAAGTTTTTCGTATCACCTACAAACTTGTCTATTTGGGCTTCGACTTCCTCTCCCCTTAAATGCCTTGGTGCCTCCTCAAGTACTACTGTGTTCTTTCGAAATGCATTACCTTGAGTTCTGAATTCATGGTCATAGTGTGCAATTGACATATTGTATTGTGACTTCATAGCTAGCAAACGAGCGACAGCAGACAGACTTGAGTGTGTTGTGTTCTCATGGACTAGTTCGTCAGCGCTAGCGACCATTCTATAGAAAGCCTGGGCAGAGGCCGTTGGCTCCTCATCAATTCCCGGTGGATGGTCACCGCCTACGTCAATCAACAGATTGTCCATCCGATTACATTCATTGATTTCCTCGTGATCTATTGAAGGGTCCTGTCCATCATGTGTTGTCCATGTTTGATAGTTTGACCTAAACCCATATTTACTTAAGTGCAACTCTACAATATGCCTGTTGTGCCTAAAATACTTCCTGCACATTGCACATGGACACTTAATGGTGTCACCTTCAACTATCCTAGGATTTGAGAATGCACGATCTAAGAACTGTGTAGTTTGTTCAATCCATTCATTTGAGGGAGCTTTACCACGCTGCCAGCCACTATACATCCATTCATGGTCTGCCATGAAATAGTTCTGTGTGCATAACACGAATATATCAGGCATAAAATTATATTTATTAAAACTAGGTATGTTGCATTTGTATACAATTGTATATCACCCGCTATATTTGCATTTGTATATCAGCCACTATACAATTGTTTCAATGTATCAATTATCAATGGTCGATGGACAGATATGTGTATATGAATATACCTTAGAGAGGGTGTATGCTGCCAGGAGGGTGCACGTCACAATCTTGTCGTGCTTGCCTGTGTCAGATCAGCAGAACAGCAGCTGCAACGCCGGCAGGAACAGCAGCAGCAGCATGCATTTCTTTGAGGTGGACTTCATGTAGTTTGATGCATGCATGTACATACCTAGCTAGAGGAGGCTGAGAGAGAAAAATATTAGAGTGACGGAAAAAGGCCTAGTTCGAATTCATTATCATGAGATGCATGAAGTGAAAGAAAGGAACAAGCTGCTTGCACTAGGCTGGAGCTGGACTGCTGGAGTAGCTAGCAGCCTTTACTATTTGATTTTTCTTTCTGGGTGTGTGTTTGTTTTCTTCTTAATGTGTACTTAATTCCCTGTACTGTACTGGTCTCATCCAAACATTACATAGCTACCAGCTAAATTTCCCACATATTATTTTCTAGTAGCAGCATTTCTAATATGGTAAGACCAAAACCTGTGCAGCTAGGAAGTAGTTCTTTCTAATTCATGACAAGCATGCAGCAAAACAGGAAAACCGCAATATAAAGTTGTAAACTGGAAATAGAAAATGGCAATGTTCCTTACCAGAGAAAGGTTGAGTGCTGTAAGGACATAGTTGTGGACCGTCCTTCAAAGTGACCTATAAGGCAATCAAACAGATCAAAGTTCACCTTAATTACTACATATCTATGCAATAGTACAAAAATCACATAATTCTGCTTATGCTTACTTCACTATCTGCAAGCTTTTTCCACAGTTGGGACACTGCCAACAAAAGAGACATCCTTGAGAATAGAACAAGAATGTGAGAGTATTCAAAAAATTGTGCACACAGACAACAAAGTTTTGCTTTTAATTTTCGTAGGAATAAGATATTGTAGTAGCACCAACAGACATCTACCCTCATCATCTATCCTACAGTGACTTTAAGAAACAAATTTTCTGAAGTAGAAAGTGACTGAATACTACGTTTATGGGGGGGAACTTACATTGCTCTGAAGTATATCTTGCCCTGCAAAGAAGAAAAATGCACCCCACACCCAAAATAGGCAGCAGTATTGTGAGGAGCTGTGGTCAAGTCATAAGAAATGTAGAAAGCTATAGTTAGATTCTCAATTGAATTAATGTAAAATTTTGAATAAGAGAAAAGACATGAAGATTGAATAGCTATTCCTAAAATTTAAAAACAGTATACATTCTCCATATACAATAGCCCAGACTAAGAAAGCATATGATGCATGAGGTTGCTGCCATTATTACTGTAATGCAGGCACCAACATAGCTCATTAATCTCCTGCAGATATCAAAATGCTAACTTTCACCAACATGTTTCATGAAGCAATGACCAATGCCAATACTTTTTAACATGAACAAACAGTGAGCAATGAGCAGAACAACACTTCACCTTTTTAGTGAGTGGCTTCTTTTGACGCTGAAGCTAAATCCAAATTAGAGGATAAGGGAGGGGGGAAGGGAACAGGCAGACGAGAGGGGATGGGGAGGAGGAGAGCAGATCGAAGGGGGCGCGCAGCGGCGGAGCTGGGGCATCGGAGAGGACCTGGGGAGGCAGGGGGGCATGAGGGTTTGGGGCGGAGGAGGCGGGGCGTCGAGACGGGGAGCAGGCGGCGGGGGCGCGAGGGCTTGGGGCGGAGGAGGCGGGGCGTCGGAGAGGACCTGCAGGCGGCGGGGGCGTGAGGGTTTGGGGCGGAGGAGGCCGGGCGTCGGGACGGGGAGCAGGCGGCGGGGACGCGAGGGCTTGGGGCGGAGGAGAGGACCTGCAGGCGGCGGGGGCGTGAGGGTTTGGGGCGGAGGAGGCGGGGCGTCGGGACGGGGAGCAGGCGGCGGGGGCGCGAGGGTTTGGGGCGGAGGAGGCGGGGCGTCGGGACGGGGAGCCGGCGGCGGGGGCGCGACGGTTTGGGGCGGAGGAGGCGGGGCGTCGGGACGGGGAGCAGGCGGCAGGGGCACGAAGGTTTGGGGCGGAGGAGGCGAGCGAGGGGATGGGGAGCAGGAGGCGGGCGAGGGGATGGGGAGGAGGCGGCGGGCGCGCGAAATTTTGGGGCGGAGGCGGCGGGCGCAAGGGGATGGGGAGGAGGCGGTGCCTGCGAAATTTTGGGGCGGAGGTGGGCGAGCGGATGGGCAGGAGGCGCGGCTGCGAAAATGTCTAGGGTTTCCAGTGGCGTGCTGCACGAATAGCGGCCGGGCTGATCAGAAACCTCACGGGCTTGTTCCAATTATCCTCACGGTTCATGTAATACCGTCAGAAAAATAATATATTTCCTTGGTGGCTTAAGAAGCCCGACAGAAAAATAAATTTTTGTGACGGTTCTACGTGGGCCCGTCACAAAAAAAGAAATCCCTCACGTTCCATGCGGGCCCGTCAGGAAAACTAAAGCCCGTGAGGGATGATTCGTTTTCTAGTAGTGAGATATATACTTACCAGTGTACAATTCTGCTCGTTGGCTTGTTGTCATTAATTTGCCAAAAAAGTGCAAAATTAATTAGCCAGTACATAATTTTATGCATGCCGGGCTGTAGAACTGCAAGAGTCTTAGTGCTAGCTCCAGATAATTAAGCTCATCAGTGCTGTAGAGTAGAGAGAACATGATACCATGCATGTGCCAATGTGCATGCATGCATGCCATATTAATTATTTTGCATGACAGCGGATATATACTAGTAAGCAGTAATATTGGAGTACATGGCTAGAAATGACCCATAGATTATCTTGTTTTTCAAAACTTCAATTCAAAGTTATAAAAATAGTTATAAAATATAAATATTATTACAATCCTTACTCTGTCTCATCATTTTCATCTTATCTCGATCCTGGCTTTCTTTATCACTAACTGTTGTCTTCGTATACGGTGAAGCAGTCGTGTCCAATTTTGCAGTCAGGCTCCGTGGGCTCGCTGGCATGAAATGATGTCTATACGCATATGAAATGTTGGGTATTTTTTTATGCCCACAAGCCGACCAGTAACCACCATAGTTGCCTAACTTTGGAATTCCAAACTAATATAACACAAACCGATGAAATGACGGCTATACGCATATGAAATGATGGGTATTTTTTTTTATGCTCACAAGCCGACCAGTAACCTCCATAATTGCCTAACTTTCGAATTCCAAACTAATATAACACAAACTGATGAAATGACGTCTATACACATATGAAATGATGGGTCTTTTTTATGCTCACAAGCCGACCAGTAACCTCCATAATTGTATAACTTTCGAATTCTAAACTAATATAACACAAACTGGATGCCTCCCTTCAATCACTCTCTCGGTCTCTCAGACTGCCTCTCACGAATTTGAACGAGTAGTTGTAACCTCAACTGTCTCCTAGGACCATTTTGTAGCAAACAACGTGTACGTGCCTCGGCCAAAAAAAAAAACGCCCATTTCATACACATGGACGTCATTTCATGTGTGTGGGCATCATTTCATGCGTGTGGACGTGGATGCGGGATTCCTGCTTAATGCGACTAGGGGGGGTCTTAATGCGGTCTAGGGCACGCCGAATCTTCACACGTGGGTGGAGCCACCAACTTCGTGTGGTCGAGGAGCGCGGGTGGTGACAAGTTCATGTGCACGGGCACCATAGGAAGTGACCAGGTACTCCTACGCTCTGGTAGCGTGGAAAGCCAATTTCTATGTCCTGGTAGTGCAAAAATCTCCACCCCCGCGCCCGGCCGTGGTTCCCACACTCGTCGCCTTCCCGTGCCTGGCCAGCCCCTTCCGCAGCAAAGTAGCCGTTCAAGGGTTGGTCCGAGAATTGAAGGCTCCACAAAAAAATTCTTGGAAATTATAAAATCAAGTCCATTGTGTGAGGATCCTTAAAAAAATAATTTTTGGAGTTCATTTTCTGTATTAAAAAATTCCTACAAATAGTACATTTAAATGAATTTTGAGTAAAATTCAGAATGGATAAAATTATGAAAAAACTACATAATTAAGTACGCTGTGTTGGGAGATTTTACAAAAAATTTCGTAAGTTTTTGAGCTCATTTGCTATATTTAAAAATTCATACATGCTGAATTAGTTAATTGGTAATCAACATATCTTAATTACCCGGCTAATTGGTCACCGCGCGGTGACCATGTGGTCTTCGCGAGCACCGCACAGTGTCGTGCGGTCTTCGCGATGCCATACCATGGCCATGTGGTCACCTAACATGTCGCCTCCACATTGACTCTGTACAGTGACCAAACAGGAATTGATGCCTTGCGTGGTGTTTGGCCAAGCATATTCTACACTAAAGTACCAAGCATATTCTACACTATAGTACAAATACCTTTGTATGCATGCCTCCAAATTCTCCGTATATGCTGTCGCCAATCACACACGTGTGTCTTCTCTTCCTAAAAATGCAAAAGGGTGACTTTAATTGGTTTTGGGAACAATTAGATTTTCTAAACCTTGTTATCTTTATAGTTATTTAGATAGATTTTCACAAATCTTGAAGCATCATAGGTACCTAATGAGGATAGAATAATCCTTAAATTATTGCATCACTATATCCACTAGATATACCCCTTATTGCCCAAACTTTTTTTTTCTGATCCATAAGAATAAAAAAGGCTTTGCTTTAGACCATTTTTCATCTATGATCACTTTCTTTTTTAAGTAAGTTACTTTCACTTGAAATTGGTGGGATAGATAACGAGGATAGAATAATCCTAAAATTATTACGTCACTATGTCCACTAGATATACCCCTTATTGATCTATACAAACAAATGATCTATACACAGAACTCGAAAGAGGTAAATCTAATTACAATTATGAGTACAAATATTACATACCGCTCTTGTTGTCCTTAGTTGGATCTGAAGCACCCGAGTACACCCACATGGGGTGCGCTCGTCGCTTCAGAGGGTTGATGCGGCGCATGATGAAATCTTTCACCACGTGCCAACCGGTGAGACCGTTGTCCCTTAGCTCTTTGATGGTCGAGATGTAGGGGGCTATCCAGGTAAGATCTTTGGGAGCCGAGTTCCAAAGAGTATTCTTCTTTGCACCCTTTCCCATGAAAGACACTCTGTCATCGCTGGTCATCTCCCAATAGAACCATATTTTCTTCCAGTTCGGCCATGAGGACCGAGTGTACATCGGGATATACAGCTTTGTCTTCCAATTGTGGAGTTTCAGAGCATAGCTTCCCACAACTCTGGTTTGCTGGCTCATCTCATAATAGAACCGGAGGAGCTCGAGGTCCAGCAGAATTCCCAAATACGCCTCACAAAGATATACGAATATGCTAAGCATTGTGATCAAATTGGGGGCTAAGTTCTCCAATTCGACCTCAAAGTATTCGAGCACTGTTGTGAAGAAGGGATAAGCAGGGAGGCGAAGGCCACACTCACAGTAGGCCTAAAATACTGGAATTTCTCCTATCTTGCCCGATGGCTAGTATTGTTCGGCGGCTTCAATCCACTTGACGAATCGCTGTAGAGGAATCTTCTCAGCATCTTCCAAAGCATTCAATTTCGTATCATCCATCTCCGACACTGCCCAAGTAGGTGATGACTTTGCCATTTCTTTGGGGTTAGTTGGCTGGAATTTAGGCGAGGTCATAGGAAAGATATGATTTTACTGGCGGCGAAGAGCTCGAGTGAGTTGGAACAGATGGGGAAAGGTGGAGACTAAGAATTACCTCATGGTAAGTTTTTATAACCGTGTGAGTCGGTCACTTGCCTTGGGAACCGAAACGTTATCTCGAGAAACTGATTCGGTGGACACAACAGCGAAAAAACGATTGGGTTTTCTCTTGTTTTGAAGTCTGTTTATCTTTACAACTCAAGTAAAATTACCATATTGCCCAAGCTTTTTTCTAGTCGATAAGAATTGAAAAGTCTTTGTTTTAGATAATTTTTCATCTACGACAACCCTTTCTTTCTGAAGTTACTTTCACTTAAAATTGGTGGGCTAGATAACGAGGATAGAATAATCCTCAAATTATTACGTCACTATGTCCACTGGATATACCCCTTATTAATAAGGAAGAAGATTTACAAAGTAGTCGTAAGTTCTTCTTCGGGTATTCTATAGTCGCAAGCTCTTCTACGACCTTGAAGTCGTAAGTCCTTTTACGACTACTCCATGGTCACAAACTCTTCTACGACCATGAAGTCGTAAGTCCTTCTACGACTACTCTATGGTCGCAAGCTCTTCTACGACCATGAAGTCGTAAGTCCTTCTACGACTATTCCATGATTGCAAGCTCTTCTACGACCATAAAGGCATAAGTCATTCTACGACTACTCCATGGTCATGAGCTCTTCTACGACTATGAAGTCATAATCTCTTCTACGAGCACATAGTCTTAAGTAGTCTTATGATCACCTTGTGATCGTAGACTATTCTGTGGTTTCTACATCCCAAGTCGACTTGTCAAACGACATCTTACTACATCATGGGGGCGTATGATAAGGCGGTTAGAATATGTGTTTATCCAATAACCGCACACGATCTCTCTCTGACAACAACCGCTGCGTGGTGAGCAGGCCACTACGTTTCTCTGACAATAACTTTTGTCAGACAGTTATCACCCGAAGTGTTAAGGCGTCTTCTAACACAGGACAACGGCTGTCGCTTCACCACCTATTTAAAGGTTAATGCCAAAGAGGAAGAAAAAAAGAGGAGGCCAAGCCAGATTAGAGATAGTGCGGACTCTTTTCCGCATTACACTCTTATAATTATTTTCTTTAATTAGTAATCACACAGGCCGTAAGGTTATTATTCTCTTAGGAGAAATTCCAAACCTGGATGAAAATTCCCGTGTCTCTGTTTTGCAAGACAATAACTTAGTCTTCTGAGAGAATTTTTGAATCCAAATAAATCATACGTAAGATCGGTATTAAAATACCGACAGTACCCTTGGAGGCTTGCAGTGCATGAACATTTGTTAGTACAAGAGCGGGAGCCGGGAGGGAATGGAATGCTATTTTGTCCATGTACAGATATATACTACAATTGTACAATTCCACTTGTTGACTTGTTGACATTAATTTGCCAAATAAGTGCAAAATTAATTAGCCAGTACTTAATTTTATGCATGCATGGTTGTAGAAACTGCAACAGTCTTAGTGCTAGCTCCAGATAATTAAGTCATCTGTGCAGTAGAGTAGAGAACATGATACCATGGATGTGCTAGTGTGCATGTATCCATGCCATATTAATTATTTTGCATGACAGCGGATATATACTAGTAAGGAGTAATATCAGAGTACAGAGCCAGGATCGATGTGGTTGGCACATAACTGATGAGAAAATATGTAGCACGAGACATGGAAAAAGAGAGGAATTATATCAGAGCAGCTAACTGGGTCTCCAAGGAGTAGACTAACTGATGACTGATATTATTGGATTTGGTCATTTTCATTGGGCCCGCGAGCCACATTTTTCCATATATTTTAGAATTAAGATGCGCAAGACTACAAGAGCGGACGAGGGGAAATTGAATTTTCGTCGATCAATTAATGCATAACGTAGAAAAATATACAGGCTAGCTGTACATACGACGCTCTATATACATGGAAATTGTAAGGACCCTACTTTTGGAAGTAGGGCCATTGTACTTCCTACAACAGGGCAAGAGTTCAGTTGTGAACATA
Organism: Dendrocalamus latiflorus; assembly: GCA_017311315.1. Lineage (NCBI taxonomy): Eukaryota > Viridiplantae > Streptophyta > Magnoliopsida > Poales > Poaceae > Dendrocalamus > Dendrocalamus latiflorus. The sequence continues at coordinate 987,468 of CM029636.1, forward strand.
AAGAGTATCATATTTACTCACAGTCATTTAAAAATGATTAACTTAATTAAAATGTGACCTAACGGTCACACTTTAGTAACTTTATGGGCGGCCAAACCCAAAACTCAATTTACATTCAGAAGAATTGAAGAAATTTCTACATAAACGTTTAAGTGCGGTCGTAACCCTAACACGAAAGTTGAAGCATTCTTTTTTCTTCTGATATCTAATCTGATGAAAATAAAGTAAGATTGAGTACAGTAGGTACTCAGCAAGCCACATGAAAGGCTATGCAACTAATATGCAAGGAGTTTAAATGGATAGTCACAGGTTGTGATGTAATATTAATGGATGCGAGATTGCTAGTAAAGGACTTTGCATTTTAAAACAGTAAAACAATACTTAATTAACAAAAGAGGTTTATTATCCACAATTTTCATATCAAAATTCTCCAAATTCTACTTATTGTTAGAATCACTCATGAAACACAGCTCCATTAATCGGAAGCATAGCGTACTCGAATACCCATTTATTATACTCCACAGAGTTGCCCAGCTTTACTCACAAAATTTCTTAAACTTTCTATATTATGCAATAGACATGCAACAATTAGCGTGCAACTGAGTTGAGAAAACAAGGTCTTTCACTACTCTTCTCTTTTTAGTCTCTACTCAGTAGGTTATGGGCCACATATTGTCAGCTATCCATTGGCCAATGTGGAACGCTATCGCCCGACTTTGAGTGGATCTACCGTTGGCAAGTATGATTTTACCATTTTCATACCACCCCTTTTGTCCATGGGTCATTCCCACTTCGGGAACTGCAACACCCTATAGATATTCAATTGATCTGAGTAGTTGGTAGACTAGATTTGACAAATCAAAACTTATGGTTGAGCGATTTCTATGCCCTTTACTTAGCATAAGTTCCAGTCCATACTTTTCACCAATCAGGCAACCAGCCACAAACCCACTACCCAGTGCATTAAGGCATTGCCACCAAACCAAGCAAAGCCTCATTTCTAGGGTAAGGTCATGAACTCCAACCAACTTATGGATTTCCATGGTTCATTCTTAACCTTAGTATTATTTTGTAATTCTATAGATAAAACAACTGAATCTCTTTGTAATGTAAAACATTTGAATTCCAAATCTACCATGGTAAATTTTTTAGTAATTTACTATTGCTAGGGGCTTTGTCAAGGTGAATATAGTCCTCAAGTAAAATAGGGCTTTTTTCCAGTGTTAGGACATGGCTAAATTTTAATGTCATTCTAAACAATTATTTTAAAGAAATAAAAGTGTATAAATAAATAATAATGAAAGTACTAATAATTAAATAATTAAATGATGTAAGCTCAATATGATCAAAGACATATGACTTGCCCCTTTATCCATAGCATTTGATTATTTCTCTGTAAGCTTCAGGTTTAGCATCAACTACTTTAATTACTCTTGTAATTCCTCCGTTGATCAAATAAGTTCTTGTTCTGCATAATGCAAGTTGGGAACAAAATACAATAAAATAAGCAGAAAAACATAAAAGAAAATAGGTTTGGACAAATAGGGTGTAAGCAGTGCTTTGTTTGGCCGAGTGGAGTTAAAAATAGGTTAGATGGGCTCGATACAGTCAAAATGGGTATAATTATGCTATTTTGGGTTGGGTTCAGAAATAGTAATGGATTTAGAACAGTACTAGATTAGGGTTGGAATAATATCTGGTCAGGATGTGAACAGTGATGCTACAGTGCTAGGCTCAGCTCGGTTGGGGTTTTGGCCTATAGGCAAAATCAGTCTGGCCCAAGGCCTATTTGGCCTTCATCTTCCTCGGGTGCTACAGCGCGCCTGAGCAGGGGAATGGCAACGACGAGATTTTTGAGCACTATCGAAGGTTGACGTTGACAAGCAATCGCATGGAGGGGCTCAGTGAGGCGGTGTGGTTCCATTTTTGGAATCAGTTAAGCTCGAGGAGCAACGATGAGAGCTAGTAGCGAGGTAAGCTCACCATGGCATGACGGCGCTACCATGGGGTTTCGACGAGACTATGGGTGGTTTGGGCAACTATGGTAGTCTAGAAACTCAACAATAGTGACGAGTTGGCTTAATTTGGTCAGGGTGAGGCTGTCCATGATAACCTGGCCGTGGCGGCGGTGGCGTACGATGTCAACAGCCTGAGGGCTACAGAGAGGGTCAACGAGGTTGGCATTAGGCTTGTGGTGGTTTGAGTGTGCTAAGGCTACAACAAATTTGAGAATGGTTGAACAAGGTGAAGAATTGACTTTGAGATCTCATCGTCACAGGGTATGGCGGCGACGGCGAAATCAGGCCGGAGTTGGGGGAGGGAGTGGTTCGAGCGAGTAATTGAGGACTACTGGGGTTGATCCATAGCTTGGCGAGTCTTTAAAGCCAATTGAAGGCGGTTGGAGCAGGAGGATGGACTTGGTAGAGGCGACGCGTGGCTGGCGGAGCTGGTCATCTAGGGGCTTTGGCAGCGAGCTAGCGCACAAAGTGGCATAGTAAGGATGGCCTTGTCTCACTGGCGCTTCCGCTTGCACTAGTAGAGTAGGGCATGGGCATGATCGCATGCTGAGGTGGCGCATGCGCGGTGGTAGAGGTGGCGAGTGAGGTTAAGCTGAGTGGAGCCGAGCATAGGGGTGAAGGCGGGAAGAGGAAATGTGTCACCGGCTGGAAGAAGGCAAAAGGCCAAAAAAAAAGAAAGCGCAGAAAGTTTGGGACTTGCCAAATTAGGAACAAAATTCAAATTCAGTCGAAATCCAAAGAAATTCAAAATTTTAAATTTTTTGGCTTATTTCAGAAATTTCAGAGAAAAAACATCTTATTAATTCACGCATATGAATATTAGAAATGCTCGTAGTATCATTGAAGCTAGCCAGGTCTCCAGGCAATACGCTCAAGCTTATCCATTGAGCAAGCAATATATATATATATATATATGTGTGAGATTTATGCCCGCCCCTGTTGAATGGAATATATGGCTCCGCTCTAATTAGTTTTCGGTTTAAACTTCTAGCTGTGGCTTTCGATTGAAATTGTTTTAACGGTTATTAGTTTTTCTAAAAAAAAGAAAAAACTTGAAAAATCCTGTTATACCATCACTCACAATATATAAAACAAAAAAAAAGAAACAACTAAAATAAGCTGAAATTAAAAGCAACATATTTAAAATGTCTTTTGAATTAAATAAACAAAAACAAAGAACGAGAAGCTAAAATCGTTTAAAACAGAGCCACACATTTCCAGCACATTTCGAGCATCTAGAACAGTTCGAGATTTCCAACCAATCTAACACGGCATGCAAGAAACGTCCAAAGTTAATCAATACATACTATAGCTAGTGGGGCTCCTCGTGTCAAATATGTCTGTGCTCCACGACCTAATTAACTGCCACTCGGTCAGACCTGTTGCGAAGTGGATTGTCGACCGAGTTAAGCTAGCTCAGACAATATTGGCGACTCAAGGGCATCTTTGTAATTTCGCCCAGTCTCGACTTTTCTACCTCTTGCACTCCCCTCCCATCTATAAATACGCATGCCCGCCATGCCCCTCATAACTCGTCCACACACCCTAGCTAGCTAGCTCAGTACAACACGTGCACACAATAGTATTCAGATTAACCGAAGCGATCGATCGACAATGGCGTCTCCGGCCGCCTCTTCGGTGCTCCTCCTCCTCCTCCTCCTCGCCGCCTTCGCCGCCGGCGCCAGCGCGTCCACCTTCACCATCACCAACCGATGCTCCTACACGGTGTGGCCGGCGGCAATCCCGGTGGGCGGCGGCGTGCAGCTGGACCCGGGCCAGACGTGGTCCCTCAACGTGCCCGCCGGCACCAGCTCCGGCAGGGTATGGGGCCGCACCGGCTGCAACTTCAACGGCGGGGGCTGCCAGACCGGAGACTGCGCGCGCGCGCTCTCCTGCACCGTCTCCGGGCAGCCGCCGGCGACGTTGGCCGAGTTCACGATCGGCGGCGCCCAAGACTTCTACGACATCTCGGTGATCGACGGCTTCAACGTGCCCATGGACTTCGGCTGCAGCACCGGCGTTACCCTCCGCTGCAGGGACGCCAGCTGCCCCGACGCGTACCACCAGCCCAACGATCAGAAAACGCACGCCTGCAACGGCAACAGCAACTACCAAGTCGTCTTCTGCCCATGAGCTAGCTGGGCCGTACTACGTCATGCATGCATGCATGTATGTCACCTACCTACGCAGCCATGACATATATGCGAATAAGGCTATAGTGCGTACGCACGCACGTATGTATGTATGTATTCTTGCCAATGTATACGTACGAGCGGAAAATAAAGATGATGAATATTTGGGCCTAGCTTCATTGTTAATCTGGTTATTTTCGACTTCCAGCGAGGAAATATTCAGGTGGAAACCGCGCGCCATTTATATGTAAATTCCTTGGAAGCCACATGTAAAAGTTTTCTAAATTCTAAACAAAATTCAGGAGATAATATTTTACAACTATGTAAAATTTTAAGATCGAACTTAACCGCATTTACGATATATGAAAAAGGCAAACTCGTCATGACTATTGATTTTTCACTGTTCCAAATTAGGATGGGCTAAGTTCCAAAGGCACCCGCTACTATAGTGGCGGCAGACATCATGCATCCAGTATGGCAGTCGGCAAGATGACAACCCCTTCAGGTTAGTCGTGGTCAGCCACATGTACTAATGGATAGTTATTAAAGAAAGGGAGAAGGAGCAAATCGATCAATCTGCTACTAATTTCTATCTAGAAATTCGTCAGAACATTATATATATGCACGACAATTCTGACTAGTAATATTCAGTTCTGGATGGCGTCATCTTTTGTTTGCTTCACGCAATCCAGTCCCACATCTATCTTAATTGTAGTCCTAAGTACTGCAAGTCTGCAATGGCTAGGCATCACACGCAACAAAATTAATTAACTCTGGTTCGTCGGATGGAAAGTACGTACGTACGCTTATCAAGCAACAATTGCTTGTGGAAATGTTGTTACTGAAATTTCTACCATCAAAAAATGTTACCGCTAAAGTTTCAGAGTAAACCTCCACAAGTTATTACTACTGAAAAAACCACTAGACCTAATTGTTACGGTACTCTTATTATATACGTACTGTCGTCACTAACTGTCGCCCAACACATAGGTACAGGGGCGAAGCCAAGAGGTAGGCTTAGTAACACTCAAACCTACCCGACCACTGCTACAGACAGCCCTATCACAGACGGTTCGGAACCGTCATCACAGACGGTTCCTGAACCGTCAGTGTTTAGGTGTCAGTGATAGTTGGTGGTTATCACAGACGGTTCCCGAGCCGTCTGTGACAAAAACATTACAGACGGTCTTGATTACTAACCGTCTGTGATAGGCGAGTATCACAGACGGTTTTTTATAAACAACCGTCGGTGATACTCGCCTATCACAGACGGTTAGTAATAAAGACCGTCTGTGATATACACTATATCACAGACGGTTTGTATAAAAAACCGTCGGTGATACTCGCCTATCACAGACGGTTAGTCATAAAGACCGTCTGTGATATACAGAATATCACAGACGGTTTGTATTACTAACCGTCTGTGATATTGTGTATATCACAGACGGTCAGTAGTAAAGCCGTCTGTGATAGCAGTCACACCACATACGGCACTCTTTGAAACCGTCTGTGATATGGTATCACAGATGGTTTTTAACAATGAACCGTCTGTGATACCAAGTGCATCATCCATTTTATATGCTGTTTCTTGGCTAGTCTCAGGATATGCTAGCCATGCCCTCTGAAAGCAAGCAGATTACAGATAAATGACAGATATAAGTTAATTGCAACTCATTACTAATTACAACAAAATTCGATACACAGATGAATGTAACAATATCACATATATAGAATGAAAATTGTTACACAAAATCTGACAAATGTATTCAATTGAAGGAATTGTTTGATTTGTACAGTTGAATCCAATGTTTCAACATCTAATTATCATCATCGCCGGCGTGGAACTCTCCCCTCTTATTTATGACCTCTGCTATCAAGAATTGGGAGATGATTGCACGAATATCGACGAGATTGTCAAGATCATATGCACTTCCGTCGAAGTTCACCCGCTGTCGCTAGGAGCAATGTTAAGTCATTAATTAGCATGTGTGTGTAATATAATCAGAAAATAATAATTATTGGAAGGACCTGACAAACCTCTGGATCATTGATCTTAGTACCCATGATTTCCATCATATGGCGGCAAACGTAGAATCCACATACGTTGCCCTGTAGCAGCTGGTGGCACTGCAAAAATAGAATTACATACATCGGTATTGTCAATTCTAGAGGCATTATTACAAAGTATGATATAGGATTATTGTGTTGTAGCGGGTACCGGAAATCGCGTGTTGTGTCGTAGCGTGTCACTGGATTTGTCGTGTGTTCCTCCTTGGGCAACATATTCGGCAAACGCCCTACGTGATTCAAAAAACTTAGCCTCGGCCGTGGCAAACAAAAGAAACATTACAATAGAGTTATGTATGGAGGAAATGAGTTTACCTGTTAAGTACTTCTTGCACACGACTGAAGTCGTGGTTGCTCCTAAGGAGGGAATCAAGGTATATTACCTTGCTCCACTTTGGTACAATCACAATCAAAATTCAGTGATTCCTAGTCATATGTGTCGCCACAGTGATTAATCATAAGTTCATGCTGCATGTAAAGTACAAATGAAACATATGTGTGGCAACTAGTGAAGCACTTACCCTTGGTTGAAGGGTACCATGACGTACTCCTTGTCGGTGTGAGCAATCAATCCCCTCGTTATGTAACCTTCCACGAAGGATGCATCTGCGTTGATAGATTGCTCGGAGACCAAGTGAGGGTCGAGGAAACCCACCGGTCGTCGCGATTTCCGGGCTTCTTGGATCATGTATCTATACATAAAGAAAGAGTAATGACATTTATCTGTATAACGTGAATGTAGAACTTCATTGTACAGTACACTTACAGTGTCCATCATCGTAGAAGTGAGGCGTCGAGTTCGTCGAGATTGAATAGTAAGAATAAATCTTCGAATGTCACGACGATGTAGCCCAAGTCATGGAGGAAATGCGTCTCGTTATATTTCACAGTGAATGCACTCTGCCGGTTTGGCTTCATGTTGGACTTCTCCATGTACCAGGCATGCAATGTATTGCAAATCATACCAATTTGGCGTAATTGTGAATCGGGCACCAACGACACTCCTAGAATAAACTTCCATGGCACGGGACCCGGCTTAATTTTCTTCGCATGAGCCTTGGAGGCCTTGGAGCCTCGCTTATGATATGTTCTCGGTGGCGTCTCGGCGGGAGCCGATGCAACAGACTTTACTGGATTTGGAGGTGGAGGTGGAGCCACCGGAGCCGATGTGCCAGGTCCAGGGCGACGTCCCTCTTGGGCCACTGGATGTGAAGATTGTGGCACGGACATGTCGAGGACGATGTCCCTCTTGGGCCACTGAATGAATGTGTGGACGGCATCCCCTAATGTCTTAATCTCTTCGTTTGGGGGCTTCTCAAGAGGGACGAACTTAAAAATATCATTAATCATGTCCACCTGGACCTTTATGAAACCGGTGTCTACTTGTACACCGTGCACCAGCGTCCCTGGCAGCAATGGATACACCATGCCGCGCCCAGCGTCAACGGGAATAGAGCCAACAAGCCTGACTCTGAGGCTGCAAGGGATGGGCTCCTACATAACGATACAAGAGCTGAGTTAAGGCGTCCACCAGAGAGATCTATGTACCATTCTAAAGAGGTACATTACCTGAATGTCATCAATACGTAAGTGGTCGTCGCTATGTTCAGAAATTGGTGTGGACGCGCAGCTACTGCGACGTTGAGGGGGACTGGGTACCGCAGTACTAGGAGTGGGTTGCGAATGGTTGCGGACTTGTCTCAGTTCTTCCCGCAACGAATCTATCTCTCCTCGAAGTGAGGCAGCCTGCTCTTGAAGTGAGGCAGATAGTTGTTCCTCAAGTTGAGCATGAAGCTCCTGTTTTATTTGTTCGCTGCGGTACGCCTTGGATCTCTTCCTACTCCTATATGTCTCGGAGTAATCTAGAAATCCTTGCCTCCAAGGTACATAAACCCCCATGCCTCGTGTGCGACCTGGGTGCTCCTTGTTTCCCAAGGCCTGTGATAGTAAATCTATCTCCCTATATTCTTCAAAGGAGCCACGAGAAGATTCGGTAGTCAATGATTGCTGCAAGAGGCAATTAATCATGTTATTTTTGAACCCATGAAGTTCAAGAGGTGTTAACAACTATGTTGTTTAACATATTTTACCATGCGTTGGGACACTTCCTCATCTGCGGGGTTTTTGAAAGAGACACCCGAAGATGTGGTTGATGACCTTGCTCTTAACCAGTTTCGAGCGCGCTCGTTTGCGATCCCGGCAAATGGCGGAGAGGCCTCCGATCGGATTGCGACCTCATCCTGCATCCTCCATTGCGGGATTTTACCCGCGTACCCAGCAGTGCCGAGTCTGTGAGGGTGCGTGTTTTGTGACTGGAGATCCTTGTGCGCCGCACTTTGTTGTACAAATTCAGGCGTCGTCTTCATCTGCACAAAGGCCTCCCATGTTTCCGGCGACACGAAAGGATACTTCGTGAAGGGCGTGACATCCTCGGCCACGTACTTCGTCACAAGAATGCTCTTAAAATTCTTCCATGCTTTTCCCATCGCGATGAGCGCCTGCCGTTGCACGAGTCCCTATGCTTCTGCTAGGAACTCGAAGGAATTTGTAAGTTCCTCCCATAGCTGATTTTTGTGATCCTTTGTCAAATCTTTCCAGCTTGCTATGGTGATGGGGACCCGTTGCCTTCCAATTATCCCGCAGGTAGTCCGAAATGATGACGCTGCTTTCGACGGTTCCAGAGGAGTCCCATTCGGAGAGACCACCGTGATGGTCATTCGGGCCTCTGGCCATTTCGATACTCCTCAGCCACGTTTACTTTTCGCAATCTTGGGAGCGTGAGACCCAGATGACGACGACGAAGACTGTGTGGACGCCATCTCTCTTCTAAGAAAAAACTAACTGCAGTGAGCTATGGACCCAGCTTGTCAAAGTTCTATGAATCAAGTGACACAAACCAGTGCATCAAGTTCATTGAACAAGATACACTGGAGTGTGTCACTTGCTTTATGCTCTTTGACAAAGTTCTAACGATTAACTAATTGCAGTGAGCTATGAGCCTTCTAAATAGACCTTGCAGCTAACAAGTGCAGCATATATTATTGTTACAAGGTTCTATGAAGTGCCTACAGTGAGCTAAACACCTGCAGCATATATTATATGGTACATAAAATACATGTGAAGCATATATCATAAAGCTAACATGTTGAGCATATAACATGTGAAGCATATAACATAAAATTCATATGAAGCATATAACATAAAATTCATGTGGAGCATATAACATGTGAAGCATATAACATAAAATTCATATGAAGCATATAACATGTGAAGCATATAACATAAAATTCATATGGAGCATATAACATAAAATTCATGTGAAGCATATAACATGTGAAGCATATAACATAAAATAAGCGGCGTCGGGAAGGAGCGGCGGCGTCGGGAAGGAGCGGCGGCGTCGGGAGGGAGCGGCGTCGGGAGGGACCGGCGTCGGGAGGGATCGGCGGCGTCGGGAGGGAGCGGCGTCGGGAGGGAGCGGCGGCGTCGGGAGGGACCGGCGTCGGGAGGGACCGGCGGCGTCGGGAGGGAGCAAAACCTAGCTAGCAGGGGCGCTGCAGGGTGGAGAAAAGAGACTGCGCCAGAGCGGACTCCGCAGACCTAGCTGCGGGTATTTAAAGATGAGCTATCACAGACGGTTCTATCAATATAACCGCCTGTGATATGCACTTATCACAGACGGTTCTATCAATATAACCGTCTGTGATATCAATATTATCACAGACGGTTCTATATATATAACCGTCTGTGATATTTATATTATCACAGACGGTTATATCTATAGAACCGTCTGTGATGTTTTATCACAGACGGTTTCTTTTGATAAACCGCCTGTGATATTTCACTATAAATACCGGTAGCTAGCTAGGTTCCTATGTCATTTTACAATTACAATGGAACATAGATACATTTATGAAAAACGCAAGCATAACCATAGATATAACTATTTCTTAGTTCCTTAGTCATTTTACAATTACAATGGAACATACATACATTTATGAAAAACACAAGCATAACCAATATCATTTATTACACTTTGGCTATATCATTTTAAATAAAGCCCTTCACGATGATCGACACGCATATAGCTTGGTTCATCGCCTTGTTCTTCCTCGAGCCTGATGCCTTGTCCGAATGGAGGCAAATCATCAAATTGATTGTACTCTTCCTCATCCACAACATTCTCAACCCCGACAATCCTTCTTTTTCCCTGAAGAACTACATGACACTTCTTATTTGCCGGGTCGGTTACATAAAATACTTGAACAACTTGCCTCGCGAGTAAGAATGGTTCATCTTTGTATCCTACACATTCGAGGTCCACGGTAGTGACGCCGTACTTGTCAACCTTTACACCCCGTGGAAGTTGGACCCAACGGCACCGAAATAGAGGAATTTTGAAAATTACGTAGTCAAGCTCCCAAATCTCCTCTACAAGCCTGTAGTACGAGCTTGGGCCAGCGGTACTGCCGTGCGCATCATAGGCATCTATGCGGACACCTGCGTTCTGCACTGTGCTCTTTCTATCTTGATCTGTTGTATAAAATGTGTAGCCATTAATGTCGTATGCTTGCCATGTCACAATTGTAAATTTTGGCCCTTTTGCCAACCATTGTAGTGTTTCACTTGACGACCTCCTAGTCAATTGCGCCTTGAACCATTCGTTGAACTGACGGTTGTGTTGTCTCGTGGTCCAAACTTCTGACTGGCCTGCATTCTCCTGACGTAGCATGTCCTTGTGCTCTTCAATATATGGGGTCACTTCAGTCATGTGTTGTAAAACCATGAAATGGGCTTGAGTATACGTATTTTGATCCGGAGTTATTGCTTTCCTCCCGATAGTCCCGATACCCTCTAGCTTCCCCTCGTGACGAGATAGAGGTACACCTATCGGCTCTACCTGAGCCATGTAGCCGATGCAGAATTCAATGACCTCTGCTGTTGTATAACCTTTGATGATGCTACCCTCCGGTCGAGATCGATTGCGTACATAGGACTTCAGAATTCCCATGTACCTCTCGAAAGGGTACATATGACGTAGAAATACGGGGCCACATATTTTTATCTCTTTCACAAGGTGGATAATGAGATGGACCATGATATCAAAAAATGATGGAGGGAAATACATCTCTAGATGACATAGAGTTGTCACCACCTCGGTTTGCAGAGCATCTAGTCCATCCGGATCAATGACCTTCTGAGCAATTGCGTTGAAGAAATAACATAGCCTTATGATTGTCACTCGAACCTTGTTCGGCAAAATACTTCTAATTGCAACAGGTAGCATTTGAGTCATTAGCACATGACAGTCGTGAGACTTCATGCCAATTAATTTCAAATGTTCCATGGAAACAAGTTTCTTCATGCTTGTCGAGTGACCGGATGGAACTTTCACACCATTTAAGGACTGGCACAATTCAGTTCTCTCGGACTTAAACAGAGTGTAACATGTTGGGGGAAGGTACGTCCGGCCTTTATCGGTCTCTATCGGTGCTAACTCGGTCCTGATGTTCATAGCGACCAAGTCACGCCTTGCGTTAACACCATCCTTTGTTTTGTTAGGAATGTTCAGTAAGAGACCAATCAAACTGTCACATACATTCTTCTCTACGTGCATGACATCGATGCAATTGCGAACTTCTAAGTGCTCCCAATAAGGCAAGTTCCAAAATATTGATCTCTTTTTCCACATGTTCTTCCTCAATTTACGTCCCTTTCCAAACACAACATTTATATCCTTGACCATATCATACACCGCTTTCCCGCCAAAAGGTCTTGGTACTGAGTCATCCTCTTTTTTTCCGTCAAATTGTTTCTTCATCTTGCGGTATGGGTGATACTTTGGAAGGAACCTACGGTGACGCATGTACACAGTTTTTCGGGAGTTGTTCAACCACACACTCTCCGTATAATCTAAGCAGTGCGGACACGCTTTGGCTCCTTTTATACTAAACCCTGACAGGTTACCAAGGGCAGGAAAATCATTAATGGTGCAGAACAACATGGCCCGTAGAGTGAAGTTCTCTCGTTTGTCCGCATCCCATACATGTACCCCTTCATTCCACAGTGTTGCAAGATCTTCCACCAATGGGGCTAGGAACACATCAATATCGTTGCCAGGTTGCTTCGGCCCTTGGATAAGTAGTGACATCAAAATATATTTCTGCTTCATACACAGCCAAGGAGGAAGGTTGTACATGCACAGAGTCACGGGCCAGGTGCTATGTCGACTGCTCATGTTACCAAAAGGATTCATTCCATCTGTACTCAACCCAAACCTTATATTTCTCGGTTCCACACCGAAATCTACAAACATCCTATCGATGTTCCTCCACTGGGCAGAATCAGCAACATGTCTTATCATTCCGTCTTTCTTACGCTGCTCGCAGTGTCAACGCATCAATCTTGCATCCTTGCGGTTTGCATATAAACGCCTCAAACGGGGGATTACAGGAAGATACCACATCACCTTAGCAGGAGGTCCTTGCTTCACCTCGATGCCCTTCCCATCATCAGAGTCATTTTTACGTTTGTATCGGGATGCTTTGCACACCGGAAAAACATGTAAGCTAGCATACTCTTTACGGTACAGGATACAATCATTCTGACATGCATGTATTCTTTCTACTTCCATTCCTAATGGACAAAGAATCTTCTTGGCTTGGTAGGTGGTTCTCGGCAACACATTTCCCGTTGGAAGCATGTCCACTAGGAGACCTAATAATGCCGTGAAACTCTTGTCGGACCAACCATTGCTTGCCTTCAATTTTAGCAGTTCTAGAACTGATGACAACCTCGTGTATTGCGGCTTGCAGCCCGGGAACAAAGGTTTCTCCGAGTCCTCCATCAAGCCCTCGAATTTACCAAACTCTCTCTCACTATAGTTCCCTTCTGCATCACGTAACATCTGATCCAGATTATCATCCTGCGACCTATCCTCATGATCCAGATTGTCATCCTGCGACCTATCGTCATGATCCAGATTGTCATCCTGCGCCCTTTCCTCATGATCGAAAGAACAGTCCACAACTGGCATATCGTTGCCTCCCTCGACTATGTCATAACTACCTTCTTGTGTACTCTTCTCTTCACCGTGACTGGTCCAACATTTGTACCCTTTTCTGAAACCCCTTCGAATCAAGTGAGCTTCAATCTGCGCTGAGTTGCTAAACATCTTGAGATTATCACAATCAATACATGGGCAATACATATATTTCATCCCCTTCTTCAACATATCCAGCTCGGCCGCCCTTCTAAAGGCAGACACGCCAGTAATGTACTCTTCACTCACACGGTTCTCAATATACATCCAGCTTCGGTCCATCTACGCTACACAAGTGAAAAATGGGTGTCAAAAATGATTATTACCTCTACTACTAACCTCTGATCAGATCACTAAGAATGTTAAGTAATTGAATACTAATCTCTGATCAGATCACTAAGAATGTTAAGTAATTGAGTATGCTAACCTCTGATCAGATCAATAAGAAGACGGTGATATTTTTTCACCCCCAACTCCCTAAAGCCGGCCGCCTTGCTCCACCGATGCAGCGCAATGAAGACAGATCGGTGTCGACATCCTTTAAGCAAGTACGCCAAGTAATTAATACTACGCAGAATATCACAGACGGTTCCAACTACAAACGGTCTGTGATTTCTGCCTATCATAGACGGTTCGCATCAATAACCGTCTGTGATAGTCTCATTATCACAGACGGTTCGTAACACGAACCGTCTGTGATGTACATAATATCACAGACGGTTCTAAATATCAACCGTTTGTGATTTATGCGTATCACAGACGGTTCGTGTATAGAACCGTCTGTGATAGTCCTTCACAGACGGTTTACATTACAAACCGTTTGTGATAGTTACACGGGGATGAACTGTTTCGTCAGGGCATGACTGCCAACTCGAAGCATATATAGCATAGCATTCGAGGCACATCCGAGGCCTGCTGCTGTGTCTTGAGGAATGCCAAGAGCTGGTCTTCAGATGTGGCTGCCACATCTGAAGACCAGTGTGGCTGCCACATCTGAAGACCAGCTCTTGGCATTCCTCAAGACACAGTTGCAGGCCTCGGATGTGCCTCGAATGCTATGCTATATATGCTTCGAGTTGGCAGTCATGCCCTGACGAAACAGTTCATCTTTCCCGACAAAATTCAAGGCAATTTTATTACAATAGTGCAAAGAAAAGACATTTCAAGATTCTTGGTTGAGCTGGTCGAGGAACATGCAAATACAGAGGCAAGCACAAAAACTCAACAACACATTCAGATCGATCTATTACAGGATAACAAGCTAACAAACCCTTCGTGGCACGACGGTTCACACTAAACAAGACACACTTACGGCAAGAGTGTGTTGTTTAGTATGAACCGGTCATGCCGCGATGGAGGTGCTAGCTCACAGCGGAGGGGAGATGCATGCAGGAAGCTAGCTAGTGGATGAACTCACGCGTGACTAGTACCGGTGGAAAGGTTGATGGGGAGTTATTAATAAGGGCCTGGCCGTGGGAGGAACTGGTGCCAGCCATTCGATGTGGAGAGAATAGACGGGTGAGATCGAAATCCTGTGTATACGCCAATTATTGGTGACATGTGATTATTACACACCAATTATCAGTGACATGGGATTATTACAGACGGTTCTTAACAGGAACCGTCTGTGTTATCTGGCTTTTCACAGACGGTTCTTAACAGGACCCGTCTGTGTTATCTCGATTGGTATAGACGGTTCGTATTAAGAACCGTCTGTGAAAGTTAATATCATAGACGGTTGCCAGTAAAACCGTCTGTCATAACGCTTCGCGCGTGTTTCTATTGCCAGAACGCTTCGCGCGTGTTTCGATTGCCAGAACGCTTCGTGTTTCGATTGCCAGAACGCTTCGGGTTTCGATCGTCTAATTAACGTCTCTCGATCGTTATACGAAGCATCTATATCATTAATGTTTGGGTATACGAACCGTCTGTGCTAAAGGTTAAATATGCGCGCCTAATCCAGGTCTCTTCTACGTACGTACAATATGGCGCCTTCTACTATTCTTGTGATCATCTCCTTCCTCTCATCTGTTCATCACGAATTGTTCGGCCGGAACCTTACACAGGCGGCCAGCAATTTGCATCTGGAGCAGCTTTTCCGCACCCGCCCTGCTCTCCTTCCCCGACTTTCTTGCATCCGTCAGCTTGACCTGATCCCCCGTCGTCGACGGAGGCGTCTCGCTGCCGCTCAAGAAAGGGAAACAGCTCTCACCCTGGTTCTTCTCCACAATGTGCGCAATGCGGAAGAAGCTCTACTCGCATTGCACAGACTGATGGATAGCCTTGCCGCTCATGCAGAAACGGCAGATTGTGAGGAATGTTTTAATGCTATCCTGTACGACATGATGGATGCTGCTGATCATTTGCCCAGGCTGCACGAGGAAGTGCAGAGGACAAGGGCAATCTTAACAGCGTTCGAGAATTCAGCGGCTGATCCTCCATGTCCCAAAGTCGAAGAAGAAGCGTACGAAGCCCAAAAGATTACAATCTGGGAAACTCTTTACCTGTGCGACTTATGTAATGAATTTCCCTCTAATTGAAATTAATAAATTTGCCTTTAATTTGTGACCTCTTGTCTCAGTAGTTCTGTAGTTAAGTTATTAGAAGCAATGTGTACTTATATATTAACCTCTGATCTAGAATATGACAGACAAAGGGACATCACAGCCGGTTCTTGTAAAAAACCGTCTGTGAACATTCCCAGACGGTTCTTAACAACAACCGGCTGTGATAGTCTACACAACACAGACGGTTTTTAATAAAAAACCGTCTGTGATAATTTCAGATTATCACAGATGGTTTTTTATTTTAAACCGCCGGTGATACTAAAGTATCACAGACGGTTCATTGGTAAGGACCGTCTGTGATACTCGACCACTAACACAGACGGTGTCCAAATTAAAACCGTTTGTGTTAGTGTCAATCACAGACGGTTTTGTCAAACCGTCTGTGATGTAGCCGTCTAGTATAGCCTCTTTTGTAGCAGTGGACCCTCCCCCGTTGGCAAGGAACCCCCTGGCACACGGCACACCCCGACCGATGAGGCAAAAAGCACAATAGGGCAGGGAGACCGGAGGCAAGCGGCAAAGAAAAACAAAAATAAAAAACGTTTGGTGAAGAGTCATCAACCTACTACCCTTCAGAGACCCAACAAATCCATCTTACTGGCCCACTAAGACACTAACTCCAACTCACAAACCCTACCAACCAAGTACCAAATTAGCAATTGGAACTTAGAACTTTAGAAGCCACTGATCTGCAGAGAGGGGGCTGACGGCGTAGGGGTGATCGGGCTAGCAGAAGGGGCGGACCGGGGCCAGGCCGCCGCCGTGCCGGGGGAGCCAGATCTGACGGCGAGGGCTGGGCTACGGCCGAAGAGAGGCAGATCCAAGGGCGAGGGGAGCCGAACCAGGGTGCGAAGGCGGCGAGGGAAGCTCAGCCGAGCCAGAGCGGCTGAGGGAAAACTGAGCCGCCAGAGCCTGGGCGGCGAGGGCCGAAGGGGTGAAGGGGAACCGAGCCGCCGCCGGTGAGTTTGGGCGGCACAGCCGGCAGGAGCACCCTCGATGGGGGACAAAGACCCATGGGCCGCGGCAGGGGCACCAATTGCTGACCCGGTCAACAGTTGGCACTAAGAAAGTGAGAAGTGAGAGTAAGAGACGAGAGACAAAGAGCTGAGAGAGGAGAGTGATTTGGTGATTTGGTCAGGTAGGTCGGCAGTGATTTGGGGGAAAAGTGGGGCACGCTGTGAGCTCGTGACGCCAAACGCATCAACAGTTCAATTTAGTGAGTGAGTAATATTCTTCATTTCTTCGTTAGTTCTTTACTTCCTTTTCAATTTAGTATTTTAGAGTCTAGAATTTAGACTTTTAGTATATATAGATAGTTTAGTCATTATAATTTATTCATAGATTTATAACTTTGTATTGACAAAAATTAATAATTTATTTATATATTTTGCAATAATGGACAAACGAACTTTGTGTAACTATTTCGTAAGCAATTCAAGTAGTTCTCATCTAACCGATGAGAGTACAAATCAACCAAAGAAGCTTCGACTAGAATTTAATCCAAATAAAATTATTGCCGATCCGGAGCTTCGCATACCAATTGAAGATTATGCTAATGAAATTAGAGATCAAGTGAGAAGGGCATATCTATAGAATGGTCCTACTCGAGTAATTGGACATTCATTTCCATAGACTTTGGCTCAATAACTTGATGGTGTGCTACACTGAGCGAGAGATTTTTAAAAGCATTGATGATGATAAAATTATAAACCGCTTTCAAGACATGAAGTCGTGTAGAATGTATTTACCCTGTGATTCAAATTTGTCTCGTGATTCAAATTAGCTTATTTATGGTATGTTTCATATGATATAAATTTTCATTGTCATTCACAATTTTCTATTATATTACGAATTTTCATATGTTTCATAAACATGTGACTTATTGCTACTCTGCACTTATGACAAAATAATTATATACTTTTGGGTATGCGCTTTCTATTGTCGATGTACCTACTTTATATTTCTCTGTTTTTCGTTGTTTGTCTTCAATTGTGTAATTTTTGTATGAATTTGAAATTCTATAAGAGTAAAAGATTATATATATTTATGTCAACTTAGTTTAATCCGATAAATGATTCAACGCACCCTCAATTTTATTTCTGACTTCGCCACTACGTAGGTAGGTAGCCATATATACGCACATCTCCATGCTGTTTAGTGGACGTGCCATTGGCCTTCACGCTGCGGCGGCGGCGCCGCCACTAGCTGGTCGGAGCATGGCGCAGCGCCCGCATGCGCCTGGCCGGAGCTGCATCCGGCGCCAACGTTACGAGACTCAAGCCGGCTCTCCAACGAATGCATTAACTTTGGGGCTGGATTTGTACGCTGCCGGGCCGTTTGATCTCGTAGCTAGGCTGCTGCAGTCCAATCAAATGGGCTTTCCAGTGTTAGGGACAAATGTACTGACCTCTGTAGCAAATAGCAGAGCATTAGAAAAGTAATTATTGGAATAAAATTTTAAAAAATACATTTTGAAATATGTGGACACCAAGAAGACGACAGAAGTTAATGGATGGCTTTTGAAAACAGCTTAGAAAAACCATTCAAAAAAGACTTTTTTAAAGTCGAAGTGTATAAATCGACTTGGGACTTCTCCAAAGAAGTCGGGAGCCCGAAGCCCATTTAAACATCCTTATACTTTTATACAGGAAGAGCTAGCTAGCATGCTCACCTGTCTTGTCTCACCGGTTTTGGAGGAAAACGGCCAATCCATTCCTGGCTGGGAGTACTCGCAGTATCACCGAACAGAACTCTGTCTCACTGAATGAAAACTGCAAAGCTACAGTATATCAAGTAGTTACTTGTCTCAAAATTATATACATATATATAGCTCTAGCTACCGACCGCCAAAGGCAGAGGCTATACTAGAAAACTCTCTACACATGGTAATCTAACAAGGGTCACATGAGACCTATATTCTAAATGGTTACTGATAGCCTGGACTGAAACCACTGTATTCTTGGACGGCGCAAGCACCAGAGGAAAAATTTAGTGACATTTGCAAGTCTGCAACAGATATTAGATCTACAATTGGTCTGCAGCAAGGAGTCGAAAATTGAATAGAGATTCATCCATCAAATCCGTCATCAATCATGGATAATCTACAAGAGTAAAAGAGTTATTAGTCCTCATGTAGAACACCATCTTCCCCAAAGACAAATGCCAAGATCAAATAAACATGATGGAATGGCATTTAGCCTGAGGAAGTGTGACACAGGGACTACCAGTAAGCCTGACCTTGATATTTGGCTTTGCAAAGCAGTAGATGTAGTGCAAGTCAAGCGCTCTTGTCGAATGGTTTCTGTTGAAGGCAATGTACCAAATACATGATCCCACAGGGTTGAAGTTATTCCAAAGCCCTTGTTTTGAATTCTGAAGTGATGGTTCAGAATGTATTTCTGATGCACAGCAGAAAGAAAATGTAAGTATAAAATGAGATGGCGTGGTTTGATAAACTTGAGAGTGAAACAATCACCTTGAGACTTTTTCTTGGATCAGATAATGGCTGAACATGATGCAGGTAGTAGTGTGTGCAATCATAGATCACATAACCCAACAGGCCACCTCCAAACAAGCCAGGAGTGGTAGATGGAGTAGAAAAGAGCTTGACTAGATTCCAGAACTGGATGGACATAGCAGAAGAACTACATTAAAACATAATACTGACATGATAAAATGAAAATCATGGCATCAATGTCCAAATGAAAGTGAAACACTTTCTTTCACAATCCTACAAAGGGAATCCAAATTGGTTTGCAGAGCCTAACAAACTTTCATGTACAAACAAGCCTCTCAAACAGCTTGGAAAAAAAGCATTAGAAGGCCGGTAGTATATAACAAATGTGGAAAGTATTCCAATGCTTGAGTTGACGGGCATTTCAGTTGACAGATGTTCACTACAACAGTGTTACCCTGATATGTAATCCATGAGGCTTATTTACCGGAAAGCACAAGATAGCCGCAGCAGCTGGTGGAAAGACCAGTCGAAGTCCATCCATGGGATGCTTGTGATGGCATCCATGAAGAAGATAATGAGCTGTGTTTGTCCTGGCACATATCAAATAACAGTAATCAGAACATGCTCAACTCATCTGTTGGACCTGAACGGCGATTGACGGCACAACTTACCAGTAAATTCTACTTCTTATGTCGAACAGGAACCGATGCAAAATATATTCAATCAATGTCCAGAGAAATATTCCAAACACAACTATCAGAGCTACTTCTGAAAATGTGTGGCCCATTTGGATCGATGTAGTCAGGCACCAAGAGACAACAGGCAACCAGATAAGGGGAACCGCCCATCATTTCGTACGTGTTTAAGAACTGAACAATGAACCTTTCATCAGAACACGATTCCGAAATTTCAAATAGAACAAGTGCAATAAACAGAATCTTCACCTCCAATACATCACTGGCAAAAAATCGTGGCCCCTCTTTGCTAACAATTGGCTGGTGAACCCAGTCTTGGTACTGTTCCTCTAGATGACCAACCCAGAAAATTTAACCCAAGTAGTCGAAAACAATAATTAAAGAGCAGTCCTGGATTTTCAAATGCATCCACACACCAAAGCATAAACAGGAGAAATTAAGCGAGAGTCAAGAGTCAAAGGACTATTGAGAAGGACTGCATAAATAGTAGTGAAATCGAGGAAACTAAAAACATCACAATTTTGAGTTCATTGTAAATAATGGGAAAATTTGCAAATATGTACTTTATACATCTTGGTGGCATGCGCAGAATAAGAATAAGAAATTAGGAACTAAAAACACTTGTAACTACCGAACTCTTGGTCATATCTACTCTACCCTGGTGACTTGTGACTTATTACTTTGGAAAATCCACTTGTAATAAAGCTTTGATAAAAAATACTATCGATATGCCAAACAGACTTTCAAAATCGAAGAGAATTTATACTGATGAGAAAAATATGCAGCACGAGACATGGAAAGAGAGGAATTATTAATGCATTTGACGATCAGAGCAGCTAACTAGGTTTGGTCATTTTCATTGGGCCCGCAAGCTACATTTTCCCACAGATTTTAGAATTAAGATGCGCAAGACTACAAGAGCGGTTGACAGGAAAATGAAGGCTGTTTGTCGATCAACTAATGTATAACGTAGAAAAAAATACAGCAAGCTAGCTAGCTTTACACACAACTACAATTTGGAAACAAGGCCGTCGTACTTACTGTAACAGCCCAGGAGTTTAGTTGTGAATAGAAAACATATGATACCTACTTATAATCATTGAAAAAAGATTAACTTGATTAAAATATGACCTAACGGTCAAACTTTAACCACTTTATGGACGTCTAAGCCCAAAACTCATCTTACATTAAGTTGGTGCTCATTTGGATTTAAAAGCCTTGGCTTATGGCTTATTCTGCACTATAGCAGCTGGTAGCTTTTTCAACGCAATTAAATTTAAAAAAAGTTATATCATCACGGACAATGAAAGGAATAAGGGAAAAATAAAAGGCCCAAAAAAACCATATCGCCAGAAAAGATGAAAGTAAGAAGCTAAAAGCAGAAGCTCTAATGAGCAGGGCCTCAGAAGAATCGAAGAAATATCAACAGGAACGCTTGAGTGTGGTCGTAACCCTAACACGAAATCTAAAGCATCATTTCTTCTTCTGATATCTGATCTGATGAAAATAAAGTAAGATTGAGTACACTATGCACTCAGTAAGCTATATTGGAAGGCTATGTAACTAATATGCAAGAAGTTTAAAATGGATAGTCACATGTTGTGATGTAATATTAGTGGATGCAAGTTTGTTGGTAAAGGATTTTGCATTTTAAAACAATAAAATAATACTTAATTAATAGAAGGGGTTTGTTATCCATAAGTTCCATATCAAAATCCTCCAAATTCTACTTATGTCTTGTTGTTAGAATCACCCTTGAAACACAACTCCATTAACTGAGAGCTCAGAATGCATGGCACCAAATCAAATCCTGGTAGCTGATGCTATGTCAGAAAAGTGGTGATGTCCATCTTAGCATCTATTTCAAATGCTAAGGGATGTACATGCTCTAAGGTCATGGACTCCAACCATCGTGAGGCTTTTCACGATTTATTCTTAACCCTAATATTATTCTATAATTCTATCAGCACAAATGTCGAATCTCTTCGGAGTATTTGAATTCCTAATCTATCGTGGTAAATTTTATATTAATTTACTATTACCGGGGCTTGTCAAGGTGAATATAGCCATCAAGTAAAACAGGGTTTTTTCTAGTGTTAGGACATAGATAAAATATCATGTCATTCTAAATAATTATTTTAAAGAAATAAAAGTGTATAAATAAAGAATAATGAAAGTACTAATAATTAAATAATTAAATGATATAGGCTCAACATTATCAAACACATAAGACTTGCCTCTTTATTCATAGTCTTTGATTATTTCTCTGTAAGCTTCAGGTTTAACACCAATTACTTTAATTGCTCCTGTAGTTCGTCCATTGATCAACTTGTTGAATTCAGATACTAGCGCAGAAAAATAAATACAAATAAGTTCCTACTATGCATAATGCAAGTTGGGAATGAAATGAAATAAAATAACCGAAAAAGATATAAAAGAAAATATGTTTAGGCGAATAGGGTTTAAGCAGTACTTAGTTTGGCTGAATGGAGTTGAAAATAGGTATAATTATGCTATTTGGGTTGGGTTCAGATATAGTAACGATTTTAGAACAGTACTGGATTCGGTTTGGAATAATATTAGGTCAGGATGTGAACATCGATGCCACAGTGCTAGGCTTGGCCCAGTTTGGGTTTTGGCCTATGGGCTAAATTGGCTTGGCCCAAGGCTTATTCGGCCTTCGTCTTCCTTGGGTGCTATAGCGCGCCCGAGCAGGGGAATGGAAACGGTAAGGTTTTTGAGCGCCAACGAAGGTTGCTGATGACAAGCAATCGCATAGAGGGGCTCAGTGAGGCAGTGTGGTTCCATTTTTGGCGTTGGTTAAGCCCGAGGAGCAACAGTGAGAGTTAGCGATGAGGTGAGCTCACCATGGCACGGTGGCGCTACCGTGGGGTTCTGCGAGACTATAGGTGGTTTGGGCATCTATGGCAGTCTAGAAACTCAACAGCAGTGATGGGTTGGCCTAATTTGGTCAGGGTGAGGCTATCCACGGCAGCCAAGCTGTGGCGGTGGTGGTGTACAATCAAGGTTGTCAGAATCTCGATTCTGTCATACAACCCTAGGATTTTACGATCCAAAATTGATTAGATCGATCTGATTCTATGGTAGAATCTTAATATGATAGAATATCTTAATCTTTTTACGATTCTACCCAAACTTTTGTAGGATCATGATCAAAATTTTCATACGATCCTACTCAATTATATTGTTTTATTATAAATAATTACTTACATACTTCCTTTTAATTGAAAATTTTAACTTTTATCTCTTTATGTTCACTATAATTATTATAAAATAACACATGATCTTACATTCACTCTATAATTTGTAAAGAAAAGTTCAAAAGACATAATTTTAAAATACAGTAGTGTTATAATACACTATAGATTTTTTTAAAATGTTTCTTTGGTAGAATCGGGTAAGATCTTAGATTTTACATCAATTTTACGATTTGCGATTCTACTAAAGAACCTCCGATCTGGATCAAGATCACGATTCTGACAACCTTACGTACAATGCTGGTGGCCTAATGGTTATGGGGAGGGTCAGTGCAGTTGGCCTTGGGCATGTGGTGATCTGAGGGTGCTAAGGCTGCAACAAATTTGAGAATGGTTGAACAAGGCGAAGAATTGACTTCACAAGCTCACCGTCACAAGGTATGGCATTGGCAGTGAAATCAGGCTGGAGTTAGGGAGGGAGTAGTTCGAGCGAGTAATTGAGGACTACTGGGGTTGATCCATAGCTTGGAGAGGCTTGAAAGCCAATCGAAGGCGGTAGGAGCAGGAGGATGGCCTCGGTAGTGGCGATGCGTGCCTGGCGGAGTTGGCCGTCCAGGGGCTTTGGCAGCAAGCTGGTGTGCGCAGTGGCATACTAAGGATGTCCTCATCTCACTGGCACTTCTGCTTGCACTAGTAGTGCAGGGCATGGGTAGGCACGTATGTTACCTGTGCAGAGCACGGTCAACGCTGGTGACATGGTCAATGGCGAGGTGCATGAGGGCGAGGTTGGCACGAAAGTGACATGCATTGAAGGCACGGTCGTTGTGGTGGCATTGCTATGCAAACGACGACCGGAGATCACACGTCGAGGTGGCGCACGCGTGGTGGCAGAGGTGGTGAGTAAGGTTGCATCAGGTGCAGGCGTGCAGCTGAGCACAGGGGTGAAGGTAGGAAGAGGAAATGCATCACCTGCTGGTAAAAGCGGAAGGCTAAAAAAAGAAAGCACTGAAAGCTTGGGACTTGCCAAATTAGGAAGGAAATTCAAATTTGGCCAAAATCTAAATAAATTCAAAATTTTGAAATTTTTTGGTCTATTTCAAAAATTTCAGAGAAAAACATCTTATTAATTCACGCATATGAATATTAAAAATGCTCGTAGTATCATTGAAGCTAGCCAGGTCTCCTGGAAATACGCTCTAGCTTATCCGTTGAGCAAGCAATATACATGTGTGTGCGAGATTTATGCCCGCCCCTGTTGAATGGAATACATGGCTCCGCTCTAATTAGTTTTCGATTTAAACTTTTGGCTATGATTTTTGACTAAAATTATTTTAACAGTTGTTAGTTTTTCTGAAAAAAAAAGAAAAAATTGACCTAATTAACTGCCACTCGGTCAGACCTGTTGCGAAGTGGCTTGTGGACCGAGTGAAGCTAGCTCAGACAATATTGGCGACTCAAGGGCATCTTTGTAATTTCGCGCAGTCTCGACTTTTCTACCTCTTGCTCTCCCCCTCCCATATATAAATAGGCATGCCCCTCGTAACTCGTCCACACACCCTAGCTAGCTGATCAGTACAACACGTACACACAATAGTATTCAGATTAACCGCAGCGATCGATCGACAATGGCGTCTCCCGCCGCCTCTTCGGTGCTCCTCCTCCTCCTCGCCGCCTTCGCCGCCGGCGCCAGCGCGTCCACCATCACCATCACCAACCGATGCTCCTATACGGTGTGGCTGGCGGCCATCGCGGTGTCGCAGGGGGCCATCCCGATTGGCGGCAGCGTGCAGCTGGACCCGGGCCAGATGACGTTGCCCTCCAACGTGCCCGCCGGCACCAACTCCGTTAAGGTATGGGGCCGCACCGGCTGCAACTTCAACGGCGGGGGTGGCTGCCAGACCGGAGACTGCGCGGGCGCGCTCTACTGCAGCGTCTCCGGGCAGCCGCCGACGACGTTGGCCGAGTTCACGATCGGCAGCACCACCGACTCCTACGACATCTCGGTGATCGACGGCTTCAACGTGCCCATGGACTTCGGCTGCAGCACCGGCGTTACCCTCCGCTGCAGGGACGCCAGCTGCCCCGACGCGTACCACCAGCCCAACGAACAGAAAACGCACGCCTGCAACGGCAACAGCAACTACCAAGTCGTCTTCTGCCCATGAGCTAGCTGGGCCGTACTACGTCATGCATGCATGCATGTATGTCACCTACCTATGCAGCCATGACATATATGCGAATAAGGCTATAGTGCGTACGCACGCACGTATGTATGTATGTATTCTTGCCAATGTATACGTACGAGCGGAAAATAAAGATGATGAATATTTGGGCCTAGCTTCATTGTAAGTGTAATGCATAAAAAACATTCTTATCAAACAAGTTATACATCTTACCTTAAAAATTTCTTCTAACATTTACTGATGCGAAGTCATTGATGATGGCATCAATATCAATTTCATCTAATAATTGCTTCTCGATGCATAAAGTTGCCAAACCATTTAATCTAAATCCCAAATCTAAAGAATAAATATTGGGGACAAAAGCAAACTAAATATTGATTAAACATATATACTTGACATACCGCATACACAAACACAATCAAGGGGCTTAGGAGCAATTTTTTACCTCCGTACGAAGACCAGGAACTGATCAACTGAGGAATGGAGAGTGCACGCGACGCACGGGCGCACCGTGCAGCCGCGCTGCCGCGCACAGCCGATCGGTGATGGACGCGCAGTCTCGCAGAGTCGCAACTCGCAGGTCGTAGCGGGGAAGAAGGCAGTCGCGACGACGCGGCCGCGCGGCGGAAGGGCGGAACGCGGACTCGCGGAGTCGCGGACGCAGAAGCCGAATCGACGCGGAAGCCGAATCGACGCAGCACTGGATGAGATCAAACGCGATCAGCCGGCGACTTCAATCAACAAGATCGAAACCGAATTGAAGCACGTTACGCACGTACGTTGCCTTTCCTAATTCCTGCTTCCTGGCCTGTGGCCTCTTGGGCTCCTAGCTTTTCCTATGGGCCATACTCCATAGAAAGAATACTGAAGTCTGAATACTACTCCTTGGCATATGAGGTTAGAGCATCTCCAACAAATCTTCTAAAGTGCTCATATCCCCTATATTTTAGAAGAAAAGGTAAAAAAAGAGCTCCAACAGATCCCCTAAGTGGTACCCAAAAATATAGAGGACTCAATCCCTGATTTTTCGTCCCCCATATATGGAGGACGCACATCATCCCCTAAATCGGTCCCAACGCTCCTGCGCCGTCCGATCCCCTAAATTCTTTGGTTGGTAGTTTTTATGGAGCCAGATTTTAATTTAGGGGACCATATTTAGAGGACTTGTTGGAGGTTACATATTTTTAGTCTTCTATATTCTAGATTGTGTCATCTAAAAAGTGATTTAAGGGATAAGATTTAGAGGACTTTGTTGGAGATGCTCTTAGGCCCCTTGGCGTCGAGGGTCCTGTGCGGCGGCACAGCTCGACCCCCAGGGCCGGGCCTGTGTATGTATTCTTGCCGATGTATACGTACGAGCGGAAAATAAAGATGATGAATATTTGGGCCTAGCTTCATTGTTAATCTGGTTATTTTTCGACTTCCAGCGAGGAAATATATATTGAGGTGGAAACCGCCAATTATATGTAGATTCCTTGGAAACCACGTGTAAAAGTTTTCAAAAATCTAAACAAAATTCAGGAGGTAATATTTTACAACTATATAAAATTTCAAGATCGAATTCAATCGCATTTACCATATATGAAAAAGGCAAACTCGTCGTGACTATTGATGTTTCGCTGTTCCAAATTAAGATTGGCTACTACAGTGGCGGCAGACATCATGCAGCCACATGTACTAATGGATAGTTATTAAGAAGGGAGAAGGAGCAAATCGATCAATCTGCTACTAATTTCTATCTAGAAATTCGTCAGAACATTATATATACTAGACTGAGTGTGCGAAGACTAATTAAATATTTGTTGAAAAGTACGAATATGATTTATTGATGTTCGATCTATCTTTATCCCTAGCAAGCGGCGGGACATTTCGTGGTTTCCACAGCTCGCAAAGTCAAGGATCGGATCGTGCGTAGAAGGCTACATAGAAAGCGACACGTGGCTCGACAGTGAAAGGCGCGATACAATTCTACTCCATTTGCACACATAAGTTTGGGGGAAAATCCCATGGGCCGCGTGTCCTACCGCCCACCCACAGGCTTATGGACCACTAGCTGCGTAAGCACGATATCACACCGCGCTAGCTATCGTGTGGATCGAAGTAAAAGAGACGATAATTCGTAGGGAGATTCTTAAAACAAATCAAGGATATATGCGTAATTTCAGAAAAAAAAATCAAAGGGTTTTTTCGCAAAAAATCAAAGACCTGTAAGGACCTGTACATAACTAAACAAGGACCTATACGTAATTTTAGAAACTGCGGGGCGCTATCGGTGAAGTGGAGGGTGCTTTTCGGGAAAAAACCTGACAGGGACCTATTTGCGAGAAGTAGGGACCATGACTTCAAGTACACAAGATAATGAGGACATCCCAATTGAAACGACTACACGAGCGCGAGTTAAAAAGAAGTCGTCGCCGCCGCCCTGGCCGAGGGTGTACTCGGCCAGCGTGGTGGGCGGCTGGCCGGAGACAGAGCAGGCCAGCGCGCCGGCGCAGTCGCCCGTGATGCAGCTCCCGCGGCCGCTGCCGTCGAAGTTGCAGCCCGTGCGCGGCCAGATCCTGGCGGCCGGGGTGCCGGCGGCCACGTTGAGGTCCCAGGACTGGCCCGGGTCGAGCCGCACGCCGCCGCTCGGGAGGGCGCCCGGCCACACCGTGTAGGAGCACCGGTTGACGACGGTGATGGTGGCCGCGTGGCTGGCCGCGACGGTGACGGCGAGGAGGAGGGGGAGCAAGATGGATCCGGAAGAGGTGGCCATTGTATATTGTCGCTCTCAACTTTGCAGCTAGTGTGTAGTAGCTACGACTGTGATATGCAGCGAGGAAGCAAAGGAATTTATAGAAGCATGCAGATGCAGCCGGGTTAGTAGCCAAGAAGAACTTGACCGGGTCGAGGAGGATACAAGAGATGCCATTGTTCATGCTTGTGCTGTTGCCTTGTCACTTGCTGCAGTATTGAATATTGATGCCGTAGACCAGTATGCACGGTGGGGCTCATCGATGGCGCATAGACAGATAGATTAGATTCATGAATGAATGATTTGATTGATGCTAATGACGTGTTGTACTAGTTGCTTGTGGAAATTAAGTTTCTTGCGAACAAATTCCACACCAGATCGATATTGTCAATAGTTCATCTACCTTTAGGGCCTGTTTGGAACAGAGGAATTTCACAGGAATTTTGCAGGAATTTTGCAGGAAACAGTTCAATTCCCGCAGGAATCGGAAAAAATTCCCGCATTCCAAACAGGGCCTTAAAAAAAAGCTAGGCTAAATGCATTATTACTACGCTTCTAAGTTGCTATGTGTCACCAGCATGGAGGTGATGTCATATACCCACGTAGCACCGGTGCCATATTTTTTTTCAAATGCATGTAGAGACCATTACAAAATGTAAGGGAAAAGAATACTATGTGATCGGTTGGACTTAAAAGCTCATGGCTTATGACTGAAAACACGGTAGCTGGCTGAAAAAAGCACTGTAGCTGACAGATGTTTATTTAGCATAATTAAATTTAAAAAAATTTAAAAATATAATAAATATGTTAGCCCATTACGTATAATACAAATAAATACGGGAAAAAAGAACCGGCAAAAAAGCTCAACAAAAAGCCAAAAGTTCAGAAAAAAACGAAATTTATGAATAGTAAAAAATAAGCTGGAAACCAAAAGTTTAAGCCCAACCAATCGGAGTAGGTTCGACCCAACTAAAAACATGATGAGGTAGTATTTAACTTGGGTTCTATTAGCTATCTCAATGCATCGAGGCCGGTCAAACGTAGGATCGCTTCAAAGGGCTTAAGCTTTCAGCTTTCGATTATGATAATTAATTTTTGGTTAAAATTATACTATAACAACTGCTATCTTTTAAATCATTCAATTAAAAATAAGAATAAATAAATAAATAACACTATTACAACTTCAGAACAATGCAAAGAAAAAAAAGACAGACTTAGAATCTAACGTATTTCAAGTGGCTTCTAATATTAATAAATTAAAAGCTAAAAAAATAAAACCCAAAACCATTTGGACCGGGCCGTAATCTTTGATCAATAGCATCACACCACCGCAAGAATGTCTCGTGACTCAAGAGCTCTACTCTGCTTATGAGGAGGTTTGGGCTTCACTTTCCTGTAATGATGCTAACATCAAGGGGGATTTGCTCCTGTGCCCCAAAGTTTAATGGCGTTTGCTCATTTACCCCATGATGTCTCACTGACATGTGGGCCCTGAACCCGCATGTCAGTGAGACATCATGGGGCAAATGAGCAAACGCCATTAAACTTTGGGGCACAGGAGCAATTTTTCCTAACATCAAGGCAGGAAGATGCAAAGCAAAACAAGCCCCAACGATTAATACCTTCCTTTTAGATGGGGTCTTAGCTAGGGGGTGAAAAAATAGCTCGGAGCTCGTGGCTCGGCTCGAGCTCGTGAAATTTTGAGCCGAGCCGAGCCGAGCCTTCTTTACAGCTCGCAAAAAAATCAAGTCAAGCTCGAGCTGCTCGCGAGCCGGCTCGCGAGCTATTTTGGCTCGTTTGCTGTTAGCCCAGCCACTGCTTTCCCCGAATACATCGATCCGCCGCCGCCCCCAAATACACCGATCCGCTGCCGCCCCCCAAATACACCGATCCGCCGCCGCCCCCCAAATACACCGATCCGCCGCCGCCCCCAAATACATTGATCCGCCGCCGCCGTTTCTCCCCGCCCACCGGTCGCCCCCCATCTCCCCTTTTCTCCCGATCCGTGCTTCTGCTCCGTGGCCCCTACCTCGCCTCCGAGTGCCGCGACCTCGCCGATGCCGAGCGCTGGCGCTCCGAGATCCTCCGCAAGATCGGTGCTTGCCAAGGTCGCCGAGATCCAGAATGAGGGCCTCGGTGAGCACCGCCTCTGCGACCTGAACAACGAGATCAACAAGCTCCTCCGCGAGCGCGGCCACTGGGAGCGCCGCATCGTCAAGCTCGGCGGCCGGGACCACTCTCGGAGTTCCAACGCCCCGCTCATGACCGACCTCGATGGAAATATCGTCGCCATCCCCAACCCCTCCAGTTGCGGCCCGGGCTACCGCTACTTCGGCGCCGCCAAGATGCTCCCCGGCGTCCGTGAACTCTTCGACAAGCCCCCCAAGACTGCTCCTCTGACTGCTCTGTGACCTGCTCTTCGACAAGTCCCCGGGAGGAGGTCATCATGGAGCTGTGACTGCTCTACGAGCTATTTTGGCTCGTTCGGGCTCGCGAGCCAGCTCGAGCCTCATTTCGAGCCGAGCCGAGCCCCTCGTGTAGCTCGTTTTGGAAACGAGCCGAGCCTACTGTTCACCCGAGCCAGACCGAGCTTGGCTCGAGCCGGCTCGGCTCGTTTCCACCCCTAGTCTTAGCATCAGAGCTTTTTCTGAATTTATGTTGCTTTTATCAGAGCTTCAGATTCACTACCAATTAAGCCCCGTTTGGTACAGCTCAGTTTCACTAGTGAAGCTGTTTTTTTTGTTTCAACTTCACAAGCAGCTTCACCGATGAAGCTAAATGTGTTTTGGAAAACTGTTTGGCAAAACAGCTTTACCAACAGCTTCATGCATGGTTGAGAGAGGGCAATTATCCAAGATGCCCCTGTCTACCTGACTTGTTCTAACATTTGGAGTTGTATGTTTGTATATGGTCATATGAATTAAAAAAATAATATATTTGAATGAGTATGAATTAAAACATTAAAATAATAAATAATAAAAAATTAAAATCATTAGGAAGCAATATTAGTGCCTTGTTTATGTTTCGTGAACGGGAGAGGTGAACGGGCTGGACTAGTGGCAAATGTGTGTAATTTTGGTGAACCAGAGGGGCTGTGGGTTCCTAGGACTACGGGCCTGAGGGAGAGAGCTGTGGAAAGCTACTTTTTTCAGCTTCACCTCTCCCCATTCCTTTGTGAGAGCACAAAAAAGGAGCTTCACCCATGAAACTGTTTGCAAAAAGGGTGTTTGGCAAAAAACAGCTCACAACAGCTCATGAAGCTGTTGGTGAAGCTGTGCCAAACAGGGCCTTAATCGTTGCACGCTTAGCACTTAACCCCAAAATTATTGGCAGCACAAAGCCACAAACTGTACAATCTCCACTCTGCTGAATGCGTTTCTAGCAGGAATCAGGATAGCTCATAAAGCTCGTAACAAAGCCTGATCAAAAGATTTTTCAATGAGTGCTAATAACCTTCAAATAAAAAGAGTGCTAATTGTTTTCATGGTGCTGTTACTATGTCCTGTTTCTTGAAAGTATGGACCCTAAACATCATGCAATTTAAGAAGAGGAGCGCCAATTATCTTCAGAACAAAGTAATAAAGACTTAAGAATAAGGGTGTTGATAAACATCATCTGGATATTTTCTTTCTAATTATCATTCAGATTTGTGACCGTTGGATTAGAGATCCAACGGTCATGAATTCTCACCGCCCCCTTTAAAAAAAATCTCCCCCCTTCAAAAAAAATCTTCCCTCCTCCAAAAAAAGAGGCCGTTGGATTTTTAATCCAATAGTCCGAAATTTGGATGATTGTTAAGAATAAAACATCCGGTGATACTATAGAGCATGAGTTAACTGGCAATACGTAAATGCTGATGTTACAGGCCTGCAAAACCCTTTTTTTATTAATAGTAACTAATATTTTGGAAATTAAAAATGTAGGAAACGTATGCTAGGAATTAGGAAGCTAGGAAGGAGTGAAGGACGCTCTCGCCAACCACTTCGGATCAGGCGTCCGTATTGTGATCCAAACTAGAACTCAAGGCAGGCAACGAACAAAACCTAAATCGCAAGCCCAAACAAATGGTTGGCGCCCCTTGGCTCCTTGTCCCCGGCGCCGCTCACCGCGAGGCCGCTGCTGCCCTCCACTCGCGCGCCGTCAGCCGCCCTTGGCTCCAATCCTGGCACCGCTCGCCGCGGCTGCCGCCCGTGAGCTTGCCGCCTCTCGTCACTATCTCTCCCGGGGCCGCCGTCAGCTGCGTTGCACTGTCCATTTTCTCGTCGCGATCTCTCCCGGGGCCGCCGTCAGCTACGTTGCACTGTCCATTTTCTCGTCACGATCTCTCCCGGGGCCGCCGTCAGCTGTGTTGCACTGTCCATTTTCTTCCACGGTCTCTCCCGGGGCCGCCGTCAGCTGCGTTGCACTGTCCGTATTCTTCCACGGTCTCTCCCGGGGACGCCATCAGCTGCGTTGCACTGTCCATTTTCTTCCACGTACGGTCTCTTCCGGGTCAATCTATTCCTCCACACCTTACTGTAACCATGCCGCCATTTAGGAGGGCCATGAAATCACACCAATGTACAATTTTATCGGTTGTTTCTTATTTGTCATAAAAGCATTCTTTTGCTTTAATTTTGTTTGGAAGTACTTTAGGGTAGAAATAATTCGTCGTAAGAATTATGTCGAAAAGAAACTCGTCTTGGAGAAATTCTAATATGTATGTAGAAAAAGAAAGTCATGTAGCAGAAGGGAGTGGAGCGAGCCAATTCCTTTCACACTACTACAGAAAGGCTAATAGTAAACGGCAAATCACAGACGGTTTTGTGAAACCGTCTGTAATGTAAACTATTACAGACGGTTTTAATTTGAAGGCCGTCTGTCGTATTTGTGGCGGGAAAAAGGAGTATCACAGACGGTTCTTACCGCTGAACCGTCTGTGATACTGGAATATCACAGACGGTTTTTATTAAAAACCGTCTGTGATAATCTGGGATTATCACAGACGATTTTTTATTAAAAACCGTCTGTGTTGTGTCGACTATCACAGCCGGTTGTTGTTAAGAACCGTCTGGGAATGTTCACAGACGGTTTTTCACAAGAACCGGCTGTGATGTCCCTTTCTCTGTCATATTCTAGATCAGAGGTTAATATATAAGTACACATTGCTTCTAATAACTTAACTACAGAACTACTGAGACAAGAGATCACAAATTAAAGGCAAATTTATTAATTTCAATTAGAGGCAAATTTATTACAAAAGTCGCACAGGTACAGAGTTTCCCAGATTGTATTCTTTTGGGCTTCGTAAGTTTCTTCTTCAACTTGGGGACTTGGAGGATCAGCCGCTAAATTCTCGAACGCCGTTAAGATTGCCCTTGTCCTTAGCACTTCCTCCTGCAGCCTGGGCAAATGATCAGCAGCATCCATAATGTCGTAGAGGATAGCATGAAAAGATTCCTCAGAATCTGCCGTTTCTGCTTGATCGGCAAGGCTATCCATCAATCTCTGCAATGCGTGTAGAGCTTCTTCCGCATTGCGCACATTGTGGAGAAGAACCAGGGTGAGGGCCGTTTCCCTTTCTTGAGCGGCAGCGAGACGCCTCCGTCGATGGCGGAGGATCAGGTCAAGCTGACGGATGCAAGAAAGTCGGGGAAGGAGAGCAGGGCGGGTGCGGAGAAGCTGCTCCAGATGCAAATTGCTGGCCGCCTGTGTAAGGTTCCGGCCGAACAATTCGTGATGAACAGATGAGAGGAAGGAGATGATCACAAGAACAGTAGTAGAAGCTATGTTGTATTGTATATTGTATTGTACGTACGTAGAAGAGACCTGGATTAGGAGCGCATATTTAACCTTTAGCACAAACGGTTCGTATACCCAAACATTAATGATATAGACGCTTCGTATAACGATCGAGAGACGTTAATTAGACGATCGAAACACGAAGCGTTCTGGCATCGAAACACGCACGAAGCAGTTCTGGTATGAAGCTTATGACAGACGGTTTTTCATAAAAAACTGTCTGTGATAATGCTTATCACAGACGGTTTTTTAGAAAAAACCGCCTGTGATAACTACGGCATTTATTGCGCTGCTCAAACCGCATCTGTCTTCATTTCGATCCAGATCTAGCCACTGCTGCGCACTTTTTCACTTGGGAGGAAGCTAGGCGATTTCAGGCCAGTTAATTTGGTGGGAAGTGGCAGAGATTGAGCTTTGAATTAAGATTCAGACTTTCCTGGTTGCTGTAGATATGGTTAGTAATGAAATTTATTTTTTCTTTAATTGCATTACAATTTAGGTCTAGGTAATCCATGAGTGGTTATTGAAGATGGTTAATTTGCAAAATTGTTGGTTATATAATAGCTGTTGTGTTTGTAATATGAATTGAGCTAGCAAATTAAGTCTGAATATAATAAATGTGGCCGGTATATACGTAGTTATAATTAGTTAATCTAGATTTTAATACTAAGTTGTTATATATGTACGTAACGTAGGACCGAAGCTGGATGTATGTCGCGAGCCGTGTGAGTGAAGAGTACATTAATGGCGTTTCTGCTTTTATAAGAGCCGCCGAGGAGGATATGTTGAATAAGGGGGTGGAATATATGTGCTGTCCATGCACTGACTGCGAGAATTTGAAGATGTTTAAGAACCGAGGGCAAATTGAAGCGCACTTGATTCGGAGGGGTTTCAAAAAGGATTATACGTGTTGGACCAGTCATGGCGAAGTGAATGATCATATGCCGCCGTATGACATCGCCGGTGAAGTGAATGATATGCCCCCGGATGACATCGCCTGTGAAGTGAATGACATGCCGTCGGCTGATGTCGATTGTGGCTCGGATTCGGATAGGTTGCACGATGATAATCTGGATCAGATGCTTCGCGATGTAGAAGACAACTATGATGAGAGACAGTATGTTAAATTTCGTGGCTTGATGGAGGACTCAGAGAAACCTTTGTACACGGGCTGCAAGTACACGAGGTTGTCGGCCGTGCTTGAACTGTTGAAATTGAAGGCAAGCAACGGTTGGTCCGACAAGAGTTTCACGGCACTGCTAGGTCTTTTAGCGGACATGCTTCCGGAGGGAAATGAGTTGCCTAAAACCACGTATAAAGCTAAGAAGGTTCTTTGTCCGTTGGGAATGGAAGTAGAAAGAATACATGCATGCCCGAACGACTGTATCCTCTACCGTAAAGGGTATGCAAACATGCATGTATGTCCGGTGTGCAACGCATCCCGATACAAATGTAACAATCAATCAGATGATGGCGAGGGAACAGAGGCGAAGAAAGGACCTCCTGCTAAGGTGGCATGGTATTTTCCTATAATTCCCTGTTTGAAAAGGTTTTTTGCAAATCCAAAGGAGGCAAAATTGCTGCGTTGGCACTCGGAGGAGCGCAAGAAGGATGGAATGATAAGACACCTTGCTGATTCCGCGCAGTGGAGAAACATCGATAGGAGGTTTGCAGAGTTCGGTTCAGAACCAAGGAATATAAGGTTTGGACTGAGTACAGATGGAATGAATCCTTTCAGTAGCATGAGCAGCCGACATAGCACATGGCCCGTGACTCTCTGCATCTATAACCTTCCTCCTTGGTTGTGTATGAAGCGAAAGTACATTTTGCTGTCGATACTTATCCAAGGTCCAAAACAACTTGGGAATGATATCAATGTGTTCCTAGCACCGTTGGTGGAAGATCTAAAAGTACTGTGGAACGAAGGAGTACAGGTATGGGATGCATACAAACGAGAGAACTTCACTCTGCGCTCCTTATTGTTCTGCACCATAAATGATTATCCTGCCCTTGGTAACCTATCGGGCCATAGTACAAAAGGTGCCAAAGCTTGTACTCACTGTTTAGATGGTATCGAGAGTGTGTGGCTGAGACACTCACGCAAAACCGTCTACATGCGTCACCGCCGGTTCCTTCGGAGGGCTCACCCATACCGCAAGATGAAGAAACAATTTGACGGAGAGAAGGAAGACGGTTCAGCTCCAAGGCATTTAAGGGGACACGAGGTTTATGATACGGTTAAGGATTTAGATGTTGTCCTCGGAAAGGGACGTAAATTGAGGGCTCATGAGAAGAACACCTGGAAGAAGAGATCAATATTTTGGGACTTACCTTATTGGGAGTACCTAGATGTACGGCACTGCATCGATGTCATGCACGTAGAAAAGAATGTGTGCGACAGCTTGATTGGTCTCTTACTGAACATCCGTGGTAAAACAAAGGACGGTGTCAACGCACGGCTTGACTTGGCTGACATGGACATCAGGCCGGAGTTAGCACCGACAAGCACTGATAATGGACGAACGTACCTTCCCCCTGCGTGTTACACTCTGTCCAAGGCTGAGAAAACAGAACTGTGCCAGTGCTTGCATGATGTCAAAGTTCCGTCTGGTTACTCCGGCAACGTGAAGAAACTTGTTTCGATGCAAGATTTGAAGTTAAATGGCATGAAGTCTCATGATTGTCATGTGCTGATGACACAGATGCTCCCTATTGCAATTAGAAATATTTTGCCGATCAAAGTCCGAGAGACAATCATGAGGCTATGTTATTTCTTTAACACAATTGCTCAGAAGGTCATCGATCCCGAAGGACTAGATGCTCTGCAGGACGAGGTGGTGATGACTTTATGTCACCTTGAAATGTATTTCCCTCCTTCGTTTTTCGATATCATGGTCCATCTCATTGTTCACGTTGTGTGGGAGATAAAAATGTGCGGGCCCGTATTCCTACGTAGCATGTACCCATTTGAGAGGTTCATGGGAATTCTCAAGTCCTACGTACGGAATCGTTCTCGGCCGGAGGGCAGCATCGTCGAAGGTTATGCAAGCGAAGAGGTCATTGAGTTTTGTGTCGATTATATAGCTCAGATTCAACCGATAGGTATCCCTCAATCTCGTCATGAGGGGAGGCTGAAGGGTCTCGGAACTATCGGAAGGAAAGCAATCACTCCAGATATGGACACGTATACTCAAGCCCATTTCACGGTGTTGCAACACATGACTGAAGTGGCGCCTTATGTGGACCAGCACAAGGATGTGCTTCGGCAACAGAATCCGGAGCGGCCGGATGTTTGGATCATGAGGCAACACAACCGTCGGTTCAACCAATGGTTGAAGGAGCAAATCGCTAGGAGCTCGCCGAGTGAGACGCTGACATGGTTGGCAAAAGGGCCGACATTTACAGTTGTGACATGGCAAGGATATGACATCAATGGGTACACATTCTATACGCAGTCTCAGGATGTCAAGAGCACTAACCAGAACAGCGGTGTCCGCATAGATGCATTCAGTACTGATGGGTCGAGAAACTCGTACTATGGCTTCATAGAAGAGATTTGGGAGCTCGACTATGTGGTTTTCAAGATCCCCTTATTTCGCTGCCGTTGGGTGCATCTCCCATAGGTGAAGGTTGACAAGTACGGTGTCACGACCGTGGACCTCCAACGTGTCGGGTACAAAGACGAACCATTCGTACTCGCCAATCAAGTTGTTCAAGTTTTCTATGTAACCGACCCGGCAAATAAGAAACGCCATGTAGTTCTTCATGGAAAAAGGAGAATTGTCGGAGTGGAGAATGTAGTGGACGAGGAGGAATACAATCAATTTGACGAGTTACCTCCTTTTGGAAATGGCATAAGGGTCGACGATGAACAACGTGACGAAACTAGTTACGTACGCATTGATCATGATGAAGGGCTAATTTTTAAAGGAAATAAGCAAGTACAATAAGAATGTATATGTGAAAATGCGCGACAATTTTGAGATGTATATGTGAAAATGTGTGATGTAGTCAATTTTGAGATGTATATGTGAAAATGTGTGATGTAGTCAATTTTGAGATGTATATGTGAAAATGTGTGATGTATCAATTTTGAGATGTATATGTGAAAATGTGTGATGTAGTCAATTTTGAGATGTATATGTGAAAATGTGTGATGTAGTCAATTTTGAGATGTTTATGTGAAAATGTATATGTGTGATGTATTTGAGAATGACAAAATGTATCAAGAAATACACTCTGTGAATGTAGCTGGTTGGTGTTGTATATGAATGCAGCTGTTTGGTAGTTGATATGAATGCAGCTGTGTAGTTATTGGTGTTGTCTTAATTGCAACAGCCGGCAAAGGCTTATCACAGACGGTTCTAAACTTAGAACCGTCTGTGATAACATATCACAGACGGTTCTAAGTTTAGAACCGTCTGTGATAATCTTCCTACATATACCCTCTCGCTAGGGTTTTTCGTGTGCGCTGCAGTTATTCGATTAGATCTAAATCCCGAGCCCGTCGTCGCCGCCGCCTCCCCGAGCCCTCGCCGGCTGCCTCCCCCAGCCCTCGCCGGCCGCCTCCCCGGACGAAGACGTCGCCACAGCCTCCTCCTCCTCCGTCGCCGCCTCCCCGAGCCCGTCGCCTCCTCCTCCGTCGCCGCCTCCCCGAGCCCGTCGCCGCCTCCTCCTGCGTCGCCGCCTCCTCCTCCTCCGTCGCCTCCTCGAGCCCGTCGCCTCCTCCTCCTCCGTCGTCGTCGCCGCCGCCTCCTCCTCCTCCTCCGTCGCCGCCGCCTCCTCCTCCTGCGTCCCTAAGGTCACCAAAACCGTAAGGTCATCAAATCCCTCCCCGAGCTTCATGCTTACTGTTAATGTTTAGGGTTGATGCTTGATGCTTCATACTGTTATGGTTAGTTGCTTAGTACATATTTAGGGTTGATGCTTCATGCTTATTGTTAGTGTTTAGGGTTGATGCTTGATGCTTCATACTGTTATGGTTAGTTGTTAGTACATATTTAGGGTTGATGCTTCATGTTTACTGTTAGTGTTTAGGGTTGATGCTTGATGCTTGGTACATATTACATTGGTACATTGTTTACTGCAGTAGCTTAATTAGTTTGCTATTTGGTACATATTACATTGTTACATTGTTTACTGCGGTAGCTTAATTAGTTTGCTATTTGGTACATACTACATTGGTACATTGTTTACTGCAGTTGCTTAGTTTACATTGGTACATATTACATTGCTTGTTGTGTTAGTATATAGTATATAGTATATAGTACATAGTATATAGTTTGAAATCATTTGGGTCCCCCTTCCCTCTACTCCTCTCCTCCCTTCTCCCCCTTCCCTCTACTCCTCTCCTGATCTCTTCCTAACATTGAGCATCATGTATCACTTTTCTTGCTTCCTCATCTTATCATGTGCAACCCTACAATTTGAGAGCACAAATTAACCAATCAAGGAAGAGTATATGATCAAAGGGCATGAAGCAAGTAACACATTCTAGTGTATCCGGATAAAGAAATCTTGTGATTATTGCAAAAGATACATTGACCATTTGGGTGGAAAGAA
Source organism: Dendrocalamus latiflorus (assembly GCA_017311315.1). Lineage (NCBI taxonomy): Eukaryota > Viridiplantae > Streptophyta > Magnoliopsida > Poales > Poaceae > Dendrocalamus > Dendrocalamus latiflorus. The sequence continues at coordinate 1,026,924 of CM029636.1, forward strand.
ATACATTGTGTCGTCAGGCTCATGACTGCCAATTTGAAGCATAGCGTAGCATCCGAGGCACATCCAAGGCCTGCAGCTGTGTCTTGACGAATGCCAAGAGCTGGCACATCACCCCCTCCCTATGTCCATATCACCCCCTCCCTTCTCCCCCTCCCCTCTACTCCTCTCTTGTCTTCCAATTCAATATGATCACTTTCTCATCTTATCTTAATAGACCCACAAAATGAGCAACACGTCACCCGCGCATTCTTCAACATCATCGCCGGAGGTGTCCGCTCCAACATCAAGACGCCAAGGAAGAGGGCTATCGAAGAAGCCTGAGGGCCGACAGACCATCACAGCGGTAAACGCATCTGGGGTCCCTATCCTTCCTTAAAAAGCTGTAAGCGCATTCCGAAGCATGGTCAGAATAGTTGCACGAGAACAAATTGAGATCACATACAATTCGTGGAAGAACGTGCCTGACACTCGGAAACGTGAGCTGTGGACCGAAATTTTGGCATCGTTCGAGTTCCCAGAAGAACACCTACACGCTGTGCAACGACAAACCTACCTAGCGGCGTGCAAAGCATGGAAGAACTTCAAGAGCACGCTTGTCAGGAAATACGTGGAGACAGACGAAACGCCTTTTCATATATACCCATTCCTGGAACCACAATGGGAAGAGTTCAAGGCGATGAAGACGTCCGAAGATTTCAAAATTACAAGTACGGCGTACAAGGCCCTCCAGGCAAAAAACACACACCCCCACAGACTTGGCACAGCTGGGTATGCGGGTAAAATCCCGCAGTGGATGAAGGAGGATGACCTGGCAGCTGCACAGGACATCGCCCCGCCGTTTTCCAATATCCCGGATGACCGCGCTCGAAATTGGATTAGAGCAAGGTCATCTACAACGACATCGGGGGACGTCTCCTTTCAAAACCCTGCAGACCAGCAAGTGTCCCAACGCCTGGTAAGATATCGATAGAACTACGTAGCTTGTAATTACTCCACAACTTCGTATGAGTTGAAATGACATTTCGTGCTCTTGCAGGAAGAGCTGAGTTTTGAATCTACCCTGGGATCATTCCAGGGAACAAGGGAGAATGATATGCTCTCCGTGGCCCTGGGAAATAAGGAGCACCCGGGTCGTACGAGAGGCCTTGGACTTTACGTTCCTTGGAAACATGGTTTCGAAGATGACTCCGGAATGTATCGGCGTAGGAAGAGAAACAAAGCCGAGCGTGACGCACAGCTACGAGAAGAGATCAAGGAATCTCTTCGAGAGGAGCTATTAGCTCAGATGGGTCATGTAATCAGAGAAGAGGTGCGGAAACAAACAGAAAGTCAGCAGGCCGCCACCGCCGCTGCTATGCTAGCTAGCCCGCACAGCCGTCCGAGTAGCTGCTCGTCCAATCCGACGCATACCCAGTCCAAATTTCCTGTGGACGACATCCTGGTAATAATTATTACCTCTCGAATGCTTGCTCCATTGGTAGGCCTATTCGAGTAGCTAATTTTGTATCGTTATGTAGGAGCCTACGAAGTGCAGGCTCCAAGTGAGATATGGCTCCATTCCCTTGTACGCTGCTTGGGGCCAGGCATATTCCTCTGGTATCGGGGTCACGCTGCACGGTCAAGCTTTAGCGCCAGGCTTCGCAAAAGTTAATGTGGATGGTGTGTATGTCAATTTTGAGGTGGTCCCGCTACCGAAGCCCCCCACCGACGAGATCGTGACTCTAGGACAGGCCATTGGAACATTCATCCAGTGGCCCAAAAACGACATCTCCCTGGAGGCTTCTTCACCGGTGGCAGGACCAGAAGTGCAGTGCGAACCACAGCAACATGCACTGGTGCCATCTCCACACGGGCAGTGCCAACCACAGCTACCTGCACCGGTGCTATCTCCACGGGAGCTATTCTCCCTAGAGCAACTTGCACCGTCTATACCATTACAGTCGACTAGCATAAAGTCGACCGACAATCGAGGCAGTGGCCAGGGCAAATCAAAGACGAAGGATGATGACGATATCCCGTCCATGCCATTGGCCCGCAAATTCATGCTAGGTCAGCCGATGGTAGTCCAGGAAGAGCTCCAAAAACTAGGACTTGGTTGCCAAAGATTCCACCTTTGGTATATGGAACAGTCCAATAAGCCAGAGGCAGAACGGCGCTCAGGTTTCACTGTCAAATTCAAGCCGGAACATTTCTTGCACGAAGCTCAGGACTGTGTCTTCACGGTGACCTTTGACGATATATTTGAACTTTTCACGCTCAACGCTCTCGACGCCTCACTCGTTCGATGCTGGACGCTGTAAGTCTGTACAATCACAGTCTCTGTTCACGTAATACCGATATATGTCACAATTTGTTGCTTTCCTATGTTATATATAGATTCATGCTGATCGAAGCTAGATCATCGAAATCACAAATTGGTTTCCTAGACCCACGCTTGGTCGCCATTGATACCATCATCGAGAATGCATCCTTCGTCGAGAACTATATTACAAAAGCACTACTGGCTCACCAAGATAAGGAATTTGTTCTTATGCCATAAAATGAGCAATTCCATTGGATTTTAATTGTAATTATACCAAAATGGAACAAGGCTATATACCTTGATTCTCTAAGTAAGAACAAATCCAAGTACACAGCTATCGCCCGAATACTCGATAGGTACGTACATTGTACATTGTACTCTTTCTTTCCTTCCGAATAACTAATCTAACTTTTTCGAATAACGAAGGTCGTTCGCCACATACGTTCAACAAACACGTGACTCGACGACAGGGGCCAAGGCCTTGAAACATGATCGCAAGTTTCGGGTATTCGCTAGCTACACATTAATTAATCATATACAACACATAGTAGTAATGTCACTTGATTTAACACATTATATTTTTTGCAGTGCCACCAGCAGGAGCCGGGCAACACGTGTGGATACTACGTGTGCCACCATATGAGACTACTCCTTGATTCCACCAAGATCACTAATTCTAAGGTTTGTCAATCTTCCCACATTTATTTCATACATGTCAGTTTTATATATGCGCGCGTTGATATTCCTATCGACAGGCTACGTCCATCTCTACATCTGCATTGACACAGTCGGATTTTGCAAAAATTCGAGGAGAGCTCATTTGGTTTTTGTGGTCAAAAGTCGTAAGATCAGATGGAGAATTCCACTGCCCAGAATGATTTTTTATTGTAATTCTAAGTGCAAATACTCAGTGTAGATCTTTTACAATTGTGTATTTGTTAATGGATATTTTATTTCAACTCAATGAATTGATTTGCGAAATGGATGCTTTATGTTTGTGAAATGAAGTGCGTTGTCAATTGGTTGTTTTATGTCTGTAAAATGAATTGAGATGTGAAATGTATCTGAAATGAAATGAGATGTGTGAATTGTATATGTTTATGTCTGTGATTATCTGCTTGTTTCAGAGGGCATGGCTAGCATTTCCTGAGGCTAGCTATAAACAGAAATAGATTCTGCTGGGGGGAGGAGTATCACAGACGGTTTTTCATTAAAAACCGTCTGTGATTATGCGATATCACAGACGGTTTTTCACTAAAAACCGTCTGTGATTATCCGATATCACAGACGGTTTTGTACTAAAAACCGTCTGTGATTATCCGATATCACAGACGGTTTTTTTAAAAACCGTCTGTGATATCGGATAATCACAGACGGTTTTTAGTACAAAACCGTCTGTGATATCGGATAATCACAGACGGTTTTTAGTGAAAAACCGTCTGTGATATCGCATAATCACAGACGGTTCAAAAACCGTCTGTGGTAACTTGGATTATCACTGACCCATAATTTCAGACGGTTCAGAAAACCATCTGTGATGACGTTTCTGAACCGTCTGTAATGTGGATTTCTGTAGTAGTGTCAGAAGAATTGGAAGTAGGTGAAAAGTCATATAATGTTGAGTCATGCGAAATTTTACGATGCTAATGTTCTGCAAAAAGTTGACAAAGACAAGGTACTATATATACTCCAATCATTTCTATAGCATTGTATTTGTCACTGTTACAAACTGTTATGCACATAATTATGCGTAATATGAATAAGTGGTTACTGAAAGGATGGTCGGTATATGTTTAGACTTCAGAGATGATATCAAAATGTTCAGATTCAGTCGAAGTATGTACGGAATTATTGTTTTATTGTTTGCAAAAGATATATAGTAGAAAATTCAGATTATGTTTTCAAGTTCATCCCAGTGCTATATGCTTTCCTTGGTCTTTTTCTTTTAACAAAACTAAAAGTTCAGAAAAAGCACAGCCCAACTCCCAAAAAAGCCATTGTGTCACCATATTTTGTATGGAAATTTTAGCTCATATGTTGAAAACAGTCGTGACTTGTTACTCAATAGCTCTCTCAAATCCTCCATGTTGCAAGGGATCTTAAATAGATATTCATGATACCACACAGGTTCTAAACTTATAAGACAAAATAATGTGAGATTAGAACTCGTGATATAGTTTGGGATCCGTTGTAACGCACAGTAACTTGACAAGGAAGGCTATAAGGAAGGCGTTTCATAGTCCGGATGTCCAGACATTATATAGGGCCAGCCAAGATAACCTGGCCTGAACTAGCTTAATTCGGCTTGTTTGTATCTCAGGCCGGGCCAGGCTTGCGTTTCTCGTCAGGTTTTGCAAACAAATGGGCCAAGCCAAGTTTTGTGTCTTTCTCTTCATTAAAGAAAAGAAACAATTCACCGCATTATTTGTGCACGTCCGCTTTGTTTGGATCGTGAAGGATTTCCAGGCATCGAGCAGCATAGCGTATTTGGTTCTCATTTTATTTATCTTTTCTCTACTAATATAAAAAAGCAGTTTGTCATCACCACACCGCCAAAAAAGCACAAACAGAAAAAATAAGAGAGCAACTAACGAACGGTATACCGTTGGGAGCACTTTTTTAACGGTATATGATGGTATCTCATCGATAGCCGCTGTTGCCGTGCCGCCCCGAGTAGTTTCGTGTGCCTCCTCCGCTGCCCCCCTCCACCACCACCCCGATCGACGGTGTCATCACCACCTCACCGCGCAACCCCCGATCCCTCCCCACCTAGCCTAACTACCATAGCCGCTGCTGTCACCGCCTTCCTACCCCGCCCACCACTGGACTGCCGCCTCCCATTGACCTCCTTTTATGCCTGAGGGATGGTGAACCCGTAGCAGGGTGGGTGAATTTTCCTCCTCCTACACTAAATCTGGTGGCGCCTCCCCTCCAAGCTGCCGTATCCATCACACAGTAGGGCCGACGATGGAGGAGAGTTGAGGGATGGTGGCAGCAAGGGAGCAGAGGAGAAAGGAGCGGCTGTAGGAGAGGGGCAACGGAAGTAATAGAGGACTGGTACTTTGAGATTCATGCGGTTTGGATCCAACAGCTGTCGTCTATCTTGTCGAAATGGTACGAGGTTAGTTAGTATTTCCCAAAAATAATGCATAACATGGCAACTACTCCCACAATCTGCTCTACTCCCACCCACAATATGCTCTTTCCCACAGTTATCGACTTCAATCTTCATTGGTCCTGCATCCCTTCCTCCCTCTTTTTTTCTAACCCATCCCTGCGGAGCAACGCATGCAGCGAGCAAGAAGAGCAGCAGATGCTGGGGCGAAGCTTGATGCCACAGATTTGCGGACGACGACGGCTGGGCGTTAATCAGGGCATCTTCAATACAAGCACCTCTTCGCAGATGCTTAAAGAGAGATGTTGTTGCCACATCAGCAAGCATCTATGCAAAAGCCATTTTCTCTAATGCAAAATCCACTTTTCAGGTGCTTAAATGGTTTTAAAAACTTATCTTGCTTGGGCCTTCCGTGTTTCAACGTCGTTATCTTGCTTGGGCCTTTTAATTTTTGTTCAGCACATTAGTTCATGGCCCACAAAAGAAAACTTGGCCCATAAAACCCAAGACACCATGAAAAAACCCAAGTTGACTGATCCAATGTGCAAGGGATGTCTCTTTTTTTAAAACGGTTAATCAATAGGTGATTTACATGAAGTAAAATATATAAAATGTAGTAATATATGTTGTATAAAAAAGCGATAGGCATGATAACATGTGCTAGGTCTTGCCATGGACATCGGAAATGAATTGGCAACCTCAAAACAGCGAAGCATAAGTAGATTTGAAAATGATTTAGAAATATTGAAGTCCAGTAATCAAGTTTTGAACCCTAATTCCTTAATAAGTTATTGTTATTTTGTGTTTAAAAATGTTTACAAATAAAACTACAACCACAACTACTTAATCAAACTCATATATCCCCATCCTTTGATATCCTAACAAGTAGTTATATAGCATTTCTCCATGTGACTTATTGAGCACGGTTAGTTGTTACTCAGTCTTCGTTAGTAGGTATGATTCTTATTCTGTCTGTAACTTCTGGGCTGTTACGGAAGATAATAACGTTACTGTTCCTAAAAACAGGAACGTTACAGGGCTGACGTTCTTGACAATTATTTTTTGACCTGATTACAATATACGTGAAGAAAAAAAATCAACTCGCGCGCGTGACGCCGCATAGCACGGCGAGATGGATCGATGTCGACGCTCCGTTGCCGGCCGCGCTAGGCTACGTCTTCCAATTGGCCTTCATCAGTTTCTCCCTGTCCATTGCCGGCCGTCTCCTTTTCTTCTTCACCCAAGCGAAGAGAATTGGACTCGTCATCTGCGCATGCATGTACACGTACTTACCAAACAGCTACCAGCTGGTCTTCGTCCCCATCGGACCGGCAATAGCTAGCTTATCTTCCATACCGGCCGGGCAGTACTGAATTGAACCGTATGTGTACGTAGCAGCTTCGCCGGAATATTGGAATTCTACAACACTATTAGCATATATCGTACCTAATCAAACTCCCTACGTATATAGTGTTCCAACAGGCTTATAAGACCAATCTTATAGGTTTTTTTTACTGTAGTGGCTGGAAATGCGCTGTAACTGCTGTTAGATTTTTCTGCGTAATTAAATTTTTAAAAATAAAAAGTTATATTATCACAGACAATACAAAATTATACAGAAAAAAATAAAAACTAAAACAATCAATAAGCTAAACAAGATGAAATTAAAACAATTAGAAGTCAAAAGGTTAAAACTGTTTGAAACGAACCGTTTCAATTCAGCTGCAGAAACATCTTAACACGCAGGTACACACAGATCGAAACTTGGATTTTTCGTCTGCATGGTTCGTCGTGTGTGCATGATCGAATACGTACGTACAGTGCATGACAAACCTACCGGTTGGAATCGATTCTGATGCATGCACTTGTCTGCATCTGCGGGAAGGCTCAGTCCAGCGCCGCGGTCAAGTCGAGAAGAAAACGCACGTATGTGCACAAGTAAACACGCAATTTAAATTTGGCGCCTTTAATTTGGACGACTTCACCATCCATGCACACACGCATATACGCACCGTTTTCTGCAGATAAGGACAAACTTCTTTTCAATTTATATTTTATAATTTTTTAAACAAATGGATAGGAAGATTCCTCTATCCTTATTTGAAAATGACTTATCGAGACAATATTTGTGAAACGGTTTATCGGCTTATCACCTTTCGGTTCATTCACACGAGTATTCGCGCTAAGATTAAAAACCATAAACCACACTTATAAACTATAAGTTGTAGCCGAAAAGAACCTAACAAAGGTATACAAGTGCTAGCTAGTATGTTTCCACTGCCATGCTTATATGTACTAGCAAAATACCCGTACGTTGCTACAGATCTCAAATAAATGATAACATGAATTCAAAACTCTAAAAATAAAATGATTCTGAGTTTCCTTGAATGCATGATTTAAAGAACATGCCAAAATATATGCATGTGTAGTCCATTCGTCATTTCAGTTATAGTAAAGCTTGGTGTTGTTTGGACTAAGGATAAGGCTGGTTTGTTTGGACTTCATGCTCATAGGTTTTAGATTTTATTATAACCGGCTTTCAAACAATGTATCTTTTTAAGGTGGTGTCTATAAATTAATTGTAGTAGACACTGTACCGACTTCAGTTATATCGGTCAAAATCGTATGTGATTGTTTCTCTCTTCATACTCTCTCTTGCAAATAGCTAAAATTCATATGCCATAAGCCAAAAGCTCACGCACGAACGAAATCAAGAGCTTAATTTGAAATTTATTTATTCATTTATCTCATGAACATGCACGTAGCCATGCATGTCATACATACAGGTAATGATCCGGCGATCAGCACGCCCTTATTGCAGTAGGTACAGACTTATTTATGTAGTAGAGCAAAGGTGTATAGCTAGCTAGCTAGCGCTGATCCGATGATCTATGGGCACAGCACGATCTGGTAGTTTGTCCCGGCGGGGCAAGTGAAGGTGCTGCTCTGGTCGTCCTTGGCGTAGCTGTACGCGTCGGGGCACTTCCCCTTGAAGAACTTCGAGTACTTCGTCGGCGGGCAGTTGTGCTCGTACTGCCCCCTGCAGCAGTACGTGTCGCCACCGAACTTGTCGCACGCGCTGGCGCAGCCTCCGGGCACCTTCAGCTCCGGGAGGCACTCCTTCGTGATGTCCACGGCGCAGGTCGGCCCGCGGCCCTTGCTGCACCCGGCGCCGCCGTTGGTCGGCTGCATGCTCATCGGCACGTTGAACCCGTCGATGACGGAGAGGTCGAAGAAGTCCTGTTCCTTCCCCGCCCCGAGCGTGTACTCGGCGAGCGTCGTGGGCTGCTTCCCGGAGACGGTGCAGGCCAGCTTGCCGCCGCAGTCGCCGGTGATGCAGCTCCCGCGGCCGCTGCCGTCGAAGGTGCAGCCCGTGCGTGGCCAGAGCCTGGCGCCCCGAGTGCCGGCTGGCAGGTTGATGGCCCAGGACTTGCCCGGGTCGAGCCGCGCGCCGCCGCCCGGGAGGGCTCCCGGCCACACCGTGTAGGAGCACCGGTTGACGACGGTGATAGTGGCCGCGTCGGTGGCGGCGACGGCGACGGCGAGGAGAATGGCGAGGAGGGGGAGGGCACGGGAGGACGTTGCCACAGATGCCATGGTTGTGGCTGTGGTTCTCGATCGACTCGTGATGGTAGTCGAATGCATGCACAGCGATGAAGAATATAATGGAGAGATGGACACCAGCTAGCTTGGAGTTTGGAGGTATTTATAGCAGCCTGCCGGCCGGGGTACGCTAGTGAGGTAGCAGTTTAAGTTGCGTGTACAAGCTACTAGGTTAATTCCAAACATTTTCCATGGTCGTGTTTACTGCTACTAGTGAGGTAGCAGTTTAAGTTGCGTGTACACGAGATGCCATACACATACGTACGGTCTAGAATCAAAACGCCACCTCATGCATGCAGCAGTACAAGGCGCCATGCAATACTGTCGGATATTGAGCGGATACTTCTTCTCAAGTATATTACTGCTAGATATACACAATATATTATATGGGTGGATTTAATTTGGACCTCTTGATCGAGTATTGGATGTATAGCTTCAACTTTATTTAGCTTACACAGGCATGCATGCTTTTGAGCTAATTAACCAGAAGAATGTCACTGAAATAACTAGTGTTTTATTTATGGAGTATATCTAGCTAGGCTCACTATCTAAAGAAGTTAATACAATATTCAGGAGTCAGGCCCCCGTGTTTGTTGAGACATGGAAAGAAACCGAGTACCTAACTTTGGTGATAACACTTCCTATTTGCCTTAAGATATCATGGAGAGGTATTTGAAACTATTTTCTAGTCAATGAGTGTGGAATTTCGGTCCACAACTGATATGGGGATGCTCGATTTTCACGATATAGGATTGATGTTGATAACTTGGATCCGTGTAACATGACGAATCGATAGTGCCAATCACTATCAAAACAGCAACCTACGACAAAAAAATTATCCCAACCACACGTCCGTAATCCCGTCTACTTGATTATACAAAGTAGACGTATCGTCGCTCCTGTAAAACATAAGGAATCACAAGAAATGGATTGAAAATATCTAATTTCTCTCTAGGTTATAACTACGTGTCAAACTGTATGAAGAATAAAACTATAATTCTCTCTAAATAATATTCGTGGTGGAATCGCAATGTGAAGGCAAATTGCTAGTCCCTGTGCTTGATGGTCATGTGTGCTGGACCGCCAGGGTCCAATAATATAGCCCATCGTCTTCATCGTAAGTTTGTAACTCATGGACTAGGCTTCTTGGGCCCGTTGTGCTCCCACGGAAAACCTTTAGTGATCACCGAGTCACAAGCAAGGCTAACAATTTCGGTTGGAATTTTTTCGGAGAGTAGCGAAATCACCGAAATTTCGGTTATTTTGGTTTGGATTTCTTTCAATTTTTTTAGTAATTTGAATTTGACTTTTGATGAAACTTTAGAATTTTGAGAAAAAGGTTATCGAAGATGGTAGAGATGAACTAGATATTGGATATAGATGAAACAGAGATGAAAATATAGATGAAAATATTGGATATTTGATACAGGGAATACAGTACTTGTTGACGTTTTCCCTCCTTTGAAAAAAAAGTAGATAGCAACCAGAGTTATATGTGGTACTAGTTTTGAATGTACAATAAAATGTTGGATTTGTGATAGTAAGTGGAAAGCTAGAAATTATCTATGGGTTGTAACTCTGTGGGCTATATGAAAACTTAGAAATGACATTTGTTTTCGGAGATTACAGTGGATAGAGATGAATGTGTTATGGCGTCGGGTTGGTCAATATATTAGGAACTAAAGGCTGTTGTGCCCTACATCGGCTTGGAGTATATGCGTCTCTTCATATTGACTTTGGAGGCCATGGCGAGGATAGCTCCATAGACCAGCTGGTGGTAAAGAGAAAAAAAATAATGGCTAGATGGATACTATATCAATGGAGAATCTGAATAATGGAACAAACTTTTAGGAAATGAAAACACAAGGAGGCTAAAAGGAAGAAACAGAAGCTTTGCTTGATTGTAGATTCTCCTACGAGCATGACATAGTCGTAAGTTATCCTACGACGTATATTCTCCTACGACTAAGCCAAATTTCGACTAACTTGTTTACGACAACCTATTATATCGTGGGTCTGTCTGATGAGGCGGTTAGCATGTGCACATATTCTTTGGAATAACTGTGCATAACTTCTCTCTGACAGTACCTGCCATATGACGAGTGAGATACCATGACTCTCTGATAATAACTCCCGTCGGATGGTTATCATCTGAAACGTTAAGACGTCTTTTGGCCTGGAATAACTGTCGTCGCTTCGCAAGCTATATAAGGGTTGACGTTAGAGAGAAGGGACAGACCCGAGAGAATAAAAGTAGAGCAACACATTCCGCATTACTTTCTCGGTTGTAATCTGTTCATTGAGCAATAATCACACAGGAGTAAGGTTATTATTATCTTAGAAGAAGGTCCCGACCTGTATAAAAATTCTTTTATTTTTTCTTTGTGTGATCGTAGCCAAGTTGGTAAGAGATCTATGAATCTAAATAATTATATATAAGATCGGTGTTAAAACACTGACAAAACTAAACTAAATGTTGAAAAAGCTGAGGGAGATATGCTTTTTCCCAGCTTTTGGTGGGTTGAAGTTAGGACCAATGGTGGGCATTCAGTTTTTACAGTTAACGGTTCAGTTTATTAGGTAAATAAAAATCTCAGTTTTTGAGTAGTGACCACCGAAATTAACCAAACAAAAAATAGAATTAACCAATTTATTTCGGTTTAGTTAATTCAGTATTTCGGTTAACCGAAGCTGCTTGGATTGGTTGGGTCGTGCATGACTTGATGGGCCGGCATGACTTGATGCCCGTGCGCTCGTCTGTTTGCTCGTGGATGTATATGTTGGTTACTGTTGGCCCAACTCCCAGCCCACGCACCATCCTCAGCCTGTGATATGTGGGCCCAGTTAGGTTGAATAGTTGGATTTATAATTAAAAATCCATTTTAAGCTATGAGCCACCGACAGTTACACCTCACTTGTCCGTATTTTACAAAAATGGTAAAATCCTGAACAGGGGCCCCACCTATTAGCCGTTGGGTTAACAATTGATTTTTCAATAGAAAGAAAAATAGAAATTAAAATAGAAAAGACGCCTTCAGTTTTAAAAAAACATGCTTCCTCTAGAAGGTAGCGTATTCGGCAGATTTCACCTTGTATGTAATCCTCTCAGTGTAGTCACTTCCTTCTTTTTTCCAAGATTTTCTCTTGTGACAAAACTTTAAAAGTCCATAATTTTTGCATCCAAACTCTAAATTAAGTGAAACTTGTTTCTAATTTTTGAAATCATGCTATTTCATGCCTATGTTTGAATTTATTTGGTATTTATTTGCATTAATTGGCTTTATGCGATAGATTCTGATGTACCAAAAATGGTTCAAAGTTGATTCAGAGTAAGCTAGGGACAAGTATTCGACAGCAAGGCAAGCATCTATTTGATCATGTTGATCTCATAATTCAATGCTATATATTTTGTTTGCTCAAACTTTTATGTATGTATGTATGTATTTTTAGTTGAATCGCTATATTAATAAGGTTAATACCTATACCGATTTGTTGTATTGATTCTATCTTAAAAAGTTGCTATACTTACTGTGCAGAAAATTGGGTGGGTATAGGAGTAACAGGACAGAAACACATCTGGGCGTCTAGGGAGGGAGAGAAAATTGTTATAATGGGACTCCAAACAACGTGTTTCGCTATAATAGGACTTCTAACGTTGACATCGCTAAAATGACACCCGAAACATTGGCTTCTCGTAATACATAACATTTGGCTAATGTTCCGAAATACCCGAACATTGGAATTAAAAGAGTCAAATGTCATGTATTACGAGAAGCCAATGTTTCGGGTGTCATTTTAGCGATGTCAACGTTAGAAGTCCCATTATAGCGAAACACGTTGTTTGGAGTCCCATTATAGCAATTTTCTCAGGGAGGGAGGGGCGAGGGAGAAACGTCATAGATAATATTGGGGATTTTTACCTTTAACCCCTCATCTTTCCTTACGAATCCACGTCAGGTATTTCTGACCTGTAAGGAATACGGCGTCCGCTCGCGTCAGGATCTCTTAATTTTTCCTGAAAATAGGTAGCACGAGACATGGAAAAACAGAGAAATTATTAATCATGTGATGACCAGAGCAACGTTTATTTTTTTGCCTTTTCTCACCCTTGAGTGAATGGCAGAGCTTCTGTACCATTTTTTTGTTTGGTAAGAAAAGCACAAAATAAGATGGATATTACTGGATTTGGTCATTTTCTCCTGGTCCGCGAGCCACATTTTTCCACAGATTTTAGCATGAAGATGCACAGGACTACGAGAGCGACAGTGAGGAAATTGAAGGCTATTTTGTCAATTAATGTAGAACGTAGCACAATTAATATAAAACCAGAACCAGCTGTGCATACTGTAGAAGTTTCTGAGAAAAAAAAAACCCATCTCATTCATATACTATGTGGTTAATCATATCGTCACAGCTCGTGGCGCGCGCCAAATTGATCAAATACGTACGTAGGTGTTCAAGTCTTCAGAACGTACGTACGTGCCGAATCAAATTAGAACAGTACGTGTACGCAAGCAATGACTGTACGTCGTGCCCCATCGAGATGTACGCAGTCACAGGCCTTCGATTCGGCGGCCGACCGGAGATAGCTAGCAGTATGCTCCGGCCGGCGACAACACAACTAAGGCCATGTATGCAACAGTCTTTATCTTTTGATCAATTTCAACTAACCTAGAGACAATATAAGACATAACATCTTCGGCAGTTCGTCTCTTAATTAGATCATTCATCTAATTATTTTTATCGATATTCTAATATTAATCTTACATATAATTTATTTAAATTAGAAGAAACTTTAGAATGTAGCGTATTCGGCATATTTCGCCTTCTACATAACCCTCTCGATCAGTATAGTAACTTCTTTCTTTTTCTTGGATTTTCTCTCATGGCAAAACTTTAAAAGTTCACAACTTTTGCATCGAAACTCCCAATTAAGTGAAACTTGTTTCTAATTTTTTTAAATCACGCTCTTTCATAATCTGCAAAAATAATTGAGTTTTGACTATGTTTGCATTTATTTGGTATTTATTAGCATTAATTGGTTTTATGTGATAGATTCCAATGTACCAAAAATGGTTCCAATTTGCTCAGAGCAAGGGGCAAGTATTCAACAGTAAGGCAAGCATCTATTTGACCATGTTGATCCCATAATTCAATGTTATGTATTTTATTTGCTCAAATTATTATGTATATATGTGTGTATTGATAAGGGAGGGGCGAGTGAGAAACGTCGTGGATAATACTGGGGAATTTTACCTTTAACCCCTCATCTTTCCTTACGAATCCACGTCAAGTATACATGTTGGACATTTATTTTTGACCCGTAAGGAATACGGCGTCCTCTCGTGTCAGGTTTTCTTTGATTTCGTCGGGATCTCTTAAATTTTGCTGAAAATAGGTAGCACAAGACATGGAAAAACAGAGAAATTATTAATCATGTGATGACCAGAGCAATCATGTGATGACGTGGCATGGCGGCCGACGGAGCGCACTGGGGCCACGGCTCGCCGGCATTCCAGCGGCCGGCCGGCGGCGACGAGGGTCGGAAAAGAAAGTGGAGGCAGAGAGGAACTCACTGCTATTTGGTGCAGGGCTAAAAAATGAGCAGAGGTGGCCGGCAACAAGAAGGCAGTGACGGCACATGGCTCCGGCGGGGACAGCACTCCGGTGACAAAGAGGCTCGGCCGAGGAGCGATAAAGATCGACGGTGCTGCGGTGATCCCGAGGGCGACGTCGTCGGGGCGTGAAGGTGGCCGAGGCGGCGAGGAGAGCTCACCGGAGAAGTGGCGGAGCTCGGAGAGAGAGGAGCGTGGCGCGGGGTGGTGTAGAGCCCAAGAGAGGGGAGCGAGGTGGTGCAAGGGGAAGTGGTGCCTAGGGGGTATTTATAGGGGTATAGGAGGGCAGAGCCGACGCTAATTGCTCATCAGAGATGGCGCGGGTGGCGGCGGCAGTTGCGAAGGAACGTGCGGGAGTGGGGGAGGTAGGCGCGGAAATGGGGGAGGAGGCGGACGCGTGACTTGTGGGGGAGGAAAGGGAAGGCGGCAACGGTCTCATGGGAGAGAAGGGAAGGGGCGGGAAGGCTGGCGGTAATGGCGGTGGTGGCTGCTGAACGAGGAAGAAGAAGGGCGCGGGGAAGAAGAAAGGAAAGAGGAAGGAGGCCTGATAGGCGGGGCCTAGGCACAGAGGGAGGAAGAGAAGGGCGCCGATAGGTGGGGTCAGGGAGGAGAGGCCGACAGGGTGGGTCCCAGGTGGAGAGAGAAAAGGACGGGAGGAAGGGGACGGTGGGATGGGCCGGCCGGCGGCGTCGTGGGCAGATTTGGGCCGTCCACGCGTCGCCCAGAGAGAGGGAAGGTGGGATGAGCTGGGATGGTCGGATGTGATCAGGCGGTGACATGGGCGTATCCTGGCCGTCCATGCGTTGGCCCGTGAGAGAGGGCAAGAGGTTTTAAATTTTATTTTGGTTTTTGATTTTCAGAAAAGCCAGAAAGCACAAAAAGGCTAAGAAAAACCCCAAATAAATTCCACAAATTTCAGAAAAAATCAAAGAAATTCCTGGAGCCATTTTGTAATTATAAAAATATTTCCAACTTAATTTGGTATTAGATTTTCATAATAAAAAATATTTTTTAATTTAAAATTACATTTTAAACTCCAGAAAACCAGATAAATGTCCAATTAAATCTAGATAATTAATGTAAAATAGATTTTTCATGCAAATTCAAAATAACCTTTGTTTAATCACATATTTAGGTTTTTATTTAAATTACTTTTCAAAATCAGGCTTATTTAAAAGCAGAAAATCAGGGCAAATGAAATTCAAAACTCAGACAACCAAAATACTTATTTTTAATTTAAATTATTTTAATATTATTTTTTAAAATAAAAACATGGGATGTTACACCCCACGATGGACTAGATCATCGTAAACAAGCTAGTTAGAAATATGCTAGTTGTAGAAGGATCCACGACCACGAGATGGTTGTAGAAAATCTTACGACTAAATGGTCTAAAAAGACCCACGACCACGGAGTAGTTGTAGTAGGACTTACGACTATATGGTCGTAGAAAGACTTACGACCAAAGAGTAGCCGTAGTAAGACTTACGACTATGTTATCGTTGGAAGACATACAAGCAAAGAGTAGTTGTAGTAAGACAGTAGAGATGGCAACGGGTAAATACCCATCGGGTATTGCCATTCCATACCCGTACCCGCTAGGTGTAAATTTACCCGTCGGGTTACCCGTATCCGCACGCGGGTAGAAAAATTTACCCATACCCGTACCCGCGCGAGTATTACTACCCGACAGGTAACCCGTACCCGCAAGCATACCCGGTTCAACACATAAAAATATCATCAATTTAGACATTCATTAATCATACATGCCAAGCACAAAAGCGTCTAATGATCAAAATTAGTACATCACATAAACATACTTGACATGACCATATCAACATATGACAAACAAATAAACAATCAACAACAAGTAGATAATAAAATTAACATTTGAGTGGAATGTCTAGTTGTCTAATGCGGGTATTCATTACCCGCGGGTAGGCGGGTATGGGTAGTATATACCCACACCCGCACCCGCCTACCCGGCGGGTAGATGATTTCGCCCAATAACGTACCCATGGGTACATAAAATTTTCCATACCCGTCTCTTTATCGGGTAAAACCCGTCGGGTATTCGGGTACCCATTGCCATCTCTAACGACTATGTTATCGTTGGAAGACATATAACCAAGGAGTAATCGTAGTAAAACTTACGACTATGTGATGGTTGTAGAAGGGCTTACGACTAAGTGGTCGTAGAAAGATTTACAACTACTTGGTGAAATCTATCCCTTAACGATAAAGGATATACTCGGAGAACATATTGACGTAATAATTAAAGTATTATTATATCATCATCAATTTTTATCACATTTTTCCTCACACTCTATTATCATTCACGTTGGTTTATGTACTTTAGGTTGTCTCTTGCATAAAGAGACATCACATCTTTTTTCTCATCTTTTTTCTCTTTCATGTAAGATTTTTATTGATGTGGTATAGCTAAAAAAAAGTTGCTGACGAAGTACTTATTAGAGATGCTCTAATGGAAGCCCAACCTACTAGAAACCTCTCATGGGCTCTATAATGTTTGGGTCAGATGTACGCACGTATATACGCACGTGCTGTGAGACTGTTACACCAATGACTAGCAATCAGGTACTACACTAGCTAGCGATCCCCTCTATGTCAAGAGAGAGACTACTGACAAATGTTAGCCACCTGCACAAGCACTGGCAAATGACTAGCAATCAGGTACTATACTAGCTAGCGATCCCCTCTTTGTCAAGAGAGAGAGAGATATTCCTCAAGAGAGAGAGAGACTACTGACAAATGCTAGCCACCTGCACAAGCACTGGCAAATGACTAGCAATCAGGTACTATACTAGCTAGCGATCCCCTCTTTGTCAAGAGAGAGAGAGATCTTCCTCAAGAGAGAGAGAGAGAGAGAGAGAGAGACTACTGACAAATGCTAGCCACCTGCACAAGCACTGGCAAATGACTAGCAATCAGGTACTATACTAGCTAGCGATCCCCTCTTTGTCAAGAGAGAGAGAGAGAGATCTTCCTCAAGAGAGAGAGAGAGACTACTGACAAATGCTAGCCACCTGCAAAAGCACTGGCAAATGACTAGCAATCAGGTACTATACTAGCTAGCGATCCCCTCTTTGTCAAGAGAGAGAGAGAGAGAGATCTTCCTCAAGAGAGAGAGAGACTACTGACAAATGCTAGCCACCTGCATAAGCACTGGCAAATGACTAGCAATCAGGTACTATACTAGCTAGCGATCCCCTCTTTGTCAAGAGAGAGAGAGAGATCTTCCTCAAGAGAGAGAGAGAGACTACTGACAAATGCTAGCCACCTGCACAAGCACTGGCAAATGACTAGCAATCAGGTACTATACTAGCTAGCGATCCCCTCTTTGTCAAGAGAGAGAGAGAGAGATCTTCCTCAAGAGAGAGAGAGACTACTGACAAATGCTAGCCACCTACACAAGCACTGGCAAATGACTAGCAATCAGGTACTATACTAGCTAGCGATCCCCTCTTTGTCAAGAGAGAGAGAGAGAGAGAGAGATCTTCCTCAAGAGAGAGAGAGAGAGAGAGAGAGAGACTACTGACAAATGCTAGTCACCTGCACAAGCACTGGCAAATGACTAGCAATCAGGTACTATACTAGCTAGCGATCCCTTCTTTGTCAAGAGAGAGAGAGAGATCTTCCTCAAGAGAGAGAGAGAGACTACTGACAAATGCTAGCCACCTGCACAAGCACTGGCAAATGACTAGCAATCAGGTACTATACTAGCTAGCGATCCCCTCTTTGTCAAGAGAGAGAGATCTTCCTCAAGAGAGAGAGAGACTACTGACAAATGCTAGCCACCTGCACAAGCAATGCATGCCTTCTAGACCAAT
Organism: Dendrocalamus latiflorus; assembly: GCA_017311315.1. Lineage (NCBI taxonomy): Eukaryota > Viridiplantae > Streptophyta > Magnoliopsida > Poales > Poaceae > Dendrocalamus > Dendrocalamus latiflorus. The sequence goes on from CM029636.1 coordinate 1,045,410, forward strand.
TCTGCAGTCACGCACCGATGTGGTTGCTCCGTTGTCTTGGCTCGCATGAACGGACAGAGAAACACAGCGGTGGCCGGCGCGGCGATCAGCTGCTGGAATTGTCTCCGCGGTACAGAATTGATGCCTCTTGCGTGGTTCTTGGCCAGGCATATTCTACACTAGAGTACAAATACCTTTGTATGCATGCCTCTCAAATTCTCCAGATGCTCTCGCCAATCACAAAAGTGTCTTCTCTTCCTAAAAATGCGAAAGGGTGACTTTAATTAATTAGTTTTGGGATTCGTACAATCAGATTTTCCAAACTTTGTTATCTTATGGTTATTTAGATAGATTTTCACAAATCTTGAAGCATCATGTACAGATATATACTTACCAGTGTAGACACCCTTGGAGGCTTGCACGTGTATATGAACATTTGTTAGTACAAGAGCGGGATCCGGGAGGGAATGAAATGCTATTTTCTAAACTTTGTTATCTTATGGTTATTTAGATAGATTTTCACAAACCTTGAAGCATCATAGGCAGCCTTGGAGGCTTGCACGTGTATGAACATTTGTTAGTACAAGAGCGGGAGCCGGGAGGGAATGGAATGCTATTTTGTCCATGTACAGACACAACCAGAAAGTGAACCATCCCTCACGGTTCAAAACCGTCAGGAAAAAACCAAAAACCGTCAGGTTATATTTTTCTGACGGGACCCCGTCAGGCAAAAGCCCTCAGGGCTGGCTGGAAAGGAAAATTGAATTTTGCTGACGGTTGCCCGTCAGGAAAATATAACCTGACGGTTGAACCCGTGAGGGAAAAAGTAATTTTCCTGACGGGCGAACCCATCACGAAAATTCATTTTCCTGACGGTATTACCCCCGTGAGGGAAATTTTAATTTTCCTGACGGTACTACCCCCGTGAGGAAAATTTTAATTTTCCTGACGGTACTACCCCCGTGAGGGAAAAATGAATTTTCCTCACGGGGAAAACAGTCAGCAAAATTTATTTTACTGACGGTGCAAGAACTGTCAATAAAATACTGACCCGCAAGAAAAATGAATTTTCCTGAGGGTTTCAACCGTGAGCAAAATTGATTTTGCTGTGACAGAAAATTTTACATCGTAGTTATAACAGATATTGTCAGCCACAATCAAATCAAATAACTTACAAGATAAGCATTCGTGCATCATATAATCAAATTAATAACAGCACCATACACATCAATCAAGAAACATATAATTAAACAAACATATAAAAAGTTCGATTTTCATAAGCAATCCATAGATTGATTCATATTCACACAAGCATACCAATCCATAAACTTCATCTCCATATTGGTTCATCCATCCAAAAGACATCTAAAATCAAGTACCACATACAAAAGTCCATTTCCATTACATTCAAGTTCAGCTAGTCAAAAGAAATATAAGAAATAACTGAAAATCACATGGCAGCATGGTTGTTGTCGCCATCAATGTCGCCACTGCAGTTGTCCCTGTCGTGTACATCAACGTTACCATCGACAGCACCGTCATCTGGTTGTGAGCCCGAGCCCACATGAGAGGATCCAGTCCCAAGCCCAGTCCCAGTCCCTTGCTGCAAGGTGAAAATATTATATCAACTTGAGTTGAAGAAGCCGTAATGACTTGTAATGTTGTTTGAATTATCACAGTCCTATATTAAATACACATCTCACAATATCATGTCTTGTACAACATGCATGGTAGCTAGTTTTCATAAGTACACAAAAGACCATAGCAACAAAAAAAGGATCTAAGTGTTCATAGCTAGATGCAGGTTGGCATATACTCAAGATTAGTTTAGCCTCGTAAACAACTCACAAGTATGGGTGTACTAACTAGTAGAAAAGTCATTTGCCACCTTACCATCATCCATCTCTGGCACATTTGTCAATATGTACAAGAAAGCAACCTTGTACTCTTCTGTTGTGAGATCACGACAGCCACGAGGGCTAATGCATCGACCCGGGTATTGAAATATGACAAGGTCACATGAACTTTGAAATGTGGAGGCACCATCATCGTACCGAGGCATATTGTTTCTAATTGACCGAACTTTAGGGTTAAAATATAATGATAGAAAATTTGTAGCCTCCTCAACTAGGTAAGCCTCAACAATAGAACCCTCAACTCGAGCCTTATTCCGTACTTTCTTCCTAATTTTTTGTATGTACCTACATGGAGTAGACCAATTAATTACATATATCATTAGGCTAGAAAGATAAAATAGTGGTATGAATTATTTTACCTCTCATATGGGTACATCCAGCGGGCTAGGACAGGGCCTCCTAGTCGAGCCTCATAAGGAAGATGTATGATTAGATGTTGCATCGGATTAAAGAACCCAGGAGGAAATATTTTCTCTAGTTTGCATAGAAGCACTGCAACATTCTGCTCTAGTGAGGTTATGTCATCCTTGCTAATCTCTTTAGCACATAACTTCCTATAGAAAAAACTGAGCTCAGCCAAACATAGCCATATATTTTCAGGAAGGAAGCCACGAAATGCAACTGGTAGCAAACGTTCCATGAATATATGGAAGTCATGACTTTTGAGGCCAAATATCTTCCTTTGTAGAAGGTTAACGCCTCGCCTAATATTGGATGCATATCCATCAGGAAACTTCAATGTTTGAAACCACTTAAGGATCGTTGTCTTGTCATTATTATTGATGCAAAAAGGTGCCCTAGGCTTGTGCCACTTCCCATTGTTCTTCAGCTCCAAGTGCAATGAAGGACGGTGACAAATCTCAGCTAAATCTTGTCTGGCCTTCACATTATCCTTAGTCTTATCGGGTATGTCAAAGCATGTGTTCCATATAGTTTCAGCTACATTTTTCTCATTGTGCATCACATCAATGTTGTGTCGAAGCTTTAATTTATTGAAGTATGGAAGTTGCCAAAAGCAGCTTTTGTGGGTCCAATGGTGAAGTTTACCAAAGTTTTTCGTATCACCTACAAACTTGTCTATTTGGGCTTCGACTTCCTCTCCCCTTAAATGCCTTGGTGCCTCCTCAAGTACTACTGTGTTCTTTCGAAATGCATTACCTTGAGTTCTGAATTCATGGTCATAGTGTGCAATTGACATATTGTATTGTGACTTCATAGCTAGCAAACGAGCGACAGCAGACAGACTTGAGTGTGTTGTGTTCTCATGGACTAGTTCGTCAGCGCTAGCGACCATTCTATAGAAAGCCTGGGCAGAGGCCGTTGGCTCCTCATCAATTCCCGGTGGATGGTCACCGCCTACGTCAATCAACAGATTGTCCATCCGATTACATTCATTGATTTCCTCGTGATCTATTGAAGGGTCCTGTCCATCATGTGTTGTCCATGTTTGATAGTTTGACCTAAACCCATATTTACTTAAGTGCAACTCTACAATATGCCTGTTGTGCCTAAAATACTTCCTGCACATTGCACATGGACACTTAATGGTGTCACCTTCAACTATCCTAGGATTTGAGAATGCACGATCTAAGAACTGTGTAGTTTGTTCAATCCATTCATTTGAGGGAGCTTTACCACGCTGCCAGCCACTATACATCCATTCATGGTCTGCCATGAAATAGTTCTGTGTGCATAACACGAATATATCAGGCATAAAATTATATTTATTAAAACTAGGTATGTTGCATTTGTATACAATTGTATGTCACCCGCTATATTTGCATTTGTATATCAGCCACTATACAATTGTTTCAATGTATCAATTATCAATGGTCGATGGACAGATATGTGTATATGAATATACCTTAGAGAGGGTGTATGCTGCCAGGAGGGTGCACGTCACAATCTTGTCGTGCTTGCCTGTGTCAGATCAGCAGAACAGCAGCTGCAACGCCGGCAGGAACAGCAGCAGCAGCATGCATTTCTTTGAGGTGGACTTCATGTAGTTTGATGCATGCATGTACATACCTAGCTAGAGGAGGCTGAGAGAGAAAAATATTAGAGTGACGGAAAAAGGCCTAGTTCGAATTCATTATCATGAGATGCATGAAGTGAAAGAAAGGAACAAGCTGCTTGCACTAGGCTGGAGCTGGACTGCTGGAGTAGCTAGCAGCCTTTACTATTTGATTTTTCTTTCTGGGTGTGTGTTTGTTTTCTTCTTAATGTGTACTTAATTCCCTGTACTGTACTGGTCTCATCCAAACATTACATAGCTACCAGCTAAATTTCCCACATATTATTTTCTAGTAGCAGCATTTCTAATATGGTAAGACCAAAACCTGTGCAGCTAGGAAGTAGTTCTTTCTAATTCATGACAAGCATGCAGCAAAACAGGAAAACCGCAATATAAAGTTGTAAACTGGAAATAGAAAATGGCAATGTTCCTTACCAGAGAAAGGTTGAGTGCTGTAAGGACATAGTTGTGGACCGTCCTTCAAAGTGACCTATAAGGCAATCAAACAGATCAAAGTTCACCTTAATTACTACATATCTATGCAATAGTACAAAAATCACATAATTCTGCTTATGCTTACTTCACTATCTGCAAGCTTTTTCCACAGTTGGGACACTGCCAACAAAAGAGACATCCTTGAGAATAGAACAAGAATGTGAGAGTATTCAAAAAATTGTGCACACAGACAACAAAGTTTTGCTTTTAATTTTCGTAGGAATAAGATATTGTAGTAGCACCAACAGACATCTACCCTCATCATCTATCCTACAGTGACTTTAAGAAACAAATTTTCTGAAGTAGAAAGTGACTGAATACTACGTTTATGGGGGGAACTTACATTGCTCTGAAGTATATCTTGCCCTGCAAAGAAGAAAAATGCACCCCACACCCAAAATAGGCAGCAGTATTGTGAGGAGCTGTGGTCAAGTCATAAGAAATGTAGAAAGCTATAGTTAGATTCTCAATTGAATTAATGTAAAATTTTGAATAAGAGAAAAGACATGAAGATTGAATAGCTATTCCTAAAATTTAAAAACAGTATACATTCTCCATATACAATAGCCCAGACTAAGAAAGCATATGATGCATGAGGTTGCTGCCATTATTACTGTAATGCAGGCACCAACATAGCTCATTAATCTCCTGCAGATATCAAAATGCTAACTTTCACCAACATGTTTCATGAAGCAATGACCAATGCCAATACTTTTTAACATGAACAAACAGTGAGCAATGAGCAGAACAACACTTCACCTTTTTAGTGAGTGGCTTCTTTTGACGCTGAAGCTAAATCCAAATTAGAGGATAAGGGAGGGGGGAAGGGAACAGGCAGACGAGAGGGGATGGGGAGGAAGAGAGCAGATCGAAGGGGGCGCGCAGCGGCGGAGCTGGGGCATCGGAGAGGACCTGGGGAGGCAGGGGGGCATGAGGGTTTGGGGCGGAGGAGGCGGGGCGTCGAGACGGGGAGCAGGCGGCGGGGGCGCGAGGGCTTGGGGCGGAGGAGGCGGGGCGTCGGAGAGGACCTGCAGGCGGCGGGGGCGTGAGGGTTTGGGGCGGAGGAGGCCGGGCGTCGGGACGGGGAGCAGGCGGCGGGGACGCGAGGGCTTGGGGCGGAGGAGAGGACCTGCAGGCGGCGGGGGCGTGAGGGTTTGGGGCGGAGGAGGCGGGGCATCGGGACGGGGAGCAGGCGGCGGGGGCGCGAGGGTTTGGGGCGGAGGAGGCGGGGCGTCGGGACGGGGAGCCGGCGGCGGGGGCGCGACGGTTTGGGGCGGAGGAGGCGGGGCGTCGGGACGGGGAGCAGGCGGCAGGGGCACGAAGGTTTGGGGCGGAGGAGGCGAGCGAGGGGATGGGGAGCAGGAGGCGGGCGAGGGGATGGGGAGGAGGCGGCGGGCGCGCGAAATTTTGGGGCGGAGGCGGCGGGCGCAAGGGGATGGGGAGGAGGCGGTGCCTGCGAAATTTTGGGGCGGAGGTGGGCGAGCGGATGGGCAGGAGGCGCGACTGCGAAAATGTCTAGGGTTTCCAGTGGCGTGCTGCACGAATAGCGGCCGGGCTGATCAGAAACCTCACGGGCTTGTTCCAATTATCCTCACGGTTCATGTAATACCGTCAGAAAAATAATATATTTCCTTGGTGGCTTAAGAAGCCCGACAGAAAAATAAATTTTTGTGACGGTTCTACGTGGGCCCGTCACAAAAAAAGAAATCCCTCACGTTCCATGCGGGCCCGTCAGGAAAACTAAAGCCCGTGAGGGATGATTCGTTTTCTAGTAGTGAGATATATACTTACCAGTGTACAATTCTGCTCGTTGGCTTGTTGTCATTAATTTGCCAAAAAAGTGCAAAATTAATTAGCCAGTACATAATTTTATGCATGCCGGGCTGTAGAACTGCAAGAGTCTTAGTGCTAGCTCCAGATAATTAAGCTCATCAGTGCTGTAGAGTAGAGAGAACATGATACCATGCATGTGCCAATGTGCATGCATGCATGCCATATTAATTATTTTGCATGACAGCGGATATATACTAGTAAGCAGTAATATTGGAGTACATGGCTAGAAATGACCCATAGATTATCTTGTTTTTCAAAACTTCAATTCAAAGTTATAAAAATAGTTATAAAATATAAATATTATTACAATCCTTACTCTGTCTCATCATTTTCATCTTATCTCGATCCTGGCTTTCTTTATCACTAACTGTTGTCTTCGTATACGGTGAAGCAGTCGTGTCCAATTTTGCAGTCAGGCTCCGTGGGCTCGCTGGCATGAAATGATGTCTATGCGCATATGAAATGTTGGGTATTTTTTTATGCCCACAAGCCGACCAGTAACCACCATAGTTGCCTAACTTTGGAATTCCAAACTAATATAACACAAACCGATGAAATGACGGCTATACGCATATGAAATGATGGGTATTTTTTTTATGCTCACAAGCCGACCAGTAACCTCCATAATTGCCTAACTTTCGAATTCCAAACTAATATAACACAAACTGATGAAATGACGTCTATACACATATGAAATGATGGGTCTTTTTTATGCTCACAAGCCGACCAGTAACCTCCATAATTGTATAACTTTCGAATTCTAAACTAATATAACACAAACTGGATGCCTCCCTTCAATCACTCTCTCGGTCTCTCAGACTGCCTCTCACGAATTTGAACGAGTAGTTGTAACCTCAACTGTCTCCTAGGACCATTTTGTAGCAAACAACGTGTACGTGCCTCGGCCAAAAAAAAAACGCCCATTTCATACACATGGACGTCATTTCATGTGTGTGGGCATCATTTCATGCGTGTGGACGTGGATGCGGGATTCCTGCTTAATGCGACTAGGGGGGGTCTTAATGCGGTCTAGGGCACGCCGAATCTTCACACGTGGGTGGAGCCACCAACTTCGTGTGGTCGAGGAGCGCGGGTGGTGACAAGTTCATGTGCACGGGCACCATAGGAAGTGACCAGGTACTCCTACGCTCTGGTAGCGTGGAAAGCCAATTTCTATGTCCTGGTAGTGCAAAAATCTCCACCCCCGCGCCCGGCCGTGGTTCCCACACTCGTCGCCTTCCCGTGCCTGGCCAGCCCCTTCCGCAGCAAAGTAGCCGTTCAAGGGTTGGTCCGAGAATTGAAGGCTCCACAAAAAAATTCTTGGAAATTATAAAATCAAGTCCATTGTGTGAGGATCCTTAAAAAAATAATTTTTGGAGTTCATTTTCTGTATTAAAAAATTCCTACAAATAGTACATTTAAATGAATTTTGAGTAAAATTCAGAATGGATAAAATTATGAAAAAACTACATAATTAAGTACGCTGTGTTGGGAGATTTTACAAAAAATTTCGTAAGTTTTTGAGCTCATTTGCTATATTTAAAAATTCATACATGCTGAATTAGTTAATTGGTAATCAACATATCTTAATTACCCGGCTAATTGGTCACCGCGCGGTGACCATGTGGTCTTCGCGAGCACCGCACAGTGTCGTGCGGTCTTCGCGATGCCATACCATGGCCATGTGGTCACCTAACATGTCGCCTCCACATTGACTCTGTACAGTGACCAAACAGGAATTGATGCCTTGCGTGGTGTTTGGCCAAGCATATTCTACACTAAAGTACCAAGCATATTCTACACTATAGTACAAATACCTTTGTATGCATGCCTCCAAATTCTCCGTATATGCTGTCGCCAATCACACACGTGTGTCTTCTCTTCCTAAAAATGCAAAAGGGTGACTTTAATTGGTTTTGGGAACAATTAGATTTTCTAAACCTTGTTATCTTTATAGTTATTTAGATAGATTTTCACAAATCTTGAAGCATCATAGGCACCTAACGAGGATAGAATAACCCTTAAATTATTGCATCACTATATCCACCGGATATACCCCTTATTACCCAAACTTTTTTTTTCTGATCCATAAGAATAAAAAAGGCTTTGCTTTAGACCATTTTTCATCTACGATCACTTTCTTTTTTAAGTAAGTTACTTTCACTTGAAATTGGTGGGCTAGATAACGATGATAGAATAATCCTCAAATTATTACGTCACTATGTCCACTGGATATACCCCTTATTGATCTATACAAACAAAATGATCTATACACAGAACTCGAAAGAGGTAAATCTAATTACAATTATGAGTACAAATATTACATACCGGTCTTGTTGTCCTTAGTTGGATATGAAGCACCCGAGTACACCCACATGGGGTGCGCTCGTCGCTTCAGAGGGTTGATGCGGCGCATGATGAAATCTTTCACCACGTGCCAACCGGTGAGACCGTTGTCCCTTAGCTCTTTGATGGTCGAGATGTAGGGGGCTATCCAGGTAAGATCTTTGGGAGCCGAGTTCCAAAGAGTATTCTTCTCTGCACCCTTTCCCATGAAAGACAAGCTGTCATCGCTGGTCATCTCCCAATAGAACCATCTTTTCTTCCAGTTCGGCCATGAGGACCGAGTGTACATTGGGATATACAGCTTTGTCTTCCAATTGTGGAGTTTCAGAGCATAGCTTCCCACAACTCTGGTTTGCTGGCTCATCTCATAATAGAACCGGAGGAGCTCAAGGTCCAACAGAATTCCCAAATACGCCTCACAAAGATATACGAATATGCTAAGCATTATGATCAAATTGGGAGCTAAGTTCACCAATTCGACCTCAAAGTATTCGAGCACTGCTGTGAAGAAGGGATAAGCAGGGATGCGAAGGCCACACTCACAGTAGGCCTAAAATACTGGAATCTCTCCTATCTTGCCCGATGGCTAGTTTTGTTCGGCGGCTTCAATCCACTTGACGAATCGCTGTAGAGGAATCTTCTCAGCATCTTCCAAAGCATTCAATTTCATATCATCCATCTCCGACACTGCCCAAGTAGGTGATGACTTTGCCATTTCTTTGGGTTGGTTGGCTGGAATTTAGGTGAGATCATAGGAAGGATATGATTTTGCTGGCGGCGAAGAGCTCGAGTGAGTTGGAACAGATGGGGAAAGGTGGAGACTAAGAATTACCTCATGGTAAGTTTTTATAACCGTGTGAGTTGGTCACTTACCTCGGGTACCGAAACGTTATCTCGAGAAACTGATTCAGTGGACACAACAGCGAAAAACGATTGGGTTTTCTCTTGTTTTGAAATCTGTTTATCTTTACAACTCAAGTAAAATTACCTTATTGCCCAAACTTTTTTGTAGTCGATAAGAATTGAAAAGGCTTTGTTTTAGATCATTTTTCATCTACGACCACCCTTTCTTTCTTAAGTTACTTTCACTTGAAATTGGTGGGTTAGATAACGAGGATAGAATAATCCTCAAATTATTACGTCACTATGTCCACTGGATATACCCCTTATTAATAAGGAAGAAGATTTACAAAGTAGTCGTAAGTTCTTCTTCGGGTATTTTATAGTCGCAAGCTCTTCTACGACCTTGAAGTCGTAAGTCTTTTTACGACTACTCCATGGTCACAAACTCTTCTACGACCATGAAGTCGTAAGTCCTTCTACGACTCGCAAGCTCTTCTACGACCATGAAGTCGTAAGTCCTTCTACGACTATTCCATGATCGCAAGCTCTTCTACGACCATAAAGTCATAAGTCATTCTATGACTACTCCATGGTCATGAGCTCTTCTACAGCCATGAAGTCATAAGCTTTTCTACGAGCACATAGTCTTAAGTAGTCCTATGATCACCTTGTGATCGTAGACTATTCTGTGGTTTCTACATCCCAAGTCGACTACTACATCATGGGGGCGTATGATAAGGCGGTTAGAATGTGCGTTTATCCAATAACCGCACACGATCTCTCTCTGACAACAACCGCTGCGTGGTGAGCAGGCCACTACGTTTCTCTGACAATAACTTTCGTCAGACGGTTATCACCCGAAGTGTTAAGGCGTCTTCTAACACAGGACAACGGCCGTCGCTTCACCACCTATTTAAAGGTTAACGCCAAAGAGGAAGAAAAAAAGAGAAGGCCAAGCCAGATTAGAGATAGTGCAGACTCTTTTCTGCATTACACTCTTGTAATTATTTTCTTTAATTAGTAATCACACAAGCCGTAAGGTTATTATTCATTGGGCCCGCGAGCCACATTTTTCCATAGATTTTAGAATTAAGATGCGCAAGACTACAAGAGCGGACGAGGGGAAATTGAATTTTCGTCGATCAATTAATGCATAACGTAGAAAAATATACAGCAAGCTAGCTAGCTGTACATACGACGCTCTATATACTTGGAAATTGTAACGACCCTACTTTTGGAAGCATGGTCATCGTACTTCCTACAACAGGGCAAAAGTTCAGTTGTGGATACAAAGAGTATCATACTTACTCACGGTCATTTAAAAATGATTAACTTGATTAAAATGTGAGCTAACAGTCAAACTTTAGTAACTTTATGGATGTCCAAACCCAAAACTCAATTTACATTCAGAAGAATTGAAAAAATTTTCTACATAAACATTTAAGTGCGGTCGTAACCCTAACACGAAAGCTGAAGCATTCTTTTTTTCTTCTGATATCTAATCTGATGAAAATAAAGTAAGATTGAGTACACTAAGTACTCAGCAAGCCACATGAAAGGCTATGCAACTAATATGCAAGGAGTTCAAATGGATAGTCACAGGTTGTGATGTAATATTAATGGATGCGAGATTGATGGTAAATGACTTTGCATTTTAAAACAGTAAAACAATACTTAATTAACAAAAGAGGTTTATTATCCACAATTTTCATATCAAAATTCTCCAAATTCTACTTATTGCTAGAATCACTCATGAAACATAGCTCCATTAACCGGAAGCATAGCGTATTCGAATGTCCATTTATTATACTCCACAGAGTTACCCAGCTTTACTCACAAGATTTCTTAAACTTTCAATATTATGCAATAGACATGCAACAGTTAGCGTGCAACTGAGTTGAGAAAACAAGGTCTTTCACTGCTCCTCTTTCTAGTCTCTACTCGGTAGGTTATGGTTCACATATTGTCAGGTATCCATTGGCCAATGTGGAACGCTATCGCCCGACTCTGAGTGGATCTACCATTGTCAAGTATGATTTTACCGTTTTCATACCATCCCCTTTGTCCATGGGTCATTCCCACTTCGGGAACTCCAACACCCTATAGATATTCAATTGATCTGAGTAGTTAGTAGACCAGATTTGACAAATCAAAACTTATGGTTGAGCGATTTCTATGCCCTTTATTTAGCATGAGTTTTCAATCCTTACTTTTCACCAATCAGGCAACCAGCCACAAACCCACTACCTAGTGATTAAGGCATTGCCACCAAACCAATCAAAGCCTCATCCCTAGGGTAAGGTCATGGACTCCAACCAACTTGTGAGTTTCCATGATTCATTCTTAACGTTAGTATTATTTTGTATTTCTATCGATAAAACAACTGAATCTCTTAGTAATGTAAAACATTTGAATTCCTAATCTACCATGGTAAATTTTTTAGTAATTTACTATTACTAGGGGCTTTGTCAAGGTGAATATAGTCCTCAAGTAAAATAGGGTTTTTTTCCAGTGTTAGCATATGGCTAAATTTTCATGTCATTCTAAACAATTATTTTAAAGAAATAAAAGTGTATAAATAAAGAATAATGAAAGTACTAATAATTAAATGATGTAGGCTCAATATGATCAAAGACATATGACTTGCCCCTTTATCCATAGCCTTTGATTATTTCTCTGTAAGCTTCAGGTTTAACATCAACTACTTTAATTGCTCCTGTAATTCCTCCGTTGATCAAATAAGTTCTTGTTCTGTATAATGCAAGTTGGGAACAAAATACAATAAAATAAGCAGAAAAATATAAAAGAAAATAGGTTTGGACAAATAGGGTGTAAACAGTGCTTTTGTTTGGCTGCGTGGAGTTAAAAATAGGTTAGATGGGCTCGAGACAGTCAAAATGGGTATAATTATGCTATTTTGGGTCGGGTTCAAAAATAGTAATGGGTTTAGAACAGTACTAGATTCGGGTTGGAATAATATCTGGTCGGGATGTGAACAGTGATGCTACAGTGCTAGGCTCAGCTCGGTTAGGGTTTTGGCCTATAGGCCAAATTGGTCTGGCCCAAGGCCTATTCGGCCTTCATCTTCCTCGGGTGCTACAGCGCGCCTGAGCAGGGGAGTGGCAACGACGAGGTTTTTGAGCACCATCGAAGGTTGCCATTGACAAGCGATCACATGGAGGGGCTCAGTGAGGCAGTGTGGTTCCATTTTTGGAATTAGTTAAGCTCGAGGAGTAACGATGAGAGCTAGTAGCGAGGTGAGCTCACCATGGCATGACAACGCTACCATGGGGTTTCGACGAGACTATGGGTGGTTTGGGCAACTATGGTAGTCTAGAAACTCAACAACAGTGACGGGTTGGCTTAATTTGGTCAGGGTGAGGCTGTCCACGATAACCTGGCTGTAGTGGCGGTGGCGTACGATGTCAACGGCCTGAGGGCTACAGAGAGGGTCAATGAGGTCGGCATTAGGCTTGTGGTGGTTTGAGTGTGCTAAGGCTACAACGAATTTGAGAATGGTTGAACAAGGTGAAGAATTGACTTTGAGAGCTCATCGTCACAGGGTATGGCGGCGGCGAAATCAGACCGGAGTTGGGGGAGGGAGTGGTTTGAGCGAGTAATTGAGGACTATTGGGGTTGATCCATAGCTTGGCGAGGCTTTAAAGCCAATCGAAGGCGGTGGGAGCAGGAGGATGGACTTGGTAGAGGCGACACATGGCTGGCGGAGTTGGCCATCTGGGGGCTTTGGCAGCGAGCTGGCGCACAAAGTGGCATAGTAAGGATGGCCTTGTCTCACTGGCGCTTCCACTTGCACTAGTAGAGTAGGGCATGGGTAGGCGCGCGTGTTACCTGTGCAGGGCACGGACGGCACCGGTGACATGGTTAATGGTGGGGTGCACGTGGGCGAGGATGGCGAGAAAGAGATAGGCATTGAAGACGTGGTTGTTGCAGTGGCATTGCTGTGCAAACGACGACCGGTGATCGCATGCTGAGGTGGCGCATGCGCGGTGGTAAAGGTGGCGAGTGATGTTAAGCTGGGTGGAGCCGAGCATAGGGGTGAAGGCCTGCGTCACCGGCTGGAAGAGAATTTTGGACGTTTTTGGCACTGTTGATACCCGAAATTCCGGAAATAGCCTCTTCGGAAACGAAATTCCAACTCTAGCCCCCACCTGACCGCACCATTTAACGGCGTCGCGACACGTGTCCAGTGGTGCGGCCGGGGAGCGCACCACACCTGAGTGGTGCGATCCCCGACCGCACCACACTCCCGCCGTCTGCCACGTATATGGTGCGGTGCCGCACCGCACCACTCGCCTAATGGTGCGGCACCACACCGCACCACTCTGCCGTACAGTAGGGTTTTTTGCACGGGAGATTTTAATTTATACGCATTTGTAAAGTTATTTTTTTAAATAAAAATTTATGTGTATATGTGAAATAATGTGTGAAAAAATATGAATTTGAAGTGGAGTCCACTTTACTGCTTGTGTAATTAGTTGTGCAATTTTGAAAATTAAAAATATTGGTTGGTAGGGTACGAACGAAATTTGTGTGAAGTAATGATTAGTGTTTTTGTGATTTTCATATATTGCTGACCGTGAAAAATGTGTTCAACTGACAATAACAAATTTCGATCATGGTATGTTGTTTTATTGGAAGCAATTTAAAGGAAAAAAATTTGAGCACAAATGTGATATGAACAATTGGAGGAAATGAAGGAAAGTGATATTGAACACGTATGATTATAAGTTTTGTTAATTTTGTAGTTGTGAATCAGAAAAAAATTTGAAAAAATTGTAAAACAAGTTTATGTTGATTATATGTTGTAGATGCATAAACAATTTCGGTAAAATTTTTTTAGGAACGATTGTGCGTAGAACGATCGATATATAAAGTGGTAAGTGACTTTTAGGGTTTGGTATGTTTTAAGGGTTTGCAATCCGCGTGATGTTTGTATGTTTTGTCAATTTTGTAGTTATAAACTGCGTAAAAATCAGATAAAGTTGCAATAGAAGTTTATGTTCAATGTAAGTTGTAGATGCATAAAAAAATTTGGTAAATTTTTTTAGGAACGATTGACCGTAGAATGGTCGATACATAAAGTGGTAAGTGAATTTTAGGGTTTGGTCTGTTGTTAGGGTTTGCAATCTCCGTGATTGTTTTCAGTTTTGGCAATTTTGTAGTTATAAACTGGATAAAAATCAGATAAAGTTGTAATAAAAGATTATGTTCATTGTAAGTTGTAGATGCATAAAAAATTTTGGTAAATTTTTTTTAGGAAAGATTGACCGTAGAACGGTCGATACATAAAGTGGTAAGTGATATTTGGAAGGTGAGGACCGCTATGTTAATATTGTTAAATGAGGTGCTACGTGAATCATGGAATGCGAAAATACTAGATATTAAACTTCATAATACAGTTGGGAGTAACATGCCGCGTAGATTTTTATTACATGCATAACATATAGCATGATATGCGACTAACCCACCCAACTACTCGTACGACCTACTGTGTGGACCGGGGCCACTTTCCCTTCCTTGCCCGCTCGGCGTTGAACTCCTCCGCGGCCTCTTTTGCCTTAGCCGCAATTTCCCTCTTTCTCTCGCGCTCCATCTCGCGAGCCTCCCGCTCCCTACGCGTGCACGCTTCAAGATGAGCTTGCGTCTCGCGCTGTATACGCAGGGTGTGCTCGTGCTTGCGGCGCTCCTCCTCCAGCAACTCCTTCTCCTTTGTGACATTCCACTCCTCGAAGTCGAGGGTCCATTGGTCCTCAGGGTGGATCTCAAGATCGATCCATTTGCGATAGCCACACAGGGGCTCCGGAGACTGTAAATACATGGGAGATATTGTTAGTGCGTGCTGTGAAGGAGAAAAGGTAGGGGAAAATGGTGCATGTGGTCGTTACCGGCTGCCGATAGGTTGCGGTGTCAAAACGGCGGTTGGGGTAGTCACTGGAGTAGTTTGCGCAACCCCAGTAACGCATACCTAGACTGATGCGGTGCTTAGACTTGAAGAACTTGCACACGTCCCCGCACCAACAAAGGGGAGGTGTCTCCCCCTCAGGTGGTAGTTGTGGCGAACGCTCGGTGGGGACGTCCGGGATGGGGTTGTTGCTACGCGGGCGCTTTAGGGGGGGACCTTTCATCGTAGCACGATGGGCTTATTCTACCCGGGCCTGTATCGCCCTTATTTTCTCATCGCGGGCGGCATCGCGGGCCGCAGCCGACCGTGCTATGTCACGGGTCTCCTCCCAATCCTTCACCATCTTGTCCCATTGCTTCTTCTTGCCTTTGTCCATCCCGGTTGGGTAAGAGAAGCGCGATGTAGTATGGGGTTTGGATGTGCAATGTTCGCTGGGAAATGGAATGCATACCAATTTATAGGGGCCGTTTTGTCTCTACTCGTACGTGTAAAGCTGGTCCGCGTGGTCGTAGCAGTGAGTAAAGATGGGAGTGCTGCAATATCACTGAAAAAAGGCCCCGTTTTGTCATGTCACTGCCCAAAGCTGGCATCTTTTGTCATCTCACTGAGCAAAGCTGCCCCGTTTTGTCTTGTCTCTGAGCAAAGCTGCCCTCTTTAGTACTGTCACTGCCCGAAGCTAGCATCTTTTGTCATCCCACTGAGCAAAGCTGCGCCGTTTCGTCATGTCACTGCGCAAAGCTGGCATGTTTTGTCATCTCAATGAGCAAAGCTGCCCCGTTTTGTCATGTCTCTGAGCAAAGCTGCCCCGTTTTATCATGTCACTGCGCAAAGCTGGCATCTTTTGTCATAGCACTGAGCAAAGCTGCCCCGTTTTGTCATGTCTCTGAGCACAGCTGCCATGTTTTGTCATCTCACTGAGCAAAGCTGACCTCTTTTTGTCATTTGACTGAGCACAACTGCTCTCTTTAGTAATGTCACTGCCCAAAGCTGGCATCTTTTGGCATCCCACTGAGCAAAGCTGCCCCGTTTTGTCATGTCACTGCCCAAAGCTGGCATCTTTTATCATCTCACTGAGCAAAGCTGCCCCGTTTTGGCATGTCACTGCGCAAAGCTGCCCCGTTTTATCATGTCACTGCGCAAAGCTGTCATCTTTTGTCATCTCACTGAGCAAAGTCGGCATCTTTTGTCATTTCACTGCGAAAAGCTGTCCTCTGTCATCTCTTTGAGCAAAGCTGCCCCGTTTTGTCATGTCACTGCGAAAAGCTGCACAGTGTTGTCCTGTCACTGAGCAAAGCTGGCCTCTTTTGTCATTTCATTGCGAAAGCAGACCTGTTCTGTCATCTCTTACAGCAAAGATGCCCCGTTATGTCACGTCTGTGCGAAGAACTGTCCTTTTATTCGTTTGAGGTGCATGCAGCAAGTTGTCTCGTTTGGTATAAGTAGCACGGTTGGGGTCCCAGTCCCAGCACATTGTTCAGTCGAACAAAGAAGTACCCTGTCTTTCGTGCTTGAACAAACCATGTCGGAAGCCGAGGGGCCAGTGGGATTTGGGTCACCGAAGGACGACATTCCCTTAGAAAGGAGGGATATGTTCGGTCCACAGTACCGATTGATACCAAGTCGGCGTGCTCAACCAGCGTGGCCGAAATGCAGGCACAATGAGTACGCGGTCGTCCAGATCTTGGATTCCCCGAACGATGGCGGGCGACGTTTCTTCCGATGCTCACGCTCCGGGGTACAATTTAGTAGTTTTACTTTTTTGTATTGATTATGGACCCGCGAAGTTTACCGTCCTTTTTTTGCAGATGGCAAAATGCGACTTCTCCCGCTGGATCGACCCTCCTCATGAACGGTATGTTGATCGTTATGTGGATACATTATGGGCTCGAATATGGGACTTGGAGTACCGAATGGAGAGTCTCACTGAGGAGAACAACGACCTCTGCGAACAGATGCAACGCGAGAGGGGCAACGAGGAGGTCGTGAATATAGGAAGCTCTTATGATCCCACATGTTGCTGCACGAACCCGAGCTGCATATGTGCATGCCACTACCACGACGGCCAGCCACGTCCGAGACGGCCCCCTCAGCAATTCTCCATGTGGGTGCCACGAGGCTCGTTTGGCATGTAGGTAACGAGGGTTATGGTTGTGTCGTATTTTAGTTCATGTATGTGTTGGCTGTACTACTTTCCGTAAATTGTTGGGTGTACTACTTTCCATAAATTATGTATGTGCAATGTATGTGTTGTTTCATGTTGTAAGTGAGTGACGCCTTCATGTTCTGTGGCCTCTTTCCGTAACGATGTAATGTGCAACATTGTTAAGCATGCGATGGATTGGTTGTTATCTTCGTGGAGTTGTTATCACAAGCCACAAAAAATGCAATACTCAGCAAAGATGCCCCGTTTTGTCATCCCACTTGGCAAAGGTGGCATGTTTTGTCATGTCACTGCGGAAAGCTGGCCTCTTTTGTCATGTCACTGCGGAAAGCTAGCCCGTTTTGTCAAGTCACTGGGCAAAGCTGCCCCGTTTTGTCATATCACTGGGCAAAGCTGCCCTCTTTTTTCATGTCACTAAGCAAAGGTGCCCCTTTTTGTCTGCTCACTGCCCCTTTATGTGCGTGTATGATTTGTGTTGTCTGTGTTCTTTGTGCGTGAGGCTGCCCCCCCACACAGCCTATAAAACGGAGCCATCCCTCACATACTCCCTTGCCATGTTATCAGTCACCTCCTGAGTTAGTTGTTCACAATCAGTGTAGTTTCCTTTCGTGCTCACTCCCCCAGACTAGGCAATGAGTCAGCTCAGCACGTCGTCATGGGCACCCACGGTGATGTGCCCAAATTGCAACACCTTGGTTAGACGTAGGACATCACAGACGGCCGCGAATCCTGGGCGACACTACTACAAGTGCCCAAATCACTCGGTGAGTCAGATTGTTTCGGGTTCGTTGAAATCGTGGTGGTATGTTTAAAAAACTTCTTGTCATGGAATTGCAGGAAGCTCCTGGTGGTTGCCGATTCTGGGTGTGGGAGGATGAAATGGGCAATAGGACAGCCAATGTTCGCCATGAGAGAGTTGTCGTTGGGGGTTGCGACCCTGTCGGGATGCGGCATCGTTTCGACAGACTAGAGTGGAAGATAAATTTAATGTTGTGTGCTATTTTGTTTCTTGTGATTATTGTTATCCTCAAGTTGTAGTGCTGGAGGTTCTCCTCGTGTATGTTGGTAATGTTTTATGTTGTGTTGTGGTCAAGCTATTTTGGTAATATGTTAAGTACGGTTGTGTTAGATTTTAGTTGTTGTGTTCGTTGGTGTGTTGGTGGTTGTACTACTTGCTACATTTCATGTACGTGCAATGTATGTGTTGTTTTGTGTTGTCATCTCTCAGTTGGTTGTATGCCATAGTAAATCAAAGAACTTAGAGCAACACTTTTATACTGGAAACCATCTTTGAACATCAAACCATCAAGCACTTGAAAAACATCAAAAAAATTACAACAGCACAATTACAAAAATTCATTTATCATCTCGTCGCCGCCGCCTCGGACGACGTATCTGATCCTCCGAGAAGGTGAACCTGCTAGGGGAGCGCGGTGCATCTCGAAGGTCATACTGCGATGTCTGCGTCGGAGGCGGTGGTGGGTACATCTCTGTGGGGAGTTCCGACTGCTGGCCTATAATAGAGCTCAGCCAATCGGAGGAGGGGTCTACGTCCTGCAATGGAAAATACAAAAAAGTTTATAATCATTATGTATATCATGTGTTATGTTTACTACATGCGTACATACCGGTGCATACGGCTGTTGGAATGACGATGACGTTGGGAAATCACCCATGTACTCCTGCGCCGTGTAACCTCGGTACGTCTGCCCGAACCACTCGTACCGCCCTTGCGTGTCTGCTCGGGTGGACTGACCGCCTGGCGCATATGTCTCTATCTGCTGGGGTGACTCAGTGTCGCTATCTGTAGGCTCGTCCGCCGCCCTCCGGGATGACGACGGCTGTAGCAACGTGCTATCCCTTCACAACTGCTGCAAGGAAAACGTGTGTTACGAATAAATGGCAATCGAGTGGACGAACGAACTGATGGCAAATGTCGTACCGCTGGTCCAAAACGCTGTGAGGACGAGGGAGCGCAGCTGGGATGACCTCCGGACAGCGACGGACGACCGCCGGACAGCGACTGAGGACCGCCGGTCAGCGACGGACGACCGCCGGACTGCGACGGACGACCACCGTACAGCCATCCATGGTCTGAGCAATATGCGAACGAGCCTTCTCCATCTTCTTGTCCATGTAGGCCCGCGCTACCTCGAAGAATTCTTTGCCTTCGACCATATGCTGCTTCGCCATCATGGCTCTATTGACGAAGTATCCTATTGAACGGTTCCAGGTCTCTTCAACGATTGCAGTGATAGGTAGGGATCTCACGCCCTTTAGAACACCATTGTACACCTCGGACATGTTTCTCGTCATGATTCCGTACCTTGCTCCGCCGGTGTCATGCAGTAGAGACCACATCTCCAGGTCAGGTGCATTGGACTGCACCCATTGTGTGAACTCCCCAAGTCTCGTGGAGCCTCCCGCCACGGCCCCCGCTTCAGACTGCTCAAGACGCCTGACATGCTCGCTGGTCTCCTGATCAAGGTGCCTCCACAGGGCATCGAACTTCGTCTTCTGGTTCTGCATACAAAGTTTTTTAAACATCTTCATTAGTTCCTTGCTATGGAACCTTCTGTGGAAGTTTGCCGCAAGATGCCTCATGCACCACCGGTTCTTCATGTCAGTCCACTGGTACGGAGGCTGTGTCCCGTTCTGCATCGTTCGCATTGCAGACAGCAACCCTGCATTGTGGTCTGAGATAACACACACATCGGGCCGATCTTGTACAACGGCCTGCTTCACATTGACAAGGAACCACAGCCAGCTATCCGTACTCTCAGTCTCTACTATTGCAAATGCCACTGGGAGTAACTGGTCATTTGCGTCTGCTGCAACCGCGGTCAGGATTGTACCCTTGTATTTGCCAGATAGGAATGTGCCGTCCATCGTTAGCACTGGATGGCACCACTTGAAGCCTTCTATTGCCTGATGGAAGGCCCAGAACACTCTGTCAAGCACAAAACAATTCGGCCCTTCCGTCTCATGAACCCGCTTGTACTTGTTAATATACTTGCCTGGGTTTGCTGCTGCAATCTGACACAACATTCTCGGGACCAGATCATATGCCTCCTCATATGTCCCGAACATACTCCGCAGTACCTTCTGTTTCCCCCGCCACACCTTCTTGTAGCTCACAGCAAACCCCACCGTGTTCGCTACCTCCGCCATGAGAACCTTGGGAGTAATGGATACATTTGTAGCCACAAGATGCCTTATCAGCTCTGCAACATATGACGACGTCATGTTGCGGTGCCTAGGTAGTGGCGCCGCAAGCTCACAAGTGTGATCGTTCAGCACCGTTATCCGGAAGTCCGTGGCAGCGCCTCTGAACCGCTGCGCACGGACCTTGCCAGGGCAGGAGTCGTCCACACACTTCACAATGTAGGTGTCAGGGTTGGACCTGTGCACCCGATATGTCCGGCTTATGTTGACGGCGTATGTGGCAATAGCTTGCTGTGCAGCACTCTTGTTACGGAAGCTCTGCCCTACAACGAGTCTGCCTTCATTGAATCCCCACTCTGCCTCCTCCGCCCGTGGCAGAACTAGGGATTCCGCTGCGATGTCGTCCAATCTAGACGGCACGTACGCACCCTCCGTGGTTACAACACCACCTACCACACCTCCCGCTGTAGGTTCCCCTTCTTCCTCCTCTCCTGAACTCTCTGTTTCCACATCGTCCTCCTCCTCACTTTCCTCCACCTGGTTCTCAAGGTACTCGTGACAGTCAACACGCGCGGCCCACCACCTCTCCGCACCTTCATTCGGCTGAAAATTCTCCACGCGCCTCTGCAGGTCACCATCTTCCATTGACTCATGGACTCCTCCTTCACCAGCATCTTCATGACCGCTGGAGAGTAATGCACGCTCTACATCTCCGCCAGCACCACCAGAGGCACCCATGGCGGATGATTCTGTCCTCTCCATGAATTGAACATACACCATTGGCCTGGCATATATCAATGCGTCTGGGTTGCACACGACCTCCATGTAGTTTGCCCATGAAGCGTCGCTCGTCACCTTTATAAGTTGCCACATTGTATCCCCTGCAACACCTCCAACTGTGGCATACACTGCCTCGATCCGTAATTTGTTCCTTGCGGTGTCCCGATCGAATGCGCACTACTAGATTTTCGGCCTAATGCCACGAAAGAAATTGCAACGCCACCAATTTGGTTGTAATAGGTAGGACGTATTGCAACGTTTTTCCAAAACGGTGGCAATAGGTGGACTTTATTGCCACTATTATATTGCATTGCGATATTCGTAAATGTCGTTGCAATAGGTAGGTGTTATCGCAACCATTTTGAAAACGTGTTGCAATAGGTTGGATATATTGCCACGACACTCTTTTGTTGCGTTAGTGTTGATTTTTGTTGCAATTATTTGCTACTATTGCAACCATATATAATTTCGTTGCTATTGGGTGATATTATTGCCACGGTGTTGTTTCGTTGGGATAATCTTCAGCGGCGTTGCAGTAGGTAGGTGCGTATTGCAACGAAAAACTAAATCGATGCAATAACATATTTATATTGCCACGTGTAAATTTTGTTGCCATAGAGTAGTGTGTTTCGTTGCAATATGGTATTCTATTGCAACTCTTTTATTTCGTGGACTTTTGTTTAGCTATCCAGTCATGCGGCAAAAAAATTATGAAAATTGAAAAAATGGGAAGCCACCTAGGAATCGAACTAGGGACCTCTTGATTGGCAGCCAACGCTCATACCACTAGGACACAAACACAGTTGTGATTATACGTGAAAAATATTGTACCTAAACAATAATAAGTGGAGGCGCCCTACATCATCATAGTTATCGATCTACCGCTGCCCTAGGATTGTACCTTATTGCGTGAAGGGCTCCAACACCGGAGGCCGGCGCCCTAGAGTGAGACGGCAATTCACGTACCTGCAGAGATCGATCAACACCGGAGGCCGGCGCCCTAGAGCGAGACCGGCAATTCACGTACCTGCAGATCGGGTCGTTCGTCGGCGTCTCTGCTTTTCTATCCGCGGTCGTGCGCACAGAGGTGATTTTCTTCAGCGTCGTCACGACTTATCAATTGGCAAATGCATACGCACGCATGCATGATGCTTTGAGCCAAGCAAACAAATCTATCCGGTCACTTGTGAGTTGAACATGCATACATGATTTGAGTTTTTGATTTGAGTTTTTGAGCAGAGAGGAAAATATGATTAGTGCATGCAATTAGGTAAGGTTAATTGAGTTTATTTTTTACTTACGGATTTTGTTTATTGGCTTTGTTAAAAGTAATCTTGTTTTTTGTTTTCTTGCCGTATTCGAGTAAGAGTCCGAGTATACGAATACGTATACGAGTTGTATACGAGTCCACGCTGCGTCGTTTCCGTTTCCGCATGAAGAGTATGAGTCCGTATACTCAACGCCGTTTCCGTTTCCGTATACGAGTTGTATACGAGTCCACACTGCGTCGTTTCCGTTTTCTTGCCGTATTCGAGTAAGAGTCCGAGTATACGAATACTGAAATCGGTATGTTGCAAATGCTATCTACAGCAACGCCTCATTGCGTGGCAATAGTTGTTTTTGCCACGCAATACATTGTTGCATAAACTATGTATTGCAATGCTTTATTGCGTTGCAATAGGTAAACGTTATTGCAACGAACCGAAATACCGTGGCCCAAACTTTAGACCACGCAACTTCTTGCCACGCCTCCCAACGAAAAATTAGCGTTGCAATAGGTGCTATTGCAACCATTTTGGGCCTATTGCAATGTTTTGGCGCCGTTGCAATAGGCCCAAAAATTAGTAGTGGCGGAACGCACGCATCTCCGTAGCTCCAACAGGCTAATGGTGTTCAGATTGCGTGCCCGGATCACAGTCCGGTCACAATTATTTAGGTCTGCCCCGTACGGCCCGTCCCGTACGAGACCACTTCCATAGAACACGAACAAGTCTTGGATGTCACCCATGGCGTACCTAACATAAGCCCAAACTGAACCCTCTTAGTATATATCACAGGCAACAACTGTACCATCACACATAACCTACCGCGTACCACATACAAGCGTACCATTTATGGAGTGCGCTAACAAATTTCTATATAAATCAAATTACTAATGTTATGCACTTTTTTCCAATTTCTATTCTACAAATCTTAATTCTGTGCTACATATATTACAATTTTTTCAACTTCATAGAGTCTAATTTATTTTGAACTTCTCATTGTATTTTTTACTTTATTTGCAGAGCGCGCTAACACATTAAATTCAAATTTTACTGCAAATCAAATTACATTTTTTTGTAATTTCACTCCTATTTTTTATTATTATTCTACTAATTAAATCACTAATCGAGCAACTCATTTTTCATCATTTCTTACTTACGATTTCTTACATCGATCAAATAACTACATTTTTTGCCAATCTGTTAGATCCTCTACATTTCTAGTACTACCCAACAATGTGCCATGCTTCATATATGCAGCGTTACACTTTAACATAGATTTTTTTTATGAACATGCACAGCAAGATCTATTATTATTCAGTGATTTTGGTTACAAGAATGAGTACATGTTAATACAAACAGTACATGCGCAAGTGGCCTTTCCGACTAGCTATGTGCTTCACAATGACATCATTTAAATGTAGTTACAATCCACTTAACAAACAGCAAGATTACTGGTTACAACATCAGTACAAAAACTATTCACATAAAATATAAATTACAGTACTCTACAACTACAAATATTTTATCAAAAAAAATTGCAATATACTACGACCACAAATAACTACAAATATTTTACATTACAACAACATTACTTCATTTCTTAACATAAAATATAGAATACAACACGATAATTACATAAAATATTGACATATTGAGATCGTGTACGCTAATTACAGGCTAATCACTATAATACCATCTTAAACGCATGGAGATGATATTTACCTTTTCTTGAAGCTCACGAGAGGATCTACAACTTTCACAATTGCGAGAACTTCAGATACCTTCCAAAATTACTCCAAATCCCGTGTTTGTGTTATTCTTTCCTTCAGTATGAGCGCCCTTTCTTGCTCCCTCTCTGGCTGCTTCTCTGTCTAGAGCAAATGCAAATGCACTGGAGCCTTCGAAAGCCATGCCACCCTCTTCCTTTTATCGCGAGAAAAAAACGGTCACATGCACAGAATGAAGTAGGGGCCGGTTCTCATGTATATACACGTGTTACAATCCTGCAGAAGAACATGCAATAGCAGCAGCACGGGAGCTACTTCCAGCGAAAAAAACCAGCAACACGCGGGAATCCTACGGCTTGAGGCGACGCGACGGGATGCAGGCATGTGGTGCGGTCGGGTACCGCACCACCCGGCCAAATGGTGCGCTACCCCGCCGCACCACTGCCTCTGATGTGACCGCGGGAGTGTGGTGCGGTCGGGGACCGCACCACTCAGGTGTGGTGCGCTCCCCGGCCGCACCACTGGACACGTGTCGCGACGCCGTTAAATGGTGCGGTCAGGTGGGGGCTAGAGTTGGAATTTCGTTTCCGAAGAGGCTATTTCCAGAATTTCGGGTATCAACAGTGCCAAAAACGTCCAAAATTCGCTGGAAGAAGGCAAAAGGCCAAAAAAAGAAAGCGCAGAAAGCTTGGGACTTGCCAAATTAGGAACGAAATTCAAATTCAGTTGAAATTGAAAGAAATTCAAAATTTTAAATTTTTGGCCTATTTCAAAAATTTCAGAGAAAAAACATCTTATTAATTCACGCATATGAATATTAAAAATGCTCGTAGTATCATTGAAGCTAGCCAGGTCACCAGGCAATACGCTCTAGCTTATCCATTGAGCAAGCAATATATGTGTGTGTGAGATTTATGCCCGCCCCTGTTGAATGGAATATATGGCTCCGCTCTAATTAGTTTTCGGTCTAAACTTCTGGCTATGACTTTTAACTAAAATTATTTTAACGGCTATTAGTTTTTTTTTAAAAAAAGAAAAAAATTGAAAAAAATCCAATTATACCATCACTCACAATGTAAAAAAAGAAAAAAAAACTAAAATAAGCTGAAATTAAAAACAACATATTTAAAATGTCTTTTAAATTAAATAAACAAAAATAAAGAACTAGAAGCTAAAATCGTTTAAAACAGAGCCACACATTTCCAGCACATTTCGAGCATCTAGAACAGTTCGACAATTCCAAATTTCCAACCAATCTAACACGGCATGGAAGAAACGTCCAAATTTAATTAATACATAGTACTAGCTAGTGGGGCTCCTCGTGTCAAATACCACAAGCTATGTTTGTACATATGTATGTATTGATGCTTCACAAAGTATATTATAATATATAAAAATAAAAAATAGTGACCGATAAGAAATAATAACTTATAAAAGCTAGGGTATTATTGAAGTCAATATAAACCGTTCATGTACCGATCGATCCCTGTCGAATCGTAAACGAAACAAAGTCGGAAGGATTCCGGCCTAGGCGCGGTGTCCACGTCGCCCCGCTCGCTCGGCCGGCCGGCGCGTGTCCTGCGGGATTTGCGTACGGTCGGCCGAGCCACTTTCCTCAGGTTTTTTTAAAATTACGTAAAGGTCCTTTTTCTTCGCGAATAGGTCCCTGCAAGTTTTTCCCTACAAAAAAAATTTTAGATGGCGCCCCGCGGGTTCCCAAAATTACGTATAGGTCCTTATTTACTTACGTACAAGCCCTTACAAGTCCTCGCTTTTTGCAAAAAACCCTTTTATTTTTCCGGAATTGCGCATTTGTCCCTAGGTTTTTTTGAAATAGGTCCCTGCAAGTTTTTCCCTACAGAAAAAATTTTAGATGGCGCCCCGCGGGTTCCCAGAATTACGTATAGGTCCTTATTTACTTACGTACAAGCCCTTACAAGTCATCGCTTTTTTGCAAAAAAACCCTTTTATTTTTCCGGAATTGCGCATTTGTCCCTGGGTTTTTTTGAAACTCCCTGCGGATTACCGTCTCTTTTACTTTGGTCCGCACGGTAGCTAGCGCGGCGTGCGCCGCGCTTATGCGGCTAGTGGATTACATTTCCTGCGCATTTCGAGCATCTAGAACCATTCGACAATTCCAACCAATCTAACACGGCATGCAAGAAACGTCTAAAATTTAATTAATATACATACTACAGTACTAGCTAGTGGGGCTCCTCGTGTCAAATACCACAAGCTATGTTTGTACTATATGTATGTACGTATTGATGCTTCACGACCTGTTGCGAAGTGGCTTGTCGACCGAGTTAAGCTAGCTCAGACGATTACTGGCGACTCAAGGGCATCTTTGTAATTTCTCTCAGTCTCGACTTTTCTACCTCTTGCACCCCCCTTCCATCTATAAATACGCATGCGGCATGCCCCTCATAACTCGTCCACACACCCTAGCTATCTAGCTCAGTACAACACGTACACACAATAGTATTCAGATTAACCGCAGCGATCGATCGACAATGGCGTCTCCGGCCGCCTCTTCGGTGCTCCTCCTCCTCCTCGCCGCCTTCGCCTCCGGCGCCAGCGCAGCCACCTTCACCATCACCAACCGATGCTCCTACACGGTGTGGCCGGCGGCCATCCCGGTGGGCGGCGGCCTGCAGCTGAACCCGGGCCAGACGTGGTCCCTCAACGTGCCCGCGGGCACCAGCTCCGGCAGGGTATGGGGCCGCACCGGCTGCAACTTCAACGGCGGGGGCGGCTGCCAGACCGGAGACTGCGCGCGCGCGCTCTCCTGCACCCTCTCCGGGCAGCCGCCGGCGACGTTGGCTGAGTTCACGCTCGGCGGCGCCCAAGACTTCTACGACATCTCGGTGATCGACGGCTTCAACGTGCCCATGGACTTCGGCTGCAGCACCGGCGTTACCCTCCGCTGCAGGGACGCCAGCTGCCCCGACGCGTACCACACGCCCCCAGAGACGAAAACGCACGCCTGCAACGGCAACAGCAACTACCAAGTCGTCTTCTGCCCATGAGCTAGCTGGGCCGTACTACGTCATGCATGCATGTATGACACCTACCTACGCAGCCATCACATATATGCGAATAAGGCTATAGTGCGTACGCACGCACGTATGTATGTATTCTTGCCAATGTATACGTACGAGCGGAAAATAAAGATGATGAATATTTGGGCCTAGCTTCATTGTTAATTAATCAGGTTATTTTCGACTTCCAGCGAGGAAATATTCAGGTGGAAACCGCCATTTATATGTAAATTCCTTGGAAACCACGTGTAAAAGTTTTCTAAATTCTAAACAAAATTCAGAGGTAATATTTTACAACTATGTAAAATTTCAAGATTGAACTCGATCACATTTACGATATATGAAAAAGGCAAACTCGTCCTGACTATTGATTTTTTTTTCACTGTTCCAAATTAAGATGGGCTAAGTTCCAAAGGCACCCGCTACTATATATTGGCGGCAGACATCATGCCCTTCAGGTTAGTCGTGGTCAGTCACATGTACTAATGGAGAAGGAGCAAATCGATCAATCTGCTACTAATTTCTATCTAGAAATTCATCAGAACATTATATATATGCACGACAATTCTGACTAGTAATATTCAGTTCTGGATGGCGTCATACGTACTGCAAGTTTGCAATAGCTAGCTAGGCATCACACGCAACAAAATTAATTAACTCTGGTTCGTCGGATGGAAAGTACGTACGTACGCACGCTCATCAAGCAACAATTGCTTTGTGGAAATGTAGTTACTGAAGTTTCTACCTTCAAAAAATGTTACCGCTAAAGTTTCAGAGTAAACCTCCACAAGTTACTACTATACTGCTAAAAAAACCACTATACCTAATTGTTACGGTACTCTTATAATATACGTACTGTCGTCACTGACTGTTGCCCAACACGTAGGTAGGTAGGTAGCCATGTATACGCACATCTCCGTGCTGTTTAGTAGACGTGCCATTGGCCTTCACGCTGCGGCGGCGGCGCCGCCACTAGCTGGTCGGAGCATGGCGCAGCGCCCGCATGCGCCTGGCCGGAGCTGCATTAGGGCAGTCCCAGTGCTCCACATAGGATAGTGTCTATAGCATTAATTAGATTGCCATGTAGGAGTTTTAGATGATGTGACGCTATATTAAATAAGAGAGAGAAGAAAAAGAGGAAGAAACTGGGTCTCATGCAAGACCTAGTTTCTATGAGAAAACCAATGCAATAGACACTACCAAATTTTGCATTGGAGAGATGGTGATATCTTCATGATAGATGGAGAAAAATTATGATTGGTGGAGAGGAGAGAGAGATTTTGATGCTTAATTAATTGCTTGGGTTATAAATAGACATGGTGCATTGGAGACAATAGTGTCTAAAGTAGTGTCTATATGACATGGCATAGATAGAAACTACTTAAGTGGTTTCTGCACTGGGACTGCCCTTAACGAATGCATTAACTCAAGCCGGCTCTCTAAACGAATGCTGTAAGCTGGTTGTATACTGAGGTGGAGGAGAGAGAGGAGGAGAGAGAAGAGAGGTGGGCTGTAAGCTTACAGCCAGCTGAAGCACAAGAACCAAGAAACTTTGTGAGAGGAAGGGGTAGATCATACAGCCTTCAGCTGGCTGTAACTACTATATGAGTAGGCTGATAAGTGAGCTGTAAGTATCCATACAGCCAGCTGAAGGCTATATTATAAGACTTGCTCTAACGCTGCCGGGCCGTTTGATCTCGTAGCTAGGCTGCTGCAGTCCAATCAGATGGGCTTTCCAGTGTTAGGGACAAATGTACTTACCTCTGTAGCAAATAGCAGAGCATTAGAAAAGTAGCTATTGGAATAAAATTTTAAAAAATACATTTTTAAATACATGAACATGAAGAAGGCGACAGAAGTTAATGGATGGCTTTTATAAAAAACTTTAAAAAGCCATTTAAAAAAGACTCTTTTAAAGTCGAAGTGTTTAAATCGACTTGGGACTTCTCCAAAGAAGTCAGGAAGCCCGAAGCCCATTTAAACATCCTTATATACTTTTATACAGGAAGAGCTAGCTAGCATGCTCACCTGTCTTGTCTCACTGGTCTTGGAGGAAAACGGTTAATCCATTCCTGGCTGGGAGAAAAGAAACAAGGACGTGCGCCACCGCGGTCAAACAGTAGTACTTATATACAGCACTACGTGGTAGGTACTCGCAGTATCACTGAACAGAACTCTGCCTCACTGAATGGAAACTGCAAAGTTACAGTATATCAAGTAATTACTTGTCTCAAAATTATATACATATATATAGCTGTAGCTACCGACCGCCAAAAGCAGAGGTTATACTAGAAAACTCTCTACACATGGTAATCTAACAAGAGTCACATGAGACCTATATTCTAAATGGTTACTGATAGCCTGGACTGAACCCACTGTATTCTTGGACGGCGCAAGCACCAGAGGAAAAATTCAGTGACATTTGCAAGTCTGCAACTGATATTAGATCTACAATTGGTCTGCAGCAAGGAATCGAAAATTGAATAGAGATTCATCCATCAAATCCGTCATCAGACATGGATAATCTACAAGAATAAAAGAGTTATTAGTCCTCATCTAGAACATCACCTTCCCCAGAGACAAATGCTAAGATCAAATAAACATGATGGAATGGCATTTAGCCTGAGGAAGTGTGACACAGGGACTACCAGTAAGCCTGACCTTGATATTTGGCTTTGCAAAGCAGCAGATGTAGTGCAAGTCAAGCGCTCTTGTCGAATGGTTTCTGTTGAAGGCAATGTACCAAATACATGATCCCACAGGGTTGAAGTTATTCCAAAGCCCTTGTTTTGAATTCTGAAGTGATGGTTCAGATGGTATTTCTGATGCACAGTAGAAGGAAAATGTAAGTATAAAATGAGATGGCGTGGTTTGATAAACTTCAGAGTGAAACAATCACCTTGAGATTTTTTCTTGGATCAGATAATGGCTGAACATGATGCTGGTAGTAGTGTGTGCAATCATAGATCACATAACCCAACAGGCCACCTCCAAACAAGCCAGGAGTGGTAGATGGAGTAGAAAAGAGCTTGACTAGATTCCAGAACTGGATGGACATAGCAGAAGAACTACATTAAAACATAATACTGACATGACAAAATAAAAATCATGGCATCAATGTCCAAATTAAAGTGAAACACTTTCTTTCACAATCCTACAAAGGGAATCCAAATTGGTTTGCAGAGCCTAACAAACTTTCATGTACAAACAAGCCACTCAAACAGCTTGAAAAAAGCATTAGAAGGCAGGTAGTATATAACAAATGTGGAAAGTATTCCAATGCTTGAGTTGACGGGCATTTCAGTTGACAGAAGTTCACTACAACAGTGTTACCCTGATATGTAATCCATGAGGCTTATTTACCGGAAAGCACAAGATAGCCGCAGCTGCTGGTGGAAAGACCAGTCGAAGTCCATCCATGGGATGTTTGTGATGGCATCCATGAAGAAGATAATGAGCAGTGTTTGTCCTGCCACATATCAAATAACAGTAATCAGAACATGCTCAACTCATCTGTTGGACCTGAACGGCGATTGACAGCACAACTTACCAGTAACTTCTACTTCTTATGTGGAATAGGAACCGATGCAAAATATATTCAATCAATGTCCAGAGAAATATTCCAAACACAACTATCAGAGCTACTTCTGAAAAGGGAGATTTGATCATATACCCTCCCCTTAATTTGGAAATTCAGGATTTACCCTCCCATCTCAATGACATATGGGGTCATCATAAGTCACTGACACGTGGGCCAGGAGGGTAAATCCGGAATTTCCATCTAAGGGGAGGGTATATGATCAATTAGGGGTTCTGAAAATGTGTGGCCCATTTGGATCGATGTAGGCAGGCACCAAGATACAACAGGCAACCAGATAAGGGGAACCGCCCATCATTTCGTACGTGTTTAAGAACTGAACAATGAACCTTTCATCAGAACACGATTCCGAAATTTCAAATAGAACAAGTGCAACAAACAGAATCTTCACCTCCAATACATCACTGGCAAAAAATCGTGGCCCCTCTTTGCTAACAAATAGCTGGTGAACCCAGTCTTGGTACTGTTCCTCTAGATGACCAACCTAGAAAATTTAACCCAAATAGTCGAAAACAATAATTAAAGAGCAGTCCTGGATTTTCAAATGCATCCACACACCAAAGCATAAACAGAAGAAATTAGGCGAGAGTCAAGAGTCAAAAGACTATGGTACCAACCAAAAAAAAAAGAAAAATTCCTCTCTAACCGTTTCTCTCTCTTATGTGCCCTAAAGTTTAATGACGTTTGCTCATTTGCTCCATGATGTCTCACTGATATGTAGGCTCTGAACCTGTATGTCAATGAGATATCATGAAACAAATGAACAAACGTCATTAAACTTTGGGACAGGGGAATAATTTTTCCTTCTCTCTCCCAAGCATATCTCACCCGTTATCCTTCTCTCTTCCGTGTATTTCTCTCTTTCCTCCCCTCCAATCTCCTTTCAATCTCTCTCTTTCCCTCCCCGTGCGCGCGCCGGTGGCTGCGAGGGTGGCATCGGCAGCGGCGTCAGGAGACGAAGCGACCGAGCAGCGTCAGAAGGTGGAGCGGCCGAGCGGCAGCTGCATCGAAGCGGTCGGGCGTGGCTTCACTAGCAGTGGCGCAACCGAGCGGTGCACGGGGCCAAGCAGCGCGGGCGGTCGAGCGGGCGGCGCGGCACGGGCGAGCGGTGTGGCGGCGGCCGAGCGATGCGGGCGGCAGCGTGAGGCCGAGCGGCGAGGGTGGCTGAGCAACGCGGACGACCAAGCGGCGCAGGTCCAGGCGGCGCGGCACGGCCGGTCGGTGGTGGCTGTGGCAACGCGATGGCGGTGCCGGCCAGGACGGCGGCGGCACAAGCCGGGTCGGCGGCGGCGGAAGCCAGGACGGCGGCGGCGCAGGCCGGGTCGGCGACGGCGGAAGCCAGGACTGCGACAGCGCAGGCCGAGACGGCGGTGGCGCAACTTGGGCGACAGCCAGCGGCGACGGTGGTGGCTGGAGCGACCGTGAATGTGATTTTTACAGTCACGTGTCGGCCAGTCAGTTGTGCAACCGAACCACGCATTTGCACGGTAGTTTTGTTAGATTGCACAGTGGGACGTCATTGCTTGGTCGTTCGCTCGGCCGAACGGCGATTCACACAGCGAAATCTCAACGAACACGATTCTTTTCGGCCAAACGATCTCTTCATGTTCTTCCACTATTTTATCATAACTCTCATCCGATTCACTTTCGTTCCATCCTGTAGGTTCGCACGCAGCCGTTAAAGAGCATTCGTGCAGTTGTGCATTCCAATTCCTTCGTGCAGCCTGTCCACCAAGCGTGCTCAAGGCAAGTACCTCGCGGCCGTGACCTTTCCTTTTCGCAAATCACATGTTTCTAGTTTACTTGTCATCTTGTCATTGAGTATAATTATCATGTCACTCAAGCTTGCTTGACTAATATCATATTGCTAAAATCACATCACTAAAGTTACCTGGCCAATTTTATATAGCTAAAGTTACCTGGCTGCTAGCGTATCACTAAAGTTTATTTGGTCAATATCATATCACTAATGTTGCTTGGTTATTACCATATCGTTCATGTTTGCATATTTATAGATGTTTAATATTGTATGTATGCCGTGATGTTCTAGGTCATTTTATTTCATCTGCTACTATGTTAATTAGGATGTTCAGCTAAAATATTCTAGAGTTCATGCTTTTAATTAGTGTTTTAGAATATATGCTTAAGTTGTTAATGGGGATAGCATATGAACATGTTTGAACTTAGATTTGAATTACTGACACTCTTTTGATATTAGGGCTGCTATGTTTTAGTTTCCTAATGTTATGTTTCAATAATTGCACGATGTTGTATATGAGCCATGAAGGATGTATGTATTAAACCTATTAATCTGCCTAATAATCACTTATCACATAATAAAACTTGATTGATTGATAACTTTGCGTGAACTATATTATAATACCACTTTAGGATAATTCTTACCACTATCACCTTATCATTATTCCGCATCACTCTCACGTTAGGAGCTATGTCTCTCTATTTTTAACCCTAGCACCCCTTTTCACTTCTCATAGCTTTATCGTAGCCTTATGCTTGCTATCTCCTAGTTTCCTTAAATTCATACTATACAATGTGTCCATGATGTATCAGTTACCTTATCACCATATTTTCATCCCCTATCATCCACATATCGGGAATTATGTGTCTTCATTTCCAACTTTAGCAAATTCCCTTACTTCTTTAAATTCACACCATATAATATGTTAATAATATAACTGTTACCCGGCCTGAGATTATCCACACATAAGGGATATTTCCACCCACCTGGTAACGTACGGGGGTCGTACACTTTCGTTACTCAGGATATTACACCCTGTCGGTGGTTATACAGTCGAGGACGATGGCGTGCCTGGCTATTCTCGTATAACCGGGTACGTGGGGAGTAATCGCCAGCGCCTTTGCCATAACTTGCTAAATAACAATTATTCTGGTTGACCAGATGACGGTTATCTGGCCTAGGGTCATCCATATATAGGGGAGATTTCCACCCACCTGATAACGTACGGAGGCCGTACACTTTTGTTACTCAGGATATTACACCCCGTCGGTGGTTATACAGTTGAGGACGATGGCGTGCCTGACTATTCTCGTATAACCAAGTATGTAGGAAGTGATCGCTAGTGCCACCATCATATCTTGCTAAATAACATTTATCTTTAATGCCACTGCTCCTGTGATCTCTATCTCTAATTTGTATCAATGGTTTCGATAAACTAGCTTCTTTGCACATAAACTGTATCAATTGCTTGCTTACTTGTTTTGCTTGTCCTTTACATAGCTTGCTTGCTTACTTGACCTTTTCTCGTCGTGTTGCGACCGTTGTTGGGTACTTGCTGAGATTTTCAAATCTCACACTTGCTCTTTTCATTCTCAGGTAAATGGCCAGTGGAGTGATAGCATCATGCATGGGTGGGAGCACTCGAGTTTTCAGCACCGTGGCTTGCCACTATTTGTTATTTTATTTGTTCTTATTTGGTTAGAAGTGGTCCGGTCCCATGTTTCAACATTTATTTCAATTTCCGTTGGTTCTCTATCAAAGTATTTTTTTTTTTAAGTTTTAATTTTTCATGATTCCTATTATTGCTTTTATTATTCATTTTTCCACTTTGGCGATGACGTTACATTATAATATTTTACATCGGTATGTGGGGTGCTACAACTATTGATAAGGACTGCATAAATAGTAGTGAAATCGAGGAAACTAAAAACATCACAATTTTGAGTTCATTGTAAATAATGGGGAAATTTACAAATATGTACTTTATACATCTTGGAGGCATGCACAGAATAAGAATAAGAAATTAAGAACTAAAAACACTTGTAACTACCGAACTCTTGGTCATATCTACTCTACCCTGGTGACTTGTGACTTATTACTTTGAAAAATCCACTTGAAATAAAGCTTTGATAAAAAAAATACTATCGATATGCCAAACAGACTTTCAAAATCGAAGAGAATTTATACTGATGAGAAAAATATGTAGCACGAGACATGGAAAGAGAGGAATTATTAATCCATTTGACGATCAGAGCAGCTAACTAGGTCTCCAAGGAGTAGACTGATGACTGATATTGTTGGATTTGGTCATTTTCATTGGGCCCGCAAGCTATATTTTTCCACAGATTTTAGAATTAAGATGCGTAAGACTACAAGAGCGGTTGACGGGAAATTGAAGGCTGTTTTGTCGATCAACTAATGTATAACGTAGAAAATATACAGCAAGCTAGCTAGCTTTACACACAACCACAATTTTGGAAACAGAGCTGTCGTACTTACTGTAACAGCCCAGGAGTTTAGTTGTGAATAGAAAGAGTATGATACCTACTTGTAATCATTTAAAAAGGATTAACTTTATTAAAATATGATCTAACGGTCAAACTTTAACAACTTTATGGAGTCTAAGCCCAAAACTCATCTTACATTAAGTTGGTGCTCATTTGGATTTAAAAGCCTTGGCTATGGCTTATTCTGCACTATAGCAGCTAGTAGCTTTTTCAATGTAATTAAATTTAAAAAAATAAAAAAGTTATATCATCACGGACAATGAAAGGAATAAGGGGAAAAAAGAAAAGACAAAAAGCCCAAAAAAACCATATCGCCAGAAAAGATGAAAGTAAGAAGCTAGAAGTAGAAGCTCTAATGAGCAGGGCAGAAGAATCGAAGAAATATCCACAGGAACGCTTGAGTGCGGTCGTAACCCTAACACGAAATCTGAAGCATCCTTTCTTCTTCTGATATCTGATCTGATGAAAATAAAGCAAGATTGAGTACACTATGTACTCAGTAAGCTATATTGGAAGGCTATGCAACTAATATGCAAGGAGTTTAAATGGATAGTCACATGTTGTAACGTAATATTAGTGGATGCAAGTTTGCTGGTAAAAGATTTTGCATTTTAAAACAATAAAATAGTACTTAATTAACAGAAGGGGTTTGTTATCCATAAGTTCCATATCAAAATCCTCCAAATTCTACTTATGTCTTATTATTGGAATCACTCATAAAACACAACTCTATTAACTGAGAGCTCAGATTGCATGGCACCAAAGCAAATCCTGGTAGCTGATGCTATGTCAGAAAAGTGGCGATGTCCATCTTAGCATCTATTTCAAATGATAAGGGATGTACATGCTCTAAGGTCATGGTCTCCAACCATCATGTGGCTTTTCACGATTCATCCTTAATCCTAATATTATTCTGTAATTCTATCAGCAAAAATGTCAAATCTCTTCGGAGTGTAACATATTTGAATTCCTAATCTATCATGGTAAATTTTATATTAATTTACTATTACCCGGGCTTGTCAAGGTGAATATGGCCATCAAGTAAAACAAGGCTTTTTCTAGTGTTAGGACATAGATAAAATATCATGTCATTCTAAATAATTATTTTAAAGAAATAAAAATGTATAAATAACGAATAATGAAAGTACTAATAATTAAATGATATAGGCTCAACATTATCAAACACATATGACTTGCCTCTTTATTCATAGTCTTTGATTATTTTTTTTTGTAAGCTTCAGGTTTAACACCAATTACTTTAATTGCTCCTATAGTTCGTCCATTGATCAACTTTTTGAATTCAGATACTAGCACAGAAAAATAAATACAAATAAGTTCCTACTATGCATAATGCAAGTTGGGAATGAGATGAAATAAAATAACCGAAAAAATATAAAAGAAAATAGGTTTAGGCGAATAGGGTTTAAGCAGTACTTAGTTTGGCTGAATGGAGTTGAAAATAGGTTAGGTGGGTTCGAGACGGTCAAAATAGGTATAATTATGCTATTTGGGTTGGGTTCAGAAATAGTAATGATTTTAGAATAGTACTGGATTCGGTTTGGAATAATATTAGGGCAGGATGTGAACATCGATGCCACAGTGCTGGGCTTGGCCCAGTTTGGGTTTTGGCCTATGGGCTAAATTGGCTTGGCCCAGGTTTTGGCCTATGGGCTAAATTGGCTTGGCCCAAGGCCTATTCAGCCTTCGTCTTCCTTGGGTGCTACAACGCGCCCGTGCAGGGGAATGGAAACGGTAAGGTTTTTGAGCACCAACGAAGGTTGCTGATGACAAGCGATCGCATGGAGGGGCTCAGTGAGGCAGTGTGGTTCCATTTTTAGCGTTGGTTAAGCCCGAGGAGCAATGGTGAGAGCTAGCGACGAGGTGAGCTCACCATGGCACGGTGGCGCTACCATGGGGTTTTGGTGAGACTGTAGGTGGTTTGGGCATCTATGGTAGTCTAGAAACTCAACAGCAATGATGGGTTGGCTTAATTTGGTCAGGGTGAGGCTGTCCATGGCAGCCAAGCTGTGGCGGTGGTGGTGTACAATCAAGGTTGTCAGAATATCGATTCTGTCATACAATCCTAGGATTTTATGATCCAAAATTTATTAGACCGTTCTGATTCTATGGTAGAATCTTAATATGATAGAATATCTTAATATTCTTACGATTCTACCCAACTTTTGTAGGATCATGATCAAAATTTTCATACGATCCTACTCGATTCTATTGTTTTATTATAAACAATTACTTATATACTTCCTTTTAATTGAAAATTTTAACTTTTATCTCTTTATGTTCACTATAATTATTATAAAATAACACATGATCTTACATTCACTCTATAATTTGTAAAGAAAAGTTCAAAGGACATAAAATAAAATTACAATAGTGTTATAATACACTGTAGATTTTTAAAAAATGTTTCTTTGGTAGAATCAGGTAAGATCTTATATTTTACATTGATCTTACAATTTGCAATTCTACTAAAGAACCTCTGATCTGGTTCAAGATCACAATTCTGACAACCTTGCGTACAATGTCTTTTAAATTTAATAAACAAAAATAAAGAACTAGAAGTTGAAATCGTTTAAAACAGAGCCACACATTTCCAGCATATTTCGAGCATCTTGAACAGTTCGACAATTCTAAATTTCCGACCAATCTAACACGGCATGCAAGAAACGTCCAAATTTAATTAATACATACTACCAGCTAGTGGGGCTCCTCGTGTCAAATACCACAAGCTATGTTTGTACATATGTATGTATTGATGCATCACGACTTGTTGCGAAGTGGCTTGTCGACCGAGTGAAGCTAGCTGAGACAATATTGGCGACTCAAGGGCATCTTTGTAATTTCGCGCAGTCTCGACTTTTCTACCACTTGCTCCCCCCTCCCATCTATAAATACGCATGCCCCTCGTAACTCGTCCACACACTGACACACCCAAGCTAGCTAGTCAGTACAACACGTACACACAATAGTATTCAGATTAACCGAAGCGATCGATCGACAATGGCATCTCCGGCCGCCTCTTCGGTGCTACTCCTCCTCCTCGCCGCCTTCGCCTCCGGCGCCAGCGCGTCCACCTTCACCATCACCAACCGATGCTCCTACACGGTGTGGGCGGCGGCCATCCCGGTGGGCGGCGGCATGCGGCTGAACCCGGGCCAGACGTGGTCCCTCAACGTGCCCGCCGGCACCAGCTCCGGCAGGGTATGGGGCCGCACCGGCTGCAACTTCAACAACGGGGGCTGCCGGACCGGAGACTGCGGGCACGCGCTCGTCTGCAGAGTCTCCGGGCAGCCTCCGGCGACGTTGGCCGAGTTCACGCGCGGCGGCGCCACCGACTTCTACGACATCTCGGTGATCGACGGCTTCAACGTGCCCATGGACTTCGGCTGCAGCACCGGCGTTACCCTCCGCTGCAGGGACGCCAACTGCCCCGACGCGTACCACCAGCCCAACGAACAGAAAACGCACGCCTGCAACGGCAACAGCAACTACCAAGTCGTCTTCTGCCCATGAGCTAGCATGCACGCATGTATGACACTACCTACGTACGCAGCCATGACATATATATGTGCGAATAAGGCTATATATAGTGCGCACGCACGCACGTATGTATTCTAGCCGATGTATACAGGGGCGGAGCCAGGAATTGGATATAGGGGGGTAATATGGACAACAAGTAGAGTAGAACCAATGAACCATGCCGGATTTACCGATCCAATTGTCACATATCAGAGTAATATGTTTCGCAAATTACAATGCAAAGAAAATTACATCTCTATTAACTTAAACTTAGCTCTACGACTAAAACAGGGTCTAAGCCGATTAAAACAGGGTCTCTAGATGTGATGTGAGAGCAACTACTGAAGTGTGTACTTATGATTTTTGTTTACATTTTTTGATACCACAGTGAACGGTAAAGATATTGACGTGGACGGCTCATATATTTTTAGACTCGAGAAGTCATTTAAAAAACTGCTTTAAAAACACTCTATTTATTTTGATTTTCGAAGAAATCAAAAAACAAATCCACGAGAACATGTCCATTGTATTGCCGTAGAAATTCGGCCAAAACATTTTCTTGGCTTTTAATTAAAGGTTCCTAGAGTTATGTACTCCACCAGCTAGTAGTACTTGAGTGATCTTCAATCACACCTATGACTAGCTACAACAGCTTCTAGTCAACTCACTAGCCTGCATTAATCATCCTAAGATTAAGAACACAAACATGCATATCCTACAGATCACGGTACGCACCACCTTGTAACCCGCATTTACAAAGATTAGTAGATACAAAGCTAAAACAAGAAACAAAATAAAGAGAATTTGGGCTGCATATGACTGAGCTTTAAACATACTTTACATTTGGACTAAATTGGGAGGGACCAAACCACTAATTAAACACATATAATTAACTACATAATGGAGGATTAGTAAAAAGTTGGGGGGTGCCGGGCCCCCTCCAGCCCCCCTTGTCTCCGCCACTGGATGTATACGTACGAGTGGAAAATAAAGATAATGAATATTTGGGCCTAGCTTCATTGTTAATAGATAATGAATAATGTAGGTAATATTTTACAACTATATAAAATTTTAAGATCAAACTTAATCGTATTTACCATATATGAAAAAGGCAAACTCGTCATGACTATTGATATATTTTTCACTGTTCCAAATTAAGATGGGCTAAGTTCCAAAGGCACCCGCTACTATAGTGGCGGCAGACATCATGCCCTTCAGGTTGAGGTCAGTCACATATACTAATGGATAACTATTAAGAAGGGAGAAGGAGCAAATCGATCAATCTGCTACTAATTTCTATCTAGAAATTCATCAGAACATTATATATATGCACGACAATTCTGACTAGTAATATTCAGTTCTGGATGGCGTCATCTTTTGTTTGCTTCACGGCAACCCAGTCGCACATCTATCTTAATTAATTAACTCTAGTTCGTCGGATGGAAAGTACGTACGCTTATCAAGCAACAATTGCTTGTGGAAATGTAGTTACTGAAATTTCTACCTTCAAAAAATGTTACCGCTAAAGTTTCAGAGCAAACCTCCACAAGTTATTACTACTAAAAAAACCACTAGACCTAATTGTTACGCTACTCTTATTATATACGTACAAGATGCTTATCCAAATCTACTGTAAAGGCTTCAGCAACCATTTTATTGTAGAATGATTACTGCAGATAAAAAAAAGTAAGGATATTGGTATTATGTACTAAAATCAAGAAACTTTGGAACAAATAAATGCCATAAAATACATTAGAACGCAAGACAAGTTATATCGAACTATGTTTGAACACACTGTGTAACTGCTACGTTTGCAGTCTGTGCTACTTTTGTAGTTTTGTGTGTGTACTTCGTCCAAGTTGGGCAATTTAATTGACCCTCGACTTTTTTTGGTGGCTTATGACTGAAAACACTGCAGCTAGTTGAAAAAAATACTGTAGATGACAGAGACTTATTTAGCATAATTAAATTTAAAAAAATTAAAAAATATAAAAAAACATATCAGCCCATTACGTATAATACAAACACATACGGGAAAAAAGAATCGGCAAAAAAGCTCAACAAAAAGCCAAAAGTTCAGAAAAAGACGAAATTTATGAATAGTGAAAAATAAGCCGGAAGCTAGAAGCTAAAGCCCAACCGATCGGAGACCAAGTGATACCACACCACGATGTTTCCATGTTGGCCATTTGAACAAACAAACAGCAAGTGGGCATGTGTCATGGGTAGGAAGTCAGCAATTAGTTTTTATTTGTTAGGGTATAATTAGAGATATGATATTAGTTTCTATTTATTAAGGATATGATTAAAATTAGATTCTATTTGCTATCGAAATTAAAAAAGAATCAACTATCCCTTTTTTTCCTCCTCTGCCCTTCTCCTCGGCGCACCGCCTGCTTGCGGCACCGTGCTCGTCGGCTACCGCGGTCGGCGCCTCCTCCTACGCGAACTCCCAGCTGCGATCTATTTAGCGCGGTGTAGACAGTCCAAAGCCCAGTCTCAAAGCAGCAGTTGTTCATCATTCTTGTGAGGATGATGCAATGCATGTGCATGGACAGTCCAAAGCCCAGTCTCAAGTTGTGCCGGCCAATAGACTTGACCATGGACTCCTCGCCGTCCTCGAGTCTCCTCCCTTCGTCGCCCTCTCCTCTTCGGTTCGGTCGCATCGAATCGAAGGGGAGGTTCGAGCCCCAACCCGCGCCAGTTGGTCGCCGGAGATGTCCCGGACGCTGGTGCAGCCGGTGGGGCAGAAGCGGCTGACGAACGTGGCGGTGGTGCTGCTGCGGAAGCACGGCCAGCGCTTCGAGATCGCCTGCTTCCCCAACAAGTGCTCTCCTGGCGCTCCCGGGTCGACAAGGACCTCGACGAGGTGCTCCAGTCCCGCATCGTCTACTCCAACGTCTCCAAGGGCGTCCTCGCCAACTCCAAGGCATTCGGCACCGATGACCACACCAACATCTGCATCGAGGAATCCTTCTCCTCGCGTGCTCCCCCTGCTCCTGCCTCGTGGTGGATCCCTTCCTACTCGTGCGATATCAATCATGTTCAGAAGTACTAGATGGTTGCTGCTGCTAGGCGCCCAAGAAGAATTCTTGATTGCGTTGTCGTTCTGTGACTCTGTCAGATATTGGAGAAAGGGGAGCTCCAGGTATCTGCCAAGGAGAGGGAGGCCCAGCTATATAACCAGTTCAGGGATATCGCCACGATTGTTATGGAGAAGACTGTCAATCCTGAAACCCGGCGTCCCTACACCATCACCATGATTGAGCGCCTCATGCATGAGATACACTTTGCGGTGGATCCAAACCTTAGCTCCAAGGAACAGGTAGCTAGCTGCCTACTTCCTTGGTATATTGTATTGACTGCTATTTCAGTACAACAGTGGTAGCTGTCTGAATGTTTAGCATGTGTCATTTGCATTCGTCACCTGTAGCACTTTCTTTAGATATTGTGTTGCTTTAGGGCTAATAATCGTCCACATTGAAGAGCAAGTAGGTGACCTCCTGGTTCCTGTATAATCGGAGCATTGTTTATCGATTTTTAGAACACTGTATCTCACCATCATCTGTAGATAGCACAGGTAACAGAACATGGACAAAGAGAGTGAGGACATAATTGCACATTGGCAATTTGACATAGCTGCATATGAAGCCAGACACACAGTGTAAAACGTTGTTGTCATGTAGGACTCGTACTTGCCAGCTTAGAAAAGGATTCTCAAAGTGATGACCTTTTCCTGTAAGCAATAACTGCGCTATTTCCTCTGCATTGGCCCCAGTTGGAAGAAATTGAGCAAGAAACTCTCTCGGCCTCTGTTAGGCACGTAGGCCAGACCTAATGACATGGCAAAATCTTATGAGTCGAAGCAACATAGCACAGCAATAAAGAGGAAACATATATAGATCACTAGAAACATGGATGTGGATCCAAACCTCAGCTCCCAGGAACAGGTAGCTGCATCCTTTCTGGAGAGAGACTGTTGCTGTTTATTATGTATCTGCCATCACCTGTAGAACTAGAACATGGTTAAAAATGGTAATGCCACCGTTATATGTCCATTAATTGTGTATCAATTGCATCAAGTCTATCTGTATTTTTTTTTCAATGGATGATCATTGTGTTTGGCTACTGTACAGTCTGTACTGGAGTGAAAGAATAACAAAACGATTGCCTGCTCATTTCCTTTTCCGTAGGGTTGCAACTCAGCTCCATCAACCTTGCAATGACCCAACTTCTCATGATAATAATTTTTTAAGGAAAACAATACGGGAGTATATGTGATAATAATGATGTATGTTTATG
The DNA here is from genome assembly GCA_017311315.1 of Dendrocalamus latiflorus. NCBI lineage: Eukaryota > Viridiplantae > Streptophyta > Magnoliopsida > Poales > Poaceae > Dendrocalamus > Dendrocalamus latiflorus. The sequence goes on from CM029636.1 coordinate 1,088,601, forward strand.
TGGCATAATATTTAGACATTTGTTATTAACTTATTATGGCACATTATGATAGGTAGTATAGCTACTGGGTGTGTGGATTTTTTTTAATATACTCGCTCTTGCTCTTTTCATTTGCAATTTTTCCGGTTTTGCAGGCACTGAGAATTATTAAGAAGCTCACAGAGCACTTCCCCTTAAAGCGTGCATCACTAAGGGTACGGTTCACTGCACCAAAGTCTAAACTTGCAGGCCTCATGGAGAAACTTGATGAGTGGAATACTAGTGTTATTTCAGAGGATGAATCTGGCAATCAGCCTTATATTGTAAGTCTTTTAAATCATGTTATGTTGCAGCTAATACTTAATTGATTATGATTGGCTATGGAATTCATCAGTGTTCCCCACTTGACTTGAGTCATTGCACAAATTAATATAGGATGATGTGTTCTGTATGTTTCCACCATAATGGTATAGAGCTAGTAATTGGTCTATGTTGAAGTATAAGTGAATTGCCCATCTTTCCTCATCAGCTTAAGCTTTTGGGTGAACCGGCTGGTGCATGAAACTCAATATGGTATCAGAGCCAAGAGGTCCTGAGTTCAAGATCTGGCTGACGCAATTAAAAAAAATTAATTGCAGTCCACTTCTATTCCACGCCTTAGGTCTAAGGGAGCCTACGCGTGAGGAGGAGTGTTGAAGTATAAGTGAATTGCCCACCTTTTCTCATCAGCTTAAGCTTTTGGGTGAACTGGTTGGTGCATGAAACTCAATAGTCTATGATATCATTTAGAAGTTAGCCGTATCACTTATTAGCTTGGCCCTTGATACCTATTCTACTATTCAGTCTACGATGAACTCAACATTAAAGTCTGCTCAAGTTGCCTGCTGCCGCTTAGTGTTCTCCTCCATTGTGACACTATTGCAATTATTTCTTGAAGCTATAATATCTCTCTCATATTTGTTAGATCTATAGATAAATAGATGAATCATTCAGGTATTACACAGCCTAAAGGGGTAATATATAGTACAAGACTTAAGGAACACAATACCAAACCAGTTGATGAGGACATCACTTCTTCAGATACACACAACACTCCTCCACTTGACATTCAAGGACCAATCACTAGAGCTCGCGTCCGACAATTGAATTTACAGGTGACCTCGTTCCTAAGTACTTCTTTTTGTTCACTTGAGAATCGATTGCTACCTAATGATTTAATTATGATTAGGAACCATGGAGAGGACCTAGAAGTACTTGGAGAAGGACTACGAGGCGCACAAGTCCAGCAAGGGCGGTCGAATCATGTTGGAGGCCCAACTCAAACCGACTTCGAATCCAATTCGGAGTCCAGGACCAGGCCGCACTAAAACGGACACCCAGATCGCATCCGGACTCCGTTTTGGACGTTCTACATATGTATGGAAAGCTGAGAAGACTACCTTTCCAATGGATCTGGTCCCATGTCAAAATTACTTCTGAGTCAACAGGAATAGTCGAAAAAAGTGGACATTCAGAATCTGTCAGGGTGCTGCGCCACCGTCTTTTGGGTCTTTCGCCTTTGTATCGTGTTGGAGCCCATTAGGGCGCGTCCAGGGGTTTTGCACGCCCCTTAATCCTTTATATCCAACCGCCACCCCCACCATTAGGGTTGGGTTTTGCTTAGATTAATTCTGTCTTAGAACAGTTTCGCCGTTTATCGGTTTGTGAGACCCCAACTTTCGAGTGCTACATCAATAAATCCGCAATTCAGTTGTGTTCTTCCTTGTTCTTGCTTGTGTTCTTCGATTCGCAGGCGAGGATTAGCCTTCTTGGCGAGGTCAACCGGGCCGCGCACGGTTGATAACCTGAGGAGACGTGGTGCTGCGATTGCAGGGTTCGGAACGTGTCGTTCGGAAGCCGGATCGATTTGTGTCGCGCCTCCATCAAATCGAACATATTCAGAACCTGTTGGAAGATCGGGACCCCGTTCCTATCACCAGTGTTATTAAGTCATCGACTAATCGATGACTAGTCGTCCAGTCGATACATGACAGACGACTAGGGAGGCCGACTCGATTGGAGCGACTAGTCGAGTGGCCGGACGACTAGTCATCTACTAATCACGACTAGCCGGCCATGTCCAGTCGCACGACTAGGAGGTGGCCCACTAAATTAGTAAGTTTGAAGCCCACTAGAGAGGTTCGACCCGACCAAGACTTAATACCAGTGACTCAATAACCCTAGATCCTCATTGCACACCACACGCGCTATTTTGGTTGTAGTATTAGTATAATAATTCCAGCTTGATTCTTTATTATGACTGTGACAATTGTAGACCTGACTCTGGGGACTAGTCGAGACTAGTCGGTCGACTAGTCGCCCAAGTCACCCCTTTGACGACTCGACTTTACGACTTAATAACCTTGGACCAAACCCTAAAATAGGAAAAGACACTAATACCCTTATATCCTTAACACCGCCTCAAATACAAGGCGTATGGAATAGTATTACATTTGAAAGGGTTGACATTAAAATAGAAAAAATTCCAAAATTTGAGTCTTGAAGATGTTGTCGTAGCGTGCAGCTCTTGAAAATTATGTCGAGCCAGAAGATCTCTATCTGGGGTCGCACAGCAGCCCATAAAGCAAATCGAAGTCCGAGCCAGCAGCGGTGCAAAAGGAAAGCGCGGCGGCATTAAAAACTTAGGGTGGCAGCTCAGAGAGAAGCGGCAACATTAAGACTTCTACAATCTATAGCAGCTCAAAGAGAAGAGCGGTAACTGCGGTCATGCAAAAAAGAAGAGGACCACACTCGATCCAAGAGGATGGACTGTTGCAAGAAAAGTAATTGGCTGAAGGACAAAGTAATTTTGTGGACTCGCATGACTTTGACAAACTAAAAGATAAATGCTATGAACTTGGATGAACGCAACGGAAGACCCAAAGCAAAAAGACGCAAAGCTGCAGATACTAACAGCAACAACATGCACCAACACTAAAAATCCAAAGCTGCAGATATTAGCAACCACCACAAAGAAAAACTAGCACACGGTGTCACCATCCATCCATTGGGAAATTTAACTATTTGCCACTCTTAAGAATGCCACCTATTCAAATGCCACTTTCTTCCTTACAATTAACATTTTACCACTCTTAAGATGTAGTTGACTAATTAATCGCCACTTTCGAGCCCACGAGGCGCCAAATCACTGCCATGTCAGCGCCTCCCCGCTCGCCTCCGTCCCCGCGCCCGCGCCCGCTCTCCATCACCTTTCTGCCCACTCTCAATCGCTGAAGCCACCTCAAAAAACATCACACTCCCTCATCTCCCGTCACAAAAAGAAGAAAATGAGATGGCTGGCTGGGAGGAGAAAAGGGGGCGAGAAAGTTGAGCCGGATGACGAAGCCATGAAGTGCGGCGGGGATGGCATAGTGGTCGGGCGGGCAGCAGAAGCTTGATCCGACGGTGACTCGAGACGGCAGCTCGGGCAGGGCCGGCCAGATTCGGCGAGGGTGCAAGTGATGGCATCCGGATTCGGCTGTCTTCCTCGCCTCCAGCTGCATGAAAAACTATCGATGACCTGCCTTGGATGGCTAGATCCGGCGTCGGCGTAGCGGTGGTGGACAGATTCGGTCGATGGCACCCAAAGCCTAGAAGAAGGCGACGGAGAAGAATCTGACCAGCGGAGATGCGGCGGGCGGCAGCGGGAAGATGAAGACGATGGCTCCAGGCGGCGCCAAGCCGGATTCGGCACGGAGGAGGCCTGATTCGGACAGGGCTAGGCTGGATCCGGGAGAGGCCAGGCCAGCGGCGGCTTGATCCGGAAGACGGTCGGCGGCGATGAAGCCCGATGACGACGGTAAAGGCTAGATCTGGTGCAAAGAGAACCGGAGCCGAGGTGGGGCTAGATCGACGGCCATGAGCAGCAGCGTGGATTTGGTTGCTTGACAACTGCTTGACGAAGGCGCAGTCGAAAAAGGTTGATGCCCCGGGTAGTAGAGATCGCTCCTCCCGAGGGCAGCTACAACGGAAGACAACGATCGATGCTATGGTTTGAGCGAAAAACCCTAGATATAGCTATGATACAATATTAGATCTATGGATGAATAAATGAATTGTTCATGTATTGCACAACCCAAATGAGTAATATACAATACATGACTCAATAAACACAAGACCGAATCCTAAAATAAAAAAGATACTAATACCCTTATATCCTTACCAATACTTAACCTTATTACTCCGAATAATGTTTTACAGGTATGCGGGATTGAGCCATCTATTCTGCATTCATGTGAGGAGTGATTGAAGGATGTGCAAGGGAGGGTGGAAGTACTGTCGGTGTCGGTGCATGCCGAAAGCAGCCCTTCTCTGGATCAGTATGACTGTGTCAAAGAGTCACCAGTGCCTGCAAAGGATCCTGATACTGTTGCTCAGCCAAGTGAGAAAATGCAGAGACAGAGCATTCGTAGTGAGGTAGAAAGTCAGGGTCAAAGCAAGCAACAAAGAAGGTGCAAAGAGTGTGACGTATGGTATGCTAGCAAGAGTGTCACCAGTGCTAGCAGGGCTGTGCTGTTTGACAAGCAGAAAATACATGGGTGTTGTAATAGTAGGAAGGAATGCTGGCAGAGTTAACTTGGTGGCGCATACTCTATGTTTGTTGCTTGTTCTGTAATGGCATGATGCTTGTCTAATGTAGCAGGTCTGTAATGGCATGATGATACAAGTGAAATGCCTGCTCTGGACCTAGCTTGACACCACTCTCTTAATGTAGCAGGTTTGTGTCACCGACTTACCTGGATGTTTGGTTTTTTGCCTTGGAACATTTCTATTCAGTTTTGCTATTGCACAGGCGACTGAAATTTTTTTATATTTCAGTCACCTGAAATTGCACTCTCAATGAACTAAAATTGCAGCCCCCCTCCAAAAAAACAGTTGCAACTTTAAGTGATTCAGGGTGCAACTTCAGGTGACCTGAAATTGCACTCTCAATCAACTAAAATTGCAGCCCCCCTCCAAAAAAACATGTGCAACTTCAGATGATTCAAAGTGTAACTTTAGGTGACTGAAAGATAAAAAAATTTCAGTCCTGTACAATAGTCTATCCCTTTCTATTTCTACTCTGGTCAGGCAAAAACCAAGTGGGAGGATTACCTTGCTACGATGATTTGTGGAGGCCGAGCTAGCTGCTTCTCTTTTGTTTTTCATGCGTGCATCATTTCACTTCGTTCATGCGTGTGTCGATTGAACTGAAGAAAAGCATCCATTAAAAACAAAGCTAAAGTTAAAAAAAAACATGGTCGCTTTACTTCCTATAAACACTTTGGTTTCTATAAACTGTTTTTCTACCCTAAATAGATTTTTCTATAGTACCTAGTTTTTATAAAAGAGTGTCTTTTTAGATGATATCTATTAGTCGATTGTAGTGACGTTATTTATATCGAATGTGAGTATCTCTCTCGCTATAAGCATTTCTATAAATTGTCACTTTTCATAGACCAAAGCTAAAAACTATCAACAAAATCTAATAAAATATCTAATATGAGGAGTCGTGTGGGCCCACTTGTCAGCCCAACTCCTCTGCGTCGCGTCGCGTCGGCCGCCGCGCCCCGATCGATCCGATCCCATTCTCCCCGGTCGCCTGCATCCTCTTCTGCGCCGCGCGTCACCCCTCCGCCTTCGTCTAACTCCGCGCGGCCGGTAGTCGTCGCTGGAGAAGAGGGAAGGAGATGCACGGCCGACCTCGGCGCCCGGACAAGCCGGAGGACGCGGAGGCGGCGGCGGCGAAGGCCGCCAAGCTCCGCGACCTCCAGGCCCAGGTCCTGCACAACCACCACTCCCGCATGTAAGCACGCCGCCTCTCTCCCCCCCATCTAGGACCGTACCTTGCAAGCCTCTCAGGGCGGGCGCGGAAGATGGATCTACTCATACTGTTGATGAGTTCTAATGATTGCGCAATTTTTCTTGTGGAGGGCTAGATTGCATCCTGCTGCCTTCTGTTGTAAACTTCACCTTACTGTCGAAACAGCGCTGTTTTGAGTGGAGCGAGATCGAATTGCTCCTCTTTGCTAGCTGTATTGTCCACAATACTACACACTTTCCCCCCCCCCCCCCCCCCCCCCCCTTTTTTTTGCTGTTATGAACAAAGCGAGCAAATGTAGCAAAAGATTGTGTTCAGTACCAGGATGAACTTAGTTGGATGATTGGGGCTGTAGGTACACCAAGGAGGCTCTCGGTCTGAGCTTCAAGCTGCTCGAGATGAATCCTGAGGCCTACACTGCGTGGAACTACCGGAAGCTTGCATTTCGGCACAACCTTGGGGAGCTTTCTGACCCGGAGTCTGTCAAGTCGGCTGTTGATGATGAGCTCAGAGTAGTGAGTTCTGATCTATCCATCACTTATTGACTTATATCATGGATCAGGTTGATCTGTGCTTGCCAGTAGTGCTTTCTCAAGAAACCAAATTGGTCATCTTTGTGGAGAAAAAAGCTCAGTAACAAAGAAAGAAACAACAATCATAGCTAGAGCATTCAAATAGTAAAGAGCTCTTGTGTTTCACTTTCATGCTTTAGTTGTTTAAAGTGTCCATGTAGTTAATCACTTGAATGACCCTCAAATTTGGAATTTGGTAGGTGGAGATTGCTTTACGGCAGAATCCAAAGTCCTATGGGGCTTGGTATCACCGGAAGTGGTTGCTAAACCAAAAGCTTGCCCCAGTGGATTTCAAGCGTGAGTTTGGCATCTTGGATAAACTATTAAAGGTAGATGCGAGGAATTTCCATGGATGGAACTATCGCAGGTAAATTTCTTCCTTTTTTCGGGATATTCAGATAAAAAATCTGTGTGGATTGATTTTTTTAGACAAAAGGATCTGTTTGAATTGATTTCCCCCATGCACAGGTTCCTTGCAAGATTCATGGGGGTGCCAGAAGAGGAAGAGCTCAAGTACACAATGGATAAGATCAGTGACAACTTCAGTAATTACTCAGCGTGGCATAATCGTAGGTATGCAGTTGTTAGTGGATGTTCTTTCTGAATGCTCTTTCCACATGTCCATTTGCTGATGTTGGAAATTTATGCTGAACTTATATTTGGAGTAAGTGGATGAATCATGGAGCAGCTGTAAGTAATAATAGACAATAGTCAACCAGTGAAAACTTAAGCTCCTCCACCTTATGTTTTGCCTGTAGTGAAAGATGCGCAGCTCTGCTGCCCTGCTGGGCAATTGGACTGATATTGTCCTATAGCAAATTAGCAATATGAGTGCATATCATATAAAACAGCAAATAGAAACTTGATGACTTATTTCTTATGATTCAAACTGAATATTGGTGCCCTGCAATGCTTACTCTCCTTAATTTATGTCTATATAATATGTTTGAGTTCTTTGTATTATCTTGGTCTTAATTGTTTCCTTCTCTACTATTTATATTTACTCATCGGTTTTGATTTTTATTTGTTTTATCGTCTTTTTGTTATATGCTACAGTTCTCTCACTCAACTTATTGCAGTGTACTTCTGTCCAATCTGCTAATCCAACAGAGCAAGGGCTTTGAATCAAAGGAGAAAATTTTTTCAGAGGAGTTTGAACTTGTAACTCAAGCTCTTTTTACGGACCCAAGTGACCAAAGTGGATGGTTCTATCACCTCTGGCTTTTAGCTCAGACTTCTAGTCCAGAGAACCCACAGCTGATTGCTTCATGGCCTTGTGATGGTACGAAGCTCAGTTTATCGTCTGTCAGGGAAAAAAATGACCAGAAAACACTGTTTTCCTCAACCTCCTTTTGTTGTTACTCATTGAAGGAAGGGATTATACCCATTGTTCTCTATTTCAATGAGCCTGTCAAAGTATTAGATCCATCAAGTGTGAAGTTGAATTCTGACTTGGTGTTTAGTAAGGATATTCACTGGAGGCCCCTTTCAGTAGCAGAGTCTGGACATTCTAACTGCTGGGCCACATATCTTGAAATTACAAATGAAGAGTGTAGCAGTTCACAGCAATTTTCCATTGAAGTAACCATACCCTGCTCAGACGGCATTGTGTCTAGAAGTAGCTCTCACTACAGTTGTCCTGTGCATTTCACATTTACCGTTGAACTGAGCAACAATGGTGGTACAGCCCAGGATATTGATCTGCTTCATGAACCAATCTCCTGGGATTTCTCAGAACCATTAGAGTCTCATGGAAAACCTATTTGCATCTCATTTGATCAGCTAAAGATCCCTGGTGCCTTGGTTCAAGAGGATCCAAAATGGCATTTGGAAAGACTATCTGATGAAATAGACCTTTTCAGAGAATTGCCTGATGAGAATAGGTTAGCTTCTATATTACTTTTGCAGCTGCTGCTTGAATTTGACCTTCGTTTTCACAGCATGTTATCTCTTTCTCAGCAAGTTTGTGAAGTTGACATTGGCACGGCTATTGCTTGCTTGTGCTGCAATAAAGTCCCGTGGAAGTTCTCTGGATGAAAGGAAGGGATACTGTGAAGAGGCAGTTGGGCTCTTTAGTGACTTGATTTACTTGGATCCATCTCATAAAAGGTACTACTACGACGAGCGGAGCTTAGCCCTAATGGATCAGGTAACAGAAGAATGTTTAAACAAAACTTTTTCAGTAGAAAATTAGCAATATTTGGGTATTGCTAAGCTTACTGAGTTGTTATGACAAAATGAGATCATTTAGTATTTGCAGAACCAGCCACCTAAAATAACATGTATTAATTGCACCATTTTAGCAGTATAATATTAGCATTTTATCATTTCCCATGCATGAAGGTGCTATTTGCTAGAAATTTCTTGTATCCCACATCTAGTTAATGCCTTTGTTTTTTTCTCAACTTATAAACATGAGCAGGATCAAAGGTGAAAATGTAAAATTACAACAGGTTCCCCCCTTTACATGGTAGTGTGTTAAAAACTTCGGTAGCATAATGTTTGCCGTGTATAATTGTGTTGTTCAAAGCCAATGAATCAATGTATAAACTACGAGTAATGCACACAAACTAATCAGGCTTTGACCTCTTGACACTGAGATTATCTAAATTTGAATCAATCATGTGGTATTTTAACACCTTTTGAAACTATGATCTCTCAAATTAAAAAGTCAATAGTGTTAATGAAAAGGGTGAAGTATGATTAGTTTATATTTTTCAAAGTTCACATATAAAATGATTCCTTTGTGCTTCATTTAATTGGATCTTATTTTGAGCATAGAATGTGCTGTTATCTCATTTAACTTTTCCTTGCAGTTAACATGCAGCTTGGAGACCTTTATGAAGTACTGTTCGGTCCAAGTTCAACCAAATTTAGGTCCGTTAAACCATGTGCAACTTTGCAGATTGTCTTTAACACGCATTGGATTCGCTGAACGGTTGTTGTGGGTTCAAATGCTGGACCTAAGCCATAACAGTCTCAGATCAGTTGAAGGTTAGATCTTTTCGAATCTTGTAGCTCTTATTTTTACTTCAGAAGCATTTCGATATTTATCAGTGTAACAGGACCTGCAAATTAGCTTCTCCAATGTAATTGCTACAACGATAGTTATATTAAACTAACTGCTATTTCTAAATATATAAAATGCTCAAGTCATAGGCATTAACCTGATGAATAAGCTCTGTGGTGTGCCAGCTACAAGAAACTAATTTCTTCGTCATTTCAGGTTTGGAGGCTTTGCAGCAGCTTGTATGCTTGAACCTCAGCAAAAACCAGATAGGTAGCTTCACAGCGCTTGAACCCCTTAAGAAGATAATTTCTTTGAAAGTGCTGGATCTATCTTTCAATGAGATTGGAGCTCACTTGATCGACACAACACGGTACATCTGCACATCTCCATTTTCGCACAAAGTTGAAGCACGTGAAGCTGTTGAAGTGTGCCAGAAGACAAATGTTAATGTGGAGGAATACTGGGAAGTCATACTGTTCTTCAAATCTGTGAAATTGGCACAGCTTGAGATTAAAGGAAATGCGGTTGCCGACAAGGAGGACTTCAGAACTCTTGTGATGGCACTTGTTCCTTCTCTAAAATGGCTCGACGGCGCATGTGTTCGTTAACTGATGTTTCTACTAGAGAGAATGCAAACATGGATAGAATGTTAAACACGCTTTACACTAATTTTTGCTAGTAGCTGGCCATTGATTTGCTTGTATCTCTATTTACTGTATTTTTTTTAAAAAAATGAGTCTTGAGATTAACATGGTATTAATTATTGAGTTGCCCTTTTGTTTGCAACGGAATGTTATAGGATTGTATAAGGGGAAAAAAAGAAGAGGCTATATTATGTGAATACGAGTTGAAGAAATCTGTCACATGATCGACACATAAATAGCTTATGCCTAGCAGCGTTAGCCTGTAAGAACTAAACATTAAACAAGGTTAAATGAATGGACGTCCCCTGATTCTTCATGTATGAAATAACTCTAATTTTTAGCCAAATCTAATAAGTGCAATTAAACAGAATTAAGCAATAAAACAGAATTATATTTAGTTAATGGCAACACAGAAATTACGAAGTTACCAATTGGAATGGTAAAAAAACGAGAATCAAATTAACAGGAATTATTTAATTGAATTATTACAAGAATAACTTACACCCAAACTTGAATAAGTGCATGACAGAAGATACATCAAGTAAAGAGAGAAATAGAATTGCATTACATGCTTCTTTTTTTTTGCATTGCCTTTCCGGTGAATTGCTCGGCGAGTAGAACTCTCCAAAACCGACCCAAACCCTAGCCTGCAAATTTTTTTTGCAATCAGAGAGCGAATAAAAAGAACAATCCAAGAGAAAATAAAAAGTGTTGTGGCTATAGGCCAAACAGTAAACGAGAAGACTAATGGAATGAGTATGAGAAATGAACTAGTCGCCTCTTTTTCCAGGCTAGGATATGTATTTATATGGCATGAGGCCTGATTACAATACTACCCTTTACAGTTGTATACTGGGCTAGGAACATATACATATTTGTACATGTATTACTGGGCCTTTTGGCCCAACAAGCTGGATGGGCTTAAGTTGGACCCATCCATACGACAGGAGCCTCATGATAAAGGGCTTTCCGCATGCTGAAACCATATCGCTAGGCCTTTTGGCCCTCTCTGTCCCTCCGATCGGTGGGGCAATTGGCCTGTAGGCTGGATGAAGTTTGACCGCAATCGTGTACCTATTCTGTAGACTGGTGCACGTGTCCCCGCGCGAGTGGTGCGTCGTGCGTTGCCGCTTCTTGTCGCCTGTGTTCCCAAGGTGCGTCCGAAAAGGGTGTCAGTCTTTAAAAGCATCGTCCTTGTCGAGTCGCCGCCTCATATGCTCTTCTTTCTCCTCTCGCCTTACTGTCTGGTTGCTACCGCTGTGCCTCACCCTCACTACAGCCATCTCCTTTAGCTGCCGCGCGATCTCCTGCGTCGCCGTGCCTCGCCTTCCGACACGTGTGCCATAGCCACTGTCGTGTTGGCTGGTGTAGCGACGGTCCGTGGTGGTGACCAACATCCGCGTTGTACCACCCCCAGTGCTTCGTCTAGCCGCGTCGGCGCATCAGGCCATGGGACCTCGTCATTGACAGAGGTGGAGTATGAGTTGGTGGAGCGCGACCCATCGATGGCCAACAAGCGGTGGACAACGTCGAAGAAGGTGAACGGCGTTTACACGAACTTGCTAGGACCGACTTTGGCGACGAAGGAGCTAATTTGGTCGCTGGTTCATGAGGGGAAGATTATGGGACATGAAGTGGTCCGATTGCCATCCATCGGTGAGACAGAGCAGTCTCCGATGGAGTCAAAGACCGTTGTGTTCGCCGCCTACTTTGACATCAGGCTCCGTATTCCTGCGGCAATGTTTGTTGGCGAGGTTCTCAAGCTGTACGGGTTGGAGCTCGCGTAACTGACCCCTGATGCGATCGTTCGGCTGGCGGTGTACAGCTGGGCTTCTTGAGCGAAGGCGGTGTGGCTGAGCCTGACGTTGTTCGCCTTCATTCATGATGCCAGCTAAAGAAGGTCGCGAAGCGTCAACTTCGTGCTTCGGTCCTCATGCATGAAGCTATTTTTGGCAAATGTGACATGAACAAAGTGGGAGTTGAACTAGATGCGTCAGTGGTTTTACCATTGGGTAGAGGCTGGCAGCAGTCTAAAGTGGTCGAGGCACTTGATGGGCTTCAACATGTCTCCATGAGTGACCATTGACCGCGAAGACCAGCATCGCGCGCGAAGGCTCGTGGGGGATGCCCTTCAATTGAACATGCAGGACCTTGCGGAGGAGTTCCTCATGTTCGGTGCATCTCCGCTGGTACGTCTATGGCATGTTCAACCCAGCCCAACCCGTGACGACGGTGTCGCGCCCAGTGGCTGTCGGTCATGTGCTTGTGAGGGCGACGGAGTGGATGCCTCCCCTTTGCGTCAAGGGGTGCGGTCTCCTCTTGCGGTGCAGCCACTGTGCTCAGTGGGACCTTCTACTGATGAATTAGGCGAAGTCAAAGAAGCTGTCGCGGAGATTGAGTCGGAGTCTGCAGATTATGCGAACTCGGACCTCAAGGCCGAGCAAGACCATCTTGCGGATGGCACGGAGGCCCCCCTGTGCTGCGAGTCTCGGGGCCAGTGGTGCTGGTGGCCCCAAGGTTGGTGCGGGAGGCAAAGCCCTCGACACTATGGATGGTGTGGTTCCGTCATCACCCATCCATGAGGCATCCCCAGAGGGTGACGTGGTGAAGTTCGGTCGAGAGTCTCCTACCCTTGTGTCCCTAGGCACACCGGCAGCTACTAAGGCATTTCCAGAGGCTCAAACAGTGAAGCATCCTTAAGTGTCCCCACCCGTGGCCATGGGCACAGGCTTCCGACTAGCGTTAGAGGCGCTTATGGAAGATTTAGAGTCCGAAGCTGATGTCGCCGCCCCCAAGGCACACTCCAGAGTTGATGCTGCCAATGGCATTTTGGTAGGCCCAGATATGGAGTTCACGAGTGGTGCTAGCTCCCAGTCGGCTTGCGAATAACTCTTTTTCATCTCACGACTTTGCAAGGATCTCCTCGATCTGTTCCCTGACACTGTCCTCGGCGTCAGTAGGCCCTCGATCTTCGGATCGTGCATAGGACTCCAACGACAGGGCTGCTTTCGGCTCGGCTGGCACTGCTACCGTGGATTTGTCTTCAGGTCCTACCATTCCTGATGCTGCCATTTCATAATCCCAGTGGCTCATTATGGCGGACTTCGTTCCTTACTCGAAGGCACTGAGGGTTTTCCAAGGGTCCGCTGACTACGCAAACACGACCTTGGACCACCGCATACTATCTTCGTGCGGTTTAGAGCTCCTGGAGAGTGCCCTGAAGGCCACAAAGATGAAGGTACGTGTGCGTCCATATGCCGATATCTCTCTTGTGTTTGGTTACTAAGCCTGGCTTGACATGCAGGCCCTCACGCTTGCTCGAGCTGTCCAAGCAGCGAGGTACCAGGAGTGCAGCAATCTGCAGGAGCGCTTAGCCGCTGCAGAGGTGGAGGTTGTTGCAACCCGGCAATCCACGGAGGGTGCCCTTGCGAAGTGCGTTGCCAAGGATGAACGCATTCGCTTCCTAGAGACAGAAGGCGCTAAGGCTATCTCCGACACATGCGCGCTGGTGGAGCAGACTCGGTGTGTGGCCGGAGGAGCGACGCCCCTGAAACCCCAACGGCGCTAGATCGAGGGGGGTCCGTCGGAGGCAAGATCCCATGGCAGCGGAGCACTGCAAGCCGGCTAAGGAGGTGGAGGCGCAGATCCACATAGGAGAGCCACCGTGGAGGTGGTGGAGTCTAGATCGGGGGAGGAATGGGAGGAGGAAGCGGAGGGGAGGACAGCAAAGAGAAGGGAGGAGAGGAGCCAGAAACGTGAGAGAGGAGGAGCTAAGCGGTCGAGTGTGTGTGCGGTAGGAATGCCATGCGTGTGTTGGGGTTCATGTTATGTGCGTGTGTGGCCAAGGCCATGCGGGTGCATGAACGATGTGTGGTGTTGCACCGAGTGTGATGTGTGTGTGAGCCATGTGTCTCATGCGTGTGTGGCTGAGCAACCGTGGATCAGGGGTGTGAGTTGAGATCTAGTGTGGAGTTGTGTGTTGCGTAGGTGGTACATAGGGTTGCCAACCAGGAGTAAGCATAATTTTGAAATGTAGGTCATATGTAAGCCAACGAGTATGGGACGGTAGTAGCGAAACCCATAGATAACCGATGGGAGCACGTATGGGAAATTTGGTGGCCACTGGGTTAGAACTAGCAAATTGAGAGGAATATAGAAAAGGGGGAAGCGTTAGATCGAGTAGTAGCCGAAGATTTTAAATAAGTAAAATCTACTAAAACCCTCAAACAACGGAAAGTGTGGCTATGCGATAATTAGTCACCCTATAAAAATGAATAGTATTTTTTTTCTAAATCATGCATCTGCCATATAAATGCAAAAAAAAGCGAGCCAGCTTAGACTGAAGTAGCAGATCTGGGATTCACTGACACTGAGGGTTACTACTATTACGTGAGCAAGTTGGTTGATCATCAACCTTGCTATGTTAAATATAAAAACTACTTTTCTACACCATTTATCATATATGTGCATTAAAACTATATTTCAAAATTAAATCAGATAAAAGAGATGAAAGAAAAGATATATGAGAAAAGAGCAATGCGGTTGAGAGGAGTAGCTGGGTTGTAAGAGTATCTATTAGGAGGATAAAGGGAGGCCCTGATCAGGAAAGAGAGGAAAGGTGGGACCCTTTATGTATGGATAGAATATAAGGATCAATAAAACTCTCACTCAGAAAGGAGGCCATATTTAAGTGCCAGCCATTTTCCTATTTTCAACAGGCAGAAAATGCTGCTCTGTTATGTTATTATTCTCTCCACAACAGATATGTATTATAAATGTGACTGGTGATAGAGGAACTCAGGACCGGTAGCGTAAGTCTAAAAGTGGGGGATCCAAGGCACATATATTAGCGCAAGTGAAGTGTTGGGTGAAGGGTTAACCGGCCCAACCAACGCTATTTGAAGTCGATGGATGTTGGGTCCTGGGACACCGGTGGAGAATAGATGGGTGAAGATTTATTAACGTAACCTGAAAAATGTTCTGCACTATAAACTTAGCACCGCATCAAAGAAAATGTGGGATACCTAGTTTCATAAGGGCTCAGAGTAGCTATGAGTACAGTGACATAAGCCTACTCAGTGCACAGTAAAATCATGAATTCATGTCTGTCTCCTGGATTGGAGACTACGGAGGTCACTAGAGATCTTTCTTCTCACCGAGTGATAAGTAGTTTTTTCATAAATTAAAACTTGGCACTTAATTTGATAAACTAGTTTTCAGAAAAGAGATGAGTTAGAAAATGTGATAAGGTTATTGTTCTACTGCGCTACTCTGTTAAGACTTACTATCCCTTGGTAATGACACAAGGCGTCTCAATGTACTAGCATTCTCTTTCTGTAGAGTTGAATACTTTTTCCGCTATCTTATAAGGGCATTTTTAATAGTGACATCTTAGTTGCCTCTTAGCTATATTAAACGAGTAAAATTCTATGTAGAGGAGAGAGAAGATAATGAGAGATAATATTATGTCTCTTATATAAGAGACGGTTTGAGTCCGCAAACTAACGCAATAGTGAGAATGTGTGAGATAGGAAGTTATGATGAAAATAGTTAAAGGAATAATTTACTATTGGAGATGTTGTCTCTAGCAATATCTTTAAGTAAGATGAAAATTTAAAAAAAAATATATTTGCTAAAGAAGAACACCAACGTAAACACGTACCCGACAGAACGACACGCAGGCAGAGACAGACCCGACCACGTACGCAGGATTTCATTTCAGTTGCACCAGCTCGGGCAATGCAAACAGCAAATATGCAATGGATAGACGGAAGCCATCTACCGTTGATCTGATGATCTGATGGGTCTTACGTTAGATTAATGGTGGATGGGGAGGGTACTGCATTTTCTTCCGGATAATCGTGTTCCTTGGATGAAGTGTCGTCCATATTGCTTCTGAGTTGTGAATTGTATTGCATCCAATCTGCATAATTAACTGTTTGTTTGAGCCTACGATCGCTGTAAAGGAACTATTCTTGTGTAGGGAACGCGTCAGCTTCGCGAAAAGAATCACTCGGTCTCCAGTTGCGCAAGCAGCATGAAGCAATCAAACAAAACAGCATGACAACAGAAATAAAAATACAGACGGAGAGAACAATGTTGATCATTTCGCTTCTTATTCAGATCCAAGAAGGAATGCAATTGCTAAACATTCAGAAAAACAAAAGGAGCGAGAACCCAAGAACAAGTATACACTTCTCTGTCGTTTTCTTTTGTCTCTAATTTACAACGAACAAACTCAATCTGCAAGTGTGCAACCTCCCCCGGTTTTGAGGGAATCTGAATTCTGAACCTCAGAATCAGATCACTCCCATCACTAGCTAGCTGGCAACCTCTCGACTGAACTGGAGAACACGACGCAGATCACGGTGAGCGCCACCGCCGGGAGCTTCCCGGCGAGGAGGCCTACGAGGACCACCGGGATGAACGCCGCGAATGGCAATGCGCCCCCTCGTCCGTCCAACTCCTCCTCCTCCTCTCTGCTCCATTCCGATGACGTCTGCTCCGTGGAAGCAATTAAAGCGTCGGTTTTAAACGGCCCATCGTTGCTGCCCACCTCGCCGGCGGCGTCCGGCTGCTTGCCCGAGGGACCCTTCTCTTTGGGCTGCTGCTTGCCGCTATGCAGTTTCTTGGCGATTAGTTTCCTCAGCGATCTCTTCTCCTTCCTCTTCGGACTAATCGAATCGTCTCCGCCGAGATCGCTCCGTTCGCAGGTCCAAAGGGAGGAGACCTCGCTTCCCTTGTCGGAATCGGCGCAGATCGACCTGGGCGTCTCTGTCCCCGATTCCACCTCCCGAATGGGCGAGACGCGGCCTCGGCCGCACAAATCGAGAGAATCAATGGTCTCCACCGGGCGTGGGCGTGGCAGCCGGCGGGAGGCGGACCTCACGGACTCGATCAAGAGCAGCGACAACGAGGCGACGGTGACCGCCGCGACCAGCTTCTTGCTCCAGATCACCATGAGCGCGAGTGCCACGGCCCCGCCGAGAGCGAGGAGCTCCGGGCGGATGCTAAAGGCGGCGCCTTTGCGGCGGGGTGCGCCCTGCACCAGCGAAAGCTCGGGCGGTGGATCGGCGGCGGCTACCGGTGGTGCGGGAGACGACGGGGCGGTGGCGAGGCGGCGCTTCTTGGGCTTCTTGAGGCGGCCATGGTTCTTGACGATGAGGTCGGCGAGGGAGGTGGGGAAGCCGGTCTGGACGGGGAGGGGGCCCGCGCGGGCCGGCTGGCGGAGGGAGGCGAGAAGGCGGCCGGCGGAGGGGCGCTTCAGCGGGCTGGGCATCGCCGGCGGTGGCCCTTGCCGGCGAGCATAGGAGGTGAGCTTCGAGTGTGTTGTGCGTTGGGGTAGTCGTGTGCAACGAGAGAGAAGCAGGGAGTCGAAATTGAATGGTTTTGGAGGTTTCGTTTGGGTATTTTAAGCCGAGCGTTTCTTGATTGGACAGGGCCTCTCCTTTGGAGTTCGTGGCGTTGGGGTCGAGAAATCAAGGAAAGTGCGGCATTGGATTTATCTGCCAGGTCTAATCCAATCAATTCTTTCTACGGAAAACAGATATATTAAACACAGAATAATATAATAGATCAGTAGATTGAATACAAGAAATAAGAGGGAAATTTCTTTATTTATTACTTTCTTTTTTTCACAAGGTACACATAATAACAATTGAGACCCCCTATTTATGGACTAAGTGGAGGATACCCATCAATGGGCTGGTCTTGTAGGTCTAGACTCAGGTTTCCCAACACTCTCCCTTGAGCACTCATCCGACACGATCATGCCTCATTAAAACTTCATAAAAACCCAGTGAAAATTTTTTGGAGAAAGAGTATATGATACATATTATGTTGTGTTGCATGAATTGCCTCATTAAAAACCTTGGCCGAGAAACTTCAGGAAAACTCGTTAAGGGAAAAAATAGTACAATCCACCCAATTCCATCAATCTATAGGATTTATTCTTTATGTACTTGATCTTCGTGATCAAGTTTTAATAGTAAGCTTGAGAAGAATTTCCTCTAGAATTCTGCACTTCCCTCGGTCTCATCATTCCAATTCCATGTACACATCTTTCAAAACTAGATGCTGGAAGTGACTTAGTGAATAAATCTGCAAGATTTTCACATGATTTAGTATGCAATACCTTAATTTCGTCAATCTTGTGCAATTCATGAGCATAGAGAAACTTAGGGTTGATATGCTTTGTGAGATGACTCTTCACGTAGCCCGTCTGCACTTGTGCAACACAAGCTGCATTATCTTCATAGATAATTGTAGGAGCTTGTATGATATTCAATCTACATGACTGCTGGATGTGGCGAGTCATTCATCGAAACTAAGCACATTCTCGTGCGGCTTCGTACAGTACTATGATTTTCCAGTGGTTCGTCGAAGTCGATACAAGACTTTGCTTAGATGATTTCCATGAAATTGCAGTTCTACCACACAGGAATATATAGCCTATTTGTGACCTAGCGGTATGCGGGTCCGACAGGTACCCGGCATCTGCATAGCCTGTCATATTCAAGTCTTGGTTCTTTCTACAGAATAGTCCAAGATCTTTTTTCCTTAGAGGTATTGAAAAAAATCCTTTATTCCCTGCCAATGCCTGTACTATACCGTGCTAATAGGTTTACGGCAAATGCAATGTCCGATCTAGTGCAGTTTGCTAAATACATAAGTACTCCCACTGCACTTAAGTATGAGAATTCTGGTCCCCAGGACTTCTCCCCCTCTTCTCTAGGTCGATACGGATCCTTATCTTGCTGTAAAGATCGCCCGACCATTGGTACTCTCGAAGGGTATGCCTTTCCAAAGTCAAACATTTCTAACACCTTTTGAGTGTATACAATTGATGCACTAATATCCTTTCAAGGGTATGCTCAAGCTACAAACCTAAGTAATATTTGGTTTTACCCAAATCTTTCATTTTAAATTCTGACTCCAATAAGAGTTTGCTTCCTTTATATCTTCGAAGGGTTCCGATGACATTCAGATCATCTACATATACTGATATACTGAGATTATACAAAATCCATTCTGAGATTGTCGTATAAATACACAGAGGTAATCCTGATTGTTCATGTAACCTTTCTTACATAGAAAGTCGCTTAAGAGATTATACCATATTTTTCCTAATTGCTTAAATCCGTATAGTGATTTTCTGAGTTTCACACTATACATGCTTCTATTTGGTCTGTCTTGGTTCAGGACAGGGATGCCTTCATGCACTTTCATATAAATGTCAGAATCCAAGTTTCCATAAAGGTATGCCGTTACCACATCCATCAATTTTATTTCTAAGTTCAGGTTTACTGCCATCGAGATTAAATATCTAAGGGTAAAACCACCAATGACCTGGGAATAGGTTTCTTCATAATCAACTCATGGACATTGAGTGAAACCTTGTGCAATAAGCCTTACTTTATATCTTACAACTTCATTTTTTTCCTTTTTCTTTTGAATAAATATTCACTTATGCCATACGGGGTGCACATGAGGAGGCGTGCGGCTTACAGGCCCAAACACCTCTCTTTTATTCAGAGATAATAATTCAGTTTTTATTGCCTTTTTCAATTCTCCCAATCTGATTTTTTCTTACATTCAGCGAGCGATGCAGACTCTAGTTCAAGATCGATGATTATGGCAATTTTATTTGCAAAATAAATATCAACATTAGTTATTGTCCTATTTGTAGACTCTACCGTGTGCACATAGTTTATAGCTATTTCATTATGAGTTGATTCTTCTGGTGTTTATACTTGCTCACCACTCCTTCCAGTTGCGGGAGCAAGTCCCTTTAGTTTTTCAGCTCTGATGTATATGCACACATCTATGCTGATTTCTCCCTCCGTGGGAATGTTCAGATCCGGTATACCCTTTTTTGAAGGTGCCAGATCTTAACTGGCTCCCCTTCTGGTTCTGGGGAACTTCAGTGATTGGCTGTGTTAAGTCCTTCTTATCATTTTTCATCAGGCATCCTCGGTTACTTATGACTCAAGGGGGCCAAAGTTCTCGTCCTTTTATTCTAAGGCCTTTGGACGTCAATTTCTTTGGTATTTTAACCCTCTTCGGTGCATTGCGTGCAGGCACATGCGACTTGGTCACGCTCTTTAAATCACTAAAGTGGTTCGACAGTTGATTTGCTAATACTTGCAACTCAATGATCTTCTGAACTTCTCTATTTGCTTCACTAGTGCGCAGATCATGTGCATGGATTCTCATAGCTTACCACATAATTTTTCGATATTTTTCATCAAGGGGTTAATTTCCTTCCCCTAATATCGAGAAACTATCATCATTAAATATACTATCAGCGAAATGGCAAGTATGCAAATCTCCTATCATGGGTCCAAATACCTGATTATGGATATTGTCTCATAACCAACGTATATCCCAGACTTTTGTAGAGGGCACATTATTGTACGCTGTGGAGGGGGTATAAGTACATAAACCTTGCACCCAAAACTCCGGAGATGAGAAATTTTTTGTGTTGACCCTTGCGCTAGTTGCATTGGTGAATGAATGTTATATACCAATGGTATAAAGTTGATGAGATTCCTGCATGCAGGACCGCGTGTCCCCAATATATAGTTGGTAAATTACAATTCTGCAAAAGCGGTCGGGCAATAAATTTAATTCTCTTAATTAATGCTTCTGCTAGTCCATTCTAGGTGTGGACATGTGGTACATGATACTCAACTTTAATTCTCATTGCTATACAATAATCATCAAATACCTTTGAAGTAAATTCTCCAGCGTTATCTATTTTGATGGACTTTATATGATGATCAGGGAAATTATTTTTAATTTGAATTATCTGCGAGATCAACTTTGTGATAGCATAGTTGCTCGTAGATAATAAATATATGTGCGACTATTTCGAGGAAGCATCGATGAGAACCATAAAATATTTAAATGGCCCTAACAGTGGCTGTATGGGACCACAAATGTCTCCTTGGATGCATTCTAGGAATGCAGAGACTTCATCCTTCATTTTCAGAGCAGAATGTCTAGTAATTAATTTCCTGGTGCACATGCGGGGCACACAAAATCTTCTTGATTCGGAAAATTCTTTACATCGATATTATATCCTTGTAAATTGTTAATTATATTTCTCATCATTCTAAGACCTAGGTGGCATAATCTATCATGGTAGAGACAGAAGAGTTCAGAGCTTCTAAATATTGTTTTTAGGGCAGTATAGGCTGCGGGTCCTTAATATTAGAGTAGTATAACCCAGTCTCAAATGAAGGAAGTCTTTCTAATACCCTTTTTCTATTTGTTTCATGCTTCATAATGAGTAGGTATTCATTATCATACTCTTCTTCAGTCTCAACGTGGAAACTATTAGCGCGAATATCCTTGAAACTTAGGAAAGTAAGGGCATGAGGCGATGTGGGTAAACAGAAAAATGACGTGGTGAGTTGGGCGGTGACATGGTGAGCAGAGGAAACGCACGGTGTTGCGGCGAGGTCTCATTCCTAGAGTTGCATTCGGTCTCTCACTCTCCCTCCTAATTCCGAAATCAGTAAATCCCAAATAGTTCTTTGAATGGTTGTGCTTTTGTGAAATGTAGATTGTAGAGCCTTCAAAAATGAAGAAGAAGTTTGCAGTTTTGAAATATTTGTAGATTGTTGGTTAGATTAAAATAATAAAGAGAATTTTCTTGAACTTTTAAATTGGTTAGCATAAAATTTTGAACAAGTTAGTAAGGTGGTTCTAAGGAACAATGAAATTACTATCCCTAAATTTGCATGAAGGGTCGTAGAGTTAAAATTATATTTTGCTTAATTATTTTGTAATTTTCTACGTTATTGTGAGATGTTTTTGGTTGGGATAATTTATACTTTGATTTTTTTTTTCCACCGATGACCTTTTCTTTTTTTTTCCTTTAAGCAATATTTTATTAACTCCGAACATCTATCTTATAAATTTTAGGTCTGCCACTGCACATATACATGCTTATTGGGATCCTCATGCAGGGATGAATGTCTGCCAACAGGAAAGACATTTTTGCCCTCCATCCATATTCCACAGTTTTACTCCTCTTCTTTCAAACTTGTTACTTGTACCGTTCTCACAGCCGTCGTGGCTAGGCTCCGTCCCACTCAAAAGTGGATTCACCCTCGAAAACGCTCCGATGTAATTGATTTTTTTTATAAGGGTAGTGAATCAATATGATCAAGACAGGGTGTTGTATTTTTTAATATAAATCCTGAAAAGAAAGGGAGTCTAATACACAGATATCTCAACGAAATAGAGGGGAGGAAAGAACTGTACAAGTCTGAAATACTACTCTGCATGCTACCATCTTCTTCTCCATCACTTCGCATGCATGGTCACTTATCACTGCCAAATGTGCTGTACGATTTGCTTGTACGGTGGACACAGATTTCGTCCACTTTTTTACGCCTGCACGATCTATCCCTAGACCGCTGAATATACCCTATCCTCTTCGTTTCATGGTGCTCTCCTCCTTTGCCCGATCTGAACAAGTAAAGCTCATCTGCTTTGATTCTAACCGTAGTTCTCCTCTGTTTCACCCTTTCAGTTCCTTCCTTTTTTGCGTCCTTTCAGAGATAAAGGATAAGGGTTATCCTTTGCACAGCTCATCTACTCTTTTTTATGTGAATATTCCCTTGGCTTTATTGTTGTTTCTTCACACTTTTTTTATGTGAATATTCCCTTGACTTTGTTGATGTTTCTCACGCTTCCTCCACAATTGCAGTTACAATGTATGCTCGTACTTATCAACTATTCAATTCATTCTCTCTGCAATGGAAAAGCAGGCAGGCAGCTAGAAAGAGCAGAGAATCTCTCTTGTTTAGCTGTGCAGCAGGGCAAGCATGCATGCAGCCGGTACTTTCCCAAAAGCGGTTTAGTATATTTCATAATTTAACATTTGAGCGAACTCGCTTTGGAAAGAAAAAAATAAATAAGTTTCTCACCAGCTTGGCTCGAACTATGTAGAGAATTCCAACCACATGGCTCTTTGATGAACTCTTGTGTGCCTCATGAGTCATGATAAGTATCACAATGATCAGATAGGCCTCATGAAATTTGTGATCCGTAGCTGTCGGCAGTGATCATTATTTCATACCATCTTAAATTTCAGCAACTCTGTTAATCGTTTATTTTTCCGGCTGAACTGATGAACTTTTGGACATTGTTTATCCACCGTATGAATTGGAGTTATACTAGTATCTCCTCCTAAAAAAACTTCTGGTAGTATCTGATCGCAATTGACATATAACACTGACGGGTAGGTGTATATATCACTCAGTCTAGATCCAAACAAAATCTTATCAGTGTATATTGTCAGGTGGATTTATCAGTTGTTTTTCAGAGATTTGATCTCATGAGCCTTAAGAATGACTGTAATAGCCAACTAGGTGCAGTCGAGGACAAAAGTTACATCAGTTAGTTAGCTAGCCAACTGATGTGGTTTCCGTGATCCATATAAAGCTAAGCTAGATAGATGTTGATCTGAAACCAGCAACTAAAATAAAATAAACCCAGTGCCTGAACCACCAGAGCATGACCTTATTTGTTTGTGTGATGAGTATTCTTGAGCCATGACATAGGAGAGAGGACAGCGACAAAGCAACAGCTAAATAAATTTATTAGGCCTCGAGTTACAAGGTGGCAGCAGCAATTTGCTAATAAAACTATACATGTCCATGTCCATCATTCATTAGCTCTTAGTTAGCTAGCAGTTTCTGAACCACTCACTGCGTAGGAGTAGCACAATATCTTAGGTGTAGAGATAGATCTCTCTAGAACACACAGCTAGCTAAGCCTAAGATGCTCTTGCATGCATGATCTAAGATACTACCAGTGTCGACACAAATTCATGCATGCAAATGGACGACACTGACGACGACATACATGCCCGAAACAATACACCCGGTATTGATTCATGGAAACTTGTTTCTAGACGATGGGTCTGTTGTTGTTTTTTTCCTTTTCGGTGACTTTTGTCCTTTGACTTCTTTTAACAATTACTATTTATTAAATTAATAAATCATAGCTCAAAAACTATTTATTAGATTTAATAAACCATAGTCCAAAAGAATTGACCAAATGTCTATGATTTAATTGTAATTGACTCACTCTATTAACTGATGCTGATCTTCCCTGTCATATTCCCGGCTTAAGCTTACAAAAACCTTTGTGATTCCGAGAAAGCAATACTATATATACTGGTTTTCACCAGAGTAAAAATATGTTTGCAGTCTTACATCATGATCTAAAAAATCAATGAAATTCATTCATGCAAAAAACTATAGTATCATCCGTAAATCAAAGACGGGGGACTCTCTGGCCAGCGACCGCATCCACGTCGGCTTTGCTTTCTCTGCGGCCGACGTGTGCGCGCGCTTTTGCTTCCGCTCCGCCTGTTGCGTGTATGTGCGCTCACTTTGTTCTCGCCTCACGCGTGCGTACGCGTGGTCGCTCTTAATCAGCGGTTAGTGACCCGCGGTTTCCACGGTGTCGCGCTGCGTGTCGTCGCATCTTCTTCTGAACCTTTGCGTCGCTTTGCTCGTGGCACACTGCAGCTGGCTCCCATCTCACTCCCTGCTCGCATTGCATGTCGTCGCGTCTTCTCCCAAACCTTCGCGTCGCTTTCCTGGTGGCACACCACAGCTGGCTCCCATCTCACTCCCTGCTCTACATCTGCTCACCGCAGTTGGCTCTCGTCTCACTCTCTGCTCTAGATCTGGTCCTCCCGCTCTCCACTGGCATCACTTGCTTCGCCTCCACCAGTCGAGCTGCCCCCCTTCTTCCTCGTCCTCGTGCCTTCCGGTCGAATATTTCTTCTCCCCCTATTCCCTCACAGCGGTCACCATCTTCGCTAGTCGTGCTGCCCCCTTCCTCCTCCTCGTGCCTTCCGGTCGAATATTTCTTCTCCCGATCCCCTCACGGCGGTCACCATCTCCGCCAGTCGAGCTGCCCACTCTTGCTGTTGTTCACTGGCGTCACTTGCTCTGCCTCCGTCGGTCGGCATCCTCCCCCTTCCTCCTCTGTGTGCCTTTTGGTTTTCGTTGAAGATTCTTGACAAGACTTTGCTATCCCTTTGACCATCGACGGCGCTTTGACCGCAGCCCGCCTTCAAGGACGGCCGTCCTTCGATCATGGCTGGCCCTTGACCACCAACCTCCTTTGACCACGACTGACCCTTCGACCAAGGCCGGACCTCGACCACAACCCTCCTTCTCGACCTTCGACCGCTCTTCGACCATGCCTGCCCTTCGACCACGCTTCGACTACAGCTGGCACTTCGATGGCGATTCATCCTCACTTCAACTAGGGTTGGCCCTTTGAAAGCATCTAGGCCCCTAAAAATGGTTTTGGTAATTAATCAACTTTTATGAATATGGGACTAATGTTTTGTATGAGCATGCGAAGGTCAAATCCATGTGATGGTGACAAGATGCAAACTAAAGAACATAAAAGAAGACCCAAGCTGGTTCAAGACAAAGGTACGTTTAGAATAGGACCCTTTTTATTTTGCCGGTCTTAGGAGAATGGTGGAAGACCGGATTATAGGGTAGATAACCGAACCATAAAGAGGGATCTTGGCAAGTAGTTTGAAAACAGATTTCTTGTGCCAATTGGATCATGTTTAGAAGCATGCACTCATTTAAATTGCTTTAAATACCTTTTCTGTGCTCTGTCTGGAAGAGCGGTAGTACCGCTGTGTAATACGCCGGTACTACCGGCGAGCGGAAGATCCGGCCTCAGAGCGGATCAATTTTTCCAGAGAGCACCGAGCTGAAGTCGTGCGGAAACGGAAGTACCGGCCGTTTTAACGTCGGTACTACCGCAGTGAGCGGTAGTACCGCACTATTCAGCGGTACTTCCGACCTCCGGAAGATCCGATCTCAGAGCAGATCAATTTTTCCAGAGAGCACCGAACTGAAGTCGTACGGAAACGGAAGTACCGGTCGTTTTAACGTCGGTACTACCGCAATGAGCAGTAGTACCGCACTATTCAGCGGTACTTCCGGCCTCCGGAAGATCCGACCTCAGAGCGGATCGTTTTTTCCAGAGAGCGCCAGTTTTTTGGACCTTTCGGATGTCGGCCAGAACGGTAGTACCGCGCCGACTTTGCGGTACTACCGGAGAGCGGTAGTACCGCAAATGTCAACGGCGGTAGTACCGCGCCGCCAAATCCAACGGTCACTGTGCTCGTCTGACAGAGCCGTTCTGACGCAAGATTTGGGAGCGGTAGTACCGGCCCTAGCAGGGCGGTAGTACCGCTCATCCTGATTTTTGCGGAAAATTGTGTCAAACGGCTAGTTTGGTTGGTGGAGGCTATAAATACCCCCACCACTGCTCAAGGGCTCAGGTTAGAGACTCATTGCACAATTCTTAAGCCCTAGAGCATTCATTTCACCTCAATTCTTCCTTTGCATATCTAAGTGAGGTGGTTGAGCATTTAGTGCTAGAATTTTCATTTGCAAATCCAATTGGCACTAGTTTGCATTCAAGCAAAGCCCAAGATTTGTTACTCTTAGTGCTTGCCTGCACTTGGACGGTTGGGCGAAAGGGAAATCGGTGATCTTCTCAAGAAGGTTGTGAGAAGGCCCGACGGATTGTGAAGGTTGGAGCTCACCTACCCGGAGCGGGAAAGAGCTACATTAGTGACCGAGGTGTTTCGACTCAAATTCGTGGAGTCGGTCCGATTTGTTCGGGCTAACCTCAACGTGGACTAGTGGAAACAGGCAAGTTTCCGATCACCACGGTAAAACATCGATTGTGTCTCTTGTCTTTCTTGCTCTCGTTTATTTGCTTCACTGTGATCACTTGATTGTTTAGAGCTAAGTTGATAACTAGAATTGCATAGGATTAATTGCTTTACTTCATTGTCACTTAAATTGTGAAGAATTAATTAAGTGAACAAGAAAAATTTAAAAACCTCCTATTCACCCCCTTTAGTCGGTATCCTTGATCCTACAAGTGGTATCAGAGCTTGGTCTCTCATTTATAGACTTAACCGTCTAGAGAGAAAAGGATGGCTAGTGAGGGGATTTCGGTAGAAAAGGCACATTTATTTGATGGCTCAAATTATGCTTATTGAAAAATTAGAATGTCAATTTATTTAAAAGCCATGAGTCCTAACATTTGGAAAATCGTAAATGATGGTTACGTCATGCCTCTTGATCCCGATAACCCAACGGAGCAAGATAGGCGTAACACTCATTTATATGTCCAAGCCATGAATGCTCTCTTTGGAGCCTTAAACGCGGATGAATTCAATAGAGTGAGCAATCTTGAGACGGCTCACGCTATTTGGAATACCCTTTCGGAAATACACGAAGGGACATCCACGGTTAAGGAGGCAAAATTGCATTGGCTTAGAATTAAATATGAGACATTCATAATGTTGCCCCATAAGGATATCAATGAGATGTACACACGGCTCAACAACATTGTGAATGAGCTCAAAGGCCTTGGTACTAACCTATCGGATCTTGATATTGTGAGAAAGATGCTTAGGGCTCTACCGGAGAAGTACGAGATGTTGGTAACTCTCTTCCTCAACTCACCGGAATTGGCAAGAATGACGCCAACACAACTCTTGGGTAATCTAATTACAAATGAGTTGTACAAGAAGGACAAGGAAGAACTCTTGGAGCAATCTACCTCCAAAGGGAAGAAAATCACCGCCTTCAAGGCAAAGGCGGTGGCAAGTGATGAGTCCGAAGATGAAGAAGAAGATTCCGAAGAGGAGTTTGCCCTTCTTGTGAGAAGGATGAACAAGTTCATGAGAAGATGCTCAAACCGAGGAGGAAGCTATGACAAAGGCAAAAAGTGGCAATCCTCCTCCAACAAGAAGTATAGCAATATCCGTTGCTATGAATGTGATGAAAAGGGGCACATCGCATCACAATGCTCCACAAAGAAGGACGACAAAGAAAAGTCATCCAAGAAGAAGATCTATCAAGGCAAGAAGAAACTTTTCAAGAAGCTTCACAAGGATGGCAAGAATGAAGCCCATATTGGTGAGTGGAACTCCGAGGAGGAATATTCGGACTCCGACTCAAGTAAGGACGAATCTCCCAAGAAGAAGGGGTTTGTGGGCATCGCCATAAAGGAGGCTCCATCGCTATTCTCCACTCCTACATGCCTTATGGCTAAAGGAGAAAAGGTAAAATTGCTTGATGATGATGAGCCTTCTTATCATGACTTGATGGATATGTTAGTTGACTTGAATGAATTTCTTGGAAAAGAAAAATCAAAATTTAAGGTCTTAAAGAGAGAACACATCTCTCTCAAATACTCTTATGAGAAGCTAAAGGAAGCTCATGATTTGCTTCTCCAAGAAAATCACAAATCTAGTACTAGTATTGGGGTTACTTGCAATATCTTGAATGAAATGTCTAGTATAGAAATTTCAAAGTCTAGCATATCTACTTGTTGTGATGATTTACTTGCCATACCTTGTTCATCTAGTATAGATTCTAGAAATGCTTTAAATCTTGTTCATGATGATGTTATTGCTAATGAAAACAAAAATTTAAAGGAACAAGTGCTAAAATTAAACAAAAGTTTAGAGAGGGCTTACAAGGGAAAGGAAACCCTTGATAAGTTGCTAAGTGATCAAAGATGCTCCTTTAACAAAGAGGGACTTGGATATGTTCCCCAAAAGGGTAAGAAGCCGGTATACAAGCCTCCAAGGTTTGTAAAGGAAAATGGTAAGTATTGCACAAAATGCCGGTGTGTTGGACATGTTCAAAATGATTGTTCTAAGAATAACATGCATTCCAGTGGTTTATATGATTCTTGCTATATGCTCAAAAAGTCTAAGAATGGAAATGTAATTGCTCATTTCATTGGCACCTCGATTCTGGGTGCTAAAAAGAAATCCATTTGGATACCTAAGACCTTGATCACTAACCTCCAAGGACCCAAACAAATTTGGTTACCTAAAAGAACTTGATTTTCTTTTGTAGGTGAACTACAAAACCGGTGGAAGGCATTGGGTGTTGGATAGCGGTTGCACTCAACACATGACCGGAGACCGGAAGATGTTCACCACCTTTGAGAGTGGAAACAATGACAAGATCACCTTTGGAGATAATAGCAAAGGAAAGGTATTGGGATTGGGTAAAATCGCTATCTCAAACGACCTTTCAATTTCTAATGTATCACTAGTTGAAACATTAAATTTCAATTTGCTATCCGTTGCTCAATTATGTGATCTAGGCTTAACATGCTCATTTTCAAAAGAAAATGTTGTAATCTCAAAAGATATTAATAATGAACTAGTCTTTAAAGGCTTTAGATTTGGGAATCTCTATTTGGTAGATTTTTCTTCAAATGAGTTTTGTTTGAAAACTTGTTTAATTGCAAAAACTTCTTTAGGTTGGTTGTGGCATAGAAGGCTAGGTCATGTGGGAATGGTTCAACTTAAAAAGCTTTTTAAACATGACTTAGTGGTTGGCTTGAAAGATGTGAAGTTTGAGAAAAATCGACTTTGTAGTGCTTGTCAAGCCGGAAAACAAGTCGCTAATTCTCACCCTTCCAAAAGTATCATGTCAACTTCTAGGCCATTAGAGCTCCTACATACGGATTTGTTCGGGCCAACAACCTATAAGAGCATTGGAGGTAATAGCTATTGTTTAGTCATTGTGGATGATTACTCTAGATATACATGGGTCTTCTTCCTAAATGACAAAAGTGAAACCTCCGGGATTTTCAAAAGTTTTTCAAAAAGGGCTCAAAATGAATTTGATTTTAAAATAAAGAAAATTAGGAGTGACAATGGTTCCGAGTTCAAAAATACAAAAGTTGAAGACTTTTGTGATGACCTTGGAGTAAAGCACGAGCTTTCCACAACCTACACTCCGGAGCAAAATGGAGTTGTAGAGAGGAAAAATCGAACATTAATTGAAATGGCTAGGACAATGCTTGATGAATATAATACTTCCGACAAATTTTGGGCGGAAGCTATTAACACCGCATGTCATGCCATAAATCGTCTCTATTTACATTGACTATTGAAAAAGACTTCCTATGAGCTCATTGTTGGGAGAAGACCGAACATCTCTTACTTTAGAGTATTTGGTTGCAAATGTTATATTCTAAGAAAAGGTGTTCGGCTCTCAAAATTTCAAAGTCGATGTGATGAAGGCTTCCTTTTAGGGTATTCTTCAAATAGTAAAGCCTATAGAGTCTTTAATAAAAATTCGGGTTTAGTTGAAGAATCATGTGATGTTCAATTTGATGAAACTAACGGCTCTCAAGAGTAGCATGAGAACTTGGATGATGTAGGAGAAGAAGGTCTTCGCAAGGCAATGGAAAACATGCAAATCGGAGACATCAAGCCAAAAGAGGATCCAACATCACCAAGCTCATCAAGACAAGTGGAACCACCCTCCTCTTCTACAACAAACGATATTCAAGTTATTGAAGATGAACAAAAGGATCAATAACAAAACAACATCAAGATTCACAATGTAATAGCCAAGGATCACCCAAATAGATCAAATATTGGGTGACGTAAGTAAGGGTGTTCAAACTCGCTCTAGAATAGCTTCATTTTGTGAACACTATTCTTTTGTGTCTTCACTTGAACCTAAGCGTGTAGAAGAAGCATTAGATGACCCGGATTGGATAAATGCTATGCATGAAGAGTTGAATAATTTTGCTCAAAATGATGTTTGGACTTTGGTGGAGAGACCCAAGGAGCACAATGTCATTGGCACAAAATGGGTCTTCCGGAACAAACAAAATGAGAACGGAATTGTGGTAAGAAATAAAGCAAGGTTAGTAGCTCAAGGCTATACTCAAGTCGAGTGCTTAGATTATGATGAGACATTTGCACCCGTTGTTAGACTTGAATCAATTAGAATCTTGCTTGCTTTTGCATCATGCTTTGATATTAAATTGTTTCAAATGGATGTCAAAAGCGCATTTCTAAATGGAACAATTTCTGAATTAGTATTTGTAGAATAACCCCCGGGTTTTGAAGATGCTAAATATCCTAATCATGTGTATAGATTATTAAAGGCGCTATATGGTTTAAAGCAAGCCCCTAGAGCTTGGTATGAGCGTCTTCGTAACTTTCTTGTATCAAAAGGCTTTAAAATTGGTAAAGTAGATACAACTCTATTCACAAAAATTATTGGAAATGATTTCTTTGTTTGTCAAATCTATGTTGATGATATTATATTTGGTTCTACTAATCAAGATTTTTGCAAAAAAATTGGTGAGATGATGTCTAGGGAATTTGAGATGTCAATGATTGGTGAGCTAAGCTACTTCCTTGGATTTCAAATCAAACAACTTAAAGACGGGACATTCATTAGCCAAACGAAGTACGTCAAAGATTTACTTAAGAGATTCGGAATGGAAGAAGCTAAACCCATCAAGACACCCATGGCAACAAACGGGCATCTAAACCTCAACGAAGGAGGTAAGTCGGTAGATTTAAATCTTTATAGATCCATGATTGGTAGCCTGCTTTATCTCACCGCATCTAGGCCCGACATTATGTTTAGTGTTTGCATGTGTGCACGTTTTCAAGATTCTCCAAAAGAGTGTCATTTAGTGGTCGTAAAGAGGATTCTAAGATATTTAAAGCATTCCTCAAATGTAGGGCTTTGGTTTCCCAAAGGTGCAAAATTTGAGTTAATTGGATATTCGGATTCCGATTATGCGGGTTGCAAAGTGGATAGAAAAAGCACCTCGGGTAGTTGCCAATTGCTAGGAAGGTCTCTAGTATGTTGGTCATCTAAGAAACAAAACTCCGTAGCCCTTTCAACCGCCGAAGCCGAATATATTTCCGCGGGTAGTTGTTGTGCTCAATTACTTTGGATGAGGCAAACATTGTTGGATTATGGGATTAATTTTGATAAAATGCCTCTCTTATGTGATAATGATAGTGCAATCAAAATATCCAACAACCCCGTTCAACACTCAAGAACCAAGCATATAGATATACGCCACCATTTCTTGAGAGATCATGTGAGCAAGGGGGACATTGAAATTAGCCACGTCCGAACCGAAGATCAACTAGCGGACATTTTCACTAAACCATTAGATGAAAGCCGCTTTTGCAAATTGAGGAATGAATTAAATGTCATAGACTACTCAAATGTGGCTTGAAATCTCATTTCATTCATTTCTGCTCATTTGATGCTCTTGTGTGGAATTTAAATTGAATTTTCCCCTCTTTTGGTCAAAAATTCGATTATTTTTATAAAAATTAGTTTCAAAGTATAGCAATAGCTCAATTGATGCATAATGATCCTAAATGACTTTATTTGAGTGCAAAACTAGGGATCATTTGCATATTCTAAAGCCCTAAAGTTCAAATTCAGCAAAATTCCAGACTAATCGGAACTACCGCTATCTCCCGCGGTACTTCCGGTGAGCGGTACTACCGGCCTTTCCAGCGGTACTACCGCTTATGACTTAAGCGCATAAATTGCTCGGGCCCAAGGGTTCCCTTGGTGGCCCACTGTCTTGCGAGCGGTTCGTCCGCTTTCCCCTTCCGCCCACTTCTCTCTCTCCCCACAGTACTCTCTCAAAACCGCCTCTTGGATCTTCAAATCGAGAGGGGATTTCTTCGGATTTTCGAGTCATTTCATATCCAAAGGATCCACCTCCTCCAGTCCTTGAGGTATTTCAGATCAATCTCCTGTTTTGATCCATTTGTTATACCCTAGATCAAACTTGTAGAATATTTCAAAATGTTGATGATTTTGCGAGTTGATTCTTGGGTAAATGCCTGGATGTGGAGTTGTAAAGTATATACACACTTTATTCATGGATTTCATCCAAGAAAAACTCCAAAAATCTAGATACATTGTTGAAACCCTAGAATCTGCCAGGAATCGGTACTACCGCTCGACAGGCGCGGTACTACCGCTCAACGGTACTACCGGCCCTGAACGGCGGTACTACCGGCCTTCCTGACAGCGAAGCAAATTTCTCTTCAGCTTTTGCTTAATCCAGTTTGATCTTTTACTTGTTGCTTCTTATCAATCCTCTCCTGTTTCTAGATGGCTAGAACTCGAAGAGCCGGCAGGAGAAGGTACTCCTCCGCCTCCGGTGACTCGTCAGGCATTCCAACCATTCCTTCCTCTTCCGAGGCAGCTCAGGACAGAGGGAAAGGTCCTGCAGATCCATTGGAGTCTGAGTCAGAGGTTGAACAGCAGATCAGTTCTCCCATGGAGTCTTCCGAGGAGGATCGAACAGAGAGGGAGAACCTTGATATTGACCTCAAGAAGATCTCCGCTGATGAGTATGCAAGGTTGAGACACTGGAACCAGTTCGAGCTACCATCCAACTCAGTCAATCCCAAGTTCCACACTCGCTTTCAGGAGCTAATCTTTGATCAGCTATATGGTCCGGACCGCCAGTTTGCCGACCATAAGTGGGTGGATTGGGATTATATTGACTCTATAGACAAATTCGATGGAGCTTTCAGGCTATTTTAGATAGTCGGCTTGTCTCAGCTCGTGGCTAAAGGATGTGACTACAATGAGGAGATGATAAGACAGTTCTATGCCACGGTTTATGTATCTCCAGATTTTCAGCATATGTCATGGATGTCAGCTTTCCAGAAGTTTGAGGCAACCAAGCATGATTTTGAGCTAGTTCTTAGGGCAGAGCTGAGCTCTTTTGAAAAGGTATATGACAAGGCACCTCTTGACATACATGCCATATCCATCTACTACAACCCTGCTGAGAGATTTGTTCCAGGCAAGAACATTGCCCTCCTACCTCTCCCTGGTCTAGTAAACTGCATTATCAACCACTCCTTCTTTCCTAAGAGTGGTAACTTCGACGCTATAAGAGGACATACATGGAACATGATTGATTACATCATGAGAGGTCAGAAGTTTGATGTAGTGGATGTGATCATTCGAGAGATAGCATCTTCTAAGAATGATCGGATCAAGCGTATTAAGTATGCGCCTTACATCATGGCCCTAATCAAGTCCAAGATGGAATTCCAGGGTGGTTGTGGTGGAGTTCACAAGCCTTATAAGCCACGACCAGAGGCTCCCATTCCTACAAATGTCAGAGCACGTCATGCAGATCCGGGAGCAGGATCTTCTTCCGCGGCAGCAGGAGCAGCACAGGCACCAGCAGCAGACCCAGTAGCTCAACCACAGGAGCCTGGTCAGCCTTCGATCTCCCAGGCCTTCTCCACCATTCTAGAGGGACTTTCTGCCATTACCTCCAGATTGGACTCCATTGACGATCAACTGGCTTCACTAGACGGTCGTGTTGCAACTCTGGAGCAAACTATCTCTCAGCTGCCCATTCACTTCACTCGCCGCACCCGCTCTCGTCGTGATCCTTCTCCTCCTCGGGAGTGATTCCTTTTTGTTCTTGATGCCAAAGGGGGAGAAGAAAGTGTGTGTGAAACTATAAAAACTATCGTCTATTATCTTTTGGGATGTAATGAATTGGATGTAATGCACTTTGTCTATTTTGGATATTTGGTTTTGATATATTCACTTCGCTTATCTCTTAGCTTTTATGTTATATTTGCCATGTGTATTGTGTATGAATGTCATTTCTATCCATGCACATGTTTAGGGGGAGCTCATTCCCTCCTTGGTCTTCTAAATGAATTAGTTCAATTCATGTCCATTCAAAACATATTGCAAAAGGAACTCCTTTCATTCAAAGGCCACAAAAGAATATACATCTTTTATTAAAAAGGGTGGTATACTCAAAATCCTTAATCTTCACACAATTTGGGTTGTCATCAATTACCAAAAAGGGGGAGATTGAAAGCATCTAGGTCCCTAAAAATGGTTTTGGTAATTAATCAACTTTTATGAATATGGGACTAATATTTTGTATGAGCATGCGAAGGTCAAATCCATGTGATGGTGACAAGATGCAAACTAAAGAACATAAAAGAAGACCCAAGCTGGTTCAAGACAAAGGTACGTTTAGAATAGGACCCTTTTTATTTTGCCGGTCTTAGGAGAATGGTGGAAGACCGGATTATAGGGTAGATAACCGTACCATAAAGAGGGATCTTGGCAAGTAGTTTGAAAACAGATTTCTTGTGCCAATTGGATCATGTTTAGAAGCATGCACTCATTTAAATTGCTTTAAATACCTTTTCTGTGCTCTGTCTAGAAGAGCGGTAGTACCGCTGTGTAATACGCCGGTACTACCGGCGAGCGGAAGATCCGGCCTCAGAGCGGATCAATTTTTCCAGAGAGCACCGAGCTGAAGTCGTGCGGAAACAGAAGTATCGGCCATTTTAACGTCGGTACTACCGCAGTGAGCGGTAGTACCGCACTATTCAGCGGTACTTCCGGCCTCCGGAAGATCCGACCTCAGAGCGGATCAATTTTTCCAGAGAGCACCGAACTGAAGTCGTACGGAAACGGAAGTACCGGTCGTTTTAACGTCGGTACTACCGCAGTGAGCGGTAGTACCGCACTATTCAGCGGTACTTCCGGCCTCCGGAAGATCCGACCTCAGAGCGGATCGTTTTTTCCAGAGAGCGCCAGTTTTTTGGACCTTTCGGATGTCGGCCAGAACGGTAGTACCGCGCCGACTTTGCGGTACTACCGGAGAGCGGTAGTACCGCAAATGTCAACGGCGGTAGTACCGCGCCGCCAAATCCAACGGTCACTGTGCTCGTCTGACAGAGCCGTTCTGACGCAAGATTTGGGAGCGGTAGTACCGGCCCTAGCAGGGCGGTAGTACCGTTCATCCTGATTTTTGCGGAAAATTGTGTCAAACGGCTAGTTTGGTTGGTGGAGGCTATAAATACCCCCACCACTGCACAAGGGCTCAGGTTAGAGACTCATTGCACAATTCTTAAGCCTAGAGCATTCATTTCACCTCAATTCTTCCTTTGCATATCTAAGTGAGGTGGT
Source organism: Dendrocalamus latiflorus (assembly GCA_017311315.1). Lineage (NCBI taxonomy): Eukaryota > Viridiplantae > Streptophyta > Magnoliopsida > Poales > Poaceae > Dendrocalamus > Dendrocalamus latiflorus. The sequence goes on from CM029636.1 coordinate 1,124,510, forward strand.
TGAGCATTTAGTGCTAGAATTTTCATTTGCAAATCCAATTGGCACTAGTTTGCATTCAAGTAAAGCCCAAGATTTGTTACTCTTAGTGCTTGCCTGCACTTGGGCGGTTGGGCGAAAGGGAAATTGGTGATCTTCTCAAGAAGGTTGTGAGAAGGCCCGACGGATTGTGAAGGTTGGAGCTCACCTACCCGGAGCGGGAAAGAGCTACATTAGTGACCGAGGTGTTTCGACTCAAATTCGTGGAGTCGGTCCGATTTGTTCGGGCTAACCTCAACGTGGACTAGTGGAAACAGGCAAGTTTTCGATCACCACGGTAAAACATCGATTGTGTCTCTTGTCTTTCTTGCTCTCGTTTATTTGCTTCACTGTGATCACTTGATTGTTTAGAGCTAAGTTGATAACTAGAATTGCATAGGATTAATTGCTTTACTTCATTGTCACTTAAATTGTGAAGAATTAATTAAGTGAACAAGAAAAATTTAAAACCTCCTATTCACCCCCCTCTAGTCGGTATCCTTGATCCTACACCCTTCGACTATCGCCCTCCTTCGACCACGACTGGCCCCTCAACCACCGACGTCCTTCAACCACGGCCGACCCATCGACCATGTACTGCCCTTCAACCACAGGCCTCCTTCGGCCACAGCTCTTCTTTGACCACAGCCCTCCTTCGACCAACACTGCCAGCACTTCGACTATGGCCCTCCTTCGACCATGATGTGCTCTTCGACCACGCCCTGCCCTTCGACCATTGTCGACCATAGCCAGCCCTTCGACCACTCTTCGACCACGCCTGCCGTTCGACCACGCTTCAACCACGGCCTGCGCTTCAACCAAGGCCCTACTTTGATCACGACGCTCCTTCAACCACGACCGGCACATCGACCACGGCCGATGCTTTGACCACGGCCAGCACTCTGGCCACTTGCCCTCTCTTCGACTATGGCCGGCACAACGGCCATTCACCCTCGCTTCGACCATGGCTGGCCCTTCGACCATCGCCCTCCTTCGACCACGACTGGCCCTTCAACCACTGACGTCCTTCGACCAGTTCCCTCCTTCGACCATAGCCAACCCATCGATCACGGCCAACCCATCGACCACATCCTGCCCTTCGACCACGGCCCTCCTTCGACCAATGCCCTCCTTTGATCAAGGCCGACCGTTCAACCATACTTCGACCATAGCCATCCATTTGACCACAACCCCTCCTTCAATCATGACCCTCCTTCCACAGACTCCTTCGACCACGGCTTGCCCTTCGACCACTGCCCTCCTTTGACCACGACGCTCCTTCGACCAGGCTTTGACCACAGCCGGCACTTCGACCACGTCCAGCACTTCAGCAAGACCCTCCTTTGACCATGACCCTCCTTCGACCGTGACATGCTCTTTGATCACGCTTCGAGCACGCCCTACTCCTTCAACCATGGCCCTCCTTCCACAGACCTCCTTCGACCACGCCTTGCAGTCGTACATCATGATCTCAAAAATCAATGAAATTCATTCATGCAAAAAAAATAGTATAGTAAAACAATAGCAGACTAAAAAATCAAGCTGGAAGCCTGGAACACTAGTAACTAAAAATCAAACTTCATAGCAGAAATTTCTTTCGAATGAGAGGGTTTTTTTTGTGTGCCTCCCTCTAGCCTCTAGGTGTGCAAACCGCACCGGAGGAGACTGTTCGCGTCCAGGAGCGATCAAATCATTCGTCTCTCTCAGGTCAGAATTATTTATTTATTTTACCCCGTAGTGCCATCTTAATTTTAAAAACTAGCTCTATAGACACGAAATTACAATTCTAGCCCCTTACTAAGCGCCAAAGAACACAGTGCCGATGAGCCACCCAAGCACAGCAGAACTCGGGTGCGTTCGGTAGCACTTATGACTTATGGCTTTTATCTTATGCTACAGTATCTAACTTTTAAACGATATATTTTTTTTAAAACGAGGTCTACAGGTAGATTATAATACAAACTGTACCGAGTTCAACTATACTAGCCAAAATGGCATGTGACTATTTTCTTCTGCGTACTGCCTCTCATGAATAGTCCAGAATTTAAAATTCTCAACCATAAGTCATAACCACAATTTAAAAGAACACACCCATGTACTCTTAACTATGTCATGGACCATGCTTCCTGTCCTTACGTCGCGTCCACCGCGCTACGTTTCCGCGGGACATGGCCGACTCCCTGCCGCAGCCAGGTAGGGCGGAATCTCCCTCCGGTGCCGCGGTTGGCAGGTTCTACTGCGCTCAGGTGGTACAGTACGTGCCTCCCGTCGACACCCATGCTTCCGCTCTTGGTAAGGGGTTAGAACTGTAATTTCGTGTCGCATGGGGCTAGTTTTGTGAATAAGGTGGGGCCAAATAAGTAAATAACTCCTCAGGTCGTACACATGCATCACTAGCCGTCGGATCATAGATCGAACGGCTCAGAAAAATTCCCAATAAAAATGGAATCTCCGGACAGCCTGATCTGGCCTCCACCGCCACCGCCACTTGTTTGCCATTTTCTTTTCTTTCCCTTTTCGCTCCCATTTTTCTCTTGGTTCCCTTCGCGCCGCGGTTATACATAGGCTCTGGAAGATTGAGCGATGCGAGCTTGCTAGCTTCCTCTAGTCACAGACAGGCAGACAGGTTCGTGTTTGTTGATTCTTGCGGCGAGCATGGCTTTCGTCAGATCATATGTGAGTTCCCTTTCTTTATTCCGCCCTGTATTCTGGAGTTCTCGCGTGGATTAGCTTTGGAGAAAGCGGCGAATCTTGGATTTATTAGCGCGCATTTCGTCTGCTTGGCTTGGGATCCCTGGGGCGGTTTCTAGAGATATCTTGGTGCTCGATCTGTACTCTACTAGGTAAAAGTTGTTGTTACTATGGCGCAGTTAGGCCTCTGATCTGTCCTTTCAATCAGAGAGAGAAAAAAAATACAAGTTCTTGTTTTGCGATTTTGCATCTACCATTCAGGATTATTGTCTGTGGGGTCATATCTGTACTGTACATTTCTCCAATTTTGGTTCTTATAGATGAATCGTACCTAGTCACTTGACAAATTTAAAGAAAAAATATTGATGGGTGTAGAATAGTAGTTTCTAGTGAATACTCCAAGTGTGCACCCTACTTGTAAAACTGCGAAGATGAAACTATTGAAGATCTTACAGAAGAGTGCAGCTGACAGTGAAAGGAAAAAAAACAGAAGAGGGCAGGTGACAATTGTACTTAATTATTTCCAGTCCAACTATCCAAGTAGTTGGTACCAACAAAACAGTAGGACATAAACCAGTATATATAGATGTGCACTGGTGGGTTCTGTGCCTAATTACTCAAGAAGTGATACATGTGTAGATTTTGTACCTTGGGACTAAACATTTTTTGAGCGATTTACTTGGCCCATTTTGAATGATTTACTTAACTGCCTGTGCTCTCTGGCATTCTTGCTGTAGCACAAGTACCTTAGCACATGTGAGGAGATATTCATAAGTGAAAATCTGTATTTTTCTGAAGGATTGATTTTTTTGTTACAAGTTGAGAGTCAATTCAAGTTGTTCCTCAGCAGATTATTTGAAGTGGTTGAGTACCCAATGTTTAGTTCTACTCTATCCAGACAACATATAACTCTGTTTCAGATTATTGGACTATGGTCGAAACATGAAAACGGGATTATTTGCATCATCCCGTCATTTTCATCTGCACAAATAGACAAGATATGTGCAACCAACAGGTTTAGATTGCAGTCATTTTTTTTAACAACGATTACAGCCATTTTGAATGGCACATGTATGCTCAGTTGCTCACAAAAGGGCTTTCTAGTGCCTCTTGAATAATGAATAGGCATGGCTGTGCTCATCTAGTTCGAGCAATGGTGAAAGCATGTTTGACCTTCCTCTATGAAATGGGGCATAAATGTTTGTTCTGCAAAACTATTGTGACGACCCGCATTATTACCATGGGGTAATAACGCTAGTCAACGGATTATCATTCGTTTTAGCCGATAAAACATCGCTCTAACGAATAATAAGCCTATCAGAGTATTGCAGCAGAACAATAATTAGAGACACATTATGATATTAAAAGAATATCGCCACGCAGGGCTAAAGTTTATTACAACGCCTCCAGGGCTTAAATATTACAATATTTTGACAAAATATTCTAACTACTTTCTATTCAATAACGATCATACGGAGTGTCCACCTTGTACCCACTGTCATCCAAGTCCACGGTATTCCATCCAGGTAGCTTTCTCCTGATCTTAGCCATTCCCTGAATTGTCATGCTCCTAAGCAAAGGGGGGAGATAATAGCAAGGGTGAGTACAGAAGTACTCAGCAAGCGTTATTAACAAAATGCATAACATGCTTATCCTTTCCACATTTAGGAATCTTAATTCCTATTCTCAATTTCTTACTCATTTTTATACTCTTTTCCTTTCTCAATTTCCTTTCCATGACATAGAAAATAAAGTTTGTTGGTTTTGAAATAATGACAATTTATTAATTTAGAAAACTACTGAACATACGCATGAACAGCAAAAACCCCCATAAGTTTCCGTAATTCTCCTTTCCCGGAGACAGGCATGAATTCATGATTTGGATAGCATTGCGCAAGCTTGTATCACTTTACCCCTCACCACTCTTGATCCTGGTGGCTCATGGTTCTCCGCAATTCCTTAGATGCGGCGCCCAGATCAGAGTACAGTACGTTTGCATCTATCTCAGTAATTATATCTCCACCCAGTTACTCACAATCGGTAGCCTGGAGCGGTGTACCACCCTCACGCAGACCCACCGAAAGCGACATTAACTGTTGGCTGGGGCGGTTCCTGACCATCTCCCAACACTCCACGGCGTAATATATCGCCCATCGCTCACCCGTTGCTGATAACGAACCAGTCTTGGGTTCTTGCGATCCGCCGCACCCGTTGCTGATAACGAACCAGTCTTGGGTTACGCGCGGCTGTGGATAGCCCACCTTGCTGATAACGAACCAGTCTTGTGGGTTCCACTCCCTAATTAATACTTACCCATGTGGAGAATATAATACTTTGATAGAGCTACTAGTCTGTCCGTCAAAACGGAATGTTGGTTGATACGGTGTGGTACGGTCTGTTCACACGGATGAAGTTGGTAGGTTTCTTATATTTTATTCTTATGCAGAGGTCCCATACCTGCCCCATTATCACCTGCCCTGGCAACCTCTGCCCACCCTCTTAATTAACCTAGATGGCCAACTGCTCCATCAGTCGCCATCTAACCCTTTCCATTCACACATAGCCATTGCCCGATTTAAAACCTTTTTATTTCTTTCATGCAAGTGATACTAGAGTAATACAAAATATTTGTTTTACGAATATACTCTGTAGATATGTTCAAAGGAATGCTTGCCTGAGTTTATATTAAACTGCCGAGTCTCCTCGTTACCCTGATATAGTTCCCTTTGAAGATTCAGCCTTTTTCCTGCTATTTAGACTTAAATTAATCTACGGTTCAATTATTTATAAGATTCTGGTCCTCATAAGATTTCTATTAATTATAATCAGGATTCACAAATTGTTCCTTTCGTCCTTTTAAACAGAGTGCAATAGTTTCCAATTCAATTTAATAGTGTCCACAAATTAAATGCAAGACTAAGCAATTACCAATTATTGCATTCTAACTAATCATTTTGATTAATGGCGAAATTGGCAATATTAGCTTAATAATATGCATGAGCATGCTTATAGTTATTCTATCTCATGGTAATTGATCAGGAAATTATAGTCTATATAATTTCATGCTAAGATTCCCATTAGTATCTTCTTATTTTTCTGCCTTATTTGGCTCTAGGGTTAACTGCCTCCTCATCTTTGGTTTTTCACTGAGTTTTCGGCCTCCTTTCTACTGCCGACGCCTCCTCTCTTTTCCTTTTTCCCCCACCGACGCCTCCTCATCTCCCCTCTCTTCTCCTCCTTTCTCACCCACTCCGCCGGCTCCCTCTCTCTATTCCCCTCCCTCTCACTCTCTCGGCCTCTCTGCTCTCTCCTCACGCCGCCTCTCCCCCGCCTTCGAGTCCCAGCGTCGCCGCCCGGTTTGGCTCCCCTCACACGCCGCCTCTTTCTCGCGCCCGCCTCGGCGCCTCTCCTCGGTGCCGCTCCCCCTCACGCCGGCTCCCCGCCGACGCCTCCTCTGGCCGGCCGTTCCCGCCGGGCTGACCGGTGCCGCTTGGGGATCTCCGGCCAGATCTGGCCAAATCGGATGCTCCTTCTCTTTTTCCCCATTTCCTTGCTTGATTTAATTTTGTAACTTGCTAACTTGTGGGGTTTTTGCCTAGGGTTCGGTATTGGGAGGCGGGTGACCGTGGCCGTCCCCGCTGGTGAACCGTCGCCGTACGCCGGGGGAGTACCGACGGCGGTGAACCGGTGGCTCGGCCGGGAATCCCGCAGCCGCCGCCCCCACGGTAACCCTCTTCTCCTCTTCTTTTACCTCCGGTGACATGCTTATGGTTCATGTGTTCTACCGTGGTGAGTGCTTATGGTTTCTAGCCTATGTTGAATGGATTGGTAATGGCATTATACGGATGTTGGGATTGTGGGGTTTACCTGCACTGGTGCTTGTGCGGGATGCTAGGGTTTGGGGTTGGGGTGGTGGCCGGTTGGCGGTGGCTGACGCTTGATGCTGGCTTGCGGTTCTCCTGTGGCCGTCACGTCCCCATTTCCTTCGGCTTGTCGAGTCTTCACTCCCTGGCCTTCGGCTCCACTCGGTGACGAACGCCTCTGCGGTCTGGGGATTGGCTGGAAGAATTTGGGGAATGTTACCTTACCTTGCTTTGTCCCTCTGTGCTCTTTCCTCTCGGGTTGGCTACTGGTATGCAGTGTGGGATATTGTGGTGGATGGCTTGCCCGTGAGGCTTTGTTGGCTGCCGATACTCCCTGGGCGTGGTTGCTCTGGCCCGGTGCTATCTGATTCACTGTGATGGATATTTGCATGGTGAGGGCTTTGACAGGTGTTTTCTCTGTTGTGGGTTTGGCTGGGATGATTTGTGCTCACCTAGTCTTTGCCTTGGTTGGATTCCTATATTCAAAACAGGTTTGTATATATATATATACCGTGTGATGAGCCTATGGTTGTGAGAGGTGCCGACTGGCCCCCGGACGGTCAGGTATCTCTGTGAACGGATTACCCCGCCCGAAGTTAATCCTTAGGGCTCTGACAGCAACACTTCTTTTATATTTTCCTTATTTTCAATTACTCTTTTGTTTGGTCTTTTTCGGTATTATAATTTGATTGTTTAATCACAAATGAATAACGAGGTAACGGCAACTCGACGATAGTCTGATCCATGTATGAAATGGCCTAAATTGTAATCGGGCTTTCTCTTAATATTGATGTATACAGAATATTGTATGTTACTCGAATGTAGTTTCTAATGTTGCAATTGTGTTGCAATTATCTAAGTTTGCGAGACGGTCATTTGATTAAGACTGAGACTTGTAAACTTACAGTAATTTGTATTGTCGTTATTAATGTAAAAAGAGTTGTAATATCTTTATTTAATTTAGGCCAGTTTTAGTTGTAGCTCAAGGGATGTGACTTGATTTGTTGTCCAAGAATTGTAATAATTACACAATTGTATTACGGACTGTTATATATATTTTAATTGACCTGAAAGTTTTTTATTTGTCGTGCAAGTATATTTTATCTAGCTCTAGTCTTTACAATTTGGTCTGCGTCCTCATCGACGGAATTACGGTAGTAACGTATTCGTTTATCGTTCGTTGGTTTCAATGTATACGGTTACGTAGAAAAAGTTTAAATTTCCTCGTATTTTTTTTAGATTATCATTTATGTAATTAATCCTACTTAACGTCCTAATTCGCTAATTATGGTTAATTAACGACGTGGGTCGTTACAACTATATACTTCAATATTTCACGATCTCTGATGGGATAGTGTTTCCTGTTCTAAAGCATTGGCTTTTTCTGCAGCCAAATGCTTCCTCTGGAATGGGGGTTGCTGCAGAGTGCAAGGAAACATTCCTTGAGCTTCAGAGGAAGAAAACACACCGTTATGTCATCTTCAAGATTGATGAGAAGGGAAAGGAGGTTGTTGTGGAGAAGACAGGTGCCATGACTGAGAGCTTCGATGATTTCATGGACTCTCTTCCTGAGACTGATTGTCGCTATGCCATATATGATTTTGACTTTGTCACTGAGGAGAATTGCCAGAAGAGCAAGATTTTCTTCGTTGCATGGTCAGATTAATGTTTTCACTGTCTTGTTTGCCTAACTCATTTATTTTTCCATTGTTTTGACCATACATCCTCGATTGCCCATGTCGTTTTCATTTTTTCCCTTACACTTTCAGGTCGCCTTCAGTTTCCCGTATCCGTTCTAAGATGCTGTATGCTACCTCCAAGGATCGGTTCAGGCGTGAGCTGGACGGCATACACTATGAGATCCAAGCAACTGACCCATCGGAGCTGGACATAGAAGTCCTCAGAGACCGTGCTCATTGAGCTAAGATCCAGGCATCTGCTAGCGTTGCCAATGGAACTTATCAGCTACTTCTGAGCGTATGTTTGGCGAAAAGGATCTTGTAATATCAGACACGGCATGTGAAAATTTGCTGCGTGGTAAACTAGCATATATAGAAGCTGGAGTGCTAGATAAGCGCCATTGCAATTTTCACCCCTGTTGGTGACTCTGTTCTGATGTTCTTCAGCTCTATTACTACTATTGTGGCTTCTATGCTATGTAATGTAATGGTCATCTTTCTCGTTCTTTCTGGTGTGCTGGTAATGGTTGAATTTCGATGGTATTTGAGATTTGCAATCGAGTAGAAAGGTGGGCGAGAAACTTGAATATGCATTGTGTTTTGAACATGGCGAGGATGGCAAACTCAAATTTTCAAAATGTTGAAGTTGGCCTTTTTTTTTTTTTGGTTGTATACTTGCAATGGTCCATCACAAAATGTCTGGAAATTACCTTTCATTTGCTGTACAGGTCAATGAACTTTAACTCCATGTAAATCTGCAATTTCGCAACTAGTGTAGAATGTGGACAAGCTGTGTTTCTTTCAGCAATCTGCATCAGCTTTTTTCCCCCTTCAAAGCCATCGATCATCTTGCGTAATGTATGCTTTGTTGCCTGTCCATCTAGCTAATGCCAGTCCCATATTTATGTCTCTGCCACAGAATAATGCGTGCTAATAGCTTGTAAAGCCTAGTCAATTGAACCATGACAGTATTCTGCAAAATAGGAAATTACTCTTCTTCTTTTTGAGTTGCAAATTCTGGATGCGTACGAGCGTCGCAAGACGCAAGTCTGCAGCGAAATTGAAAAAGATGCAGACTTCTCCAAACCAACTCCTACACATACACTAGAGCTGAAAAGTAGATACAAATTATCCGTATTATTCAATTATAGTATTTGACAGGATATAAATATGATATAGATTATTTTATTCGATTAACAATTTCTATTCTATTCGTATTCGAATTCACATAAAAAATATAGATGCGAATATGGTATAAACTTTTATCATCCAAAATGTTATTTTATCCAAACTATCCATATCTGTATTTAACAATATACATATTTTTATTGCAATATAACTAATTAGTTAGATAAATTTTTTTGTTAAACGTGAATTTATGTTTTTAGATGAAGTAAATGAATTAGAATGATTAATTGTGATTATATCAGGATAAAATGTTACTAATGTTTTCATACCATATAAGTTGTGAGAATATCCTAATTTGATCAAATTAACTAGATATTTGATTCGAGTTTGTATCTGATATTTGTCTCATATGTATTCGGATCCGACATTTGTTGATTGGTATTAGCAAGTGGAGACCAGAAGGAAGATGAGTGGGCGGCGGTGATGGCGAAGAAGCTTGGGAAGAAGGCCCTCAAGTTCGCGCGCAAGCACCCCCAGTCTACCGCCAAGCGCAACCGCAAGCTCCGCTCCCAGTTCACCCGCCGCCCCCGCAAAGGTTCCTGACTACTTACCGCGCCTTCGGTTTGGTTTCGCTGGTGCTAATTGCCGGCTAATTCGAGCCGTTTCAGGTGGGAGCGACCGCGGCGGGAGGCGCCTGGGCGATGGCGACGACGTGATGTCGCAGCGAGTGGACGATTCCACCATGTAATCTGCTGTTATGCTCTGTTTAACTTCGTGCGCTAGGGTAGATTCTAGGATGCTTGCCGAAATGTGCCGTCGAGCGCTAGCAGGCCCCTTTCGTTCTAGTCAAGTGTTTTTGCTTGATCAATTGGTGTGATGTGAGGGTTAGGGTGGATTGGTTTAGTCTCTCCACGTTAAAATCGGATGTGCAGTTGTACCTCTGGACAGCCGCAGTGTTGTTGTTTTCTTTATGCATTGTTGATTCATACTAATTGCTACCTGTTGGGATAAAATGATGTTGCATTTGGATGTTTCTGGTATGCAATGGATTGCTTTTATTTTGTTTGGGATAACATCCATAGTGTTTAAAGTAGCTTTCACCACTGTTTAACCCCTAGCAACGGTGAAAACCAGAAGACGATTATGCAATGCATTGCTAGGTTAAGTCAACTCGTAGCCGTACCAGTATCACGATACATATCGAAGCTGCATTTTTTGTCGATGAAATTGATCTAGAACAAACTTAGTTTACAATTTCATATGTTGAGATCATGGATTTCTCTTTGTTCCCATAATTTACTCAGAAGTTCATTAATCATGATAATACTGTGCAGTCATTCATTCAGTTGTTTCTATTCATTATTTGAGTAAGTTCAGTTTTTTCCTTTAGGAATACCAATGATGATTTTGCTACATTGGTTAACTGTCTAGAGTTTCCAGAGGAGAGTGAATTAAACAGTGATCTATCTGACAGTGACGGTTATCTTTCAGACTTTCAGAGGTATGTTTGGCTGCCCTTTACACAGGCTCTTATTCATTTATTGACAACCAAAGTTCATTTATGAATAATGACACATATTTTTTTAGTGTTTAAAATCGTTTCATTTTTGTAGTATGCTTCTGTCTTTGATACCTCAATCTCAAGCATATAAAAAGCAGTATCATCCACTGTTACCTCGTGCTCATCCCAAATCTGTTTTCTTGCCGTTCTGTGGACAAGGACATAGGGCTTATTTCTATTTCTCGTAGATAAACTTGCTTCCAGCAATATGCTCAGGTTTCCTTTTTTGTTTTTTGATATGGCAGTTTAGCAAGTAGCTCTAGAAGTTCATGGATATTTGAGGGGAGCAACTTGGTTGTTTGACATTCTGTAGTCTTTTTGTGATTTGTTCTAGACTAAAACCTTTTGAGAATGCATTTAGTTGGAAATATCTTCGAAATTTGACTTGTGTGCATAGCTCAATTATGAGATAATTGAATAATGTCCAAGTAGGAACTTAATAGTTTCTTTTGGCAAGAGATGAACAAATTTGTTCTATGTGGGTATTTTAAAGTGTATTTTCTCTGCACCTAACTTTTGTACAGCTGATTCTACACACATCGCAATTCACAACTGCTGTTGCTAAGTTGCCCTTATAAAGTGCTGCTTGATGCTTGGTATGCATGATCCTGAGTGTCTGTACTATTCTGACAGCAAGGATGACAATGTTCTCAAAGGCTAGTATATGTTGTCGCAATGCTTATTGAATTTTGTGCTGTAATAGTTTCTAAGCATCTCGATATTCCGTGCAGATTGTATTATCCAAGATGGTTTAGACAGACAAAACGATGAGATGAATTTAGAGATCGAAAAGCAAAAGAAAAAGTTGAAGTTGCTGGATAAGGTGAAAAATCGCCTTTACCTCTGAGCTTGATCATGCACATCACCCCTCCATTCGCTGGCACTTGAGGATTTGCCACTCGATGGCTTGCTAACATGTGGGTCCTTGGGCAACATGTCGGTGAGACAATGGAGTGGCTTACCCACAAATGCATTTCAATGGAGTGGGAAATCCTCAATTTTTCCTTTAAGGTATCTGTATTCTTTCCTACAGTTACAGGCTGTCTGCTTAGTGGCTGGATATCTTTTGCTTGGTTTGTAGTGATGTGTGCAATTATTTTTCTTATAGAAAGCAATGTAAAACAGTCATTAACTTGAAAACGTTCCCCCAATTGATTGGGCTGGGTTTTTTTTAGACCTTATCAGTTCTCCAAACTATTAGTTATGTATACAGCCAATTACACTGTTCATACGCTGTTAGTCATGCTTTTGAATGGCCAGGATGGATTCACCCTTATATTAGCTACATTTTCTGGAATTCTAGGGCAGTAATGTACATTGTTTTGGCCTGTTGGATGATTTCTATGTGGATTATCAGTGTTTATGTTATTTATAGGACCCGGAGTTTGCTAACTTCCTTAAAAAATGGCAATCGGAGTTGGAGAGCTACAGAAGTAAAGAAGTAATATTTGCTTATTAGTTGCTCTTTCTTTAGCTGATGCAATTAATGTACGCCTTTTATTTTTTATGTTTATAATGTACTTTTCAAGCCCAATGATGATCTCACCAAATAATTGTTCTTTTGTTATGATTCTGTTCCTATCATCGATAGGACTCGGATGAAGAAGATGAGACGGATTCTGTGGACGATGGTGTTGATTTTGGTGATAAAAATCCTCCAAACGATAATATCCTTACAAGCAAGACTATAAGTGAATGGTGTCAGTTAATTTCAAAGGAACCCAAAGCACCTGCTCTACGTAACCTACTAAATGCTTTCCGGGATGCATGTCGATTTGGTGCACTCCAATAGCCCTTCCATGCAGAGACTTCAAAGTACTGGAGTATTTTATCAAATAATAACATTTGTTCTTTCTGAGGCAGACAACATTTTCCGTGCTCTTTTATAAATTTCAGGTGATGTTATGTAATACCTGGCCAGAAGAGGCCCAGCACAGCCCACGCTATGCTCCATATAAGAGAGAGCCAGGAGGGGGAGAAGCAAAAGGCCAATTTGCTTTTCTCCCCATGCTCACCCTGCCCCTGCTCTTCTCCCCGCGCGTGTATCGCCATTGTTCAGCTGCCCGTGCCACTATTTCTCCGGCCATCGCCGTGTGTTGCCGCCTCGCCCAGCTGCCGGCGCCACCGCTTACCACCCTTCAACGGCCGCCCCTTCCCGACGTTCCCGTCCCCGCTTCCCCTGCTGTGGGTGCTACCGCGCCACTGTCCCTTCGCACGCGGCCAACCGTCGTCCTGCTATCGGAATGCAGCCCTAGCTCGTGCACTGCTACCCCTCGCCTCTCCACCCCTGCTGCTGCCGCTCCACAGGAGTAGAGGCCCGGCCAGCCGAGAAGAGGACAGGGAGGGCCGTCGTCTGGGTTAAGAAGAGAAGGAGAGGGCGTCGGTCGTGAGGAAGAGGAGTGGGAGAAGAAAGGAAGAGGAGGGAGCCAACGGCGTGAAGTAAAAGAGGAGGGAGCGTCGGTCGTGGAAGGGAAAAAGGGAGAGAGAAGAAGAGAAGAGAGGAAGAAAAGGAAAGGAAAGTTTGACCCACCGCCGTCGACTGGTTTCTGGCTTTTAGTTGATGTGGCATCGTAGCGGTGGTTGGCTTTTATCTAAGGTCCCGCTCATTTTGGCATAAGTTTTTGGTTTCTGGTTTATTTTTTACTATTCCTAATTTTTGTCTTCTTCTGACTTTTTATCTTTTTTGAGCTTTTTGTCGGTTCTTTTTCCATATTCGTTTGCATTGTCCATGATTGGTTAACCAGTTTTTTCTATTTTAAACTTTTTAAATTAAATTATGCCAAATAAAGCACCATTAGCTACAGTGTAATTTTAGTCAGCTATAGTGTAATTTTAGTCATAAGTCATTTTTCAGCCAAAATGAGCAAGTCATAAGTCATTCAATTAAAAAATAAAAATCGTTATATCTTCAAAGATAATAAAAAATAATAAAAACATGCTCCACCTCCCCTGTTGCCTCACGGCGTCATCTGTGATGCCATCTCCTCTGCCATCCCTTCCCTCCCAACGCCACAGCATTCCCTCCTGACCCTGACCCCCAACCTCACCAGTGTGCCGCCTCCCTCCACCAAGCCGTTGCCGTCCCGAGCACCGCTGTGGCCTGTTGGCAAGCCCTACCCACCACTGCAATCACCTCTTCCGCTATCGCTCTTCTCCACCCAATCTAACTCAACTCTTCGCTCGAGCCTTGTAGCAACCGCCCACTGCCATCCTCCAACTCGCGGCAATTCTAATCCAAGTGATCAAATCTAACTCATCGGAGTTCCGCCATTAGTCTCCAGTCGTCAGAGACATCACCAGAGCTACGAATCTTGAGGCAAATTAGATGGATAAAAAATTCGCATACTCGTGAGGTGAGGAAATACTAAGTACCCTTAAGCAATTCCTTTAATTTTTTGTCCGATCCTTAAGTCGAAATGGATAATCAACAGGTATATAAACATATAAATAATCAGCTAGCATCACTGTCGATCAAGGGACACGCTACGCTCTCTCTCTCTCTCTCTCGTCTCGACTATTGAGAGATGGAGAGGTTAATTTGTCTTTATTATTATTAATATCGTCTAGCTAGCTTAGTTTCGTCGATTATATGGACACTGACAGATACATATGCACGATAGACTGTTGAAGAAAATGGCGTACGCGGAGCATGCATGGATGTGGGTTCCACGCATGTAAGGGAGGGGATGTGGCCAAGCTTACTTGGCGCCTAGCTAGGGAGGGAGGTGGGGTCCACGGACGGACAAAGATATATAAAAAAACAAGATGAACATCTCATGGGTGATCCTCGAAAATAAAAAAGAGAGAGGAAGAACAAGATTATCATGTGTAAAAGGGAAAGAAGCTAAAGCTCAAATTTAGACACCGTTCAATTCGGTTACGGTTGATTTTTGGCTTTTAGTTGATGTGGCACTATAGCGGTGGTTGGCTTTTATCTAAGCATCTGCTCATTTCGATTTGAGGTTCTAGTTTCTGGCTTATTTTTTGCTATTCCTAATTTTTGTTTTTTTTCTAACTTTTTGTCCTTTTGAGCTTTTTTGTCCTTTTTTCTATATTCATTTGCATTGTCTGTGATTAGCTAACCTGTTTTTTATTTTTAAATTTTTTAAATTAAATTATATCAAATAAGCTATCATCAGCTACAATGTAATTTTAGTTAGATACAGTGTAATTTCAATCATAAGTCATTTTTCAACCGAAATAAGCAGCTCATAAGTTATTCAATTAAAGAATAAAAAACTATTATATCTTCAAAGATATTAAAAAAATCACGTTAAAAAAGATAGTTTGGAAACAGAGCATCAGCTTAGCCCCGGCCCCACCCAAGTTGCCGTCCATGCAGGCCTTTTGGTCGACCGTACCGTACGTGCAGTATAATATTATAATATAATATAATGTTGGGCATGCATAAGGTAGGGATCGAGCCAAGCGAGGTACAGCCCGTGATCCGGAACGTACGGCTGTCGCTGGATCTACGTGTATGTATATGGTATCCCACTCGATCGATGTCGTCCTATAGCTAGCTAGGGCATCCGGAACGTACGTACGACTCGCTCTGTACCGTGTCCTGTACTGTATACGTACGCTCAATTCTGCTATACCTACCGTTCGTACGTACGTTGAATCCTGCTGTACCTACCGTTCGTCAGTACGATGACACAAGGACGGATCTGTTAGATATATATATGTATAGTTTGTTATTCCCCATTGTTATGAGGGGTTCTTTGCATATTTACCACCTGTACTTTGTGTATATATACCGGCCCATTGGCCTCATATTGAATACAAGCGCTATTCATAACATGGTATCAGAGCGTGCCTAGGGTTTTCCCGTCGCCTCGCTTGTCACCTCGCCGCCGCCGCCGTTGACTCCTCCGCGCGTCGTCGTCGCCGCCGCCGACTCCCCCGTCGCCGCTGCCGCCCCTGCCGCCGTCGGCCTCGGCTCGGCGCCTCCGCCGTCCGCCCGGCCTCCGCTGCCCCCCTGCCGCCGTCGGCCCCGCCCGGCGCCTGCCCGGCCTCGCCTCGGCGCCCGCCCGGCCTCGGCTCCTCCGCCTCCCGCCGACTTCCCCGTCGGGAGCCGGGCCGCCGTCGCCGTTGCCCGCTCCGCCGGGCCGCCGCCGCCGCCGTCGAGTCGCCGCCGCCAACCCTAACGCGTGCGTGCGTAACGGGCCTTCGGCCCGTTTGAGGCTTTTTAACCGAGCGGCAGAAGAAGAAAAAAAAAGAGAGAGAAAAAACGTCGTTCTAACTGCCGCGCCGTCCAGCGCTGCCTGTTAGACTTCGTTGCCTTGGTCGCCGCGCCGTCCAGCGCCGCCTACCAATGGGCACTGTTTCCCTCCCTCGCTGCCCGGTGATCTTTGATGGTGTTAATTACACCGACTTTGTGTCTCACATGCGCATTCACATGCGTGGTCTTCGTCTCTGGGGCGTCCTCTCTGGCGATGTCACCTGCCCGCCTTGCCCTATTCCTCCGACGGAGCCTACGCCTGTTGCATTGCCCCCGACAGCCGATAAGGCTGCTGCTGATGATGAAGCTGATAATGAAGCTGCCTCTGCCTACCAGGAGGCTCTGGATTCCTACAAGGATCGTCTTACCGTCTACACTCGGTGGTACGATGACGACGCTCGGGCTGCTGCTGTCTTCATCGCCAGTGTCCAGCCTCAGTTTTCTTCTGAGGTTGTGGGACTCCCTTCGGCTTTCCAGATGTGGACTCATCTTCGTCAGCGCTACGAGCCCTCTGGTGATGCCCTGTACCTGTCCGTGGTCCGCTAGGAGCACTCTCTTCAGCAGGGTGATACTACTGTTGACGCTTTTTACGCTCAGAGTTCTGCTGTCTGGCGTCAGTTGGACTCACTTCGCACTGCTGGCTGTCGTACCTGTCCGTGCTGCCTGGATGTACGTGCTGACCTGGAGTTTCAGCGGGTTTACGAGTTCCTTACTCGCCTTCGTCCTGAGTTCGAGCAAAGGCATGCCCAGCTCCTTGCACGCCACCCTCGTGTCACTCTCCTGGAGGCTCTTACCGAGATACGCGCGGAGGAGACTCGTCTGAGTGGTGCTGGTCTGATGCCACTCCCCTCTGTGCTCGCCGCTCGTCCACCTGCTACACTGCCTCCTCCAGCGGCTACCACAGGTGGTGGTGGCCGTCCTCCGTCTGGAGGTGGCCGTCCTCACTGTTCCTACTGCGACAAGGACGGCCACATTGAGTCCCAGTGCTATAAGAAGAAGCGGCATCTTTCACGCCGTTCTTCTACTAGCACTAGTGCTTCTACGACGACGTCTGCATCGACTTCTTCAGCAGTTTCTCTCACCGAGCAGGAGATAGCCAGATTTCGACGCCTGCTTGCCGCTTCAGGTTCTCCTTCGACAGGTTCTGCAGGTTCTGCTACTGACATTTCGGGCACTGAGAAACCACCTCCTACATAGTCAGGTACCTCCCCGTGGATTCTTGATTCTGGAGCATCCTTTCATATGACTCCTGATCCTTCCACTCTGTCTTCTATTACACCTCTTGCTTCTCCTGTCAGTGTTCTTACTGCTGATGTTACATCTCTTTCTGTCTCTGGTCGAGGATCTCTTAGCAACTCATCCTTTCATGTTCCTTCTGTTGCTCATGTTCCTCGCCTTACCATGCAGCTTCTTTCTGCTGGGCAGATTACTGACCTTGGTTATCGGGTCATTCTTGACTCTGACTCTTGTTGTGTTCAGGATCGCCACACGGGAGCTCTGGTTGGTTCTGACCCTCGGCACCGTGACTCACAGCGTCTCTGGGAGCTTGACTGGCTTCACCTTCCTTCCGCTGCCACCATCGCCGCCAGTCTCTCTGCTTCTGCCACTTCGTCTACCGGCTCTTTCCAGCAGTGGCATCACCGTCTTGGCCATCTGTGTGGATCCCGTCTGTCGTCCTTAGTTCGTCGTGGTCTTCTGGGGTCTGTCTCAGGAGACGTGTCTTTAGATTGTCAGGGCTGTAAGTTAGGTAAACAGATCCAGCTTCCTTATCCTCATAGAGAGTCTGTGTCTCAGCGTCCTTTTGATCTTGTTCATTCAGATGTTTGGGGTCCGGCTCCCTTCGTTTCGAAAGGGGGTCATCGTTATTATATCATATTTATAGATGATTTCTCTCGCCACACTTGGATATATTTCATGTCTTCTCGTAGTGAGGCATTGCCAATCTATAAATAATTTGCCACTATGATTCACACACAGTTCTCCACTCCTATTCGTGTCTTTCGTGCTGATTCTGCTGGCGAGTACCTCTCTCGTCACCTGCGCGGCTTCCTTGCTGAGCAAGGCACTCTCGCTCAGTTCTCTTGTCCTGGTGCTCATGCTCAGAATGGTGTCGCTGAGCGCAAGCATCGTCACCTCCTTGAGACTGCTCGTGCTCTGATGATCGCCGCCTCTATTCCACCTCACTTTTGGGCCAAGGCTGTTTCCACTGCCACCTATCTCGTCAACATCCAGCCCTCTTCTGCTCTTCAGGGTGCGATCCCTGTTGAGCGTCTCTGTGGTCGTCTCCCTGACTACTCTGCCCTTCATCTGTTTGGCTGCGTTTGCTACGTTTTCCTCGCCCCTCGAGAACGCACCAAACTGACCGCTCAGTCTATTGAGTGTGTCTTTCTGGGATACAGTGCCGAGCACAAGGGCTATCGGTGCTGGGATCCTGTTGGTCGTCGGATACGGGTTTCTCGGGATGTGACTTTCGACGAGTCTCGTCCATTCTACCCACGTCCTGTCTCTACTTCGGCTTCCTCTGTGGAGTCTCTGTCTTTCTTGACCTTTGCAGATACACCTATATCTGTTTTGCCCTCGTCCACCTGTCCCACTGAGTCTCCACATATTCCCCCTGTGGCCTCTCCGCCGTTGTCGCCGCCTGTGTCGCCTCCTACGACTCCCCAGGCTCCTCCCACTACGGTACCTTTTCCCCTTATTGAGGATCTTCCAGATGAGCCATCTTCTCCTGATGTTCCATCTTCTTCTGATGCCCCATCTTCCCCTGATGGGTCATCTTCTCCTCGCTACGCTCTCCGCGATCGCCAGTCGATTCGGCTTCCTGCCCGTTTTGCCTTTGCTGGCACAGCTACTCGTGAGTCTGTCTCCTACCGGGATGCTGTTACTCATCCTGAGTGGCAGCTTGCCATGGCCGAGGAGATTGCTGCCCTCGAGCGTACTGGTACTTGGGATCTTGTTCCTTTTCCATCTCATTCTCATCCCATCACGTGTAAGTGGGTCTATATGATTAAGACTCGCTCTGATGGCTCTCTTGAACGCTATAAGGCGCGTCTTGTTGCTCGTGGCTTCCAGCAGGAGCATGGTGTTGATTACGACGAGACTTTTGCTCCTGTGGCCCACATGACCACTGTTCGCACTCTTATTTCGGTGGCGTCTGTTCGCCACTGGTCTGTTTCTCAGCTTGATGTCAAGAATGCCTTTCTTAATGGCGAGTTGCGTGAGGAGGTCTACATGCATCCGCCACCTGGGTATTCTGTTCCTGAGGGCATGGTCTGTCGCCTTCGTCGCTCTCTCTATGGCCTTAAGCAAGCCCCTCGTGCTTGGTTTGAGTGTTTCTCTTCTGTGGTCACTGCTGCTGGCTTTTCAGCTAGTGATCATGATGCTGCGCTCTTTGTCCACACTTCGTCTCGTGGTCGGACTCTTCTTCTTCTGTATGTTGATGATATGATCATTACGGGAGATGATTCTGAGTACATTGCCTTTGTCAAGGCTCGTCTTAGTGAGCAGTTCCTTATGTCGGATCTTTGTTACTTCCTTGGGATTGAGGTTACTTCCACTCCAGATGGTTTCTTTATGTCCCAAGAGAAATACATTCAGGATCTTCTTGATCGCGCCTCTCTCACTGTTCAGCGTACTGTTGAGACTCCCATGGAGCTCAATGTTCATCTCTGACTCTCTGATGGCGAGCCTCTTTCTGATCCGACTCGCTATCGTCATCTTGTTGGGAGTCTTGTCTACCTTGCTGTTACTCGTCCGGATATCACTTATCCAGTTCATATTCTGAGTCAGTTTGTTTCAGCTCCCACTCAGGTCCACTACAGCCACCTTCTTCGAGTTTTGCGATACCTTCGCGGGACTATCTCTCGCCGTCTCTTCTTTCCACGTTCCAGCTCGTTACAGCTTCAGGCCTATTCGGATGCTACTTGGGCCAGCGATCCCTCTGATCGCCGGTCTATCTCTGCTTACTGTGTTTTTCTTGGGGGTTCTCTTATTGCCTGGAAGACGAAGAAACAGACTGCAGTGTCCCGTTCGAGTGCAGAGGCTGAGTTGCGAGCCATGGCTCTCTTGACAGCAGAGATTACTTGGCTACGGTGGTTACTTGAGGATTTTGGTGTTTCTATCACTACACCGACCCCTCTCTTGTCAGACAGTACAGGTGCTATCAGTATTGCTCGTGATCCTGTGAAGCATGAACTCACCAAGCATATTGGTGTTGATGCTTCTTTCATGAGGTCTTGTGTGCATAATCAGGTGATTACTCTTCAGTATGTGCCTTCAGAGATTCAAATAGCGGATTTCTTCACGAAAGCCCAGACTCGCGCACAGCACAGCTTCTACCTCTCCAAACTCAGTGTTGTTGATCCACCATGAGTTTGAGGGGGGTGTTAGAGATATATGTATAGTTTGTTATTCCCCATTGTCATGAGGGGTTCTTTGTATATTTACCACATGTACTTTGTGTATATATACCGGCCCATTGGCCTCATATTGAATACAAGCGCTATTCATAACAGGATCTACAGTAGCAAATCCTGGATCTCCTAACCCTAGCAGCCCCAGGGACGACCGACAAGGCGACGATCAGTCCGCAGATTCGTCTCCTACTCACTTCCCTCGTCTCCCTCTGACGCCTCCATCCGACCGTCCTACCAACGAACGGCCCGCGTTGCTCAGCTTCCCATCTAGTCTGTCTCCCCCTCGTGACTCTTGCTCATCCCTCCTCCCAGATCCACGGGTCCGCCACTGGCCCACTTCGCCGGCATCCGGCACTTCGGCATTTCATCCCCGACTAATCTGGGGAAGTGCCGAAGTGGGGACTAGGGAGGTACTTTCTCTAGTCTATAGATTCATTCTCTGACTGAGTCTTCCTTGCATATGAACGCGGCTTCTCTGTTCCTTTCTCCGTGTTCTCCTCGTGTTCCCGTCGACGTGGGAAGGGATACTCCTGGTGCGAATTATAGAGCTGTTTGGCCTTTGAGCAAATATTTTCCAAACGTGAAGACATTTGTTCCAGCGCATGATGCTGATCACGGTGTTAATTTAGATGCTACAAAGCAATCTGTTATTCGGATCACATAAATTTCCCCATGATTATATGCTCCTGGCGCAACTTTATGGACAAAATTCATGTGAATTTGGTATATATTTTATCTTTTTTTTTATCTTTGGTCCAGGTATCATACTATCCAGTATCCACCTCATGGAAAAGGATACTAACTTCTGTCTATTTATGCCACTGTTTGATCTGCTTGGGGGGACACCAAATGGCAAGTCCTGGGAGTTGCAGAAGAAAACGAGTGAAGGTAAGCTGTGAACATTTCAATTAGACCATGAAATAAGATCCTATAAAATTTTGCATTCATGTAGACACTAAATAAGACCAGTTAGGAGTCTCTGCCAAGAAAGTGCAATGCAATGCATAGTATGCACTATTTCAGAAAAGAGCACAAATTCCTGAATCAAACCAGCTTATTAATTCTCCTGTAGAGGAATTTCAGAAGTTCCATGTAAACTTGATCATACATACCCTTCGTGTTGCTACGTACAGGAATTGCTAGCATCATATGTGGTGGCTCCACAATGAACTGAGTGGCCGGTGGCCTTTCTTGGCGGACCTTGCGGGTTGGCTTCAGCATCAATCGGCCATCCGTGCCACTCAATAGCCATCCCAAGGTTAAAACAATGGCGATGAACAAGCAGTAACTACAGATAGTGAGCACCAACTGTTCAGTATTATAGTATTTGATGTGATCCACTTAACTTAATTAGCTAGCTACCACCTGCAGTACTAGCTAGATTCGCATCGCATAGAAAGCCTCGTCACGCCTCACTTCATCATGATCTCTAGCTAACCGTCGCTGATAAAAAGTGGTTCTTTTTTCCTTCGGGAGGCCCAAGAGCCATTTATGCAACAAAAGTGCAGGCATGCAGTACAGCGATTTACTGATGTAGTAGTACTAGCTAAGCTAGTGCATCATGCGTATCCGATATGCATGATGCATGGAGCATGGTGATGGTGGAGGCTCCCTTTCCTCCCACGAGCAAATGTCAACATGGTTGGTGCTGCCCTGAAAGCACCATGGCAAAAAGAAAAAGAAAAAAAAATCCATACACACATGTATGTAGGTCATGGATCTTTTTTCCTTTCTGTTTCTTGAAATTGCTTTTCGATTTTTCTACGGTAATTAGCTTTCAAACGGAGTGTTTTAAGGCGAGGTCTATAAGTTGATTGTAGTACACACTGTAGCAACTTCATTTATATCGGCCAAAATCGCACGTGAGTTTATGTTACTCCGTACTCTCTCTAAAAAAACATCCCAAAAGCTATAAGCCATAACCATAAATCTTAAGTCGAAACCAAAAAGAACAGAGTCTATATACATATACCCCTGATCAGTGAGATATATCTAGGTCTAGTCACCCACCAGCAGATATATGGCCCTGTTCTTTATAGCTTCTAAAAGCAGCTTTTGACTTTTACTACAGTACATAACTTTCAAACGGAGTATTTCTCAAGACGGGGTTTACAAGTTAATTGTAGTACACGTTAAAAGGCTAACATCTGTATCAACCAAAATCACAAGCGAGTATTTCTATCTTCGTAATCTCTGTCATAAACAGCTAAAATTTAAAATTTTCAGCCAAAAGTCATAACCATATAGTTCATCTGATCAAAGTGCCGTACATGTATATAGGGGAAGCAAAGAAAAAACACAGGTACTGTACCGTACAGAGACAGACACAGACGATACAATAAGATACATAACCTCAGCTAAAGTATCCTTTGTACATGCAAATCGAAGTATACTCGCGTCGTTATTTTTTTTAAGTGACATCGTAGTATCTGTGTCATCAAGCTTTCACTAATACATTTAAAATTATCTAGATTAGTAACATGAAAACTATATAATTAGATTTATTATTAAAACTACTTCTATAATATTATAATTTGTTAGTATGTAATAAGATAAAATTACAAAAAAAATTAAAAAAAAAGAACAAAGAGTATATATTTATGAAAGCTAGAGATCGAATTGAGGATGCATGCAGGAAGCTATGGTGTGTGTGTGTGTGTATAGGGAAAATTTGATCGATGCCACCACTGACATTTTTTAGAGAACATACACCAGTGCTGATCAAATTAAGTGGAGATTGCATCGGCATGCAAGGATCGATGGTCGTGGCACCGCCTGTGTCTACTCCTTTAATTTCCAACTTTTTCTGAATAATAGGCATATGCTAGCTCCACTCACATTCTTAAAAGAATTGAGTCTCCAAAAAAAAAAAAGAGTACTAGTGCTGTAGTGCAGTATAGTGCTTATGTTGAAGGTGGCATAAACTTTCCGCTTCAACGCGGAGTTCCCTGCTCAACTTTCCTTTTATTACGGCTTATGGTTTTTTTTTCATTGTAATTGATTTATTTTACACTATAATTATTAATAGTTTTTAGCGTAATTAAATTTAAAAGAATTAAAAATAAAAAACATGTTATCCCATCGTGGATAATGCAAAGGAACACGAGAAAATGCTAAAAAAACCAAAAAAGACGAAATTAAAGAATAGTGAACTAAAAGTCCGAAGCGAAAACCGAAATGAGCGGTGCCATATAATCAGACTAGTCCCAGCAGTACAGTACAAATCAACAAATTTCGATCTGTAGTTCTAGAAAAAGAGCGTAGTGTACTAGAAACACGCACTTATATATAGCTAGCTAGACCTAGATTCTAGTAAGAAAAACGAAACTCCCTTTTTCTAGGCGAGCTGCTACATGATGGTATATTGTTGGGAATGTTTGTTCCCAATAAAAGTCTCATCATGCCA